>CM048746.1:616019787-616626454 GCA_026315105.1 Locusta migratoria | reverse complement strand
TACGTCCTTGCTATACCAATAATGTGAGCTGTCTTTCAAGGAAGTGCGAGTATAGCAGCAGATGTAGTTTGTGGTTATAATGTAGGCAACACTGATTTTTATTTATGTTTTTTCAGAGTCACCATACAAATTAACATTATAAAGTATGTCATGCAAAGGTTTTAAAAAATAGTCATTATCACAGTAGCACTTGCATTAATAAATAAGTCATTACCAGTACTGCATCCATCCTGTTAGAGGTATGAGTACATCATTAAAATTTCAAATATTTGGAAAATGTTCACTTGATTCACAGGGACTGCAGACTGATCAGGCACTTTAGGATGAAATCTCTGTAGATGAAAGAAAAGCAGGCACCTGCACTAAAAACGTTATCCTGCAAACACGTATAGCACTTTACGAACCCTCCGTGTACAGTCCTATCATATTGACTGCACCTTGACGAGCCACAACATGTGCCAATTACAACACACATGGCCACACCCACAGCTGCCACGGAGAGCAGTAACCACTATGGTACAGATTTAACCAGCTCACTTGCTGGTTGGGTCTAGGCAATTGGCCACTAGAATTATGAGAATCAGCCACAAGAATCTAGGCTAGCTCAGTTTATGTTTGTTACTTAGAAGTTTTCCTGTTCATGCTGTAAATGTTCCCTGCTTCAAGACTCGAAGCAAGTTAAGTATTTAGTTTTGTTCTGTGAATAAATTTCTCTATTAAGCATTATAGCTGTTCTAGTAATGCATCCACATCAGCACTCTTATACATGTGCTGGCTGCTGTTACATCCCGCAGTAGTCAACACAACACATGCCGATGACGATATACAACATTTTGATGTTGATTTTTGCAGACAGGTTAAAATGTTCACTAAATAAATAAATAAGTAAAATAAATCCAAATGTGTCAAACTTGCTAGAGAGTAATATGGAAATCTTTTTGAGAGAAGATTAAATAAAAATGGATTGTTTAATTCTCTATAGCAGGGGCCTCCAATTTACTAGGCCACGAGGGCCACATTTCAAATTCTGAATCACAGTGCGAGCTGGATAGCATATTTGGCGATTACTGAAGAATGCGATACTAATGCCTACTTTGACCTATGACATCATTTGTAAGGTGGAAACCCCAATTGAACCTGTATACAGTATTATCACTATCATATCAGTCTGTACACCCGCAAACGAAGATCAATAACATTTGAACTTGGTTAAAATACAGTTTAGGTGACGGCTGCTTCTGCTTAACATGTATATATTGTTGAAGGTAAAAGTTCAGATCATCGGTAGCGGTGTACTGCACTTACGTGACGATATTGGTAGTGGTACCTGTGCAGCACACAGGGACAGTTGTGCTGGACAGCTGTCTGTATACAAGCATCCAGTGAAACAGTTGTGTGCCGACGAAATTTTTGATGACGTCACTATACTGTAATGTCTATTGCAAATGATCAATATTTCAAATTCTTAGCATTCTGTAATTGAAACATGGGTGCTCAGTATATGGATGCATGAAGCATGAACGTAAATGGATTAGCTTGTATTGTTAAATGTAATTATACATTTGTAAAAAAAAAAAAAGTCATTCCTCACTTTACTGTTTCATTCATTTAATCGAATGGTCTGTCATAACGCTGCTGCGAAAGTATAACAGACAGGAATAAACCAGAGAGTCACTTCAGCTGCCATGCTATAAACACATTCAATCATTTCATGCCTGTCATTGGTTACATCGAAGTGACATTCCAGTGGTTTCCCATGTTGGCACTGGTCCAATGAATTATGTGAAGAGAAGGCAGCCCATCAGGAATGATGTTCAGGCAGACAATAAAAATGTCTTTTTTTCTCTCCCATGGAATGAATTAATCATGAAATTATCTGTTGTTGCAAAGTGTGTAGAACTCTGTTGGGAATACCGATTGCAATGGAAACATTACACAAAAAACAGCCGTTACATGGATGTAACAGCTTTTCTAATCAATGGAAATTGAGCACATTTACCTTTTTTGGTAATTTAAAATTGTTTCTTCTCAAAGCTGCAAAATTAAAGTCAAGCACACGTAGTGACTGTTTATCTATGTCCTTTTTTTTTTTTTTTTTTTCCTCTTTTAAGTTTTCAACGAATGTAATGACTTTTGGGTTTGTTGTTAAGCAGGTACCTAATAGAAAAACTTAATTTCTACTAGTGAAACAAGCAGTAATACCATTTACAAGTAAATCTTCTAAAGCAATGTATTGTCAACATGTATGTCACGATTTTGCTATGTTACTCGTAAGAAATAAGTCCATTCACAACCCTGAATTGTTTTCAAAGTGTAAAGACATTCTTAATAGACTGAAATCAACACCTGATTAACTGCCTTCACTTTCCATCATTCATCACACCTCTACCAACATTACATCAACTAGAATCAGTTACAAATGTGATCTACAGAACAACTTTTTGTTGATCCACATGTCTCAAAAAGAAGAAATTAATGAAATTTTTTGGTTTTACAAAAACACAAGGCTACATTTTTACCTCCGGCAGCGGTGATGTAGTATGCTCATGTTGGCAACAACAAATGAATGTGTATTGAAAACTCAATCACATATAATGAGGGAAAAGATCATTGTGTTGAAATAAATAATTAATGATCATTTATGTACCCTGTTCCAGTCAGTAAATTAATTATCATTAGAAATTGAACGTTTTGTTGCCAACTTTAACATACTCAGCAACTACTTCCGTAAGTAAAATTTACCCAACACGAAATTCAGAGAATACATCAGGTACACTTTGTTACTTTTCAGTACTCTAAGTGTGAAGTGTAAAATTAGTTTTTTGAATCCAAATCTTTTCAAACTGTGACTCTAACTTTGTTGTATCAACAAAATGTCTCTTAACCCTTTGAGTGCTGCAGACTTGATATCCTGCTGAGCTCCACCTTGCCGTGGGGCCTGTGGATGCCTTTTGCTATGGCAGTGGTATTTCTCATGGGCCCTTGCAGACGGCATTCTTCGTGCAGCCTGGCTGTTACCTGAGGCCTATAGACTGCATATGCCGCAGCCAGTTGAAATGAAAAGTTCCATTTGTTATTCATTATAGTTAATGTGCTACATCAAATTAAGTAAACTACTGTGCAAAATTTTGAAGAGTTTGCAGATGCAAAATCTGCATCGCGTAGACTTTCTGTATAGTTAATTTTAGCACATACAAAGCTGCAGACGAAATGTAGGTAAATATCTAAATTTTATTCAAGGTTGAGAGCAGAACAATAACTCATTTCATTCTCGAGTTATAGGGTGTTATGTCCGATGGGCAGATGCGGAAAGTGTGCGCATTTCTGGCCATGCGGACGTGGCAGCTATACAAAACACTTGTCAACCAATTTTAAATGTTCGTAAGGCTTAAGGGCCTTAACTGCACGGTCATCAGTCCCTAATCTTACAAACTACTTATGAACTACCTTATACTAAAGACAACACGAACATCCATGCCCGCAGGGGGGGGGGGGTGTTCAAATCCCTGATGGCAGACTGCCATGCGCGCACCGCAACACGGCGCTCCAGCACTTGCGGCTTATCTGCCACGGCCAACCAATTTTAAGAAACACAGTTTCGTTTCTAGTTTCAGCCTATTATTGTTCAAAGCAAGCTTATCTTTTAAACAGTTCAATCCTTCAAAACATAGTGCTGTATGTGCTCAAGTAATCCGTGCACATTTTTTCCCGAATTTGTGTACGAAAAACTCGGGTGCGCGGATAACTCGAATTTACATTGTTATTACTCCATCTGCAATAACAAAACACACCAGGCAGGGATTACTCCGCTTTAAAAAGCATCCCTTTAGGTCGGTGTTAACACAATAATAGTTTTGATCAAATCTTTGACAAAAAAAATATTATCAAACATTCGTAATATTTCTTAGACATAAATCTTCATTGCGGTGTTAAAAAGGGGTATTATTGTCGTCATATTTCAAGATAGTGGATAATAATAACTTTTTATTGTGCGCTGCCTTAGCCGGTCACAAACATAGCAGAGTAGCGTATCTTTCCGGCAGCTTCTTTGCCAGCACGGCTGGCATGAACAAACAGTTGCATTGTTGATGTAACAATGAGTAGTTTATGGTACCATCTATCAGAGTAATAACGTATGTTATCTACTTAAGTAAGGTATTATTCGGTTCGGTACCACCATATTACCCACATCGGTATTGGGACATGACAATGAGTATATCTGGAGAAGACAGGGTTACAGCAATTTCTTGCTACTGTGTTTAAATGCTAATTATGGAGCGGCATTGCAGTTATGTTCAATCGCACGCACATGTCAATTAGCAACAGCAATGCTAGAACTCAGAGTGGATACATTTGCAGCAGAAAGAAGACAAGTAACTTTTATAATCAAATATACAGCTAGGCACTACATTTGATGACATTTATTTGATGAAAAATACATGGATGTCGAAGCTCAATATATCTTTAATGTAAATGTAAATACATGACATGTAGACTTTTACAAAGATATATGACCATGTAATACCAGCTCCATTTATTTAATGGTTCAGATTCTATAAGTGTTCATTTTAATAGTGTATTTCTGTGAGAACGTTTTCACAGTAATACGTTACAAATGAAATATTTTTCAATTTTTATGAGAACGTTTAGTAGGTAAAATAAGAGAATTTTATGGGGTTGCTGCGAGATTTGCACGCTCTGCATATAATAACATTGCGCGCCTCTCTCTCTCTCTCTCTCTCTCTCTCTCTCTCTCTCTCTCTCTCTCTTTCAATCAGTGGGGCGTCAATTGTTTTGATATTTACTTGTTGTTTTGAAATGTAATAGACGTGACATCCCAAGTGGCTGCCCTCACGTACTTGTTCAAATCCAACGGGTGGTATCCTGAGCTACACAAACCTGCGTGTGGAGATATATATATATATATATACTCTCGTCAAAGTTTGGGGTGCGCGGATTACTCAAGTATATACAGTATATTTGGAACCAAGGCATTCATGTTGTGCAATTGTAAAACTGGATACATCTTGGATTTCATTGCAGACACAGGCACAACAACAGACAATTAAATCCATAATTTACTAGAAACCGGTATTTGTAACAGATGTGTCAAATATAGCCTACACTATTTTCACCTTCTTACAAAAATCACCGCGTTTATAATAATTTTTTAGAGTATTGGAAAACAGTATATGGCTGAAATTTTTTCTTCCTCATCCCTGTGTTGCCAACCTATGAAGTACTAAGTTTCATGTTCAGTATGCATTTACATTAGGAGATATAAGAATCAAAAGTTTACACTTTTTTTTCAGCGTGATTTATGTGCCCAACTTTGATTCAAATTATCTAGCTCTGTTGGCCTGTATTGAATGACCAAATATATCTTTTTGTAATTAAAGATAATGGCCTTTCTAATTAGCCCAGTTTGGAAAGTTTTACAGAATGTAGCTTTTTGCAAAATAACATAGAAATTAGCGCATTTTTATCCTTTTCTAAAATCTTCAATTTTGCACTTAATTTATTCAGTATTGGAAAGCGCACATAAACGAAACTTCATGTTTCAGAACCTTGTATTGTTCAGTTACCACGTTCGTCATAGCTATAGTTCCCGAGATATAACACGCCAAACGTTGAAGTTTTTTTGGGCACTCAAAGGGTTAAATGCTCACCCTGAGGTTAATCCTGTATTTTGATTTGGCAAATTTGAGCAATGAAAATGTTTGTTTACATCTGTGTGTGGTGCCAAATACAGATAACCAACAGTCTTTAATAAGGGGGTAGTTTTCTTTGTGAAGAAACTTATAAAACTGTTCAATACTGCCATTCTTAAATTTTACCTTCATTGACTCATCTGCTTGTATATTGATTATTTCCAGTTGCAAAACTGCAGGAAAATTTTCCACTTCACAAGAGAAGGGGTTGTGTAAAAATGGTATTTCCTTCAAGCATGCATCTACATTGGGAAAACCTGCAAGGCAACTCTTTCTTGAGATGACCAAGAAATGCCCAGGAAAAACAGTGCGTAAAACATGAACCGCGTTCAGTAATTGGCAATTGACAAAATGCGAAACAATTTTCTGTAAGACATTACTTTTAAAAAGTATTAGCTTCAGTTGGAAAACTTTAATGTGAATGTAAAGATCACAAATAATATTATTCTCCCGTAAAAGTTTTTTGTTAATTTCATTTAAATGGAGAGAAACAGCAGTCATGAAAACCAATTTCTATAGCTACTCTTGGTCCCATAGATCTCATAAGGTGTGTGTGTGTGTGTGTGTGTGTGTGTGTGTGTGTGTGTGTGTGTGTGTGTCCCCTTCCCCCACCCCCGTCCTCCCCTCATTTAGAAATATTTCCCTCTATTCTCAAGCAAAACAAAGTTGACAAAATTTTACCACATGTTAATCACCTTACTGCCATGTGGTTTGGTAGATCAGTGGATAAAGATTCAACCATTTCTAGGACACACTTGAATTGATGGTGTTTGATTCAATGGCTTCAAATAAAGTTCACAACAGGAATAAACAAGTCTCATTACAGAAGACATATTCATGGATTTTACATGTAGTTCTCTTCAATGAAGAACACATTGCCTGTCAAAAGTTTAGGAGTATGTTTGGCTTCATAATCTGCTTGTCTCACATATTTCTCTCTTCAACAGTTGAGATATATTTCAGCCGAGAAAAAGGCAGGCAGCACTTTGTGGCTGAAGTTAACTGTACCTCTTTAAATATGCCATCACCCATTGTTGCACCATACAGGGAAATCAGTTGTGCCAGTTCTTTGGTTACTTCAAAGTTTGAACTAACATCTCCAAAGAACAACAGAACTTGGGCATTATTACTGATGCAGGGCTATATAATAGCAAGGGCTATATAATAGCAAGTTGAGGTGTAATCGTGTTATCCTTGCCTGTTCATTGCAAGACACCACAAGAATATATAAGTTAGTAATGGTTTTAGGTAATGTTGAGTCGGGTTTTGGAAAGTCTGCTATTTAATTTACTCCTGGGCTTATGAAGCCCAGCTAGTCTGTTCCTAAACCAAGAAGTCTCTTTCTTGAGGTAGCAGGCATCTGACAATTGTATCCAAAGTTGATCAGAGTGTGAGAGGAAGAGAAATTTCAATCCATAAATGCTTCTTCCTTCTTCTACTCAAATGAAAGTTGTATGTCGGAAACAAAACAACAGTACTCCTTTACTGTACTGTGACTTACAGAACTTCATTAATGCTATATACATTTACATAGAATAAAGTTTCATTTCAGGATCAGTTCCAGTATCAGATAGTTCCGACTATATAACTTCTCATACATCACAACAATGACAACAACCTTCAACTTCAACACTACACTCACCTGTTTTTTCCCTGCACCATGGAACACTTATGTAATTAAGGACTCCATGCTGCATCCTCTATGCAGCCTCCTGCATCTCATGTTAGTAGACCTGCACATACACTTCTCTGCCTGTAGCAGGTGCCACCAGGAGCTTTTTGTTTACCTTCCCCCCCCCCCCCCCCCCCAAAGGTAAGTCCTTCCACTCCTGCTAGGATTGGAATGACTCCTTTCCCACTTCCTTAAAACCCAAATCCTTTCCTTTATCCTCTCCTTCCTTTCTCTTTTCCTGAAGAAGCTGTCAGCAGTGGCGAAAGCTTGAATGTTTGTGTGTGTTTTTGTGTTTTTTTGTTTCTATCGGCGAGCCTGTGCTTTGGGTAAGTCAAACAATCTTTATTTTTTTACATATTTTTCCCACCATGAAAGTCTCCTTCTATAATATATATAAATATATTAAAATTGACTCTTGGTTGGTGACATAACATTTCCCACCAGTAAAAGAGTGGATCGATTACCACCCACATTTAATATTTCTACAAACTTCCCTGGAGACATGCGTGTGTCGATGACATGAAAAGAAAATTTCTAGGGTTAGGAACTACACAATCACATTTAAATATTTTTTGGAAGGAGGGGGTTACAGCTGCCCCCCTCCCCCCCCCCCCCCCAACCACACACACATGACCCCTGCCCTTGCTGGGTAAGCCCACGTTCCTCATCAATAATAAAAAGTTCTTAATGGGGAAAGGGCAACCACCCATTGTCACAAAGATATTTATTGCATAACAATAAATAACAGCTTTCTGTTCTGTCAGTGGCACTCATTAAATGACATCATGTTCTCAGAAACATTTATATGCACTACATGTCAGTTTCTGCATAGTATAGTAGAGAATTTAAAAAACTGCTCTCTAGAAAAGATTCCACATATTTACCTCTGCACAAGTTACATCTAGCAGTTTTTAGTAACACTCACAAGTTAAGTCCCATTCCAATAGCATCTGTTGCAACAAGTATTTTGCAAGGATTTTCTGGATCATTGAACTTCTGTGCTTGAGCAAGTTTCGTGCCTGGAGGAAGACCTCCATAAATGACTGCAACCTCTCTGCCAAGGGCTTCCAGGCCCCTGGACACTGCATAAATGTCACTTTTGCTGAAACAAACTATACAGTCTCCAGGCTGCACAGCATCAAGTGTGCATACTGCAGTATCTTGTATTTCGAGTTCAGTCAGTCGCTTGTATCTCCGGACCTGAAATTTCAATGGACAAAAAATTAGTCACCCCTAGAGGAATTATTACAAGAGTTATTTAATACCAGGTAATCATTATTATTATTATGGCAAACTAAGTTGGTATTTAAACAGTTTGTAACTGAAGGGGTCAGAGAAAGAAAGTGCTAACCCAAAATACTGTATTATACTTGGATTGTTGGATGAGGGACAGGGGTACCAAACAGTGGGGTCATTGCAAACGACCCATTGGTCCAATGATATATGGTAGGGAAAAATAATAAAAATAAATAAATAAAAATAAAATTAATTAATTGAAAAAAAAATGACACTGATGTTACTACAACCACTTCTCCAACTAAAAAAAATCTATGCAATGATAAAATGAATTAACTTTCAAATGTTGAATCACTATTAGCATTACCTCAACAAAGGAATGGCCAACATCAAATGCTTACTGTCTAGGAAACACTTAGTCAACATGGAATTTACAATGCCAGGGGGTCATCTCACATTTGCACACTAGGAAAAGTCAACATATTTATGACTTGTAATCAATTAGGTAAAGCTTTTCTATACTGAAGTAGCATTTATCACCAGTACAGCACAATAAACCATATTAAATAAAATATGCCTTTAATTAACAATGGAAAATCCAGACTGGAATGTTAGTAATGGAAGATAGGTAAGAACTCAACATAAAGAAAATAGCTTAGCTGCTGATAGGCACATGAAATAAACAATCACATTCGCACAACTAAAATTTGTGGCCATGGCCTTCAACAAAAGAAAAAAGAAACAAATATATTCACACAATCAGTCAGACATAACTTTGTACACACAACCACCATCATTTTCAAAAAGATGCTTGTGGCACAGGAGTGACCAGAGATGGTGATTGTGCGAGCATAGTTATGGCTGAGTGATAGTGTAAATGATATAGAAGGAAACATTCCTGTTCGGAAAAATATTTATAAAAACTAAGGAAAGTTTGACTTACCAGGCAAAAAGGCACTGGTTCGTTGACACTCACATATAAATAAAAACATAGACATAAAAACACACACACACACACACACAAAGCAGAGCTTTCACAAACTTAGGTTGCTTCTTCAGAAAGAGCAGGGAAGGAGAGGGAAAAGGAAAGGATAAGGGTGGGAGTGGGTAAGGAGTCATTCCAATCCCAGGAGTGAAAGAAATATTTTCCTTGGGGGAATAAGGATAGGTAAAAAAACACACACCCAGACAGACATATGTAAAATGCAAAGAAGTTGGACAGAGATGCCAGTCAAGGCAGAGGCTCTGTCTAGAGATTGGAGGCAAAGATGATGTAGAACGGTGGGTGGGAATTTAAACTAACGAAGGTTGAGAACTGGTGAGCAACAGGAAGAGAGTATATGTTGAAGGGCAAGTTCCCATCTCAGGAGTTCTGAAAGGTTGATGTGAGTGGGAAGTATCCATTTAACCCGGAAAATGTAACACTGGTGTCAAGACGTGCTCGTTGTGCACCAGCCACAGCGTGATCCACATTATCAACAAACACTGTCTGTCTGTGTCCGTTCAGGCGAATGGACAGTGTCTTGCTGGTCACTCCCACATAGAAGGCTTCACAGTGCAGGCATGACAGCTGGTCAATCATGTGGGTGCTGGTGATCTCAATCGCGTACACCATGGGCGTAGATAAATCTTTCCTCTGAGGGGGGGAGGGGGGTGGTTCAGAGCCAGAGTTATATTATTGAGGTGCCCTCACACAGTTGACTCATGCCAAAGCTGTGACACTGCTGACATTCCCGTCCCCCCATAAAAAAGACTTACGATTTTTCTATGAATCTGGAAAATTGTGAGTAGTTGATAAAATAATGAAGCGTTATAGGAAAAGAATGTAGACATGGAGAGCACCTGCGAACCTACCTAAAACCTCTTTCCTTATTACCCTAGCCAGCTTCATCCTAAACCACAACTTCTTCACTTTTGAGGACCAGACATACCAAAAACTATAGGGAACAGCCATGAGAACCAGGATGGCCCCATCGTATGCCAACTTATTTATGGGAAGCTTAGAGGAAGCTTTCTTGGATACCCAAGCCTATCAACCCAAAGTCTGGTATAGATTTATTGATAATATCTTCATGATCTGAACCCACAGTGAATCCTCTCTAGCCCTCAACTCCTTTGATTCCATCAGATTCACCTGGTCCTATTCCAAATCCCATGCCACTTTCCTCGATGTTGACCTCCATCTATCCAGTGGCCAGCTTCACACATCTATCAACATCAAACCCACCAACAAACAACAGTACCCCATTATGACAGCTGCCATCCATTCCATATCAAACATATCCTTTCCTACAGCTTAGGTCTTCGTGGCAAACAAGTCTGCTCCAGTCCTGAATCCCAGAAACAGTACACCAATAACCTGATGACAGCTTTCACATCCCGCAACTACCCTCCTGATCTGGTACAGAAGCAAATAGTCAGGGCCACTTCATCTTCCCCCCAAACCCAGAACCACCCACAGAGGAACCATAAAAGTGCCCCTCTTGTCACTGGATACTTACCAGGACTGGAGCAGACTCCAAATGTGGCTCTCCAACTAGGATACGATTTCCTTAAATCCTGTCCCGAAATGAGATCCATCCTTCATGACATCCTTCCCACTCCACCGAGAGTGTCTTTCTGCCGCCCACCTAACCCCCGTAACCTCCTAGTCCATCCCTATAAAATCCCAAAACCACCTTCCCTACCCTCCGGCTCCTACCCATGTAACCGCCTCCAGTGTAAAACTTGCCCTATGCATCCTCCGACCACCACTTACTCCAGTCCTGTAACCTGGAAGGTTTACACAATTAAGGGCAGAGCCACTTGCAACAGCACCCACATGATTTACCAGCTGACATGCCTGCACCGTGAAGCCTTCTGTGTGGGAATGACCAGCAATAAACCTTCCATTCGCATGAATGAACACAGACAGACAGTGTTTGTTGGTAATGAAGATCACCCTGTGGCTGAGCATGCCTTGGTGCAGGGCCAGTACATCTTGGCAGAGTGTTTCACTGTCCAGGTTAAATGGATACTTCCCACTGACACCAACCTTTCAGAACTCCTGAGATGGGAACTTTCCCTTCAAGATATTATCTTTTCCCGTTGCTCACCAGATCTCAACCTTCATTAATTTTAAATTCCCACCGTTGTACAACATCTTTGCCAACAATCTGGACAGAGCCTCTGCCTCAACTGGCATCTCTGTGCAACTTCTTTGCATTATGCATATGTCTGCCTTGGTGCGTGTGCATATATATGTGTATGGGTGAGAGTGTTAGTTTACTTATCCTTTTTTCCCCCCAAGGTAAGTCTTTCCTCTCCCGGGATTGGAATGACTCCTTACCCACTCCCACCCTCATCCTTTCCTTTTCCCTCTCCTTCCCTGCTCTTTCTGAAGAAGCAACCTAAGGTTCTAAGGTTGTTAAAGCTCAGTTGTGTGTGTGTATGCTTTTATTTATGTGTGTCAACGAACTGGTGCCTTTTCGTCTGTAAGTCAAATTGTCTTTACTTTTTATAAATATGATAGTGTAAATGTATGTTTTCCTTTTTCTAATGAAGGCCATTGCCAAAAATTTAAGTTATGTGAATGTGAGTGTCTATTTTACATGCCTGACAGTGGCTCAGCAGTTGTCTTTGTGATGATTTGTTACCTCTCCTTTGTTATTGATATGTCTTTGTTAAATTTTTAATATGATGTTATTTACTTTCGTAATATGCAAGATTAAATACATGAACTACATGCAGAATTATTAGCTTTGGAAGTAAATAAACAAATATGGCGTGTACACAATGAGCTGAGAACATGTTTTGTTATTGTGGCGATAATGTGATTGGAAAGACTACAAGTGTAATTTCTTTGTTTTGATTTATTTGCTATTCTTTTTACACAGTGCGTGCTAAACTTTTACCCATATTATTTTCATTTGTAATCATATTGAATTGTTAGTGACACCTGCATTATCATTTGTTATTCTTACTCTTAAATAAGTATTGCTCTGAAAAATCTATAACGGGTGTCAATAGCAGCCAAGATTAAATCGCGAAACATGGATCTACAAGTTCACAGTTCCCAAATAGTACATGCAGACAGTATGGCACAAATTTCAAATTAATGATGGTCTGTGAAGCAGAGGCAACAAATGCAGTTGGCAGAAAGTTGGTGTAACTGAAGTGAATATTCACAGATGGTATCAGATTAAAGACAAATTAAAGAACAGCAATTCTACATGCCAAACCTTCAGAGGACCATAGAAAGGAAGATACAACAATTTAGAGTATTATACTGTGGAATACATGCAGGAGAAATGCAATGGAGGCCTTTCCATCACTCGAGAAGTCATCCGCATGAAGGCTCAGCAAAATACAGAAGAATTATGCAAAAGCATGTGTTGCAACATACAAAGCTAGTACCCGCTGATGCATCAAGATGATGAAGAGAGCAGGGCTTGCATTATCACATCAAACTAAGCTAGCACAGCGACTTTAACTGGCATACAATGAACAGCTACTCTCAATTTCAGCAGCATATAATTAAACTCAAGAAGCGGCATGACTATTTTTTAGGCCATATAGGAAACCCCAAGAAGCTCGCTCCCAAACATGGTTCTTTAATGGAAAACAATGCCAAAAGAAAACGTATCTAATAGGCTTATCATCCAATGCCAAGAAAAAGGATGGATGATGAATGATTTGATGGTGGATTGACTAAAGGTGGTGTGGAACAGGATAACAGGCTCTTTATTCAATAAAAGAAAAATGTTGATGCTCTATTCTTTCTGGGTCATCTCACTGTAATTATTCCTGTTAGTATGATCATCACAGATACAAGTGATGGATGTTGTTGTCAATAAGCCACTCAAGGACCACCTCCCCCATCTTTACAGTGAGTTCAAGGAAACTCATGTGGCGAAATTAAATAAACATAAAAAAAACCATACTGGGTCAGTGCATATTTACTACTTGGAGCAGAATTTTGACGGAATCCTTTCGAAAAGGAGTCAAAAGTGCTGCATATTGAATGGTATGAATGGATCAGAAAATGACGTACTCTGGGAGAAATTACGAAAAGAGAGGACTGTGACAAATAATTTTTTAAAACCTAAAGGGAAATATCATGGAACTGTAAAAGAAGAAAACACAGCAGAACTGTAAAAGAACAAACTAAAATGTTTTGCATATGTTAAACAATACTGTGTAAATGCAAGGTGTGCATAGCAACAGCACATTATTACTGTTTATTATATATTTTCCAGTGTCCGAAATTGTTTCCATGGTAGCAGCTTAAGTTTATGATAATGGACAATATTTTATAAAACGATCTTTTTACTGAGAAAGAAATACAGATTTCATGCCATTCCATGGTGTTGGCTGGTGTGGCAACAGTTGTGAATAAATACAAAAATCATCAGTCTCTGTTCCAATTTTGTTTTATTGTCTCCAATTATGTGTTTCACGCAATTAGCACACCAACAGATTGGATGGAGAAATGGGGTGTCTGATGAATTTGAAGTGTTGAACCTACTGTGGCACTGACTCTTCAGAGTCAGAACCTGTGGAAGCAACACAAAGTATCGAAAGAGGAGGCAAGGCTGCAAAAAGATATAGATAAGAAAGATGTCCAGCAAAAGCTCTTCTTATTGTAGACAATAGAATTACATGCTGCAAAAGTAGTTCCAATTTTATGTGCAAGAGCAGTTTGTTCCAAAACAAAACCGGCTGTTAGTTACTTCACAGTGTATAGTTTAGAACGTTGGAATGCAGTATTTACAGGTTTGATGAATCACATGAAGTAACTTCTCAATAGTGTTACAATTAGCACTCACAGTAATGCCTGCAGTTGAACACAGATAGAGACAACAGTTTACTTTGTTTGGAGCATAGGCACTTCACACTCCTAGAACAGTGTATACACTAGAACACTGAGCCGTGTTGCAGCTCAGTCAGCTTTCTGGTGCCAGCAACCGCAAGGTGGTGAGTTGGCCAACACAAGTGCTGCCATCTCACAACCTGCAGCAATCTCACAGGCAGCAGTGCGGAGTTTGGCTCACTGTGCGCTGCGATATATAATATTCCTCCCCTCCTAAGGGAGAAATGTCGAGCGACGCCAAGCGAACTCGAGCGACTTCCATCGGTGTGGCCTCATCGACAAAAGGTGCATGCTCATTAAGGAGATTGCGAGCCAGTACCTAGCCATAGGGTGATACTGGTGGGGGTGCGGCTGTCGATGGCGGCTCGTCTGTTGTGGGATGCAGCCCACTTTGATAGGAGAGCCTGGTACATATGATGAACCCAGTATTGGAGACGACGGGGGCAACTGCTCGGTCAAGATGGCTGGCACGATTCCAGTATGGCTGAGCTGCAGGGCATGTGGACACCTAATGGCTGCCTCTCCCGCAGCAGAGATGGCAGCCAGAGAGATGGAGCTGCCTTCGGCATCAGCAGGCACCACCGAGGTCAGGGGGTCGGAGCCAATGAGTGGCGTTGGTATCATTGAGGGCGCAGGGAGCACCAGGCATGGAACCAGGCAGAGGCGGTGCCAGCACTTGTGATGTGGGCCCTGCAGGAGCCGGGGGCATAATTCATCCCAGTGATAGTGCACCAAACCTCCTGGTGTGCGCACTGAGCATATGCATTGGCCCTGGGGCAAACCATGACGACGTCCGGCAGCCAGCGAGGGCTGCATCCAAAACCCCGTGCCCACACAGTGAAGCCAGGAGAGTAGCAGTTTTGAGACAGCGCAGCAGCAGGCCATTGCCACGGCCGCGGTTGACAGCTGTGGAGTAGTTCAGCATAAAGTGGTAAGAAGATAAGAATCAAAGCACAGCATCATCCACAGAAGTAGATCCCACATACTAGCGCATCTGGACCTTGAAAGTGTGCATTAGCCACTTCGCCTCACCATTACATGGCAGACTCTGAAGTGGACACAAAAATCCCAAAAGCAGAAGAGGTAAACTGAGGGCTACTGTCAAAAGCCAAGGAGTGAGGAAGGCCTTCAATGGCAAAAACCTTAGAAAGAGATTGAGTAGTCATGGCCATAGACATGGTAGGGCAGCACATAAGGGAAGTTAGAGTAAGCATCCACGACAAAAGTCATTAGAAATTAACATGTATGCACTCCCAGAGCTGTCGGGGCTGAGGCCAAGGCGAAAGTGACATGCGCAGCACCGCCTGCTGCGAAGTATATTATGAGCAAGAGGCCACCAGGTGCACAATATCGTTGTCCCTACTGGACCAAAACACATGCAGCCGGGCCAGGGTTTTAGGGCAGGAGGCACTCCAATATCCCTTGTGTAGCAACATCAATACATGTGAACGTAAGGTCACCACACAACCACCTGAGACTGCAGGCCGTCAATAGCCAGTAGGATGACCCCGTCACATTCAGACAAAGACAGCCAGAAGGAAAAATAATTCCGCTTAGGGTCAGAGGCTCAGCTCAGAGGAATGTCTGACCAACCAGATTGAATATAATACAAGACTGACGTAACATTGGGTCAGAAGCCATGGCACCAGACAGTACCTGTAACACTATCGTATAATCCTTTCCCTGATATTCCATCATTTATTGTTATTTTATGTAATTCTTATTTAATTGTTTATTTTGATGTTTTGCTATAAATTGATTGTCAAGAATATTGTAAAGAGTGTTCATGACCTTTGGCCTAGTAGCTGTAAGTGTTATGCTATAAAGTGTGTAATTTAATTATTTCTCTGTGATGATGTTTAGTTGATATTTAAATATGCTGCAATTGTCATTTTATAATCTGTACTGTGTGAGTTGTGAAGTAATGTGTGCTGGTTCATGTTAGGGCAAACTTAATAATTATAGTTAAAGGATGGAGTGTAGTATACGCTAAAAGGTGGTTGGTTGGTGGGAGAAGCATCTGTAAATGTAGTAATGGGTGATTTTGGCAGAGTCATAATTCAGACACAGTCGCAATTGAGAGTCGTAACCCAGTGGTAGCAGTGAACAGTCCCACATGAAGTACAGGAGTAGGCTGTTACCAATTCAGATGGATATGCTGGTTTTTGTGGCAATTGTGTTGAAGTGTAAGCGAAGCTATGGAAATAGAGGCTAAATTAATCTACTGAAAGTTCTAAGAAGCCTCAGAAGGAAGTATATAGTTCTTGAAGGAATGTGGCTTTGTCATGTGGGCTAGTTGTGCAATATAAACTTCACCACAAAGAGGAAATGAGCTCACAGTCACATCAACTGCTGAAATGGTTTTGGAAGTGTTTTGTTGCCACTGAATCACCTACTCATTCACCTACAGTACTGCAAGTAATGTATTTTTTTTTTTCTTTGTAATCATGCATGCACCAGCAGTTTGTTTAAAGCTACATAATAGAGATGTTCAAGTAAAACTGTTTCAAATTTTAATTTTCCCAAGTCATACTGCCAAGTAGGTTCCTTTTCTGGTGATAAAAGTACTGAGGATCCTAAGAAACAGTATTATTATTTGCAAGAACGTTTGATGCACAGATGGTGTATTAAGCAGAACAGTACTAGTCTTAAATATTATCAGTATATTGATAAAGTAATAATCAAATGAGTAGTGTTCAGTTAGAGATAGTAATTTGAAAGTGAATAATCTTGAAGAATAAAGTACTTTGTTGAAACATCATTTTTTTTTAAGTTCTAGTCAACAACTTAATTTATTTGCATAATTAAAAGTACATTTAACTTCAGGTCTTTAATGAGATTTCTACGAACAGTAGCTTCATTTCTTGCTTATAAGATCCAGAATCAAACTAGTTATCAGATCTTTTCAGAATTTCTGTTAAAACAAAACTGTCCTCTGCTTACTAAAGGAATTGTAAGGTAAAGTGGTGTAATAAAAGTGTATAACTAATAGTAAGTTTCAATATGATCAAGTAAACCCGCTGTATGTTAGGTTAGTGGATCAATATATAGTATTTGGGGCAGTTTACAGTATCATACAGTATTATTTTTGCCTTAAATGAAAGTATTACTAGTGCACAGTCAGAATACAGAGTTCTTTGTAGAAGTATAAAGCCATGGATGTTTATCTTAACTGAGAGTAAGCTAATGGAAGTGCAGTTATACTTTTCAGACTAAAATAAGATTATTAAGTGTTTAAAGTAATGGATTTTACATTGGTGATAGTCAGTTTTGATGATATATTCAGACATACTGTAGTCAGAAGTACTGAACAAGACAACCAATAGTTCATTTGTTATATTAACTAGTGACATTCATGTATCTTAGTAATGGTCCTTAAACAGCCTACTGAATGAGCCACAGTGTTGCGTATATTAGTAATTGTTCAGGTTTTACTGATTACTTACCAGGCGAAGGAGCACAGGTAGTGATAGTAGCACACATAAATAAAACACACACACACACACACACACACACACACACACACACATACAAATCCTAGCTTTCGCAGCCTAGCTGCTTCTTCAGGCAGAAGGGAAGGAGAGGGAAAAGGAAATGATGAGGGTTTTAAGGGAGTGGGTAAAGAGCCATTCCAATCCCGGGAGAGGAAAGACTGAGAGGCATCTGTAGCTAGAACCAGGTGCTGATCTGGGGTATACGTGGCCAGGCAAGGGGCTGACACTAGGAGTTTCTTGAGAGTGCAGAAAGCAAAGTCACAGTCTGACCATAGTTGTGTGCACTTGATGTAACGAGTTTGTTTTCTTGTGCTAATAGAGTTATAACACTTTTAAGTGGCGATGAGGTGTGACACATCCATGCATTGTCATCAACAGTGTCTTGATAAATATGGTGACTTTAGAACAGCTATTGCACATGCTCCTCGAGCAGCAGTCTGCCCTAGTAGCTTCATTATGTGACTTACTGTGGATGCTTATGTCAGTTGTGTCAATGTCGTTGTCTAGTCAGCTTGCGCTGTGTTCTCTGCCTCCATTCCCTTCATACAATGAAGCTGCAGAAGAATGGGAGGACTATGAAAAACATCCGTAGCAACATTTTGTGGCTTTCGGCACCGGCGATGATCAGCTCTGTAAATCTCTGTTTTTAATTTTTTTTTCCCCCATGGATTTCTCCAAAAGTGTATCAACTATTGTGTCAGCTATACCCCTACAGGATCCGGCGTCATTGTCTTTTGCTGAAATGTGTGATGTGCTCTCCAAATATTACCACAAAAACACCCATATTGTTGCTTCCCGTGTACCGCAAGCAGCCTCATCAATCATACCGTGCAGGGATCGCGGAATTACAGGGCCTTAGTGGAAAATGTCAATTCATTATGGACATGCATCATGAGTCTATGCAGATTGCATGGTCAGAGATGCTATACTTGGGTTGGCTCCGGATAAGGAAGTCAGACATCAGGTCCTCCAGCTCCTGAACCAATCTTTATCTGAAGTATTGAGTATTGCCCAATAGTATGAAATTTCTCGTGCCGCCAGTGCCCAAATTGATGAATACATGGATGTCAGTGTTGTGCAGTCTGATGCCGCGGCAGACAACACGTCTGTTTCGTATGATGGCGAAGTTGCTGCTATACACGCGTGTCAACAATGATGAGCGAAGCAACGGCACATTGAAAAGAAGCAACAGCGACAGATGCAGCAGCCGCAGGAGCAAAATCTGGTATGTTCGGTGCTCCCATCCTGTCCACTTTGCTTTATCAAACAAGAGAGGGTAGATTGTCCTCAATTCTGGGCTACATGTCACTCCCGTAATAAAAAATGGTCACATTGCCTCAGTCTGCCGGTCTAACAAGATGCCTGCAGTTGATGACTCTTATGACTGTCAATTGTGAACTTTCAAATACTAGTTATATCTAGATGTTCAGGTCCTTGACAAAAATGTTCATATGCAGATAGACATAGGTTCTGCTGTCACTTTCATAATTTCCCACGCATACTTGGAATCGGGCTCTCCACTGTTGTCTCCTGTCCTGCTCAATTTGCGGACATACAACATACAGAAATTTCTGATTATTGGCCAGTTTGAGGTGTCCACTTCTTACAAGTTGGTTGTTCGTTATCTCACCTTTTATGTTGTTGATGATGCAGGAACGGAAAACTTGTTTGGGTATGATGCCTTTCAACGTTTTGAATTCTTCATTATGGACAATGTACATCTGCTATCTGACAATATTCCTTGCACTCGGTTAGATGCATTGTGTATAGAATTTTCTTCACTCTTCTCTCCTGGCTTGGGCCACACTGTCGATTTTGAGGCACATATAACACCAAAACCGGCGGCCTGCCCGAAATTTTTCCATGCCTGCTCCCTTCCAGTGGGATTACATGAACCAGTTAAGGCTGAATTAGACAGGTTGGCATCTTTTGAGGCTATCCTCTCAGTTACTTCTAGCAAATGGGCAAACCCCCCTCGTTGTGGTTTGCAAACCCAATGGCAAATTGCGGTTGTGTAGCAATTTCAAGAAGATCGTGAACGCCCAATGTCTTATTGATACTTACCCGCATCCTTGTCCTGATTAGTTGTTTGCCAAACTTGTGGGTGGACAATTCTTCTCCAAAACTGATTTATCAGAGGCAAATCACCAGCTGCCCTTGGACACAGTTTCCAAAAAATTTCCATTCTTTAACGCTCCTTTTGGCCTGCATCAATACCAATGGTTGCCGTTCGGCATTGCCAGTGTTCCAGCTGTATTTCAGCATTTTTTAGAACAACTGACAGTGTCTGTGGCTGGTTGCATAAATTATCAAGGTGATATTGTCATTATGGGGGCTTCCACAGATGAGCACCTTGCCAATCTTCGCAAACATTTTCAAGTTCTTCTGTCAGCGGGGTTGAAGTGTAGCCTCATTAAATCACAATTTTTTCAATCTTCTGTTGTGAATCTGGGGTTTCAACTGTCACGTGAAGGAATTCATCCCTTAAATCAACATGTTGATGCTATCACGGCCCTCTCATGGCCGTCTAATGTTAAAGACCTTCAGATATTTCTTGGCAATATTGTCTACAATCATAAATTCCTGCCTTCCGCGGCTAATGTGGCCATCCTTTCAATCAGCTGGTCCATAAGAACATTCCTTTCCACTGGACTGATGAATGAGAATGTGCCTTTGTCTGCCTCAAAGATCAACTTCAGCCAACACCGTGTCTAGCCACGTTTTGCCCAAGGCAGCAACTGGTGTTAGCCACAGATGCATTCCAACATGGTCTTGGGGCCGTCCTTGCACACAGATATGATGATGTATCAGAGCAGCCTACTGCTTACGCTTTGAAGACGCTCAACAGTGCTCAAAGGCATTATTCTCAGATTGACAAAGAGGCACTTGCCATAGTGTATGCCTTAAAAATTTCATATTTTCTTGTATGATTCCAAGTTTCATCTCATCACTGACCTTAAACCTCTTGTCTCCCTGTTTCATCCTTCAGAATAAGGCTGCACACATGTTGCAACATTGGGCTTTATACTTGTCTTGTTTCCACTATGAGATTCATTATCGCTCCAAAGCCCAGTGCACAAATGCTGACGCCTTATTGTGACTGCCTATGCAACCTGACCCTGATTTTGACAGCAATGAGTTACTGTTTCCATGTGGATGAGGACGAATGTCGTGCGATCAATGGTTTACCAATTATGGGGGACCATGTTGCTTCTGCCACAGCTGACAACCTGGTTCGCTGTTAGGTGATTAGGTTCATTCAACAAGGGTGGCCTGACAGATCCTCTGGTAAGGCATCTGACCCTCTCAGTAACTATTAAGCCTTGCATCTGCAACTGCCTGTTCATGACAGGGTGGTCCTCCTCTGTACAGACGGAGCGTATCCGAGGGTAGTGGTTCCTGCTTCTCTACATCAACGTGTTCTTCACGGTCACCCTGTGTACCAAATGTACTCAACACTCAGCAGCCCCCGAGCTGACCCTTCCCCTTGGCCTGTCCCGGTGCACCCGTGGGAACGGATCCACGCTGATTTTGCCAGCCCTTTTCTAGATACCTACTGGTTTCTCGCTTTTGATGCCTATTCCAATTTTCCTTTTGTGTTTGGTTGTACGTTCCCTTCCACTGCAACAACAACAAATGCATTGGCAAAGATTTTTGCCTTTGAAGGTCTACCCTCTACACTTGTCATAGACAATGGTTCTCAGTTTCCTCACAAACTTTTCCAGATTTTCCATTGGTAGGTCCCACCTTTACTGCTCACAACTCCGAGCACGCAACATGCTTCTGCAGATGATGTGCTTCCATCACATGAGCTGACTGTGCGGGGAAGTGTGCCAGCATCACAGTCGCATGCACCAGAAGCATCGCAGCTGTCACCCTTCATTCAGTCCCAGGGACGTGAGCCTCCAGCAGAGAGCACACAGACTTCTCCAACACCTACAGTCAATACTTCAGAGATGTCACCCATCATTCAGTCACGGATCCATGTTCCATGCAAAAGGACCCGTCCGGGGCACTTTCGCCCATACGTTCGAGTGGCACCAGGTAACTTGTCTACAACACGTCAAGAGCCGATGGATGTCTCCGCACTGTACAACACCTCTACAATGTGAAGTGAATTTCCCAAATAGGGAAGTGTTATGACACTGCGTCGTAAATTCAAATCTACTGTCGCAAGTAATGCGCACAAAGTAACATAGAGACGCTATGCCAATTAGACAGGACCGTCTACGTGAACCGGAGCTCACCTGCGAGAGAGCAGAGCACAGCAGCCTATAGTGAACCATGATTGAATGCACTTGATGTAAAGAGTTTGTTTTCTTGTGCTAATAAAGTTAAACCAGTAAGGTAAGAATTTTATCAAACAGTGATCATGAAAAATTATTTAAATTAAAATATCCACTATAAATATAATTTTTAAAGACATTGTTTACACTCGCACCTCAACATCTTCACCAGTTGTTGTCATAAGTGCTTGTACCAGCTCTACGGCAGCTTCCTCGCCACACACATGGATTTCATCAGCAACTAAACCCAGCAGAGCTCTTGTCCATGCCCAACCTCTTCCAGTATCACGTATCATCTGTATCTCATCAATTACAGCTACTTCATCTACAAAACAAACATTGACACACATCAAAGAATCAATACAAAATGTAACTGCAGCCTACAAGATATTCATTTTATGTGCTACATACATTATAGGTCCTTTGCTCACAAAATGAATAAATACAGGTATAGATAAACAGCATTTAGGTGTACATTACAAAACACCCAGAAAATATTTATGCCAACCATTAGATATACAAATTCTACGTATTGTCTGTATTTGGAACATGTACTGCAACTTCCTCTTTAATGCATTTTGAGGGACACACTGTTTCTCTATATATATTCAGATTTTGGTGATTTGAAAAGACTATGGTTAGTAAATTTAAGTGTCCTGGCAAATCTCAAAGTTCATATAACCGTATGGCACAACTGTATGGTCTGTTCCCAGTACTGAGCATTTCATGCCATTAAACATTTATTGTACTTATTATTTCAAACTTGTGGAATGAAACTGAAATATTGCACTCCATAATTATGTTTTGAAATAATTTTGTTTACCAGCAAGTAAATAATGTGAGCAGTGTATAATGAAGAGGCCTCAATCCAACTGAATGACTTCCAAGAATAAAAATAAAGCTCTATTACAATGTTCCTCAATTTCCCACACTACATGGAAATTATTGTACTCAGATACTTTTAGACACTGAAAGCTGGGTAAATCATGATGTCTCAAGATTAGAAATATATAGTGAGGCATGGAATGTATATTAGAAAGACAGATCGGACACAACTGGAGGGGAAGTGTTCATCGCTGTGGTCAAAGATATTATTTCTGGGTAGGTTCAGATTGAGAGTAACTGTAAAGTTATCTGGGGGCGTATAAAAGGTCTAGGAGACAAAGTTAATAGTTGGGTGTTTTTACTGCCCCCCCCCTCCCAGTGCTGCTGTAGTAGTTTCATAGTAATTAAAAGCAAGTCTACTCCAGGTAGTGCGTAAGTATGCGGGCCATGCACTATAAGTCAGGGGAGACTTCAACCTTAAGAATATAGATTGGGACCTCTCTAGTTTCATTTCAGGTGGTACAGAGAAGCAGTCTTGTGAACTACTATTGGACACATTCTCCAAAAACTATCATGAGCAGTTAAACCGGCAACTCACGTGCATTCGTAATATCTTGGACCTTAAAGTTACTAACAGGCCTGACCTTATTAACAATGTCAGTGTAGAGATGCTATGATATCTTCATAGCGTCAATGGTGAACAAAGTTCATAAACCAATCAAGAAGGCCAGGAGCGCGTTTTTGTTAGGAAGGACTGGTAAGCAGTTGTTATGATCGCACTTAGAAAATGAATAGACATTGTTCAGTCCAGTACAATGGATGTAGAGGAATTGTGGAGTAAATTTAACTGCATTGTAAATAAATAGTTAGAGAAATATATGCCAGTAAAGTCGATTAAGGATGGAAAAGATCGTTTGCGGTATAACAATATTAGAAAGCTACTGAGAAAGCAAAGGCTGTTGCACTCTCGGTTCAAAAAAGAACATGCAAATGATGACAGGCAAGAGATTTGTGCATCTATAAAAAGATCGATGTGTGAAGCATGCAATAATTACTTCAGCCGTACCTTAGCAAAAGATCTTTCTGAGAATTCAAAAAATTCTGGTCCTATGTAAAATTGATAAGCATGTCAAGGCCCACTATCTAGTCACTCATTGATCATTCCAGGGCAGTAATAGAAGAAAGCTGAAGTTCTAAATTTAACCTTTAAGAAATCTTTCACGCAGGAGGACCACACAAATGTACCATCATTTGTTCCACACACTAACTCAAAATGAAAGACATAGTAATAAGTATTTCTGGGGGTAGAGAAGCAGCTGAGAGAGCTAAATACATATAAGTCTCCTGGTCCGGATGCAATAATAGTTTGGTTTTAAAAAGAGTATTCTGTGGCATTGGCCCATTACTTAGTTTGCATTTATCACAATTCTTTAATTCAGTGCAAAGTTCCTAGTGATTGGAAAAAAGCGCAGGTGACTCCCGTTTATAACAAAGGTAAAAGAACTGACCCACAAAATTACAGTCCAATATCATTGAAATCAGTTTCCTGTAGAATTTTGGAGCATATTCTCAGTTTGAATATAGTAAATTTCCTTGAGACAGAAAAGTTTCTTTCTATGAATCAGTACGGGTTTAGGAATCATCGTTGATGTGAAAATCAGCTAGCCCTTTTCTCAAACAACATCTTGCGAGCCATAGATGAAGGGCAACAGGCAGATTCAAAAAAGGCATTTGATAGGGTGCCACACGGCAGAATGCTAACGAAGGTAAGAGCATATGGAACAGGTTCTCAGATTTGTGACTGGCTGGAAGACGTACTAAGTAATAGAATGCAGAATGTTGTTCTCGACAGCTATTATTTTCTATTATATAAATGATCTGATGGACAGAGTAGCTTGTAATTTGTAGCTGTTTGCTGTGCTGTATGGAAGGGTGTTGTCTTCATTGACTGTAATAGCATTCATGATGACTTAAGACCAAATTTCTAGTTGGCAGCTATCTCTCAATGTAGAAAAATGTAAGGTGATGTGCATGAGTAGGAAAAAGCAATTCTATAATGTTCAAATACAGAATTAGTAGTGAGGTCCTTGATGCAGGCACATCATTCAAATATCTAGACATAACATTGCAGAACGATATGAAATGGAATGAGCATCTCAGGACAGTTGTGAGTAAGGCGGATAGCCGACTTCAGTTTATTGGGTGAATTTTGGGAAGATGTCCTTCATCTGTAAAGGAGATCACGTATAAAATTCTTGTATGACCATGCCTTGAGCATTGCTCAAGTGTATGGGACCCAGAGCAGATCAGTTTAAAGAAAGACATAAAAGCAGTTCAGAGGCAAGCAGCTAGATTCGTTACTGGTAGGTTCGACCAATGCGTGAGTGTCCAGAAGTGCTCTGGAATCTCAAATAGGGATCGCTGGAGGAAAGACGATGTTCTTTTCAAGAAATTCTGTTGAGAAAATTTAGAGCGGTGGACTCTGAAGCTGAGTGTAGAATGATCTTCCTGCTGCCTACTGACATTTCATGTAATGATCACAAAGACAACATGTTAAAAACTATGTAGTATTAAATCCACCAGCATCCTAAAAATTATTTCATTATTTTACTTGGTATTTTAATGCTAGCCTGAAATGAGTTGTGAAGCAAAGTCAATGAACTGAGGCCTTCCTGCATTATGATTATTCTGATGCATTTTTTATATTTTTGCTAGAATTCACACTTGAATCTCCAAGATCCAGATGTAGTAGACCACACACATTAATAATTAAAATGCTGTGCATTTTCAGTTATCACAATTATATACAGACTTCATCATGCAACATTACCCGTAACTCTTTCCGGTATTTACAATGCCTTTTTACTTTCTAATTACTCAACCTATCAACTGTAGCAGGAAACCCAGCGCCTTGACCAAAAAGTGTCATGTTGGAAACTGCAGGTGGTCCGGAATTCAAAGGCTGGTCGTTAATAGATCACAACACACTTTACACTTAGAAAAGGTTTATTCCTAACACAAGCATCCACTCAGAACGTACAGCCTCCTGATTGGAGTACTCCACCATTTATACATAGAAAGAATTTTCTGGAACTTATATCGATCATAAGAAACATGTAGAACATTCTAGAAACAGTAAATACAAATAAATACATTTTGTCTGCCAGTGGCAGGATTTGATCTGGGGACCACCAACACAGTAATCTGCGATGCTAACCACTGCACCAATGAATTCTGTTAGAAGACTCACAGCAATAATAGTTAATTCATATTGGCCATGCACAAAGTTAATCATAAACTGTTTATACTCCTCAGGTTTTCTTAGAAGACTCTACTTGGCCGACTCTACAGCAGCTTATAGCACATCTGGTGGGTAGGTTGGACACAAGTCAACTTATTTAGGCAATTATTAGATTCAAATTGATGAAACGAAAATTATAGAGGGAAACTTTCCCGATGGGATAAACAAAAATAAAAATAGAAAACAGATGACTTACCAAAAGGACTGGCTCGTCGATAGAAACAAATAAAATAATCACACACAAACACACATACAAGCTTTCGCAGCCTAGCTGCTTCGTCAGGCAGAAGGGAAGGGGAGGAAAAAGGAAATGATGAGGGTTTCAAGGGAGTGGATAAGGAGTCATTCCAATCCCGGGACAGGAAAGACTTACCTTGGGGGGAAAAAAAGAGGGTAAACAAAAACACACACACCCACACATTTACACAGACGCAAGTACACTTAGGCAGACACACGGTAAAACTGTAGAAAGCAAAGAAGTTAGAAGTTAGACAGAGATGCCACTTGTGGCACAGGCTCTGTCCAGAGAACCAAGGCAAAGATGTTAAGATGGTGGGTGGGAATTCAAATTTAGCAGAGGTTGAGACCAGGTGGGTAACGGGAAGAGAGAATATGCTGAAGGGCTAGTTCCCATCTCCGGAGTTCTGAAGGATTGGTGTCGGTGGGAAGTATCCAGATAACCCGGACGGTGTAACACTGTGCCAAGATGTGCTGGCCGTGCACCAAGGCGTGTTTAGCCACAGGGTGATCCTCATTACCAACAAACACTGTCTGCCTGTGACCATTCATGCGAATGGACAGTTTGTTGCTGGTCATACCCACATAGAACGCTTCACAGTGCAGGCATGTCAGTTGGTAAATCACATGGGTGCTGTCACAAGTGGCTCTGCCCTTGATTGTGTACACCCTCCGGGTTACGGGACTGGAGTAAGTGGTGGTGGAAGGGTGCATAGGGCAGGTTTTACAACGGGGGCGGTTACAAGGGTAGGAGCCAGAAGGTAGTGAAGGTGGTTTGGGGATTTCATAGGGATGGACTAGGAGGTTACGGAGGTTAGGTGGGCGGCGGAAAGACACATCCGTCCACATCAAACCTACCAATAAACAACAGTACCTGCATTATGACAGCTGCCATCCTTTCCACATCAAATGTTCCCTTCCCTACAGCTTAGGTCTTCGTGGCAAACGAGTCTGCTCCAGTCCTGAATCCCTGAACCAATACACCAATAACCTGATAACAGCCTTCACATCCCGCAGCTATCCTCCTGATCTGGTACAGAAGCAAATTGCCAGAGCCACTTCCTCATCCCCCCAAATTCAGAACCTTCAACGGAACCCCAGAAGTGCCCCTCTTGTCACCGGATACTTTCCGGGACTGGAGCGGACTCTGAATGTGGCTCTCCAGCAAGGATATGACTTCCTAAAATCCTGCCCCGAAATGAGATCCATCCTTCACGACATCCTCCCCACTCCTCCGAGAGTGTCTTTCCGCCGCCCACCTAACCTCCGTAACCTCCTAGTCCATCCCTATGAAATCCCCAAACCACCTTCACTACCTTCTGGCTCCTACCCTTGTAACCGCCCCCGTTGTAAAACCTGCCCTATGCACCCTTCCACCACCACTTACTCCAGTCCCGTAACCCGGAGGGTGTACACAATCAAGGGCAGAGCCACTTGTGACAGCACCCATGTGATTTACCAACTGACATGCCTGCACTGTGAAGCGTTCTATGTGGGTATGACCAGCAACAAACTGTCCATTCGCATGAATGGTCACAGGCAGACAGTGTTTGTTGGTAATGAGGATCACCCTGTGGCTAAACACGCCTTGGTGCACGGCCAGCACATCTTGGCACAGTGTTACACCGTCCGGGTTATCTGGATACTTCCCACCGACACCAATCCTTCAGAACTCCGGAGATGGGAACTAGCCCTTCAGCATATTCTCTCTTCCCGTTACCCACCTGGTCTCAACCTCCGCTAAATTTGAATTCCCACCCACCATCTTAACATCTTTGCCTTGGTTCTCTGGACAGAGCCTCTGCCTCAAGTGGCATCTCTGTCTAACTTCTAACTTCTTTGCTTTCTACAGTTTTACAGTGTGTCTGCCTAAGTGTACTTGCGTCTGTGTAAATGTGTGGGTGTGTGTGTTTTTGTTTACCCTCTTTTTTTTCCCCCCCAAGGTAAGTCTTTCCTGTCCCGGGATTGGAATGACTCCTTATTCACTCCCTTGAAACCCTCATCATTTCCTTTTCCCTCCCCTTCCCTTCTGCCTGACGAAGCAGCTAGGCTGCGAAAGCTTGTATGTGTGTTTGTGTGTGATTTTATTTATTTTATTTGTTTCTATCGACGAGCCGGTCCTTTTGGTAAGTCATCTGTTTTCTATTTTTATTTTTATTTAGGCAATTATTATAGACGAAAAATTCCTAGAAGGAAAAATTATATATAAAAAAAATAGACGAAGATTACTCACCAGGCGAAGGAGCACACGTGTGACAGCAGCACAAATAAATAGCACACACACACACACACACACACACACACACACACACACACACTAGCTTTTGCAGCCTAGCTGCTTCATCAGGCAAAAGGGAAGGAGAGGGAAAAGGAAATGATGAGGGTTTTAAGGAAGGCGGTAAGGAGCCATTCCAATCCCGGGACAGGAAAGACTTACCTTGGGGGAAGAAAAGGAAGGTGAACGAATACACACACACCCATACATTTACACAGTGGTCTGTGTGTGTGTGTGTGTGTGTGTGTGTGTGTGTTTTCTATTTATTTGTGCTGCTGTCACACCTGTGCTCCTTCGCCTGGTGAGTAATCTTCGTCTATTTTCTTATATATACAGTAAAACCTCATTTTTATGTTCCCGGTTTTTACATTTTCGTGCCATTTACACCATTTTTTGTCGGTCCCATTAATATTAATGCACCCTCATTTTTGCGTTATCATATTTACACTTTTACTGCATTTTACGCTTTTTGAAAGCATGTTCGTCAAGAAAAAAATGACGAAATCTACATAAATTGATGCTAGCATGGCTTTCCCCTTAAAGTATAGCACATAAAAATTATTTGCAGTCGAGTTTCTTGACACTTTACATTTTATCAAACGTATATTTCGCGTATCATTGTTGGCAGTATGTATCTAGTTGACTTAAGACGCGCCGATTTGTAACGATGTAGTTCCTATTTCCATCAGCTTCTCTGCCACAGTGGCTGGCATGTACTCAAACAATTAGAACCAGTTGCTTTGTTGATGTGAGAATAAAGAGTTGCATTGTTTTTGTGATACATATTTCTGATTCATAAAGAACGTTATCTGTCAAAGTTTGGAATCATAATACCCACAACCTCAAAAAAGCGGTAATAGTGTGAGATGCCAATCCTATGCAAACGTCACAAAAATACTTATGCATATGTTTGCACTCGAGAACATGAATAAATTCTCTAATATTGTTGAGTGAAACATCTAAAAATACAAAAAGAACGGAACTTTGGGAGTTTTACACCGTAAATAATTAATGCCAGTACAAGGCAGTAATTCTGGCCTCGCAGTGGCGTCCAAACGATATCCATCAAAGTGGTTCAGATAATTTTGAAGATGTTACATACCCCAGCAGTGGCATCCAAACGATATCTATTGAAGCGGGTGGTTCAAGTAATTTTGAAGATGTTTTACATAGCCCAGCAGTGGCGTGCTCAATTATAATGAATGAAATTACGTCAAAAATTTCTACTTGCCATAAAATTACCAGTTCTGCCCTGTGCTTAAAATAGTAAAAATTTGGATAACCTTTATTGTATAATAAACTTCCTGGCGAGTATTTAGATGCCTATTCTGTACATATATCACAAATAAACTACGAAAATGCGAGGCTGATCCAGTAAGCACATTTTACCATTTAAAACACTACTTCCTGCATTTTACGTTTTCCTGCATTTTACATCATTTTACTGAAGACCCTGGAAAAGCGTAAAAGTGAGGTTCTACTGTATTTAGGCAATTAGGTATGTATGTTTGACTAAGTCACCAATAAAATTTTCAGAAACAATGCAAACATTACACTTGAAATACTTGCTGATGTGAAATTGTAGATTTGGGTCAAGTTAACTTATCAAAACTACATGACGGCTTTAAATTGTTGCATAATGATGTCGTGTGTGACACCATACATAAGTGAATCGAATGAGAACAACACTGAGAATATTTAATTTGTGTCTATATTATTTTGGGGTGCAGGTTGTGGTAAGAATTTTAGTGTAGCTCAGTGTCAAAGTTAGGTTGAAGGTGACAAAGTTAGTAAGCGAATGTAAATACAAAAATCTTACAGGATGCGGCATGTTGATTAGGAGCATTGATAGCTTTAGGCTAGGTTGAAAAGTGTCAGTTTATTCAAGAGTTGGCAGAGCAGTATCAAATAGTCTGCCTCTGTAACTCAGTGGATAACATCAATGACTACCATGCAGGGCCTGGGTTTGATCCTGGCGACTGGTTATTGTAAGTTGTCCTCGTCATCATTAATCATCACTGACATGCAAGTCACTCACAGGTCAAATAGAAAGACTTTTAGAAGGTGGCTGCACAATCCCAGACATGGTTCCCCAGCCAATAATGCCATATGATCATTATAATATAAAACAATTCGGTCAGTAAAACTTTCTGACTCCAAAGAACACTTATGTCAACAGTGTCTTTTTTAATGATTTGTCCAAAATTTTAAAACTAAAAAAGTACTATTTGCACTTCTTAGACAATAAACTTGTTGGTTTACCTCCTGTTTACTATGATCTCTAATACATCTACATACATACTCCGCAATTCACCGTAAGGTGCGTGGCGGAGGGTACACTGTACCACTACTAGGCATTTCCTTTCCTATTCCACTCCCAAATTGAACGAGGAAAAAAAGAATGCCTATATGCCTCCGTATGAGCCCTAATTTCTCTTATCTTGTCTTTGTGATCTTTACGCGAAATGTAAGTAGGCAGCAGCAAGATCGTACTACACTCAGCTTCAAATTCTGGCCCTCTAAATTTACTCCACAGAAATTCACGAAAAGAACGTCGTCTTTCTTCCAGCGAACCCCAATTGAGTTGCCGGAGCATTTCCTTGACACTCGCGCATTGGTCGAACCTACCGGTAACAAATCTAGCTGCTCGTCTCTGAACCGCCTCTATGTCTTCTTTTAAACTGATCTGCTGCGGGTCCCAAACACTTGAGCAATACTCAAGACGTGGTCGTACAAGCGTTTTATATGCGGTCTCCTTTACGGGTAAGTACATCTTTCCAAAATTCTCCCAATAAACCGAAGTCGGCTGTCCGCCTTGCTCACAATTGTCCTTACATGCTCGTTCCATTTCATATCGCTCTGCAATGTTACGCCTAGATATTTGAACGACGCGACAGCATCAAGAAGCTCACTACTAATGCTGTATTCGAACATTATGGGATTGTTTTTCCTACTCATGCACATGACCTTACATTTTTCTACATTGAGAGCTAGCTGCCATTCTTCGCACCAACTAGAAATTTTGTCAAAGTCATCCTGTATGCTATTACAGTCAGTTACAGACGACACCCTCCCATACACCACAGCATCATCAGCAAACAGCCGCAAATTACAACTTACTCTGTCCATCAGATCATTTATATAGATAGAAAATAAGAGCGGTCCTATCACACTCCCCTGGGGCACGCCTGACGATACACTCGTCTCTGATGAACATTCGCTGTCAAGAACAACGAACTGCTTTCTATTACTTAGGAAGTCTTCCAGCCAGTCACAAATCTGTGAACCTATCCCATAAGCTCGTATCTTCATTAGCAATCTGCAGTGTGGCACCGCGTCGAACGCCTTTTTGAAGTCGAGAAAAACACAATCCGCCTGTTGCCCTTCGTCCATGGCTCGCAAGATGTCATGTGAGAAAAGGGCAAGCTGAGTTTCACATGAACGATGTTTCCTAAATCTGTGCTGATTCATGGAAAGAAGCTTTTCCGTTTCAAGGAAATTTACTATATTCGAACTGATAATATGCTCCAAAATTCTACATGAAACTGATGTCAATGATATTGGCCTGTAATTGTATGGGTCAGTACTCTTTCCTTTCTTATAAAAGGGAGTCACCTGCACTTTTTTCCAATCACTAGGAACTTTGCGCTGAATTAAAGATTCGCGATAAATGCAAGCTAAGTAGGGGGCCAATGCCGCAGAATAGTGTTTGTAAAACCGAACTGGTATTCCATCCAGACCAGCAGACTATTTCGTATTTAGCTCTCTCAGCTGCTTCTCTACACCGGAAATACCTATTGCTATGTTCCCCAATTCGTAATTAGTACATTGATCAAATGATGGTACATTTGTATGGTCCTCCTGCATGAAAGATTTCTTAAAGGTTAAATTTAGAACTTCAGCTTTCCATTTGCTTTCTTCTATTACTGCCCCGGAATGATCAATGAGTGACTGGACAATGGGCTTTGAGCCGCTTATCAATTTTACATAGGACCAGAATTTTTTCGGGTTCTCGGAAAGATCTTTTGCTAAGGTATGGCTGTGATAATTATTGTATGCTTCGCGCATCGATCTTTTTATAGACGCACGAATCTCTACTAACTTTTGCCTGTCATCGTTTGCGTGTTATTTTTTGAATCAAGAGTGCAACAGCCTTTGCTTTCTCAGCAGCTTTCTAACATTATTATTATACCACGGTGGATCTTTTCCATCCTTAATCGTCTTTACTGGCACAAATTTCTCCAACTCTTTATTAACAATGCACTTAAATTTAGTCCACAATTCCTCTACATCCATAGTCCCGGAATTAAACGATGCCCATTCATTTTCTAAGTGCGATCGTAACATTTGCTTATCGGCTCTTCCCAACAAAAACACGCTCCTAGCCTTCTTGATTGGTTTATGAACTTTGGTCACCATTGACGATATGATGATCACTAATTCCTGTCTCTACACAGACATCGTTAATAAGGTCAGGAGAATGTGTCCAAAAGTAGCTCGCAAGACTGCTTGTCTGTACCGCCTGAAATGTAACTAGTGAGGTCCCAATCTATACTCTTTAGGTTGAAGTCTCCTCTGACTAATATTACATGGCCCGGATACCTATGCACTAGCTGGCAGCGTGACCACATCGCTCTATACTCAAGTGTATCTTTGGATCAATATCTTTGGAGCCATCTTCTCTGAGCTCCGTTCACATGTAATCCCAGGCTGGATCTGCACTCACAGCTGTCAACAATAAAATGCATTTCTGGATCATATACGTGGTTTCTCTGGGGCTCAAACCCCTCCAGATTCCCAAATTGGTGACCCTGAGTTTCTTTCTCTGTTCATTTAACCACACAAGTGAAATCTACAACTCTTGTGACATACCACCAGCCAACAATCAATGGCCACAATGACTTCACCATTTCAGACTTCACCCGGATTTCACTTCACACCTCTATGTGTTCCATGAGTACCTAATCTGTACGGTATAATGACTGCTTTATCTTCGACCTCACCGCACGATTTTTCTCAAGATATTTTCGCCTCTCCACTTCCTACAAGTGCAGTCACCTATTGTAATGACTCCGACTTCACTACACCCAATGTGTTTCATGATGTTTCGCCTTTATTTAGTGCCGATGAACAATTGAACATTCTAACATGTGATTCTAATTTTCCAAATGTATATTTTTCAGGCTTGCAAAATCTGAACAATGTACTTTCAACCGCCAGTTAGATAGTCGGTCAACAATGTGCTACACTGCTGCCACAATCAAACTTTATTCTCCTGTCAGTCCACAGTGACTTTACTGACTGTGCAATTTCAAGTTTTTCAACGAATTACCCTTTCAGTTTGCATCAGTTTTGTCATGCTCTGAGCGTGCCTTTTTCTGAATGCACAACGAACATTCCAAATGATGTCGCTGCTGCACGTTTCACGCAACAGTCTTTCCCGTGTCTGAACAGTGTAAGTGTTGCTGCTTCAAACTACCACCCTACTGACTTTGCATTTTCAAATCCCATGTCCTGTGATGGTGTTTACGTGCAGCCATGTGCCACGTCACATGTTGCATTTGCTGCCCCACAACCACAACAGTTGTTTCCGCACACGCACATGACTGACATATTCAGACACACCTGACCGCGCATGCAACTGCCCGTTTCTGCAGCACATTCTGGTGCCTCTGCCGTGTCGGTCTACAAAGCTGTCGCATTTCATCATGTTTCCGATCTACCACTCTCACCTCAACAAGTGTGCTGTAATTTCGCTATCGTCAAGGCTTTACTTTTGACACCCTCTGAGTGCTTACGAGTTGCAGACAGAATGTACAACGCCCACTCTTGTAACAACAGTGAAAATCTACTTGTACCTATGCTGTATTATGCACCTCACCTCCCTGCTGTTGTTCGAGGTCGCTCCCGCAATGTAGACGACACAAGCAAGTCACATTACTTGTCTTCTTCACCGGCGTTGGAGCTGGCCGCCCTGCAGCAAGTTACTATCCCCGTGCCACTCCTATGCATGTTCGTCTCGGGAACTGTTCAAAGACATCTCACACGTCGCCATCTTGTGCTGATGCAACAGTGCCTCCCTCACACACGCTGATGTGTTAACTAACTTGGCATTTAAGCTTTCCTCGGCTGCCCTAAAAGCGGCTGAGCCACCACTCACTGCCACGCTGCCCTTGCGTGCACCGACAGATCCATCACTCTTGCTTAGTGACTGTTTTATGAGCTGGATGTCTGTCGCAAGAAATGAAAGTATGACCCCTGACATGAAAATAGTATTGTCTCTTTTTAAAGCAACCCAATTCAGTTATGGCAAGGAACATTGTAACCAAATTTGTAGTTTCTATGCTCCTGCAACAAGAAGAGATACAATTCATTATATCATTACTAATGTAATCAAGAAGGAAAGAATGCACATTTGACCCTATCTTCCACTGCTTCTTATGATACACAAGCATCTTACAATGGAAAGTCCAGGTTAGAATTCAACAATATAATAAGGATAACTTGTAACATACCACAAGATCGTAGAGCCACAGACAGTAATGTAAAACAGGCAATCACACCTACAATTTATACCTTTCAGCCACAGCCAAACATCAGTATAAAACACACACACTGACTCACACAATCACAGGCACAACTCAATAACAAACAACTCTCATCTCTGGCTACCGTGTTCCAAATGACGCTTGGCAGCGAGTGTGATAGTTAACACGGTATAGGATACAGAGGTTGGGAACTGTTGGAAGTAGGGTGTATAGGGACAATAGGTTAACACAGATCAAGGCCTTGATAATTATGGGTCTGGAGAATGTACTGTTGTATGTTTCTGGACAAGGTGCCATGTGTGCAGTCTTGTGGTCATCTGCCACCATTCGTGTAAACCGCGTGCAGGACACTATTTGCACTTTCAGATCCTAATGCAGGATTGTATGGATAGATCCCACAGAAATGCCAACTTCACAAGCGATGTGTTCCACAACGCTTTGGCAATCCTCCAAAACAATTTTCTCCACTCACTCGATCGTGGCATCAGAGGTTCTGGTGCGAGGCTGAGATTGTCTTGGTGTTTATACACACAATCTTCTGCCTTCTTGGAATGTCACACCACCAAGAGCACACTCGTCACACCTATGAAACCATCAGTACTTGTTTCACTCAACTATTAAAGAATTTCAAACAGTGGAACACCACATAAATGGCAAAAATGAATGACTGCACACTGTTCTTACAGTAGGTATGTCACCATTATGGCTGGCTTCGGACGGGGCCACTTTGCAGCTCCACTCAGCGATTTGCATGCAATATGTTTGTGGTGCTGCTGTGGAGTGTTCGGTGCTGTAGGAGACACACATTAGTGATGTGGGTGAAGTGGCAATCAAATGACAATTCAAGTTGTTATGTATAATCTAGGAGACTGGTGATATAACCTGAGATATCATCCATACAATTTCAAAGACAGGAAGAGCAGATAAATGTGAGAATTACTGCACAATTAGCTTAACAGCCCATCCATTGAAACTACCGATGAAAATATTACATAGAAGAATGGACATGAATATTTAAGGTTCATTAGATAACAATCAATTTGGCTTTAGGAACTATATAAGTACCAGAGAGGCAGTCCTGGCATTGTGCCTTATAATTGAAGCAAGGCTGAAGAAAAATCAAGATATGTTCATAAGATTTCTTGAATTGGAAAAAGCATTTGATCAGGCAGTTAGTGCAAGATGTTTGAAATTCTGGGAAAAATAAGAGTACGTTATAGAGAAGGATGAGTAATATATAATATGTACAAGAATCAAGAGGGAATAATACAACTATGAGATCAAGAACAAAGTGCTCAGATTTAAAAGGGTGTAAGACAACTATGCAGTCTTTTCCCACTCTTACGAGTCAACCACAAAAAGGCAAAGCTGAAATTAAGGCATTCTTACCTTGGGATCAAAATAATTGAGAATGGTTGCAACAAGGATGGTCTAAAAAGTAGAATAGCACAAGCAAAGATGACATCCAAGGCGAAGAGGAAGCTACTAGTACCAAACATTGGTCTTAATATGACGATATTACATTTGTAGCCGGGTTCTGTATGTATGTGAAACAATGACTATGAGAAAACTGGAAAAGAAGATAATTGAAGCATTTGAGATGCGATGTTAAATACATGGTTGAAAATTAGGTGTAGTGATAACGAATGAGGAGTTTCTCTGTAGAATCGATGAAGAAAGGAACACATGAAAAACACTGACTACAAGACGGAACAGAATAATAGGACATGCGTTAACCCTTATGCAGTCACGCGTATTTTCATAACATTACTAGTCGTGTGGGGTGTCCCGACACCCCGAACAAACTGGCTGTAATGACACAGATGTGCAACACATCAGTAACAGAAGTATGTTTACTGAACCAATGGCTTTTCTGAATGTTAAATTACCATATTTGAGTGCATATTTCTACATTAATAAAGTATCAGACTACCATTTCTGAAATAAATAAAATATTTCCCATTTTCTTGCAACTTTTTGTGAATTCTTTTATTTCTGTATTCCAAATTCAAGTCATTACACATATTACAAAACATAGATTCTCTCAACTCATCAAAAAGTTATATGAATTTTTTTTTACTGTCACCGGCTATAACATGTGTTGACAACACCCCAGGGCTAATTGTTGAGTATTTTCTTGTGACTCAATCTTCCATTGTTAATCATTTTTACTCCAGGCTAACGTACAGCTTTCCAGAAAGGTACCAGAGATCATGAAGATACACTCCTATTCACTACATAATAAATTGTCGATAAAAATGACTAGGATGTTATGAATACCTCGCATGACCACTAAAGGGTTAAGGGGGATGTAATGGATTCGGTCAAAAAAACTTTAAACATAATTTCAAATCTTTATTAAACTTTTTCTCACTGGCAACCATAGTAAAATGATGAAAGGAAAAAAGTTTCTCGCTTACTACTTTTCCGCTGTTTATGGAGTAAAACTACGGCTCTCGGTATGACATTACAATTTATAATTTGAACACTACAAATTGTAGCAACAGGAAATTTTACAGAAAGTATACACATATATAGTTGAATGTAGCTTCTAAATTGTATCACAGTAAGACACGTAGCTCATGAGACATGAGCACACACACAATAATGTTCATGGAAAACCACATCACTCACCAAGTTGCAATCTATTTCTTCTTTACTACTAATTGTATTTCCAAGAGATTTTACAGAACAGACATACAGCCCTTATACAAATGAACATATACCTGAAAAATGGCAGGAATAAAGAGATAAATACCCGGGCAATGCCGGGTTTTCAGCTAGTCTAATGTATAAAGCAGAGAATCTGTATGTTTGTATGTGTTGCATACAAATCTACAGTTTTGTTCCAATATTTATGAAACTTTGTACACGTAAGCTTCAATCCATGAGGACGGTCACCCTAAGTGTAAGAATCACATACGATACACAGTTTCCGAGATATAATATCACAAACAATGAGATACGCAAAAAACTGCTGCATCAAGCGCGATAATGCTGCTCATTTTCTCCTAAACCACTGGACCGATTTCAACCAAATTTGGTAAACACATTCCTTACGGAGAGAGAATCACATACGACACATAGTTCAGAAGATACGACGTCAAACAATAGGAATCACGAAAAACTGCCACACAATGCGGTGAGACTTTATATATAAACTCCATGAGAATGAGAGTACTTAAGCGCAAAGTTTCTCGCTTACTACTTTTCCGCTGTTTATGGAATAAAACTACGTCATTTGGTATGACGTTACAATTTATAATTTCTATACTACAAATTGTAGCCGCAGGAAATTTTACAGACAGTATCCACACATATAGTTGAATGTACCTTCTAAATTGTATCACAGTACAACATGTAGTTTATGAGATACAAGCACATTATCAGTAACGTTCATGGAAAACCGACCCATCACACACCAAGTTTTAATCTATTACTTCTTTAATACTAATTGTATTCCCAAGATATTTTACAGACATACAGCCCATATACAACTGAATATATACCTGAAAAATGGCAAGAATAAATAAATAAATACCCGGGAAACACCAGGTTTTCAGCTAGTATTCACATAAACACTCATTACCAGAACTTATTATGAACACAATTAAGCCTACATTCACGTTTCTTAAAAACCCTGATTCATTAAGAAAATTTCTTCACGTGAAGACACAGAATGCAAATGAAAGCTTCATGGTGCGATTCCGAATCTGACCGCAGGTGGCATGCAGCACTGACCCACGACAGGCGTCACCACTGATCCCCATTGTCTGTAATGCGAGGAATGCGGAACGCAGCGACAGTGCCGCCTGCCGCCGTATACTTGCTCCAGCGACAGGAGGCACATCCGGTGACTGAAGGTTCTAAGACGCCTTGCTCCGGAGCGTGCTATTCGAAGGGTCAAGTCCTCCCTCAGGTATAAGTAATTTGTAAGCCTACGGACTAATAGCTAACACATTTTAATCCATTAGATTTACAAACATATGAACCTTTTTTGCTCAAGAAACTGAAAATTCAGATTTCGTCGGTTTTGAGTTATTGCATTGAATGCAACTAAAAGCAGAAGACATCATTGCCTTGTCCTTCTACAGATCTGACTGAAACCTGCATTTGTTTGTAACAGGGAAGAAGAGTTGTCAACTTCCACAAATAAATGTATAATAGGCCTGGAACACTGAACTTAATTAGTCAGGGATTTTTGTTGTAAATTCTCATTCACTATTTATGACTATGGATGTATGCCTGTAAATTTTTGACGTGGCATATCACGGAAGTGAATGAGACTCAAAGGAAACTACACTCATTACTATTTTTAACACATTTTTCTTCATTTTTGTAGCAACTTAGTGCAGTTTCCTCAACACTTCACAGTTAAATTTAAACGTAAACAAAATCAGTGCTCTATGTTTAAAAGAATTGAGAAATTTTTAATTATTGGTAATTGCATAAATGCTGTTTCTTTAATGATTATGTACAGTAATGCCTTTTTGTGTAAAAGTATGGCCAAGACAGGTTTATTTACTTCATGTTAGATGAGAGGTGACAACTGATTAATATTATGTAACAGCACAGGAAGAAAACGAAATAAAAATTAACGATGATGCAATATTAAAAGTGTGAAAGGAAAGGGATGAAAAGAGGTAAATGTTACTAAAAGCCCCTATGGAACACAAATATGATGGCAATGGCTTATTTTTCTGGACATATCAGTGCAGTTTTACAGATATCATCTCCAATATATAAAGCAGAAGCTGAACAAACAAATAGTCACATTGTTTCTGATAGCAAAATAATGGCTGCACAGTGCAACACAAATCAGCAATCAAGTGGTAATTAACCCTCCTTCAACATCCACCTCACTGGAACAGTATTCCGTACCACTTGTTGAGCAGAATGTAAATAATGCATGATTTCTTGTAGACTTCTCAGTGTCAAATTAATTTTTCTTCTTCAGTTATTGCACTTCTTAGGCACTTTGGTTTTATGTCATCCTTAACAGAACTCAGTACGAAATTAAACTGTCTTAAACAAAAATAGTTCCTGAATAAGTTTATCACTAAGCAATTTTTTTAATCAACGGTATGTAATTTCCATTGGCTGCTCTACTTTTACATAAAAGCATAACCAGCTTTCCTCTTTTATTATTATGGAACAAACCAATGTCATCGTCTTCCTCCCCCAATTGCAGCGCAATAACCACGGCAGTCAACTGACACCTCGCCTCTTAACAGTGACCGCACTGCTTGCCTGCTGCCGTGTTCCGCAACGCATCAACGGCAGGTAGCAACATCGCTGTCGGCAGTTGCGGTGGGTCACTGTTGCCATGTTCAGAATCATACCTTCGATAATTTAATTTGGATCAGATGCACAAAAAGGAAATTCAGTGGACTTAAAGTTACACATATAGGTGGCTATGATGCAGTTTTATATTTTAATGATGGAAATAATGGCAGAATTGAAATCCTGAAAAGCACTGGCATAGATCCAGGTTTACTTGCAACAAAACCATTTTACATCACTGATGAGAGCAATGTCTTACTTACAGGCCAGACAGATTCGAAGAGGACAGAAGAAAAACTTGGTTAATGAGGAGTATAATTATGGATTACTTTAAAACTTAGGTAAGCTCATTACATATTGAAGTATGAGTAGAAAATCTTTGACTTCATTTTCTCAGTTCTGCATTTTTTCGTTATTTGAAGATTTATCTCTAAAATTATATGCACTAATGCCATGAAATTTTCAGGAGCTGTTCACAACATGTTGCTGTCTCACTTGAACTAAAAAGGCCAGTGATTACATTCTGATTTTTTGTATGATAGGATGCAGAAAATACTTTATTTCAAAGGTGTAAAATTAAAAACTCTGTTAATAGAACAATTTGTATCATAAATTCATGGTACTTTGGTGGTCTTATAACCTTCTTAGGACACTACAATAAAATTTTCAAATTCATTACTTGATTAGAAATTGAGTTATAGATTTTATTTAAAAAAGACAATGAAATAAATAAATAAAAAATATGTAAGATAAAAATTCAGATTTCAGGAAAAATATTAATCCTGCATTTTATATAATATTTTTCCACTGGAATTCAAGTTTCTTCTTTACACATGCATAATTTTAGATCTATACATTAATAAATATGGCTGTAATGATTTTTTAAATAAATGTTTACGTTTTTCGTTACATCCCCCCTTATGGCATCAGGAAAAAACCTCATTAGTACTAGACACACCTGTAAAGGGTAAAAACTGTAAGGGAAGATTGGAATACATCTTGGAAATCACTTAGGACGTGTACATTGCAACTCCGAAAGAAATAGGTTGGTACAGGAAGGAATCCATGGCGAGTCGTATCAAAGCAGTCATTAAACTGATCAATACATACATATAAAAAGAAGAAACTGCTCTTAAAATGCTTCAGTAGTTCTTCATTACGATTTATTCTCAAAAAAAAGTTTTCAACTACTACTGCACCCCACTGAGGCCGGCACGAATTTTTAATTTCTGATTAATAACTAAGCAATTTACCAATTTTCATAGTTCTAGATGCCAAAATGTCTTAATAGCAACATATTTTCAAAAACAATTTCATTTCCTATTTTAACCCTTTAATATACAGATATTTTTAAAAAACTGACTAGCGTACAGTCGCCTTTCAAGTCAACTAATGGAACTGTTTCAGTCTTCTGATCTGATGCAGTTCAAAGTTAGAAGTTGAGAAATACCAATGCTTAGGACCTGGGAGAGGGGTGTACTTGGTATCAAGGGAGGGGATACTTGATCTTGTCCCTTCTAACTTCCAGTAGATATGGGGAATAAAAGTGAACTGTATTTCCTTTTACGGACTAGTTCATTTGCACTACTTCATACTCACTAAACATCCGTATCTTTGAGCTAAGAAAACCAAAACCAAAGGAGGTATACAGGAGTGTCACTTATCAATTACAAAATATCAAATTAACTGTCAAAAAACGTAAGAAGTGTTGCAAAAAATGTGTAAAGTACCAGCTGAGAAACTCAGAGTCTCAGCCATGGACGAAGGGCAACAGGTGGATTGTGTTTTTCTCGACTTCAAAAAGGCGTTCGACGCAGTGCCACACTGCAGACTGCTAACGAAGATATGAGCTTATGAAATAGGTTCACAGATTTGTGACTGGCTGGAAGACTTCCTAAATAATAGAACGCAGTACGTTGTTCTCGGCGGCGAGTGTTCATCAGAGACGAGTGTATCGTCAGGCGTGCCCCAGGGGAGTGTGATAGGACCGCTATTATTTTCTATCTATGTAAATGATCTGATGGACAGAGTAAGTTGTAATTTGCGGCTGTTTGCTGGTGATGCTGTGGTGTATGGGAGGGTGTCGTCTGTAACTGACTGTAATAGCATACAGGATGACTTAGACAAAATTTCTAGTTGGTGCCAAGAATGGCAGCTAGCTCTCAATGTAGAAAAATGTAAGGTGATGCGCATGAGTAGAAAAAACAATCCCAGAATGTTCGAATACAGCATTAGTAGTGAGCTTCTTGATGCTGTCGTGTTGTTCAAATATCTAGGCGTAACATTGCAGAGCGATATGAAATGGGACGAGCATGTAAGGACAATTGTGAGTAAGGCGGACAGCCGACTTCGGTTTATTGGGAGAATTTTGGGAAGATGTACATCACCTGTAAAGGAGACCACGTATAAAACGCTTGTACGACCACATCTTGAGTATTGCTGAAGTATTTGGGACCCGCAGCAGATCGGTTTGAAGGAAGACATAGAGGCGGTTCAGAGGCGAGCAGCTAGATTTGTTACCGGTAGGTTCGACCAATACGCGAGTGTCACGGAAATGCTCCGGCAACTCAATTGGGGATAGCTGGAAGATAGAAGACGTTCTTTTCGTGAATTTCTGTTAAGTAAATTTAGAGAGCCGGAATTTGAAGCTGAGTGTAGTACGATCTTGCTGCCGCCTACTTACATTTCGCGTAAAGATCACAAAGACAAGATAAGAGAAATTAGGGCTCGTACGGAGGCATATAGGCATTCTTTTTTTCCTCGTTCAATTTGGGAGTGGAATAGGAAAGAAAATGCCTAGTAGTGGTACAGTGTGCCCTCCGCCACGCACCTTACGGTGGATTGCGGAGTATGTATGTACATGTAGAACACCGCCATACTCTCTCACGTACCATTCCTCCCTTTGACAACTCCTCTTTTCTGTCTTCATCCCTTACTCTCTCTCTCCCTCTCTCTTCACTGCCACTGTCTCCTCTTCTGCCACTTTCATTCTCTCTGTGTCCCAATGCCAGTGTCTGATACTACTTCTCTCCCAATGGCAGTCTCTTTCTATCACACCCACAGTATGCTATCTTTCTCTTCAACCACTATTGCGGTTTGTCGAAGATCATGGCCCCTAGACACAAAAGGTGTTAAAGTACAGGGGAACATCAGCAACTTTTTGTACACAAGTCTCTCTCCCTAGGGTGTCAACTCCTATCATAACTGTCTGCAAATGAATGTTGAAGTAAAAATTTGGCAACTTAGTTATTTACTTCAACACATCTACATGCTTAACACACTTAAACAATAAAAAGTAAGCATAATATTAACAGAAAACATTACGCAATCTAACAGACATGCATTTACATTTTTTTTTTTTTTTTTTTTTTTTTTTTTTTTTTTTTTTTTTTTTTTTTTTTAATTCTCAATATTTTTAAGAAGTAACAATGTTTATTGCAGAGTATGAGGAACAAATGTGATTATGATGCCAAATGCTGTACATGAATAATTAGCAGGTTGACACAGCTTGTGTAGGTATGAAGTGTCCATTATAAAGAGATAACCCATTAATAAAAGTTTTAATAGTGAAAAAAATTGTAACTAAAAACAATGTGGAGTCTTCAGGACCCTTTTGATGAGACCCCAGAACACTTACCACCTGTTCATTACATCAGTTATTTATGCCTCAAACCAGTTATTAAAGGCATTTTATGTATATTAGGATGTTAACTATGAACCTATGGGTCTTGGTAACAGATAACAATACTGAAAGAAGTTTCAAAGTTCCATGACATCATCATCTTAAGAATTAATGCTAAAAATTATATGACTGTTCATCAAATCAGTAAAGTGGCCAGCCTCACAACTAATATGTTTCCTACTTAGATCATCACAGTTTGCTGTGGTTTTCTCAAGAACAACCCATGAACAAATGGTGCTTTAAAGCCATTTAAAGTCAATCCTAAACGAAACCTACCAAGAATGCACAAAAGCCAACCAATTTGCTAAATTTGTGTGTGCTGGAAAAAGTGTGTAGTGTATAAATGTTGTCTCTGCTGTAGAATATCTACAGTACGGCCATTCTTCCAACAGTTATAAAAATGGCTACAAGGCCAAGAGCTGTCTAAAAATACTCGTCATCATCATCATGTGATCAACAGACTCTGAGATATGGCTCCCTGAAGAACTGCATTTTCACAGGTAACTTTTTGGAATGTTGCTATTGTGCACCGTCTTGCATGGACCAATAAAAGTGTACTAGTTTTTTCTCTCTTTGAAACTGGGTCAGTCCATTCTCACAATTTGTGACTACAGTTCTTTCAATTCAATTGTCAGTTTCATTTTGGGAATTATTTCCATTTTTATATCAATAACATTTTCCTCCTATTACAGAGCTGTAAATATTTGTTGAAATAACACTAAAGTTTAAGACTTACAAGGTGTAGTGACTGAGGACATTTCCACAGTGCATGCAACATGATTAGAAGGATTTCCATTTGTATCAGCATATTTCCTTTCTTCTCCTGTCACAAGATCACAAGGTGTTCCCTGAAAACAATACAAATTAAGCAGTGAAAGTTAAATGTCACAAAATGATTATGTTGCAAGGACAGGTTTTTAAAGGGAGTAAATCTTGACTATTCTACATAAAGTAAATAACAATAATGGAGGATAGGTAACAACTCACTGTAAAGAGGCCAGCTGAGCTGCTGACAGACACGAAAATAGATAATCACATTCACACAACCTAAATTTTCGGCCATGGCCTTTGTCAGAAAAAGAAACACATACATTCAAGCAATCAGTCAGACAACTACACACACACAACCATCATGTCCATCCACTCCAGTGACACAAGACTGTGAGTAAGGTGGTGAGTGGATGGGGAAGGATGCTGGGTAAAGGTGGGGATGAAAAGTTCCATGTTGCATGATAGATTTTAAAGGCTCTGATAGGTGGGAATTTGAATTGTGGCAATGAATATAGTAAAGGGAAGGGTCAGGAAAGGACAAAAGGGAGGTGTAGATGAGTGTGATGAGGGAATGGGGGGATTTGAAATGATAAGGATAATAAGGAAAAATAAAAATAGGAAAAAAGGGAAAAATAAATTTAGGAAAAAAGAAAGAAAAAAAAAAGTAAAAAGAAATAGTAGTTAATTAAGGGGATATTGTGAGTGGTGACATATAGTTGCAAGGAAGACATGAGATACAGGATAATGAGTGGGGAAGGAAGAGGAGGGAAAAGATGTTAGGCATAGGGTGCAGGGATAGGAAGTTATCTCAGGTTGAGGCCAGGATGGTTGCAGGGCTGTAGAATGTGTTGAAGGGACAACTGCCATCTGCGCAGTTCAGAAGAGCTGGTGGTGGAGGGAAGGATCCACATGCTCAGGCAGTGAAGCAGCCATTGTAATCAAGAGTGTTGTGCTCAGCCGCATGCTGCGCCACATGGTGGTCTATCTTGCTTTTCGCCAAAGTCTGGCAGTGGCCATTCATCCTGACAGACAGCTGGTTCATTTCATACCAATATATAACACTGTGCAAAATGATTGTAGCTGAGTTGGTATATCACATGGCTGCTTTCACAGGTAGCCCGACCTGAGATGGGGTATGATAAGTCTGTGATGGGACTGGAATAGGAAGTGCTGGGTGGGTGGATTGGGTAGGTTTTGCATCGGGGTCTGCCACAGGGATATGATCCCTGTGGTAAGGGATTGGGAGTGACATAGGGATGGACTAGGAAGTTGTGGAGGTTGGGTGAGCTACAGAACACGACTTTAGGGTGGGTTGGAAGGATCTTGGGTAGGATGTCTCTCATTTCAGGGCATGATCACAGATAATCAAAGCCCTTACAAAGGATGTGATTCAGTTGTTCCAGAAAGGGGTGGTATTGGGTGACAAGGATAAGGGACGTCTCATCACTGCAAATTCGGTGTCTACGGATGGCAAGGCTGTATGGTAGGAATTTTTTGATGTGGTATGGATGGCAGCTATCAAAGTGCAGGTACTGATGGTAATTAGTAGAGGCACCTGTTTTTCGCGAAGCGTGAAATCGTGAAATTTTTGCGGAAAATCACAAAATCATTGAAATTTACGAAAAATCACAAAATTTTGTGCAATCTCATCATTCACTTAAATGTACTGACGGACATTCGAGGTATAAATGACAATCCATAGTACACCATTTCGATATATATTGTTTTGAGTCCTGCCAACCTTTTTTTCATGTGCAGTGAAGAAGTCCGTTTCCAGCGCTTTATTTGATCTGGTGACTGATAGTGTACTGCTTGGTCTTAATCGTTTCTGATTGCAGATTCTTTCAGTTATTTGTTCTAGTACAGCAGAGTAACATGGTCGTAACAGTTTTTGTCCGTGAGAGAGAATTCGCATCAGATGGATTTTACGTTTTTGATAAAACAAGGAAAATAATTGTGTGCAAATACTGCAAAGTGCGTATTGAATGGCAAAGAAAGGACACGTGCCCACAACATGCTTTGGGTAAGTCAAAAAATCTTTATTTTTATACATATTTTTCCCACTAGGAAAGTCTCCTTCTATTAAATTTGTGTAGAGGAAAAATTCCTAGCAGGAAAAATATATATAAAAAGTAGATATTACTTACCAGGCGAAGGAGCACAGGTAGTGATAGTAGCATAAATAAAACACACACACACACACACACACACACACACACACACAAACGGTTCTTTCGCAGCATAGCTACTTCTTCAGGCAGAAGGGAAGGTCTGGGAAAAGGAAATGATGAGGGTTTTAATGGAGTGGGTAAGGAGCCATTCCAATCCCGTTGTTGTTGTTGTTGTTGTTGTTGTTGGTTTTAAGGGGACTAAACAGCTAGGTCATCAGTCCCCTGTCCCTAGCTAAGAGTCCTCTGTCAAGAGTATAAAAAGTAAAACACAGCTCCGAAGATGAAAACTCACAAATGGGGTAAGCTGACATTGGAGAAATCGCTTACAACACAAAAGGAAGAGACACAATATGGAAAAAAGAAGTTGAGATCTCAGCTGAAACTGGACAGCAGAAAAACACGGCTGGCTGATCACAGGGAAAAAACAGGATGAGCCAGCCATACTTCAAACACTAAATACCCCTCGGTAAATTACAGAAGGGTCTTAAAAGGGTTTAAAATTGCTGGATAGGTGGGGACCTGAAGTATCAGGCTATAGCACCCACCACTAGATGGAGTTGTAAAAACCAGCTGCGCGAATAAAACTTAAAACAGAATGAGCCATAGAGGCATCGTCGCCTAAAACTAAAGGTAGCGCGTCTGGTAGGTTATAAGACTGGCGCAATGTAGCTAAAACTGGGCAGTCCATCAGAAGATGGACGACTGTCAGCGCTGCTCCACACCGACACACAGGTAGGGCCTCACGGCGGAGGAGATGACCATGGGTCAGCCAGGTATGCCCAATACGGAGGCGGCAGAGGACAACTGACTCTCGACGTATGGGCCGCAGTGAAGACTTCCAATCCCGAGAGAGGAAAGACTTACCTTGGGGGGAAAAAAGGAGGGTAAACAAATGACTCGAGCAGACTTGTTTGCCATGAAGACCTAGGCTGTAGGGAAGGGATCGTTTGATATGGAATCGATGTTGTTTGTTGGTTGGTTTGCTGTGGACAGATGTGTGAAACTGGCCACTGGATAAATGGAGGTCAACATCAAGGAAAGTGGCATGGGATTTGGAATAGGACCAGGCGAATCTGATGGAACCAAAGGAGTTGAGGTTGGAGAGCAAATTCTGGAGTTCTTCCTCACTTCCAGATCATAAAGATGTCATCAATAAATCTATACCAAACTTTGGGTTGACAGTCTTGGGTATCCAGGAAGGCTTCCTTTAAGCATCCCACAAACATGTTTGTGTATGAGGGGCCATCCTGGTTCCCATGGCTGTTCCCTTTAGTTGTTGGTATGTCTGGCCCACAAAAGTGAAGAAGTTGTGGGTTAGGATGAAGCTGGCTAGGGTATTAAGGAAAGAGGTTTTAGGTAGGGAAGTGGGTGGTCGACGTGAAAGGAAATACTCCATCGCATCGAGCCCTGGGCATGTGGGATATTTGTGTATAAGGAGGTGGCATCAATGGTTACAGGATGGTTTCTGGAGGTAACAGGCTGGGTACAGATATCAGGCGATCGACGAAGTGGTTGGTGTCTTTGATGAAAGATGGGAGGCTGCACATGATGGGTTGAAGGTTTTGGTCTATGTAGGCAGAGATTCGTTCTGTAGGGGCTTGATAACCGGACACAATGGGGCAGCCGGGATGATTGGGTTTGTGAATCTTGGGAAGTAGGTAGAAGGTGGGGGTGCGTGGTGTTGATGGGGTCATGTGGTTAATGGACTCAGGTGAAATCTTTTGTAAGCCCCCTACAAAACCTTTCACCTGACTCCATTAAACTCATGACCCCCACTGACACCCCCACCTTCTACCTATTTCCCAAGATCCACAAAGCCAATCATCCCGGCCGCCCCATTGTGGCCAGTTATCAAGCCCCTACAGAACGGATCTCTGCCTACATAGACCAACACCTTCAACCCATCATTTGCAGTCTCCCATCCTTCATCACAGACGCCAACCACTTCCTCAATCGCCTGAAATCCTTACCCAGCCTGTTACCTCCAGAAACCATCCTTGTAACCATTGATGCCACTTTCTTATACACAAATATCCTACTCCAGAATTTCCTCTCCAACCTCAACTCCTTTGGTTCCATCAGATTCACCTGGTCCTATTCCAAATCCCATGCCACTTTCCTTGATGTTGACCTACACTTATCCAGTGGCCAGTTTCACACATCTGTCCACATCAAACCAACCTACAAACAACAGTACCTCCATTATGACAGCTGCCATGCATTCCATATCAAACGATCCCTTCCCTACAGCCTAGGTCTTTGTGGCAAACGAGTCTGCTCCAGTCCTCAGTCCCTGAACCAGGAAACCAATAACCTGATGACAGCTTTCAGATCCCGAACTACCCTCCTGATTTGGTACAAAAGCAAATAGCCAGGGCCATTTACTCTTCCTCCCAAACCCAGAACATTCCACAGAGGGACCCTAAAAGTGCCTTTCTTGTCACCATTTACTTTCCAGGACTGGATCGGACTCCAAATGTGGCTCTCCAGCAAGGATACGACTTCCGTAAATCCTGTCCCGAAATAAGGTCCATCCTTCATGACATCCTCCCCACGCCACTGAGAGTGTCTTTCCGCCATCCACCTAACCTCCACAACCTCCTAGTCCATCCCTATGAAATCCCCAAACCACGTTCCCTACCCTTCGGCTCCTACCCATGTAACTGCCCCCGGTGTAAAACCTGCCTTATGCATCCTCCCACCACCGCTTATTCCAGTCCTGTATCCCGGAAGGTGTACTCAATTAATGGCAGAGCCATTTGTGACAGCATCCATGTGATTTACCAACTGGCATGCCTGCACTTTGAAGCATCTATGTGGGAACAACCAGCAACAAACTGTCCATTTGCATGAACGGTCACAGGCAGACAGTGTTTGTTGGTAATGAGGATCACCCTGTGGCTAAGCATGCCTAGGTGCATGGCCAGCACATCTTGGCACAGTGTTACACCATCCAGGTTAAATGGATACTTCCCACTGACACCAACCTTTCAGACCTCCTGAAATGGGAACTTGCCTTTCAATATATTCTCTCTTCTCGTTGCCCACCAGGTCTCAACCTTTGTTAGTTTTAAATTCCTACCATTCTCAACATCTTTGCCTCCGATCTCTGGACAGAGCCTCTGCCTCAGCTGACATCTCTGTCCAACTTCTTTGCATTTTGCAAATGTCTGTCTTTGTGTGTGTGTGTGCATGTATATATATATATATATATATATATATATATATATATATATATATATATATGTGTGTGTGTGTGTGTGTGTGTGTGTGTGTGTGTGTGTGTGTGTGTGTTTACCTAACCTTTTTCCCCAAAGGTAAGTCTCTCCTTTCCCGGGATTGGAATGACTTCTCACCAGCCCCCTTAAACTCAAATCCTTTCCTTTTCCCTCTCCTTCCCCAATTTGCCTGAAGAAGCAACAAATAGTTGCAAAAGCTTGCGATTATGTATGTGTGTGTGTGTGTGTTTATTTATGTTACTGTCACTACCTGTGCTTCTTCGCCTGGTAGCTTGTACAGTTTCTTAGAAAAATGTCACAAATTGTTCTGATGGCAGCAAGTCTATTTTCTTTCTTGTGAGAAGCGCACATTGCATTGTTGTCAAATCTTACTCATACTGTTAGAAAGTTGACTCACACCACTGACATGGTTGGACAGAAAAGGGGAGGGCCAACAGTTTGTGAGCAAATCTTATCAACTTTCAGGTGACTGTTTTTCCCAACCCCTTGCCCCATGGCTCATATCCCTGCAACAGACCTACCATGGCTCATATCCCTGCAACAGACCTAGATACAACACCTTTCCACCATCTCTCCATCACCTACTCCAGTCCTGTCACAGGCATTTCCTACCCCGTAAAAGGCAGAACAACCTATGAAAGCAGTCATGTTATCTAGAAACTGAGCTGCAACCACTGTACAGCTTTCTACGTGTGCATGACCAGCACCACACTGTCTAGCCAGATGAATAGCCACTGTTAAACTGAGGCCAGGAGACAGCTAGACCATCCTGTTGTAGAACATGCAGCACTGCATAATGTGGCTCACTTCAATGACTGTTACACAGCCTGTACCATATGCATCCTCCCCACAAACACCAGCTTTTCTGAATTGGGCAGGTGGGAATTCTCCTCACAATATATCCTACAATACCACAATCCCCCAGGCCTAAGCTTTCACTGGTTCATGCCTCCACCACCCTTTCCTTCCCACACACTACCCTTACATACGTCTTCCCATCCTGTTACACATTTCAATCCCTTCCCTTACATCCAACCTATCCGTCAGTCAGCACTGGTGCACCCCCCCCCCCACGCCCCCGTGGTGTGCATCTCCCGATTCCCTTCCCGCTTTCCTCTCCTTCCCACTACCTCACCCCAACCACTGGTCGCTCTCCCCAAGCCTGTGCTAGGTACCACAAACGGGCAACAGTGGCTGAAAGCTATCAAGTTTAATTATATTATTTGTGCCTTTCTGTAGCACATCAGACATCTCTGTGGTGAGTAAGCAACCTGACCTAAAAAAATATTGTTGAATCCTTCCTGCAATTTGCACTGTTTCATGTTTGTTGTGATTTCCTCGCCTTCCTTGCCTCCACACTCCATTGCTAAACCGCATCCCTTTCCACCCATCTAGTAAGGCATCCCAGATCCATCCCCACCACCGTGACTCAACCTTCTTGTCCTCCCTTCCCCTCCCCTCATAGTCCCTAACTACAGAGTGTGATTCGGAGTGCGGCAGCCAGAGATGATGGTTGGGAGACTGTGAAGTGTGCCTTCATGATTTTGTGAATGCTCTCTATTCTGAAGAAAGCTACTAATTGATAACTCAACTGCTAAATGTGCATTTTTTATGTGCCTGTTGTGGCTCGTCGTCCGTCTTTTCCATGAGTTGTAAACTATCCTTATTATATTGTCGTGTTGAAATGGAAGCAGGCTTGACTTCGAAGGCAACTGAACACAGCGCTTATACTAAGAGCTTGTTTATTACGAACTCAACATACACACAGCACTAACTGCATGTCGGGCAGAGTGCCCTGCTATTTATACACAGACAGAATTTACCAGAAATTAGAAGAACAGTTAACATAAGAAACAAGTAGGATTTACAAGTGAAAATAAGGAAGATGTAGAAACTTCTGGAATTGTTATTTACAAAGAAATAAATTTTTACCGGTGGGCGGGATTGAACCGGCGACCTTCACAACCACAGTCCGTGACACTACCCCTGCGCCACGCCGGCAGTCAGTGTATGTGTCCTCTCGTGGCATTGCTCCCTCTCCTGGAAAAACAGCGACCCACTGTTATGTTCCCTGTGGAGCCAGCTGCAATGTCTGGATCTTGACCTTGTTATGGGTCCTCTGTATGGCGGTTCAAGGGAATCCTTCCCTTCTCCACAATTATCGACAATAGATGATCCTGTCATGGATTCATCAGTAACATTACCATCCTTAGAGTCCTTGAACAAGAAGCAATTGTCGTCTACCTGCTCTTCAGGATCGTAGTAAGGCTTCATGCGCAGGACGTGAACAATGTCTCTTCGTTTTTGTCGTTTTGACGGCAGCTCATAATTCTCAACTTCGTATGTGACGTCTGACAGGCGGTGTATGACACGATACGGACCAAAGTATCGCTTCAATAACTTTTCTGACAGTCCAACCTTCCGTATAGGGGTAAAAATCCATACAAGATCTCCTGGGCTGTACACAAAAGGTCGGTACTTGTCGTTATAACGCTGACGGTCCTTCTCCTGGGCGTCCAGTGTCCGTATGTGAGCCAGCTGTCTTGCATCTTCGACGCTGGTGATGAGCTGTTTAACATAGTCATCCTGAGAGTCGTCCGGTTGGAACGGGAACAGCGTATCCACTGTCATCTCAGATTCACGGCCATGGAGCAGGAAAAACGGCGTGAAGCCTGTGGTGTCTTGTCTTGCGGTATTGTAAGCAAATGTCATGACTGGCAAATTGTATCCCAATCCTTCTGCTCAACATCGATGTACATCGACAGCATATCGGCTAAAGTCTTGTTAAAACGTTCCGTAAGATCATTTGTCTGAGGATGCAATGCAGTTGTCATTCTGTGGACAATATCGCACCGTGACATTACCTCTGATACTAGTTTTGACTGGAATAGTTTTCCACGATCACATATCATGACACGTGGTGCTCCATGCTTCAAAATAATGTCTTCTACAAGGAATTTTGCGATCTCTGGAGCTTCTGCAGTCGGCACAGGTTTGGTGACAGCGTAGCGTGTGAAGTAGTCAGTGCAGGCTATTATCCATCGGTTACCGGTTGTCGACCGGGTACCCCCATAACAGATCGATCCCAACTCGGTGGAATGGAGCTGCTACCGACAGAATCAGTAATTGCGGCACATGCTTCCGTCGCTGGCACTCTTTACAGTGACTCACATAGTGCTTGACAGATCGGTAGAGACCTTTCCAGTAATACCTGCGTCTGTTTCTGTCTAGGGTCTTCACGAATCCCAGATTACCAGATATTGGAGCATCGTGGAAATATTTGAGAATAGCTGGCTGGAGATGAGCTGGAACGACCAGTAGCCATTTGGGACCCAGAGGATCGTAGTTGCTCTTATACAATGTTCCGTTTATAAGTTGGAACTCTCCATTGGTCGATTTTCCTTTCTCCAAGGCCTCTATCGTTTTTAATAGTGCTGGATCTTCCCTCTGTTCAGCCATAAAGTCATGTAATTCAGTGAGGGCTGAAATTTCATTCAAGCTGTGGGGTTCCACTAATGGATACCTTGAAAGGCAGTCGGCATCCTTGTGTTTGCGCCCATTCTTGAATACCACTGTGACATCGTACTCTTGGAGTCTTAGTACCCATCTTGCTAGCCGACCTGATGGATCCTTCAAGCTAGTCAGCCAACACAAAGAATGGTGGTCTGTCACGGCAGTGAATGGTTTGCCGAAAAAATATGGCCGGAAATTGTTGATAGTCCAGATAATTGCGAGACATTCTTTTTCAGTTGCAGAGTAGTTCATCTCGGACTTTGAGAGTACTCTTGATGCATAGGCTATCACTTTTTCAGCACCTTCCTGAACTTGTACAAGCATTGCACTAATCCCATAACCACTGGCGTTTGTGTGAAGTTCCGTTTCTGCATTCTCGTCGTACAAGACTAACACTGGTGTGGAAGTTAGAGAAGTAAGTGCCCGGATAGCACTTTCTTTTGTCTCAGCCCAGTAAAACTTGGCGTCTCCCTGCAGCAGTTCTTGTAATTGGCGTACCTTGTTACAAAATCCTTTTATGAAACGTAGGTAGTATGAGCACAGTTCGAGAAAACTTCTCACATCATGAACATGCTGAGGAGTTGGAAATTCTGTGACTGCCCTTACTTTATCTGGATCAGGACGGACATCATCTCCGTTGACTAGGTGCCCCAGGATTTTTATCTCTTTGGCGACGAAGAGGCACTTCTTTGGATTGAGGGGGAGTCCTGCAGTCTGAACACACTTCAAATAGTTGACAGATGACTCAGATGTTCTTCAAATGTTTTCGAGAAAACGACAATGTCATCTAAATAGCAAAGACACATCGTCCACTTAAGGTGTCCAAGCAAGTTGTCCATCATGCGTTCGAATGTGGCTGGAGCATTACATAATCCAAATGGCATTACTTTAAATTCATAGAGGCTGTCAGGTGTAATAAAAGCTGTCTTCTCCCTGTCAGCTTCGTCAACCTCGACTTGCCAGTAACCTGTCTGCCTGTCCATAGTTGAGAAGTATGTAGTTCCTTTCAAGCAGTCTAAGGTGTCGTCAATGTGCGGCAATGGGTAGACATCTTTCTTTGTGATTCTGTTCAGCCACCGATAATCGACATAGAATCGCCACGTGCCATCCTTCTTCTTTACGAGGACCACCAGAGACGACCAAGGACTCTCCGAAGGTTGAATAATGTCATCTCACAACATCTTCTCAACTTCCTCCCATATTATCCGTCTTTCAGCTGGCAACACTCTATATGAACACTGGCTAATTGGCGGATGATCCCCAGTATTGATACGGTGCTTTATCGTGGGCCATGTCGTCTGACTTTTCCCATGCTGAGGTGTGAATGCACCCGAAAATTGGTGTAGTATACCTAAAACCCACTGGCATTGTTCCTTGGTCAGTCCAGGCCCTATTGCCACTTCCATGTTCGTTTCCTCTAGCGTGTTGTCTGTACTAACAGCAGGACATGGGTCTTCATTGAGGACGTTGAGCTCACTGTCCTGGATTGGTTCAGCTGTCCCAATACACATTTCCTTGGGAATAAGTTGTGACTGCGTGGGACAATTTGTGATCCAAATCTCTCCTTGAACACCGGTAATGCTTAATATAGCCGCTGGTATGTAAAGTTTGTGAGCCTGATAAACTTTTTACTATCAACAAGAACTTCACAGTTAACCGGTCATCTGTGATTGTGACTGCAACTCTTCTCATCGTCAATGGCAGTATCGTCACATTGTCAATGGCGAATAGCTTCCCAGAAAATTCTGTATTACGTGTATCCATCAGAACTGCTTCCTCAATCTGCAACTCAGATCTTCCACAGTCAATGATAGCTTGGGATGCTTGAAGGAAGTCCCACCGAAGATGACATTATGACTACATTCTGTTAAAACGACAAATTCAAATGGCTGGGTCCTGTTGTTGATGGTTATTCTTGCGGCACATGTTCCTGCTGGCTGGACGTAGTTTCCATTTCCGACCTTCAGCACTGTTGTCCACGTATCACAGAACATTGTCTTCTTTAGTGTGCGGCGGTAATTATCCGACAGTACAGAGAAAGAAGCTCCTGAATCAACCAGTGCCCGGACAGGTTGGCCATCGATTATGACGTCGATGAGATTCCCCGACATCTTAGCGAGTGTCGTCCATGGAGGATTTTCATCTGCAGCGGCCTCAGCTCTGTAGATGGTCGCCTCGCTTAGTTTTCCTGGGCGCGGCAGCTAGCGGAGCGGCTGGTAACTCTGTACGGCGACGGTGAACGGCAGCGACACTTCGGGGAGCGACCTCATCCAGGGTACGGCGATGGGCTTCTTCCGATAGGTCGACTGAATTCATCAGCAGGTGACTGCCTGGGATAGAACTGCTCCGACTGCTGACATCTTGTGGCAAAATAATTGTTGAATACTCGCCTCCTCTCTCTGCAGTAGCGTACGACATGTTCAGGGCGCCCACAGTGGAAACACAGTGGTGTGTTGTCTTCAGTCCTCCAGACGTCTGTTCTTCTGCGGGGCATCATAGTTACCGGGGGAGTTGGTTGTGGTCGTGTCGGCCAGTTCATGCGCTGCCGTTCGGCGGCTACAGCGTAAGTCATAGCAGGGCGACGCCATTCTTCACGTCGGGTGCGATTGACGGGGCAGACAGGAGCTAATGTCTGAAATACCTCTTCCTCAGCAACGTCAGCTCCCTCATGACTTACAGGGCTTACATCCATGGCCATAATCTGGTGCTCGCTCGGTCTAACAGTCCCAGTTGACATAAACTGTTGTAATTCTTCTCTCACAATTTGTCGTATGAGAGAAGCGAAGTCATGCTGGTCTTCCACAACGGCCATAGAGACTACATTGGGGAGTCTGTCATACTTCTTGCGTCATACCCTCCTTTGTTGCATCTCTTCAATATGCTGGCACCACTTGATGAACTCTTCTGTCGTAGCAACGTCTTTTATCAGAAGACCTTGGTACATGTCTTCCGCAACACCCTTCATCAGGTGCGTGATTTTGTCCGCCTCAGTCATGTTCGGATTGACTAAGTTACACAGGGCCAAAACATTCTGTATGTACGATTGTGTCGGCTCACCATGTTGTTGGGCCCGTTTCTTCAGTTGTTCTTCCGCCAAATGGATTTGTCGCTGGCTGTCTCCAATTGCCTTCTTAAGTTCCGTCTGGAACATTTCCCAGTCATTCAGCTTGTCTTTGTTGTTCTCAAACCATTGCTGGGCTGCTCCGTCCAGGTAGAAATAAACATTGGCAAAGCACATTGTATGATCCCATCTGTTATACTTGGCAACTCGGTCGAACCCTTTAAGCCATTTGTTTGGATCCTGTGCAGCGTCTCCAGAGAACACCGACAGGTGTCTGATGTGCAGCTGGCTTACCGATGGTTTCGTGTCCATTGTTCTTTTGATGATATGGACTTTCGGCAGGATGTACTCTGTATATTCCTTGCATTCCGGTTCTAGTCCGTGTAAGCGACGGCTTTTATGTTGCCTAATCGGAGCCACGGTGATGCAGCTGTTGTACAGGATACCCGGCGCCTCCACCAGACAATGTCACGTTGAAATGGAAGCAGGCTTGACTTCGAAGGCAACTGAACACAGCACTTATACTAAAAACTGGTTTATTATGAACTCAACATACACACAGCACTAACTGCCTGTTGAGAAGAGTGCTCTGCTATTTATACAGACACAGAATTTACCAGAAATTAGAAGAACAGTTAACATAAGAAACAAGTAGGATTTACAAGTGAACATAAGAAAGATGTAGAAACTTCTGGAATTGTTATTTAGAAAGAAATAAAGTTTTGCCGGTGGGCGGGATTGAACCGGCGACCTTCACAACCGCAGTCCGTGACACTACCCCTGCGCCACGCCGGCAGTTGGTGTATGTGGCCTCTCGCAGCAATATTGTTTAATACAAATACTTTTCAACCAAACATTGGATCTTTTTATATTATAGAAATTAATGTTTTGTGCTGTGCTACATACATATAAAACTTATATGTTTTGATTTGAAACTGTTGACCTCACTGTAACTAACAACATTAACTATTTTCTATACAACATAAATTTGTGGACTCGCAAAGTACTCATGTTCACTACATGGTTTTCCATGTAGGAATGACAACTAATGAACTAAGCCACTTTGTGGACACCAAGAATACAGTTGCTGACTCTACCCTACCCCCCAGGGGGTTAACGGTTCGTTTGTGAGTATGTGTGTGGTGAGCATGGGGCTCCAAGCTAATAGTCTTCCTTCCTGGACTGCATTTCCTTTTCCTGTCCCCTCCTTTTCTATCATCACTCCTTCCCTTCCCCACCGCGGGATTGATAACCTTAGCATTTTAGCCCCCCTATCCTAGCAAAACAGCACCAACCTTGCCCTAAGCGTACCATAGCACCTGCAACATATGCGTTTTCATTTCTCTCCAACTTACTTTGTCTTCACTTCTCACTATGGTCCACAATTTATGGACTGCACCGTGTTTATCAATGAACCTGCTCCTCTCCATTCCACTCTCCTTCATCTTTGTCTTCCTCACTCTCATAGTAGGCTAGTTGAGTCCTTACTTACTTGGGAATTAAACATTTTCAAATCTGTCATCAGCAAAACTTAAAATCTGCCCCAGGAAGGAATTTACTTACTGGCTACCAATTCTGCTACCTTGTAATTTCTCAAGTGCATTGTCCTGCTGATATACCAAAATAATAATTGACTGTTTGTTACATATTCACAATATAAGTAAAAACTCACCCTTTCATTTGCTTTCTTGAAAACTTCAGATGCCAGTAATTTCAAGGGACCACAATATATTCCTGATTTTGCAGTGAGGAACCTTTCAAGCGCATGGTAAGTTTTCCCACTGTTTGTTGGCCCTGCATGGAACACAATTCTTCTCGTCAATGACCTTGCATTTGGGTACCTTACAAAATGAAATGCAATATTCCGAGGTTAACTGATATTGAAATACACATTGGTTTAATAAGTAGTGCTATTAAAGAACATTGTTCAACAAAATATATTTTTCACAGAGATTCCTGCAACAAGTGTGATTCAGCACAAGCTGATCCTAATTAGAGTGACAAAAAGACACCTTTCAACCAATGAAAAATAATGAAAAAAGCATTTTACCACTAACAATAGATGAAGATATCCAATGACCCTTTCTTCAGTGGATATGCACACCAGATCTGAACTCTCATGAATTGGTGAAATGCCGTGAATAATGAAGGAAAATGGTGTTATAAGTGTGTAGAAAAGTTTAAATTTTACATCTAGTCGAAGGTGTGCTAGCACTGCCCATGCAGTTGTGTTGACCACAGAGTCCGTGGTCAATGTGGCTGCCTAGAAAGCAGGAGATCAAGGTTAAAATTCTGCTTGGGCACAAAATTTCAACTTTCCCCACTGCTGTAAATTAGTTTGCACTAACAAAATATTTATTTTAAGAATCAATTTTGCCAAAAACAGTACTGCAGCAGTTTCTGATGTTCAATCATAGAGCATTCCAAAAATTAGAGTCAAGTGCAAAGTACTTATAAAACATTTGGTGGAATATGTGTTACAAGCTGCATGCCACAGCTTTAATAACAACAATAATAAGGTACATGGGCAATATGACAAATGCAATGAAAGGTACTTAATAAAAATATTGCTGAATTTTTTTGTGCCTGGAATACTAGGTTTTCCAGCCTATTTTTAATACTTTTAAATCCACTGTAGATCTCTCATGAAAGTTTTACATGCCACAATTTTAGACACTATAAAGTTTTTTCTTTACGTGTTATGTACTAAAAAGCTAAGCTATTCCTAACTTCATTATGTGGTAACATACACATTTGGCCACTCACCTAATAAATTTATTTTATGAAATGAATGGCTATTGGTATGAAAATAAAACAGTATTACACAACATGTCACTGTTAAACAACCTAAAGCACAAAATTTGTAATCTGGAGCTATTGTCATGTCACAATTAATTACATATCCACTCTTCCTCTTGAAATGTTCAAATGTTTGTAGAGTCTATGGCACTTAACTTCGGGGTCATCAGTCCCTAAACTTACATACTACTTATGAACTACTTACAACTAAGGACGGCACAAATATCCATGCCCGAGGGGGGAGTCGAACCACCGACCATAGTGACCGTGCGGACCGTGACTGGAGCGCCTCAATCCCCTCGGTCACCGCGGCCGGCTCTCTTGATCGTGATATTCAGTTTCAAATGTTCTGTAGTCACTGCTTTTAAACAGCAGCTCACACATTGAATTCTATCACAAACAGTACTAAAATGATACTTATATCATCACTTTTATGTATTAGGAAAAATTTGGCCACTTGGTTTATTGTCTTAACTTTAGCATGGATACAAGGATTCAGCATGTCCAACTCCAACTATTTTCTATCTCATGTTATGACTGGAGATTTGTGATTCTCTGTTTAAATTTTACTTCCAATCCTGTTGATTTCAAATAATAATTTGGGCAAAGGATGCTGAATGTTGACAATCACATGATGTTGGCGTTAGCCAATCGTGTGACAACGCAAATGTTTTCTCATTAATTCTTTGTTTTACAAGGGCAATTCATTTTACTCAGTGGACAAAGATACACACAAGAACTTGTCAACCATGGAGCAGGAACAGCATTATTTATTTACTTCATGAGTAAAATTTTATGACGCTTCTCGCTGGGCTCCAGTGCTTATGTTGGCAACAGATGAACAATGAAGTGTAGAACTGTGTTAATATTTTTCACAAGCTACAGAGTAAATAGTATTGGTGCTCATTTCACTCGCAGCAAAATTAATACTGTAACTGCTCTATGGCTGACAGGTTCTTGTATGTACCCTTGTCCGTTCAGAAAAAAAATTGTTTTAGTTGAAGTTGTCACGCAAAACATTTATTGGTCAACTGAGTTGCCATCATTACCATTGGTACCAACATAACCTCTGCAGCCCGGCGAGAAGCGTCATACATTTTAACCACTTCATGGATGTACGAACTATTAATCAAGTTGCTCAAACAGTCCGTACAGTCGGTTCATAGTGTCCAACGGGCACAATATTTCAGTGATCAGACATGTCACCATTATTAGGTGTGGTGACAAACTGAGGTCCTAAGGACAGGCGGCCATCTCATATCCCCACCCTCATGAAGCATCCACACTGTGGTCTACGATTAAGGGCATGTGGTGGTGGTTGTCGGCATCTGTGGTTGCATCAATGTATTTGCCACTTCATCTCTAATCACCATATTGTTTTCTTTGCTAAATGTTCTCGCACACAGATCTGTATTTGAATGCAGACAGCTGCCACCATCCTTTGCAGAAGAATGGAGTGCTAAAAACACTGGCACACAACATTTCACATACAGAGTGTCTGCCCCAGTAGTTGGAACACCTCAAAACAGTATTCCGATAAAAGAGTACTCAGAATTGCAGATTTGACACGCTCTCTGCCCCACCACTACAGTAAAGCCTGTGGAGACAGAAGAAGTTACGGAGAAAGAGGTAGCCACGGTCTGTATACCATACACTGGCTCACTATCTTTTGCCCGCCTAATAAAACACGAACCTTATTGGAAAGTGTCAAGACAATCTCGGTTTGCGGAATGGTGGCATATACCATATTCCATGTCAGTGTGGACAGACAGTGCACACCGTCGAGGATCGTTGCCATGAACATCAGAGGCATACTGGACTTAAGTAACCTATCAAGACAGCGATTGCAGGGCACTCTTAGTCCGAAAATCATGAGATGGATTACAAACATACCAGGATTTTGGCACAGACTTCAAGATAGTGGGACAACATTGTTAAAAAGGCCACACCAGGAAAGGGTTCATCAACTGAAACTGCGGCAACAATCTGAACAAGGCTTGGGAACCAGCACAGAGTCTGAATAAGAAGAGGACTTGCAGCAAAGAAAACAATCTTGAGACTACAGATGAAGAGGCAAATACATTAACGCGGCGATGTGTGTGCAGACTGTAGTGTGAACGCCTCGCGGGGATATAAGAGGGCCACCTGCCCTTAGTTCACCAGTGCACCTGACGACTTGCTGGTTACTATGAACTGGCAGTACACCTGTGGACTGTTCAAGCAACAAATATGCAATGAGAAACTGAAGAATCACGACCGGATTTCTAATATTAACATCTTCACAAAGATTTTTAACCTTGTTGATGTTACCAACAGAAGCGCGCAAGGCCGCTGGGATGGAAAGTAAAATTTTATCCATTCTCTTCACTCTCCATTTTTCCAGCACAAAAAATACTTTGCGGCAAATGGAATAATAACACTGTATCGCTATCAATAGTAATCACACATTACCATTATACAAAGATAGTTACTGTGTCTTGCATCATGCATGGAAAAGATGTTAAGTGATAGAATTTTGCTTATCATGCATGTGTTGTTGTCCAGTCGGTAGATTAATTATTCTCATAGAGTGAATATTTAGTTGCCAACATAAGCACTATAAACTGCTGCTTATGTAAGTAAAATTTAACCCATCTGGTACAGAAATAATATGAGGGGCAAAATGTGTCAGGGCCTCACATTAACTTTACTAAACAATAGTCAGTATGTATGGAATTAAAAGAGATGACAAAAGCTTTGGAGAAAAAAAAAAAAAAAAAAAAAACGGACTGTAAAAGTGTTAGACAAGGAATGTTACATTGTATGATGCTTCTCACTGGGCTCCAGTGGTTATGTTGACACCAATGGTTAATGGCGGCAACTCAGATGACCAATAAATATTTTGTCTTGACAATTTCAATTAAAATGAAAATAATTTTTTCCTTAACGGACAAGGGTACATACAAGAACCTGTCAACCATAGAGCAGGTACAGTATTAATTTTGAGAAATAACATTTACTCTGCAGCTTGTAAAAAAATTAACAAAATTCTACACTTCATTGTTCATCTGTTGCCAATATAAGCACTGTAGCCGAGCGAGATACATCGCAATCTTTTACCAACAACGAGTAATAACATACCTCAAGTCGATACCTGCATATGCTCTGTCTGCACACATAAACAAAACATGTCCCAAGATGTTCAACTCGTGTTGTTATAGATTCCACATACACAAAGGCTCACCTGTAGCCGGGATACCACCCGTCAGCTTTGCCCTGTGACAACATTGCAGCGCGGTAGTTTTGAGGTGTATGCGTATTTGTAGAAGGTGTGAGTGATTATGTGGTGGTTGAGTTAAATACGATAGTTTGTTTACAAACAAATAGGATTAATATTTTGTGTTTAAAAAGTAATCTGTAGCTTCTCTCTGATAGTTAGGTGGAGGTTAACCGACAGATATTTTTTTTCTTCGTATGTGAGCGCTGAAGGCGCGAATTTTTGGACTAAGATCTGTGTTTGATGGTACATTCTGTTATCTATAATAACTACATATTATTTGCATCTTCAATACTGGTACAAAAGTATGAAGATATCCCGTATACTGGTTTTCCGACATCTTGATGACGTCATGGGTCAAAGCAGACGGATGGTATCCCAGTCTACACTTATGCCTAGACAAGCTGTATTAGTTTTATTTTTAAACCCTAGCATTTTTGAAACAGGTAGGCTACCTAATGGTCAAAGTAAACTACATCATGTAGCCATCAATTAGAATAAATGCAGCCTACATGTTTCTACTATTTCCCGACAAAAAGTAAGTGCACCGTGGTCACCAAACATTTAAATATTGAACTGGTAACTGGAACTGAGTTTATTTAGTAACAGAGAAATTATATGCAAGAGAGACGTGGCTAGAAACATTCCTTAATCCAGCATAATTGAAGACCACAATACAATGCGTCTACTTTGGCCAGTGACGACATATCTGAGTCTCACAAGATACGCTATGTAGATATACCAACTAGCAAAACAAACACTATCAACAAATAAAAACATATGGGATAATATTGTAATATGTATGTATTGTTGATATAAACATCTTGCTTAATCTAAACCTAAGCGTCATAAAGAAGCGACAGATCACTTTTTAAACAAAAAAATCTTAATTTATAATCTATGTTCTGGTTGTAAACAAACTATTGTCTTTACGTCAGACATGACGCCATTGGTCAAAGACGACGGGTCATATCGTGAACTTCAATTGACATCTTAATCCAACACACATCATCATTAAATGTATAGTTAATTCATCTGCCAAAATTCTACTGTGCTACATGGTACTCCACCCCTAACCGAAGGAAACAAGAAGTGAATATAGCTTTACCAGTTAGCAGGCGTTCTGAGATCACTTATTTTCTTTAAATCATCCATGCAGTCAAGATGTGGGAACATTTGTTTTGCATGGCGCAAGAAATATGGAAATATGTCGTCAATATGTCCTGCACCCTGTAAAATATCACTTATAACAACATGCAGGTCAACGGGAAGTGTAGCTGCTTCCACACAATACTGGCGAAAGTTAACATATGCCTGGTGCAAGAGATAACCTGAAACAGAAAATATTTCACGAAACTGGAATGGGTTCAGTTAAGTGCTACTATGTCAAAACATTGCTTACGTACTCCCTCGGAGGCGTAGTGTGTTGATTCTGGTACTGAACTTTGAAAACAACTAGAATGAGGGGGAATAAATTTTCCTGTTGACTGAGCTCAATGGTTGACAAGTTCTTGAAGTAAATTTGTGCCCTCAGTAGTATATTAATTATACTCCTAAAGCGAAATTTTTGTTGCCACTATTAGCACACTACGCCGTCGAGGATGTAAGTAAAATCTAATTGCCATTTTGAATAGTCTCATACTTACTGTCTAGCCCATTTTCTAAGGCTAGTAATTTGATTTCTTTTTTCTGATAGAACTGGTTTAGCACTTTCAATAGGTCACGTTTATTAAGAGTGCCAGTCAATTCTTCTCCAACATTGATGTCATCGGGATTTGGTTTTATTGGCACAGGCACAAACAAATGTGAGAAATTTGTATCATCCTTTTTCCCACGAGTCTGAGAATACAGAACACAACTTTTCACACATTTTCGTTTCGATTTCAGCACCGAATAAGTTATGAGTCGGACATTTGTCTTTGATGAGCTACATGTTATGAGAAACTTTCTATAAAAACAAAGCATCCCCGAAGACATAGCTACAATTTCTGATCGCAACAAATCATAGTCAGTTCAAAGTTATTTTCAAAACACATGCGGCAATTGTCAACAACACAGGAACAAAAACAAAACACCACCACTACCCAGGGGTAGCAACATATGAAATTAACCTAAGCAGGCCATAGAGTATATTTCTATACAATCGACCAATGATCTCTATACTATCTATAGAGATCACTGCAACCGACAACCGAATATAGAAAACTATTATCGACCTTTACTGTAGAGGTACCACAGTCTAACACAACTGTGGAGGTACCACATCATGGATGGAAACTAACAACTAAAATATATGTAGCTTGGTGTCGACATTATAGAAATCGAATTTACCAAACTACAATACTATAGGCGTATATCAAACTAGCAAGTAAGCTTTCACAAGAAGCTAGTAGAAGCTACTTCTGCAAGTTGAATGACGTGGAAAAATCCGTCACTAGTCGGCTTCTACAAGATTCGTCAACTTGCAGAACTAGATTTCGCACGTTAATGCCAATTCACACTGTCCGTCACCTCAATCCATGTCACCATCCGTCAGAAAATTCTAATAGCGGTATTCACACTATCCGTCACCGGACCGTCACGTCTCGTCAACGTCACGTCAAGCTTTCTCGAGAAGTTTGTTTTGACAGAACGGTCGTCTACTAACATCGGAAGTTAACCTATTTTCGTCAAGCGATTTTCATGCTATAGTCGACAATTACATGGTCTACATGCAAATACGTGTCTTATTAACACTAGAACAGAGGAAGGAGTCAAAATGACCCCTGCCATACTTTTTTCCTTCATTGTCATTTCAGTTTATTTACTTTCCTAATGAAATCAAATGATGTTTCCTAATTTTTCTCCTCTTTATGATGATTATTAGAATTTAAAAAGTATTTATATTTTCTTTGACATTTCTATCGATATACCTAGAACGGCGGATGAGGTCTATTTGACCCCAATGTAATTTCCTTCTGAATATATGTAAGTAATCCAACAATGTAGCGGCAACAGTCAGCAGTATTGCAGAATAGTTGCCTGTCATTGTTGCAACTTGGCACGCGTTCGTTCCAGTCTGCCACAGTTTATAGTGTGTCATTCTGGTGATAGTTTTTGTACTCGAAACACGCTTTTAAACATGTATCGTCAGCGTGGACTTTCTGATGAAGAAGTGTTACAGCTCTTAGAGAATGCCGAAGTTGAATCGGAAATGGACTTCGCTGATGAAAATGATGATTATGTACCTGAGACAAGTGAAAATGAAGACATAGTGAATGAGGAGCGATTAGTGGAAGAGGATTCAAGTGCTGATCTACATCAGTCATCACATCTTTCATCACAGCAGGAACAGATGGCAGCGTCTACAAAGATGGTTGCTAGGGTGGAACCGTGTGGGAGACAACCAATTTTTCATCTTCTGGAAGGAGGTCGGCTGTGAACGTTCTGAAGGATAAAGGAGGACCCACTGCTTATGTTTGTCAATGAATAGACGACTCTGTCACCAGTGCCTTCTGTCTTATTTTTGGCGAAGCAATGCTACGTCTTATGAAGAAATACACATAGTCAAATGCACGAAAAGTACTGAAAAACAATAACTGGACTGTTTCGCTTGAGGAACTGGAGAAACTGATAGCCATGATGTATGCTCAGGGCGTTATTTGTAAAAAAGGCATGTCTGTGGATGATATCTGGTCGCACTCTTGGGGGGCCTAGTTTTATCAAGGACATTATGCAGAGAGACAGATTTCAGGAGCTTCCCAGGTTCCTCCATTTCGATGAAAAATCAACCTGAGTTGAACGCCTGGCAGCCAACAAATTCGCTCTTGTATCTGAAATTTGGGGAAAGTTAATTGAAAACAGTATTCATGCTTACCGTCCTGGAGAAAATATAACCATAGATGAGCAACTATTACCAAGCAAAACAAGATGCAGGTTCACTCAGTTCATGTCCAAGAAACCAGACAAATATGGCCTCAAATATAACCATAGATGAGCAACTATTACCAAGCAAAACAAGATGCAGGTTCACTCAGTTCATGTCCAAGAAACCAGACAAATATGGCCTCAAATTCTGGTTGGCTGTCGATGTGATGACAAAGTATATATGTAATGCTTTTCCATACCTCGGCAAAGAGGACACGCATAGAGAGAAGCAACCACTTGGAGAGTACATAGTTCCGCATCTCATGGAGCCATTTGTAAATCAAGGAAGAAATGTGACGACAGACAGCTTCTTTACATCTCTTCAACTTGCTAAGAAACTCAAAGAGAAGAAAACTTCATTAGTTGGTACAATGAACAAGATCTGTTGTGAAACCCCTTATGCGTTAAGGAAGTCCAATGCTTGAAATACACTCCACCAGCATCCTGCACCATAGCGGCAACCCAGAATGTACCATCAGTGTATACCAAGGAAAGAAGAATAAAAACGTCATTTTTCTGAGTACACTACATTCTGAAGTAGCAATAAGCAAGGAAGGAAAGAAGAAACCTGAAAGAGTAACATTCTACAATGCAACAAAGTACGGGGTGGACGTGGTAGGTCAAATGACCCATAAATATACTACAAAGGTTGCATGTAGGAGATGGCCAATGCATGTCTTTTACAACATCTTGGACATGGCAGCCAAAAATGCATGGGTCATTTACAACATAGTAACAAACAATAAAATGGAAAGGAAGAAGTTCATACTTCAGCTGGCTAATGAATGAGCAAGAACATCAGGCAAAGAAAGAGATACTGGACCGAAATCAAATAGAAAGTGGAAGAAGTGCCAAATCAGCCTCTGCAAAAGCAACAAGACCTGCGAAAACTGTGTAAAGTGCCACAAAGCCGTGTGCGGAAAAGTGCCGTAAAACAGAAATCATATGTGCTACGTGCGTCTAGCAGATTCCAGTAACTTGAGAGAAAAGTGATACAAATGTTGTGTAGACCACGTATGAGAGTAATATGGACAAAGTATACTAAATGTGTCTACAAGTTTATACAAATAGCAAACTTATTAGCAGTAGCAGCAATAAATTTGTAAGATATTTTGCTGTTGAAATAAATAATTATTGATTATTATTAATTATGGTGTTTAATAATTATTGTCCCTGCTAGAGAAAAGGTGCGGATTAACAAAAAAGAAAAAAAACACTTACTTAAGTCTAATATGAAAATATTTTATGTGGAGGTCAAAATGACCCCTTTCCGCCATTTTAGGAATGTCAGAAACTCCGCTGTTCTAATGTTAACTGTGGCCTGTAGTCCTATATGAGCACTTTTTATAAATGTTTGATCTACAAAATGACGACAGAGTATTTATAGTGTTATAGCTGTTAAAAATAACATGAACAAGAACTTGCTGAAGATGTCTCCAAAACGACACCAGTGGGTGTCATAATTGGGATGGTAGACTTGAGCCAATCTAAAAATATTTATGGACAGACAGTCTGGTGATCCATAAAATGTCTAACACAATGAAGTTCTATTTGTTCGTCCATGTAGACCTAACAGTGTCAAGGAAGCTGCTTAATATGTACAATAACCCAGCTGCCTTGCTATAGAAGTGGCACAACCTTATGAAATGGATCGTGTTTGTTTACATACCGTTGTGTTCCCATAAGCATAGACTTACTAGTTTCTTTGGCATTTCAGTGTAACACTCTTGTGTGTACATAGTCGTTAAGAGTTGTAAGAGAAAGTTGATGCTTTCATATCTATAACTTACGTTACCTACGCTAACACTGCGTCTACTGTGCAACAAAATCTGCAATAATAACATGTGAAAAGCGAAAATTGAAGTGTTACCTACTTCTTCCCCAGCCATAGCTCAGGTGTTATGATAGAAATGACACACGAAAGTAATAACGTTTCGTTAAATTTCATTTTGAAATGGTTCATTTGGAATAACACAAGCGTATCTGGCAACTAAAATTCCACTACTGCTAGGTCGATGAGTTTGTCAGTAGTGGAGACAAAACCATTGCACCAACAATCTCTGTAAATAACGTCATTTATCGGCCTAGTTATTTCACTTACTTTTCTGTAAGATTAGCTTTCTGGTCAGTTGCCACCGTTATCACAAAATTTAGAGTAAGTTAATTATTTTTAATTTCTTAATTTTGAATAACTATGATGAAGAAAATAAGAAGTGGGGGATGGATGAGGTGGTAGAGGGGGAAGGAGGCAGATAGTAGGGGAAGAGGTAGATGGTAGGGTAAGAGAGAGATAGTGGGAGAGTAGGAAAGGCAGGGAAGGTATGGGAATTAGTTGGAAGGGATGTAGAAAACGATTGCTTATCTCAAGGGTAATTATACGTCACATATACCATTGTCATCAGTAAAGCATCTGATCTGTAAGTTTAGGCAGTAAAAGGACAAGAAAAAAGTTTAGTAACTCCACTAGCCTCACAATAAATGATTTTTCTGAGAAAGACCTCTTTTTAAAAATTTTTCTTTGATTTCACATAGCTGTATAAGGAAAATATCAAAGTAACGCAAAGGAGGGTTTTGCTTTGACATGTATTGTCTCAGAGTGACCATGTTTTCAGAATTGTGTCATTCTCTTTCCCATTTATTTAATATCAGAATGACCCACAGCGAAGAGTGGCTGGGTTTAGTTAGTGTACATGTTACCATTTAGCTCGCACAATCTGATCAACACCTCGCCTGTCCCTAACGTGCTCCGCAAATAAACTTGCCAGACTTTTATGACAACCAAAATTGTACTTGAATATATAACTTTGCATAATGAAGAGTGTGTTCAAACGATGAAAAAATAATATTTTAAATGGCTGATTAGATCAGTGTCGTTTGCTGTGACTGGCTAATGAATCATGTTCTGTTCTATGATTGGCTGTGAGAAGCAAATTGAGCAGCCGTCGTCTTGATTTCAATCTTTCAGGAAATGAGATGTCCTATTTATGACTTACAAAGAAAGAGAGCGCAAATAAGAAGTCTGCAATTTGTACAAGAAGAATCTGGATAAGAACAGTAACATGGTGCTAGCAATGAATGTATCCAGTGACCCTATAAACACCTTACTTGTTGAAATGTACACGCCTGCATTGGAAGCAGATGATGAAGAGGTGGAGAAGATACATGAGCAGACTGAAGCGCTGTTTGAGTAAAATGGAAATGGTCTAATAGGAAGAATGATGATGGGAGATTGGATCAGTGTTAGGGAATAGACATGGAAATATTGGAGATTATAGACTACGACAATGGTATGAAAGAGGAGGTAAACTAATGGGGCTTTGTGAGAGTTATAGGTTTTGGATTGTCAACGCATTAACGAAGACTATATATATATGGAAAACGCTGGTGATGAAGCCAAAGAGAATGCTTCACAACCAATCAAAGACTTAAAAACAACCTCAGGATGTCTAAAACTTTCCCTGAAACAGGTACAAATACAGATGACATCTTGCTTGCAGCAGACAGAATAACTAGGCTGAAACATTTTAAAAGAAATAACTTGTAAATAAGTGGACTCTGTCAAAATTGAAGAAAAAAAAGGGAGATGCCAGATCCCTTGCAAATAGTATGAAACAGAAATTTGGAAGGGTAAGGCCAAGATTGGACATGGCAGAAGAATGAGTTACTGGAAACTTTAGAGAAAGAAGTTTGAAAAATGGAAAAAAGGAAGAATACAAAAGATCTGATCTCACGTAATGTATTAAACAAAATGGACGAACGTAGAAAATGGAAAAATGACTCTTCAGAAGAAGGAAAGAAACAATATAGAAAGCTGAACAATAAACTGACAAACAGGAAAAGGGAACAAAGAATATTGATCTTTGTGAGACATAAACATCAGACCTACATGATTTTGCAGCTAAGAAGAATAAGAATATGACGGAAATCAATGGGACCAATAACAGAAAAATAGGAGGTGTAGAAGACAATCCAGGATCTCAAGGAAAGGAAAGTAAAAGGTTGTTATGAAACATAGGCGGAAGCAGTGGAAGGGCTTTTGGAATGGGGTTGTAATCAGTATTGCAAATCTGACGTAGGCTTGAAGACCTAAAGACCACAGTGGTTCCCTCATCAAAGGAATGCAACGGCAAACAGTGAAAAGATTATAGCACAATCACTTGTATATGCATTACTAGCAAAACTGTGATCAGGTTAGTGCTGAGAAGAACAGGAAATATAGGAAAATATCAGTTTAGCTTTAGAAAAAGAAGAGGGACCAGAGATGCAGTTGGGTGTCTGATGATGTTAGCAGAAAGAGTTTTAGAATAGAGAAATATAGGTTTGTTTTGCCGGCTGGGAAACAGCATTGGACAGAACTGACTGGTGTATGCTTTTGAAGATTCTGAAAGATCCTGGTATCGATTGGAAGGAGAGAAGGCTGATAAGCCGGCCGCAGTGGCCGAATGGTCTGCGGTGCACCAGTCTCAGTCTGCACGGCCGCTACGGTCAGTGGTTTGAATCCCCACTCGGGCATGGATGTTTGTGTCGTCTTTAGTACAAGGTAGTTCATAAGTAGTTTGTAAGTTTAGAGACTGATGACCTGCAGTTAAGTCCCTTAAGCTTAACAATCATTTGAACATTTTTTTGAAGGCTGATAAAACAGCTCTATGTGGGACAGAAAAAAGTGGTGGTTCGATTAGATGAAGACGCAGCTGAAGTAGTGGCTACTGGAAGAAGTGTGAGACAGAGTTGTCGTATGTTGCCAACAGTTTTTAAGATATATGCTAAAAAAATGGCTCGGAGAAAATAAAAGGGGATTGTTGTTGGAGGAGGAAGAATAAAAAAAGTAGGTTGTACTAGCAGATTGTACTAGCAAAAACAGAATGGACAATATTGTGAGTGGAGAAAGAATTCGGAATGAAAGTGAACATTGATAAGACCAAAGTAAAGTAAATCGGCAGAAAGGCGACATGATCAACATATCACTAGATTGAAGAAAACTATAAAAGGTTCATTCATTCCAGAATTTGGGAATCTTGATAATTTCAGATGAAAGTTGTACATAAGAGGCGAGACGCAGAATATATATGACAAAGACAGCATTTAGGAGAGTGAAAGATGTGCTGACAGCCAGGAGCATCCCCATCAATTTTCGGAAGAGGTTCGCCAAATGTTTATGTGAAGCGTGGTGTCTTCTGGTTCTGAAACAGAAATAATAAGACAGAAAGAACGAAAATATTTAGAAAGCTTTGGTTGTGGAGATGAATAGAGAAAGTGAAATGGACAGACAGAATGAGAAATAAGGTGTGGAACAAGGGAAAATAGGCAGAGCTTTTGGGATATTCTCGAAAATCACTACCAGACTGTACTGTACATGTAGGCTGCATATGTATAGGCCCAAGTACGTCAGGAAGTGTACTACGTGGAGCATAGTCCAACTTGCAATCATTAGGTTCGTTCGAGTGGCCCAAACACTGATAGTTACTGACGATTTGGAAGGCCTCCACTGCGCATGCGCGCTTTTTGACAGTTTCCAACTCCGAAGCCAACTCGAACGCTTATTTCAACTGTTTCGCAGTTTGGCCACCCATAGCACTAGTTGACATCTTTGCTCTCTACCGATGTTGAAAGTGAGGTTATGACTGGCGATATGTTATGTATTTCTCAATTGAGAAAACTATTTAAGTCGTTATGAAACATTTGCAATTTACCGTTAAACTAAAGTATAATAATAAAGATTAACAAGACACATTTGCCTGCAAACCGTGTATCTGTCGAGCATAAAATGAAAATCGCGTGACAAACTAGGTTAACTTGCGAGTCGCGATGTTACCAGACGACCGTTCCATCGAAACATTCTTCTTGAGATATCTCACGTTGACGTGAGGTGACGGACTGGCGACGGACAGTGTGAATTCCGCCATTATAAATACATTGTGGAATACATTCTGATCATAAACTTCGACAAAACGCAAAATATACGTATACTTGTCCCCCCCCCCCCATTTATAAATAATGTAGCCAATTTAACCTGACAAAACCTCATACAAAAATGAGGTAAATTAAGATAGTTGTGTGTGAAAGGAATATTTGGTAACATACAACTTCATATGCATTTTGCCCCATTAGTATGAGTTACAATAAAATTTAAAAAATGGAACATACAAATTAATATACAAAAATTTGCAGGTGTTGTGCAAGAATTATCATCGTACATGATTTTCCCAGAAGTTACACATTTAGTGTAGAAATGCCCACATTGGCACTAATAGATTTCTATAATATATGACCACAAGGAGAAACACGGAACAGTAATTGTGAGACGCTATAGTGGCACATATAAAGCTAGATGTCGGTTATAAAAATCTGTCACTGCTAATGCCTGTTGTGAACTATACTATTCTTATGTATCAATCACTTCATTTACAGATGGCACAGAAAATCTCAGTAGGACTATTTTGACTTCATTTTCAGGTGAATATATCACAATCCAAACTGTAAAAACATACGCATTCATCTTTAAATTCGTATGGTATGAAAATTTCCACACCTTTCATTTATAGTATGTATGGGTGTAATAAAAAGGGGACGTACTGTATTAGGTCACTTAAGTTGAAAGAATGCCTGTCTAATATACAAAGCTCAGCCTCAATCAAGAGAAAATCGAAGACTTAGAACACAAACCTCTTCGTAAATATGCGGGCTTGTCTTTTGGAGGAGGCTTGTTAAACGCTTTGGAGTCAGTCAGAAAACAGTTTGACGAAAATCCGCTGACTTAAACAAACGGTCGCAAACTATCAGCTCCGCAACTCGAACACCTGATTGGTCAGTCAGATATCGTCAGAAAGAGTCAAAAGTGCCAGTCGAACGCCTCAAACCGTTTCAGACTGTCAGCAGCGCCACTCGAACGAAGCTATTGACAAATCCTGCAGTCAGTGGCGGACTAAGGCTGTCGGGAGGCCCGGGGCGGCGGCAAAACAAAATGAGGTCCTCTGTCCACTTGAAAACACAAATACATGTAACTTCTGAGATTTGGAGCCCCCCCCCCCCCCAGACGAGAGGCCCGGGGCTGTTCTCCTCCCCCTCCCTTAGTCCAACACTGCCTGAATTCGGACTGACGTGGGGTTGCAAAATAATGTTTCCGGTAACACTAATTTCACAAGACCTTCAGCGAATATCGCTGGTAATGTTATTAACTTTTTGGCCTATCGTATCACAACATGTTTAGACGAACGTGTAGTTCACTTACGTAAAATGGTGATATATTCGCAGCCATGAGCATAATCTATTTTAAGAAACAAGACAGTAAATATGACTGCTGTTCGTTTTACTTAGAAGCAATTGCAGTTGGCTAGTAGGTTCCTGCCTAACCACATTTTTGGTGATGAGCACTGTTCTTCATAGAATACCAATATCCCATACATTTCAATCTGATAAATACAGCTTCCATTTCTTCCTCAGTTGTTCGTATGCGTAGTATTGGCCTTTGCATTCGATTCCGATATCTCTAACACTTTATCTACTCAAATTCGTCCTTGACGAAATGAAACTGTATACAAGAAGGCGAAACAAAAGCGCAGCTCGATGTGAAATCGATGTACTTGAGAGCCATGCATCGAACACTAACGAAATTCGATAGCCTGACGTCCCGTTTACAGGACGTCTTGTGAAATAAGTTTTCCCCAGCGAAAACCCGCGCTTTGGGCGCCATGAATAACCTGCTGAGTTCCAGTAGTTCGTAAACTCAACAACAGATTGCAGCACTACACAGAAGTGAGACACTCCTCGCCCTAGGAGGCGTTTATTTGTAGGTTGGAGGACACATAAAAGTATGTTGTTTGTTGTTCCAGTAGCGAACATAGCATACATTTTTTGAGAGAGGGCAAGATTAATGTAAATATAAATCAAATAATTTTAAGTAGACAGCCCATGATATTTTGTATCAGTTTTGCTACTAATATTCAGAGGATAATTTGCTCTGAAACCCCTTTTACTTTAGCGAGATCGATCTTTTTTTATTGTTCACATTAAATCACTTGAATATACCTAGTTTTTTTTTTTTTTTTTTTTTTTTTTTTTTTTTTTTTTTTTTTTATAATCATTGTTTCGGTGGGTGGGGAGTCAAGGTCCCTGTGTTGTATCCACTGATAATGGAAGGTTTAATGTTTATCCTCATATATTTTTGTTACACTGGAAAGGACCCCCATGACTTGGTCCTTTTTTTTCAATTTTAATTTAATTTGTTTTCTTGATTGGAAAGAATTTTCAGTTAATTATCTTATTTGTATAGACCTATAGGCCTAGCTGAAATGGAACTCTAGAAGGCAGGAACAGCAAAATATTTTCCGGGGTATTCTTGTCCTCCATACGTGAAAAGGCATGACTCATAATTTTTCCTGAACTGTTTGGCTTTCCTTTATTGTAGAATCTACTCTCGAACACATTGAAAAATTAACATTTCATGATAGACATCTGTCCCTGTTCTGGCTGTGTGTCTGTGGATGAGTGTGTAGTCTCTAATGGATCGAAACCGGCCACCTATTAATAATGATCTAGACTGTTTCACTACTAACTTTAATTGCTGCCAAAGATAGTTGAATATCCATATCTTGTTGTTGTGGTCTTTAGTCCGGAGACTCGTTTGATGCAGCTCTCCACAATACCCTACCGTGAGCAAGCCTCTTCATCTCCACATAAGAACGGCAACCTACATCTGTCTGAATCTGCATACTGTATCCATCTCTTGGTCTTCCTCTGCGGTTTTTACACCACACACTTCCATCCAACGCTAAATTCACGATTCCTTGATGTCTAAGAATGTGTCCTATCAATCTATCCCTTCTTTTAGTCAAGGTATGCCAGAAATTTCTTTTCTCCCCAATTCTGTTCAGTACCTCCTCATTGAATATCCATAACGTTTTTTAAAAAAAAATCAGAAATGCATCCATAATGTTTTTAAAGAAATTCAAAAATGCACGCATAGTGTTGGGAAGTGAGGAATGCTCATCACTGTTAGAAAAGCTGGATTCTTTTCTTGCTATTTTGTCTGTGTACCTTCTTCGATCGGGTAAGTGTGGAATACATTTTAGAAGTCTGTGATGTCACATAAACGCTTCAGACAAATTTGATTTGATTTCAGTATTGTCGGAGCGGTTAAAAATGACAACTTTTTTCTCGTGTCACTCATTTAAGAGAGATTCGCAGCGATCGATCAAAGCATGTAGATTCTTGGTCCATAACTACTGTTAAACAAAATTACTTAGGCTTTCGAGATCATTTGTTGGCATGCTGTCTGTTAGTTTCTGTCTCGGCAACTTCTGCCGACGTTAGCGTGATGCATTATGTGACCTTTTGCCATAACCAATGGCTGGCATTGTCGAAGTCTCACCATCCACTGCTTGTAGTAAACGGTGGAATCTCCCGACACTAAAAGTGAGTCCCTTACGTCCTTTGTTGATCTGCGACACTCTTTCATCTTCTTGGTTTGTGTATACTTCATCTTTACGCCATGTTTACGCAATATACGGCCGATTCTGTTCGTCACCCTGGAAGAATGTAGCTGGAATTTCTTCTTCTGAGGTGCCACTTTGCCGAATGTTGGATTTTGTGACACTGCTTATACAATTTGTTTATATCCTTTGTTCCTCAGAATATTCTCCATATGTTGCATCTCGCGTATGACGTGCAATTTATACGAATTGCTGGGGGGCATTCTTACGGGTGGCCCACTTAGTCCTGTGGCGACCCATTTATTAATGGAACATTTCTAAAGACGGACGCTGGACCTGCCACCTTGTAAACAACGTGCGTTACAGGTTCGTCGACGATACGTTAGTGGTATGAAACTACGGCGAGGACTTCCTATGACACCTGAACAGTCTCCATGACAATATAAAATTCACAGTGGAGGTAGAAAAGATCCCAAGACAATCGTTTGAAGATATGCTGCCATGGTGAGAATCAGGAACACAACATTTATCGTAACTAAAAAAAGAAAAAAAAAAGAAAAAATAAAATAAAAAAAATTAAAAAAATTAAAGGAATTCAAATGTTTGTAAATCTATCGGACTAAACTGCGTGGTCATCAGTCCGTACTTAAACCTAGGTAAACTAACCTACGGACAAGCACATACACCCATGCCTCAGGGAGGACTCGAACCTCCACGGCGAGCAACCGTGCGCTCCGCAGCGAGACGCTTTAGACCGCTCGGCTACTCCACCGCGGCTCGTAACTAACAAACACAGACTGATACCTACACAATCAGTCAAATCGTCATCCGAACCGAATGAGGGGAAGCTCTAGTGCGAGATCCAGTATACGAAATGTTTACCCTCATATGTTATTTAATAGTGATGAAGAAGATATGCTAGATGATGTATACATTGATGTATCGCAAATAGGTTGCCTAACTAAATCACCTTCCAATGAACTTTAAGCAATAAAATATTGTATTAGCTTTTTTGATCAACTTCCCCGATCAGTTATTTATGAAAGTCGAACATCAACTCAGAGAACATACCCCAAGGCAGTGAAAAAATAAAGGTAGCCTACTTTCCCCTGTGCGCAACTATTGAGTTGCCAGGTATAAAAGACAACTAAGCGCTGTTAGTGTTATTTAATCGAAGTACATATCAATTCATTGGTTATTTTATTCCCAATCCAACTGTGTTAGGTAGTTTGTTGAATCCATCGTTGCCTAGATTTCAGATAATAAATTTTCTACACGAGCGTTGAGAGTGACAAAGAAGCATTGCACTCACACTTATTCTTTTTAAAGAGATCTCCTATAGGCCTTCACAGCTACCATAGTCGTCCCGGGCACACAGTCTCCACTATACTTACCCTCACAGGCATCCCTCTACTTCATGACGTTGCCCGTCTGCCAAAACTTGGACGAGGAGTTGAACTTTGGCAGACTATCAACAGATATGCTACTGAGAATCATGAGCATGTACAAAAAGTACCTTAACTGTGTTATAACAAATGGCAAAATATGTGAACGGTTTGTAACGGACAGAGGGGTTCGGCAAGGAAGTATCCTATCGCCAGTGGTTTTAATATAGTCGTGGACAACAAAGTTCGCCAAGAGTCAAAAGAAGATGATATGAAAATCATAGCATATGCAGATGGTTCGATGATTTGGGAAGGAAAATGAGCAGAAATTGGAATAACAGCTGAACACGTGGCACAGAGTAATCAAAGAAGTAGGTACGAGAATAAGCTTGTCAAAAAGCGAAGTAATGAAAATATACCGAAAAATGCTAAAATGAAGGATGTAATTTGCAATGGAGAAGTTATGGAAGAAGTGGATGCCTGTAAGCATCTAAGAAGGAAAGTAAGAAAGAAAATAGACTTAAGGAAGAAATTTCAAAAAGAATAGAAAATTGTTTTAAATTTCATTATTGTGTGTGGGACGTAATTAGGAACTGGAACATACCTGATGAAGCAAAAATGATGATGTACAAGTCATTATCGTCATAATTATCTGCCAATTTTAAGCTATGGATCAGTATGCTGGATTTAGACAAAGAATGATCTGAGCAGGTTAAAAGCAACCGAAATGCAGTTTCTTCGAGGGACAAGATAAGGTATCAAGTAATACGAAGCGCGTTAAAGATCACGCCCCTAAAAGAAATTATGGAAAGTAATAGGCTGAGATGTTTTGGGCCAGAAAGACTTCCTAGAAGATCCCTAGAATGGTCTAAAACCGGACGGAGACCAATTGGAAGGCCACGAGGAAGATACAGAGACCAGGCGAAAGATTTAACCTGAAGAGGACCATGGGCGCGTCACCGACGGGAGGGGGGGGGGGGGGGGGAACGACGACGACGAGAGAGGGGACGTTTCCCCCCAACATTTTTTGAAAAAACGGTTTTAATTTTTTTTGTTTAGTTGACAAATAATGACATTGTTGAACGAAAATCTAGAAGCTTAACTAATAATATGCACTATTACTTAATTATTTACATGATTTAAGGGTATATTACACGGAGCGTATTTGGTCGCTAGTCGCTGGCGTCTGTTGTCGCTCGGCGTATGGGCGAATAGCGAATGAATACGCTGACGCAATGACACGCAGCGACTTCAGACGCTAGCGTCTTCGTAAAAACAATTGAAACACGACGTAGCATATGATATATTGTTTTGGAGGTTAGGTGACAGCAAACAGCTCTGTTTGCCAAGATGCGACATGGTCGCGAATTTATATCAGAGATCCATTTTGTAATTACGTTTAATATCTTTATTTACGTCGATGATCACAAAATTTCTCGTCATTTTAACGACCGGTTTAGGTCAGTGATGACCATTTTCAAGTCTACAGCAAATCGGAAACGGGACAAATTTAGTAATAGACTACAGTACCTTATAAAACATAAATAAGGCATTACAGTCATCAATATAAAAAACGTGTTAAAAATATTATACCTCATACCTGTTGTTACATTCCTTAATGAAGATACAGTTATGCTGTGATGATGCCATATGGCTATATTAAATGTATTGATGACTGTAAGTTAATGCATTATTTATTTTTTCTAAGGTAGTCTAATACCAGATGTATCCTTCTGTTTCTGATTTGCTGTAGACTTGAAAATGCTCATCCTGACCGAAACCGGTCGTCAAAACGACGAGAAAGTTTGTGATCATTGACGTAAATAAAGATATTAAAAGTTCTGTGTGCCACCAAACAAAATATGAAGTGGAATTGTAATGAAATTTCTGAAAATTTATCAAAGTTTTCCAGTATTATGGGACATTAAAAATAACGAATATTTAAATTTTATTCTTGGCGAGATCGCCATCCTCATGATGGTATTCTGTTTCCTTATTTTATCCTCTACCATTTACAGTAATCTATCAAAATTTTCTTATGTGAGCCTCATTATATTTCTGTAGGCAGAAGGACCTTCACACCATAATTCACCCAAAAGATTTGCAGAAGCACCATATTTAAACCTCCTCGCAGTCCACCTTCTAATCCATTTTCTTTTATTCTTTTCTATTTTTCCGTTTCGTTTTTGGTTCATTAATTGTTCTTTTAAAACTGTTGCGAGAAACACAACGCCAGCATTTACAATTTCCTTCGTCATTTTGACTCGACTGGTGGCTACTTTAGACGCTCCCGTATATGACACGGGGCGACCAAAAACGCCAGCGACCAAAAACGCCAGCGACCAGCGTCTAAAGTAGCCGACTTTAGACTAGAGCTGGGTTTGAACAAGACTCGAACTGTTCGAACAATTTGCGTCACAGTTCGGGAAATCTCGGGAAATGTTCGAACATTCGGTCGCGACGCTATCTAGCAATGTCAAGAAGTACTATTTCTACGATTTACAACGATGGTATTCATAAATCTTTTCTGTGCTGTGCAATGTACGATTTATAACGACTATGGCGATTAATAAGTGTGAAATTCAGACTACAATAGCTTCTAGGACGGAGGTCATAAGTAAAAACATTACCGAATATAGTAAGTAAACCATAGCAATCGCGATTTAAAATTCTAGTTGCGATCTAGCGACGTCTGTGGGTACTACGTACACAGCAGCTCGTGTACTGTTTATTCCGTGGTCGCAATTAAAGTAAATTTTTGTATGACTTATTTCCGTTATTGGGTATTAAATTTCTGATGTTTTCCCTATTTCAAATCTTACTTTCAAGGCGATTAAAAAGTGGTGACATTTTTCTCTGCTACTGTACCGTATGAACAGGGAAATTTGCAACCTATATCTTATCACATTAAATGTAATTTCTACTTGTGAAGGATTCGCATTTTTTTCCTTTGAATGTTAGCCTTCAGTAATGCGTTGCAGTAGTTCTGTTATAGTACCAGATATTTCGTTTATCAATTGATCATATTTTGCAGTGATTCCAGTCATGTATGCACTGTTTAGAAAACATACAGTTTTTCATAGTTATGTCGTTCTTTTCTTTTGCATGTGCTTTTACTTCCTATCTAATTAGTTCTGAGCAAAGCGATAGCCCGGTAATTTCAAAATTCCCCGTGTATCGTTTGCAGATACGCAACGCGAGTCATTTATTATCTGAGTGTTCGAACAGTTCGATACTGTATCGAGTTCTCTGCTGTATCGGGAAATCCCCAGCATGTTCGAACGCTAGTATCATTTGCCCAGCCCTACTTTAGACGCTCGCGTTTCGGAGCAGCGACTTTGTTCGCTGTCCCTGTTTACACGGAGCGAATTTAGCAGCTGCGTCCAAATACGCCAGCGACTAGCGACCAGATTCGCTCCGTGTAATATACCCTTTACTAAGGTGCTAGTAAAATAAGAGTGAATACACAAATACGAGCATTGTCACCGGGCAGCGTTACAGAATGTCTGATGGGGCAAGCGACGCCTGTCAAGAGAGCTGTCATAGTACACGGTCTGGGAACGCGCCTCACCTCCACTGATCCACCAGATCGTCTCACTAAATCATACCGTGTGTACGCTGCTTAGTAACGATGCTGTAGTTAGGTCATTCGTCACAGGTTGGTGCAAAGTTACAGTCAGGAGTAGCTATGAAGAGAGTAAAAGGCAGTTCACTAATATTGTCTTTCTTTAAAAAGAAAAGGATTGATGGTAAGTAAATATTTATTACAAAACTAGTTCCAGCAACCGGCGCTGCTTGCGTATGTATTAGTCCACTTTAGGTTACGGTAGTAACACTAAAAGTGGGCCTTTGCGATCGTCTTTTGACAGCTCGAAATTTAAATGAAAATAACGGCTTAACTATTCATCTGACACGAAAATCGAATAACCGAATTTGTAGAGGAGAAAATTCTCTACAACTTTGCTCTCTTATGTTCTTTTTTCATATCTCGTAGCGTTTCAAAGATTATGCAAAAATAATGGCGATTTTGGGATGTCTGTCTGTCTGTCCGTAACGTGTTCCCTGTTTTTAAGACGAACCGTTCAATCGATCAGCACCAAATTTTACAGACAGTAGGCCGCCAGAGACCAGAACCTCCCTTTTTTCGGACAAAAAATAGGTAGTAAAACAAAAGCCGTTTGTAATATAATTGTAATTGCAAACGAACCGTTCATCTGACACGAAAATTCAATAACCTAATTGGTAGAGGAGAAAATTCTCTACAACTTAGCTCCCTTATGTTTTTCTCGCATCTCGTATCGTTTGAGACATATTTGCAGCCGGCCGCGGTGGCCGAGGAGACTAAGGCGCTCCAGTCACAGTCTGCAATGGTAATCAACACCACTAGGGGTTGCCCGCAAGGAGGAGTTCTTTCCCCTTTATTGTGGAATCTAGTGGTGAATGATCTCATTGGAGAATTAAACTCTAGGCAGTACTTTTGCGAAGGATACGCAGATGATCTTGTCATAGTAATACTTGGCAAATTTGCTGCCACAGTGAAGAATATGGCACAAGGTGCATTGGACATTGTGCAAGACTGGTGCAGAAAACAGGATCTGGGGGTTAGTCCTAAGAAGACTGTTGTTGTACCATTCACAAGGAAACATATCCAACACTCAAGTTGGAATCTAAAGCTTTTCAATGAAGCACTACCTGTGAAGGGGTTACCCTAGATGAGAAACTGACATGGACACCTCACATTAGGAATATTTGCTCCAAAGCAAAAGGTACTTTAGTAAGTACCAGGAGAGCTTGTGGCAAAAATTGGGGCCTGAGCCCCAAGGGTATGCACTGGATATACACCACAGTGATTAGACCCAGGATCACCTATGGGGCTGTCGTGTGGTGGAAGAAGGTAGAACAGCAGGTTGCTGCTAAGGATATTGGTAAGGTGCAGAGACTAGCCTGCTTAGCCATAACAGGCGGAATTAGCAGCAGACCAACTGCTGGGATGGAAACCATGCTGGATATGCCCCCATTACACCTTTGGGTCAAGATGGAGGCAGCAGCTGGTGCATACAGGCTCAAAACTGGTAACAACTGGAACTCTTTGGGATATCCAGAATCACACACTAAAATAGCGAGTGAGGTCAGTATAGGAAAGGTTGGGGAAATGCCAGCCAATTATATTATAACCCCATACTGCTTCAACAAGCCTTTCAGTATAACAATTGGAAGTAGGGAGCAGTGGGAGACAATAGTTCGACACCGTACGGGGGATATTGTCTAGATCAGTGACGGGTCGAAATCAGACCAAGGCGTTGGGCCGGAGTATACGGGGTGCAGCCAAGACTGGAGGGCGTCATCTCTCTAGGGAAACTGGCCTCAGTATTCCAGGCCGAAATCACTGCCATCAGGGCATGTGTGGAGGAGAATTTGCGTAGGTGCTACAAAGATCGTAGCATCTACATCTATTCAGACAGCCAGGCAGCCCTGAGATCACTGGCAGCTCCTGCAACAAGGTCTAAAATTGTTGCAGAATGTCACAGGGTTCTGGTGGAGCTAGGGGAAAGCAATAGAGTAAACATAATTGTGGGTCCCTGGCCACTCGGGGATCAGTGGCAACGAACATGCCGACAGAATAGTCAGGATGGGGGCAGAGTCTCCATTTATTGGACCGGAACCCGTCCTGACAATCACCAACGCAATGATCAAATTGGAACTACGTAACTGGCTCAAAAGACAGCACGTAGAATATTGGACCAAAGTCCATCAACAAAAACATGGCAAGGTAATGATGCCAAAGCCACGTTTTAAAAGAAGCTCTGCAATCCTGGGGCTGAACAGGAGAGAGATTAAACTCATGGTTGGATTGCTGACAGGCCACGGGAATTTCAAAAAACACCTACATACAATGGGAATAACAGAAGAGGACCCTAAATGTAGGATCTGTGATGACGGTGATGAAATTGCATCGCATCTAATCTTCGAATGCATTGCATTGGAGAGTAAAAGGCACAGAACATTTGGGACAACCAGACCCGAAGCATTGTGTCTAATAAAGAACTGGTAAAGGGACTCCTCGCACTGTTCAAGGGCATTGGTTGGCTTTACTAGATATACAGGGAGCGATACCGCACAATAAACTTAGTTTCGGTGCGGGCAGTGGCGGGTTCGACCAAGACTGTTTTGGCTTCCCTGGAAAAATCAAATCAAATCAATCACAGTCTGCACGGCCACTACGATCGGGGGTTCGAATCCCCCCTCGGGCATGGATATTTGTGCCGTCCTAGTTCGTAAGTAGTTCATAAGTAGTTTGTAAGTTTAGGGACTGATGACCCCGTAGGTAAGTCCCATAGACTTTACAAACATTTGAACATTTGATTTGAACATATTTGCAAAAATAACGGAGATTTGACACCCTCCATTGAATTAACGAAAACCAGCCGTTCGGAGATGTCACGTGACATTCCTCGCGTATTTGATGATTTTCTTATTGTAACTTACACGTTGTCATTTCATAGCAACGGCACACTGAGGAATTAACAAAAACACATCGTTCTTCGTACGATAAATGATAATCTAATGTCTACAAATGCCATATTAACATCAGTTAACAACGGCCATCAATAGTATGAGATTAAAGAACTTCTGTTTTGATTTACAGGCGTAGAAGCCGGGCGCCGTGGCTCAGCGCGCCCGGTCAGAGGGCTCTACTCCCTCTGTAATAAAAAAAAAACCTGAGCCAACAAGAAATCGAACAAGAACGATCACACACGATCAGTGTCCGCAACGGACAGAACTACCAAAAAAATAAAATAAAAAATAAAAAGGGGTTGCTGGACTGTGACGCGAAAGTCGGTGGTTCGAAGCACGCCACTACCTAAATTTTTTTTCTTAAAAGGGTTTCAGACACTCTTATTAATTAATTTATTATTATTTTGGTCCTAAATGTTTGCAAAAACTTATAAAACTACAAATCTAAAGTGGGCCGTAAAACATGTCAGTGCGATTTTTTTTTCCATTGTTTTGTTATACGTCTCCTTCTTCCCTTCTGTCCATTGCCTTCTGCCCGGTTCCGTTTCACCTGCATCTGTGGTAGATATTGGTCTCTAGTTTCGTTTTCCGCATCTCAATCCTTATAACGTGATCCCCAGAACAACATACCCTACAATAATAAGATTTTCTAGTCACCTTCATTAGAATATTAGGAAAGTGCCTCCCAAATGTGTTGCGAATATACTTAGCAGTAAAGATATAAGAATTAAAAACCTTAAGCTTTATGGAGCGTTATTTAATGCATCTTCCTGTTGATGGTCTCATGTGTCATGAGCTATAATGTAGAAGATAAATTTAGTGTAGGCCTGTCTTCCCATAATGTATGCCAAAAATATGGAGAATATAGTTTGTAGTATTCAAATAACAAATTATGACGTCGTGCCGAATGCCATAATTTTATTTCATGAACATTTATTTATTTATTCATTTTGCTGTCTTTTACAATCGCCTGTTATTTAGATGCTAAAGCAGGTCGCATAGGTGCACAGTTAATTGGAAAATTAATTAAATAATACATATCTATTTAAGAAGAAGAAGTAAAGAATGAGGGCAAGTACAGACGTTTATGTTGAAAAACACAGTGACAGAATAACATGAATTTATATTTAATATAAGAAGATGATAGGAGAGAGAAATTATGAGAAGATGGAGTCCGACACTTAGTGATGCTTGAGGGTCGAGGACTTGACATTCCCGTCGTCAACCCTCAACCATCATTAGTATTACCTATTGTTTCATGAACAGTGGAAAGTTCCTTTGAGAGAAGCTTTTTCCTTTCATTGCTTAGCAGGCGTTGTCAACTACAGCTTTTTAAACGTTTATCATTGCGTCTAAAGTTTGTCACAATAATGAAACTGAACCCTTTCCTAAAGTGTGAATGAATACAATATGGTTACTCACGCATCGCGGGATACTCATTTTTTGTCACCCACCCTTTGGAAGGTACTTCGTTCTTACCCCCACAGCTTCTATTATTTGAAATGAAACGACAGTATAGAAGTATGTATGTACGCAGTCTGGAAGTACAGTAGGCTACGTCTGTATAGAATCAACGCTTTATAACTCCTTTTCGTCTGACCGAGCAAGCCTACCCGTAAAGGACCAGTTTAACCCTAGTATGCATACCCTGGATCCAATGGACCCGGGAACAATTTTAAATTGAGTCCCAACCGTTCAGGTATGCTCTCTGGCAATATTCAGTAATACATTACACATACTACTAGATTTGTGTGTCATTAGTTTAAGTGCCACTTTAATTTTCATCTTTATACTACACATTTACAAAACATGGGTCCGATGGACCCTGTGGTTTACGTTAAAGTATTCTTAAATTTGATTGTGTTGTAATCAATTAAATTTCGTTGGAGTACCGAGAATACGTTACTGCTGCACATATGCATTGTTGTGATCGCAGAAAACATATTGTTATAACTTGGCATGTTCAACTGTCAGACAGCATACTTCTGTGTTGTGTAAGAAGCAAAATACTGCAGTGGGTGGTTAAAGTGTGTGACGCTGTACAGGAAGACTGTAGGAGATTGCTACACAGCAGTATTGTTTGACTTTCGGAAGAAAGGTTAGGGTTATTGCTAACACTAAAAAATAACATGAAGAGCAGCTATATTGCTACACTCCAAGGGGGGGGGGGGAAGAGAGTACTGAGGTTATTTATTCATATTATTATTTTTCAGACAATGTAAGGAACTGCATCTAAAAAAAGGAGCAGGAAAGAGGATAGCATACGTTTTTCAAGCCCAAATTTTGAATCAGTTGTTACTCAATGGGTAGCTGAAGATGACGATTTCCTTTCAGATATAAATTCTGCTTCGGATGAAAACCATGAAGCTGTTCCTCAGGCAGTGTCATACGACTCTTTGCATGAAAAACCACGTAGTGGTGGTGGTGAAGATGATGATCTAGATAATAATATCTCAGGACAAATAGACACCAGGACCAGCAAAATGATGTGATGTTTTTTGTGAAGTGATCTATACTTTTTCAGTGACAAAATCTCCTATTTGAACACTATGAAAAATAATATTGGTGGTGTCTGTATCAGGTTTAATAATATAAGCTATTAAAATTATTCAGGGTTAAAATTACACTAATTATACATTTTAAAAGCAAGTAAAATCATTAAAATAGCCACAGCTTTCCTATATTATACTCATGAACCTTCAAATAAAAATATTCGTGCATGATAATATCCACAAAACACTTATTTTCATTTAAAGTCTCACATTAGACGTAACGGGTCCAATGGACCCAGAGTATGTAAGTGTACAAAAGATATAGGTCATGCATAGAAGGGTTAAGCCGTGCACTTTTTTAAGGATTTATACTGATTGATACTGGTCGATTTCATATTGAGCTCCGAACCGTCACAAAAGCAGTCTGCTAACTTGTAAATGCTTCAGCATCAGCCGGTATTTTTGGACTACCGATTGATAAGATGCTGGCGGCATAAGTGTTGTTAGTGACAAGGTTTACAATTTCACTGTCCTGCATGATTTAATGCCCTGGATCTGCATCGTTGACACTCGTTCATTCTTCCACGCCACGATGGTTCCTTTGCAAGGGCAAGGCCGACTTCCTTCCACGTCCTCAACCAAACGCGAGCTTCGTCTATGCTGTCGACGGGCCAAACTTCTTATCTTCCTTCTTCCTTTTGGTAATTGACTGCTTTTAGAATGTTGAGCTTTTCCAACACACAAGTCTGTTCGTTTCAGTTGGACTTTGAGAACTTTACGCCACACGCAAATTATTATTCTATGACTTTTTTATTGTCTTCCATTACACTATTCCACGCTAACCAGTCATGCAGGGCGCACCTTTCGAATCTGTATTTTTGTTGATTCTTAGCAGATTTTACGACCATCCTAACTTTCGTAATAATTCTTATCTGTAGTACCGTTTAGAAGTTTCATAGTAATTTTGATCGTTGGGCTGCAATGAGGTGTGTAGTCGTAATTCTACCACACATTAGTGAAACAAACTTAATATGCCTAACAAGAATACTTTTATTTAAAACTTCACACGACATCAAAACCACAGAGAATAACACATGTTTATTGATATAGCAACGTAAAAATCCATAGAAATTATCATCAGAAAATAACAGCAAAGATCAGTTAACTTACTATCCACCACAGAGGTTACTCACACGCGTACTTGTCATTATGACAACACACAAACTTAAGATCGCCACACAGCTCCCCCCTTAAAGAGCGGAGCTCCTGGAATGTCTTGATACTTGAACTTGATCTGACGCCCAGCTCTTGTGTGCATCGGACGATCTTTCGGTGGTGAAACTTCCAACTGCGACGCCTCTGCTTCATTCTGTGGTGGTGAAGTCACAGGAGGTGTCTGAGGTAACGTGTCAACGTGCCCTGGGATCACATCTTCCTGCAGTATCGGTTCATTGTCTGTTGTTGTTGTAGGTATAACCCATGCTGGCTTAACGCGCTCAATTGACACTTTCGTCGGAACACCATTGTACAATATGTCCATGGTATGTTTACTTCTTGCTAGTACTTGAAATGGACCAGTATAAGGTGGCTGTAAAGGAGCTTTGACAGAATCCACACGAAGCATCACATGTGAGCAAGTGTTTAAATCTTTGTGCACGAATACCTGACGGTTGCCATGACGAGAAGGTGGTGGACAATGTATTTTAGCACAGTGTTGTCTTAACTGACGCACCAGCTGAGGAAACTCTTCTGAGCTAGGTAGTGACACTGGTATCAAATAGTCTGCTGGGATGCGAATAGCCTCACCATAAACCATTTCTGAAACTGATGCACCTATGTCGGGTTTAAATGCTGTCCGCAGCCCTAACAGCACCAAAGGCAGTGCTTCTGTCCACTTGTCTTGGTGACACATTAATGCTGCTTTCAAAGTTCGGTGCCAACGTTCGACCATCCCGTTACTGGCTGGATGGTAAGTGGTCGTGTGATGCCGCTGAAAACCACACATTCTTGCGAGCTCTAAGAACAGTACAGATTCAAATTGTCTTCCTTGATCAGTGTTAACATGGAGTGGACAACCAAAGCGTGCAATCCATATCCCTATAAACGTCTTCGCTGTCGTCTCTGCTGATATATCAGCTATAGGAATCGCCTCGACCCACCTTGTGCACCTGTCTATGACTGTAAGCAAGTACCTGTAACCTTCTGACTGCTGTAGAGGTCCTACCAAGTCGACATGGACGCGAGAGAATCTAACTGAATTTCCTTGAAAGTCTCCTACTTCTGCGTGCACATGACGACCCACTTTACTTTTCTGACAGGGAATGCATGTACGTGTCCAAACACGTGCATCTCTTTTCATTGATGGCCACACAAAACGATCTGTCAGCAACTTAACTGTCGAATTGGCTCCCGTATGTGCAAGACCGTGAACACTGTTGAACGCTGTTTTACGAAATTTACTAGACACAAATGGCCTTAGTTTGCCTTGTGACATGTCGCACCACAGTCTAGCATCACAGTTGGGTACGGTAATCTGTTTAAATTTAAGCCCAGTTAATGGATCATTTAAAAGTTGTTGCAGTTCTGGGTCTCTGGTTTGCTCTTCTGCAAGTTCATGATAGTCTATAACTTCTGATATGCCACAAATCCGTGAAAAATAGTCAGCAACTATATTCTCTGCCCCATTCACATGTCTAATGTCGGTCGTAAATTGACTCACAAACTCGATATGACGAAACTGTCTTGGAGAGCACTTGTCACTAGTAGTTTTAAATGCTGCAATTATGGGCTTGTGATCTGTAAACGCAGTAACTGGTCTACCCTCAATTTGTGGACGAAAGTGTTTAATTGCTTCATAGATAGCCAGCAGTTCTCTGTCGTATGCACTCCACTTCTGCTGCGCTGGTTGTAACTTCTGAGAGAAAAATTTTAGTGGTTGCCAATGTTCTTGTACTCGTTGTTGTAGAGCTGCCCCTATTGCTACCTGACTTGCGTCCACAACAATAGCCAGCTGTGCGTAAGGAACTGGGTGTGCAAGCAACACTGCACGACTTAAACTCGCCTGCAAGTCATTAAATGCTTTATTCATCTCTGACGTCCAATTAACAAGGCGCCGACCTGTAGCTTCGTGTCCAGCTAGCGCATCAGTAAGTGGTACTTGTACTTTAGCGGTTCCTGGCAGATGACGTCGATAAAAATTTATCATTCCTAAGTACTGTCTTAGCTCTCGATAGGTTGATGGTTTCGGTAGCGACTGTATTGTTGCGATTTTCTCCGCATTCGGCATAACGCCTTCTGCTGAAACAATATGACCCAGAAATGTGATTTCAGCCTGTTTTATGATGCACTTATCGTGGTTCAAAAGGATCCCGGACACTTGCCACGCCGGACTTTTGCCACGCCGGACTTTTGCCACACCTGACCCTTCGACAGGTAGCTGGATTAGCCGTCCCTCAGGCAAGGCCCCCCCCCCCCCCCCCAGGCAAGGGACGCGCTCCCGTCCACCTCCTACTGCCCGCTTCCAAGCCACGTTCTATACAACTTACTTCTTCGACATCTTGGAGAAATATAGAGCTTCTTTTAAATATCCCGAGATCGAAATATTTATTTACAACTTTTGGGAAACAAAAGCAATATCGTCATCTGTTTCAGTATGTAATTAGTTCTCCAAAGCATAAAAATAGATCCATTACTCCATTACTGAAAATTGAAAATGTTCAAATGTTATAAAGTCTATGGGAGTTAACGACTGCGGTTATCAGTCCCTAGGCTTAAAAATTACTGGAAATAACTTAAAGTAACCTAAGGACAAAACACACACGCACACACACACACACACACACACACACACACACACACACACATACTCACGTCCGAGGGAGGACTCGAAACTTCGACGGGCAGTAACTGCGCGATCGACAGCAAGGCTACGCTTACTGATTGCGAGAGAAACAGTCCATCGCTATGAGCATGAACAAGAAAGGAACGGCGTCAAAGCAATGCTAATGAAAAAAGAAAAGAAAGAAAGTAAAGACTAACGACACATAACTGTATGGTGACGAATTACAGTGTTGATATTTTTATCAATATTATTTCGCAATACCGAATTTTTCTTAGCGTCACTGTATAAGGTATGGATGTTATACCAAATTGTGACATATGTCACATGTCACAATTTGGTATAACATCCATACCGTATACAGTGACGCTAAGAAAACTTCGCTATTGCGAAATAATATTGATAATAATATCAACACTGTAATTCGACACCATACAGTTATTTAACAGATGCCTAAGCAAGGCAATGACGATAACAGCGTAGGTTAATGCCTCGTTGTTTTCATTCTCCCTGGTGCGGGAATACAAATTAAGCTGCGAGTTCTGAGGGATGAATGTAGTTGACTCAAATCTGTGCAGTCAGTGAGGCATATGGAAGTTTGGGACAGTCCTGGAGTCGTGTTTGGGTAGCCTAGTGGTTAAGGCGACCGCTCGCGAAAAGCGCGAAACCCGGGTTCGAGTCCCGGCCCGCCACAAATTTTCATATGTTACAATTTGGTATAACAGCCTACCTCATACAGTTACGCTAAGAAAAGTTCGCTATTGCGAAATAATATTGATATAACTAACGACACAGTCTACATTAATTTACTCTCTAAAATCCGATATCTCTTTATATTTAAAGCAGAGACTCCGTATATTTGTTTATGTGTACGTATTGTATACAATTCTACAGTTTTCTTTCAATGATTATGAAATTTTGTACACGTAAGCTTCGATCCATGAGGACGGTCGCCACGCCTAAGTGTTAGGATCATGTTTCAACACATAGTTCACGAGATATGACTTCATAAACAATGAGATGAGCGAAAAACTGCTGCATCAAACGACAGTGTTGCACATCTTCTCCTAAAACACTGGGCCGATATCAACCAAATTTGGTGCACATATTCCTTACCATGAGGTAACAATGCTGTCTGGGTAAGAACAACATACGACACATGGTTCAGGAGATACGTCATAAACAATATAGTTGCAAGAAACTGCCACATAATGCGACGAGACTTTATTCACACACTGTATGAGAATGACAGTACTAGCAACTTGAAACCAAATTTAAACATAATTTCAAACCTTTATTGAGCTTATTCTCGCTGACAACCATAGTAAAATCATGAAAGGGAAAAAAGTTTCTCGCTTACTACTTTTCCACTGTTCGTGGACTAAAATTACGGCTTTCGGTATGACGTCATAATTTATAATTTCTACACTAAAAATTGTAGCCACTGGAAATTTTGAAGACAGTATACACGCATATAGTTTAATGAAGATTCTAAATTTTTTCACAGTACGACACGTAGTTCATGATATATGAGCACATAAACAGTAACGTTCATGGCAAACCACCCCATCACGCACGCAATCTATTACTTCTTTACTATTATTTACACTCGCAACAGATTTTTTCAGACATACAGCACTTATACAAATGAATATATACTTGAAAAATTATACAATTGTACAAAATATAAATCAGTAAAGGTGAGATCTACATCTACATAAATACTCCGCAATCCATTGTAAGGTGCGTGGCTGAGGGTATACTGTACCACTACTAGGCATTTCCTTTTCTATTCTACTCCCAAATAGAACAAGGAAAAAAAGAATGCCGATATGCCTCCGTACAAGCCCTAATTTATCTTGTCTTTGTGATCACTACGTGAAATGTAAGTAGGTGGCAGCAAGATCGTGCTACACTCAGCTTCTAATTCCGGGCCTCTAAATTTCCTCAACAGAAATTCACAAAAAGAACGTCGTCTTTCCTCCAGCGATCCCCAACTGAGTTCCCAGAGAATTTCTGTGGCACTCGCGCATTGGTCGAACCTACCAGTAACAAAACTAGCTGCTCGCCTCTGAACTGTTTCTATGTCTTCCTTTAAACTGATCTGCTGCGGGTCCCAAACACTTGACCAATACTCACGACGTGATCGTACAAGCGTTTTATACGCGGTCTCTTTTACAGATGAAGTACATCGTCCCAAAGTGCTCCCAATAAACCGAAGTCGGCTGTCCGCCTTAATCACAACTGCCCTTAAATGTTCGTTCCATTTCATATCGCTCTGAAATGTTACGCCTAGATATTTGAACGACGCGACTCTATCCAGACGCTCACTACTAATGTTGTATTCGAACATTATGGGTTTGTTTTTCCTGCTCATGGGCATTACCTTACTTTTTTATTTTATTTTATTTTATTTTATTTTTATTTATTTATTTATTTTACTTTGAGAGCTAGCTGCCATTCTTTGCACCAACTAGAAATTTTGTCTAAGTCATTCTGTATGCTATTACAGTCAGTTAAAGATGACACCCTACCATACACCACAGCATCATCAGCAAACAGCCGAAAATTACAAGTTACTCTGTTCATCAAAACATTTATATAGATAGAAAATAATAGCGGTCCTATCACACTCCCCTGGGGCACGCCTGACGATACACTCGTCTCTGATGAACACTCGCCGTCGAGAACAACGTACTGTGTTCTATTACTTAGGAAGTCTTCCAGCCAGTCACAAATCTGTGAACCTATTCCATAAGCTCGTATCTTCGTTAGCAGTCTGCAGTGTGGCACCGCGTCGAACGCCTTTTTGAAGTCGAGAAAAACACAAGCCGCCGGTTGCCCTTCATCCATACCTCGCAAGATGTCATGTGAGAAAAGGACAAGCTGAGTTTATCATGAACGATGTTTCCTAAACCCGTGCTGATGCACGGAAAGAAGCTTTTCCGTTTCAAGGAAATTTACTATATTCGAACTGAGAATACGCTCCAAAATTCTACAGGAAACAGATGTTAACGATATTGGCCATTAATTATCGGGGTCAGTTCTATTTCCTTTCTTATAAACGGGAGTCACCTGCGCTTTTTTCCAGTCACTTGGAACTTTGCGCTGAATTAAATATTCGCGATAAATGCAAGTTAAGTAAGGGGCCAATGCCGCAGAATAGTCTTTGTAAAACCGAACTGGTATTCCATCTGGACCAGCAGACTTTTTCGTATTTAGCTCTCTCAGCTGCTTCCCTACACTGGAAATACCTATTACTATGTCCTCCATTTCAGAAATAGTACGTTGATCAAATGATGGTACATTGTGCGGTCCTCTTGCGTGAAAGATTTCTTAAAGGTTAAATTTAGAACTTCAGCTTTCCGTTTGCTTTCTTCTATTAATGCCCCGGAATGATCGAGTGACTGGATAGTGGGCTTTGACCCGCTTATCGTATTCACATAGGACCAGAATTTTTTCGGGTTCTCGGAAAGATCTCTTGCTAAGGTGTGGGTGTGGTAATTATTGCATGCTTTGCGCAACGATCTTTTTATAGACGCACGAATCTCTACTAACTTTTGCCTGTCATCATTTGCGTGTTCGTTTTTGAACCGATACTGCAAGACTTTGCTTTCTCAGTAGCTTTCTCACATTATTATTACATATTTCTCTAACCCTTTATGTACAATGCACTTAAATTTAGTCCACAATTCCTCAACATCCATAATACCGGAACTAAACGATGCCCATTCATTTTCTAAGTGCGATCCTAACAATTGCTTATCGGCTCTTCCCAACAAAAACACGCTCCTAGCCGTCTTGATTGGTTTATGAACTTCGGTCACCATCGACACTATGACGATATCTTGATCACTAATTCCTGTCTCTACACAGACATCGTCAATATATACTGCGATGGATCAAAACTTTTCACATATGGCATTACGTTTTATTACATTTCTTATTTACTGCCAAGAAAGTTCTGTATTCCAGTGAGCCTAAGGAAATTCCTGAAAGCTGAGAGTGCTGTTGAAAACTTTGAAGCAACTTTTAATTGTGAAGCGCAAAGCGCTGTAGGAAGAAGCAATAGACATCTATAGAGCTACAAGGAAAGGAAGAGAATGAAACAGTACATCCGACGAATACCCCTTATTTCCGACAGATCTGGCTTTTTAACTAAGAGCCTGCGGTTTGCAGTGGGACTTGCATTTTCTATAATGATTAATATATTACAGGGCAATCTACTCAATACTGTGGAGTGTATTTGAAATCTCTAAGTTTCTCACACGGACAGCTTTCTATCGCTTGCTAAGGCATGGTCTCTCCACAGAAAATATTCATATTATATCCTGGACAAGTCACAAGAAATATTGATTTTAGTCAGGAAAGAAGGAAGGAATATTAGCGTTTAACGGCCCGTCGACAATGTGGTCATTAGAGGCGGAACTTACGCTCGGATTGTTTGGGTAAGGATGGGGAAGGAAATCGTAATTTGAAGTTTTTATGTATATTATGCTTGTAAGTATGGTGTAGTACAGCAAATCTCCAAGAGTACTATACGAACTTTCTTGGGGTTTCGTAGGTCAACTGAGAGTACCTTGGGGCAACATATAAGCTTCATTTCATCAAAATCGGATCAGGGGAAGGAAAGATGTAATTTGTAGTTTCTGGTGTATGTTACGCTTGAATTGCTGCGTAGTGTAGCAAACATCCGATAGAGGCGCTGTTACATAGTACACCAAATAACTAATAACTGGCGATGCTACGTTTTATATGCTCATAACTAAGGTGTAATACACTGAAACAAGGGCAACGATTTTCCTTACGGCATCGGTGTAGTGTATTGATGTTGAATCCTTTTTGAAAAATCAGTCACGTACAATGAGGGGAATAATTCTTTGTGTAGCTAATGAAATAAATAATTTTATTCCAATCAGTAAATTAATGATCCCCCTAAAGCGAATATTTCGTTGCCAACGTTAACATAATAAACCGCTGCCTCTCCAAGTAAAATTTATTCCAGGTAGAACACAAAAATTTTGTTCTTCCTAGCTGTATCCCATATGTTTTGCAATGTCATGGAAATAAAAGTGCATCTTTTGATGGGTATAAACACTAAATTGTATATATAGTAGAAATATCTATGGAATGAGCATTGAATTCTGTGCATGTTCTCAACATTAAGCTGGAATTATCACGTGATATTGAGACAAATCCACTCTTCCCACATATTTCTTTGCTATTACGATTAGTTTGTACCGCATTGTTTGCGAAGAAGACCCACCTCCTTTTTGCAGAGCAACCACATAACATGAAATAATATGTAAATAAATGTGTCATAGAAGCAACAACAAAGCTGAGGAAGCGTCGCTAAAAGGTCCATTAATCGAACAAAAAGGGACCAAGATAAAGTCAGCCGATTAGTAGATTTTTCCCAATATCATGTGACATTTGCACCTTAATGTTGAGAATACAAAATCTCTTCTGCGCATCTGGAAGCTCACTCCAGAAATATTTCTGCCACTAGAGATAATATACACACGCGAGCGACAAACTCATCAGGAACGCCTCTGCTTTCATAATTGTTCGGTACAATATTGTGATTAAAATGTGAAATTACTTACTTTTGGTGCGGACTACACTAAGATAGAGAAGGACGTCTTCTTTTGCAGATACAATGGCATCTACTTATAATCCGACTTCTGATATATAGTTCTACTACACAAGGTAGATTTCAACTTCGTGCTTTACGAAATAATCACTGAAGGACGTGGGGAAATTTATTAGCTGAAACAGTGGCCGATGCTGCTAACACAGTCAAGACAATTCACTGGAAATACTATATTTAATGGAAGAGACGATCACCTGACGCCATTCCTTCAACGATTACTCAGACTTACTTTATCGCACATTAATACCACCATGACGTCTTATTTAAACAGACATGAACCGCTCTGTTGACTGAATTACCAGGCTTTCAGCATTCGTCGAGTTTTCGATAATAGGGAGCACTGCATACAGAATAACTACATTGTCCCCAGTGCTACACTGTAACATATTAATACTTCAGCATGCACTAACTGTGAGAGATAAACAGTTTACTACTACATCATGGAACCAATACATGGCGGTGTTATTACCATTTCTAATCTCAACGATAGAAGTGTTTCCATAAGTTTACGCCAAACACAATCTAACATTGAATTTACATCGTTGTGGAGTACGGACTTAAATTAATTTCACTTTATGAACATTCGTCGTTTAAGACAATGGCTTCTACTTAAATTTGACATCTTGGCTATGAGAATTGAGTAATTGACAGAGGGATCCAACAAGGATTCTGTTTTTGCTGACCTAGGTCCGGAACCATAAAAAAGTATAACATCATTTTAGAAAAAGGGAGATGGACAGAGAGAGGATAGGAGAAGTAATAACTCAAGGCAGGAATAAATAAATAAATAAATAAATATCCGCGCAACGCTGGGTTTTCAGCTAGTTTGTTAAAAAAGTGTAGTGGGACAATGTTCAAATCAGTGACCGCAAATACGTTGACTAAACAAGGTAAGAGCATCTGTCTTTTACAGGTCACTTAAAGTCGACATACAATTTCAAAATGTTTCATATGAGAAACTGAAGTAATATAGAGTGCAATGTTTGTAACGTACACTGTTCTAGATTGTTTAGGTTTGCTATCCACAGAGTCGCAGAGCAAGCAACCTAGTTTTCGAAGGGAAAGGCTATAATTGCTATGATGTGCAATAGAACAGAAAGAAGAAGCACAACTTAGGAAACTGGTAATGTAATGTGTGTACTAGTGACCAGTGTGCAGTGTGACCAGTGTGCAGGCCTGAACACCGTGCACGGAAATTCCTGAGCCGGATGTTAGGGGCGGAGGAGGAGACAGCGGCACCCGATCCTTCGGAGCAGGTAAAAGTGTGGCAAAAGTCCGGCGTGGCAAGTGTCCGGACACCGTTCAAAACTACTCCGTGGTCAGATAATCGGTTGCGAACCTGGTGTAGATGTTGTTCATGCACTTGAACGTTTGGAGAGAACACCAAAATGTCATCCAAGTAAGCAAAACAAAATGCAAGTCCCTTTAGTATTTCATCAATGAAACGCTGCCATGTTTGAGCAGCGTTTTTTAAACCAAAAGGCATGAATAAGAACTCAAATAGTCCGAAAGGCGTAATTACAGCTGTCTTTGGTACGTCACTCGGGGCTACCGGAATCTGATTGTACGCTTTCTTGCAGTCAAGGACACTGAAAACTTTTGCGCCTGCTAGTGCGTATGAAAAGTCTTGTATATTAGGTACTGGGTACCTGTCTGGAATTGTTCGAGAGTTTAATGCCCGGTAATCACCGCATGGCCTCCATGAGCCGTCCTTCTTGCGAACCAGATGGAGAGGTGACGACCACGGACTGTCTGACCGACGGATTGTTCCAGCCTGTAACATCTCTTCAAAGATAGCCTTTGTTTTTGTCAGTTTCTCTGGTGCAATTCTTCTCGCTCGGAGCGCGACGGGTTGCCCTGGTGTGGTACGTATATAGTGCACTGTATTATGTTTAACATGTGTAAAGTTAACCTGACTTGTCGACAGGCCGTTATCAATTCCTTGCATCTTCTCAGAAGTTTGTCTTTCTCTGTTGCCTGATGTTGCAATGTTCTTCTCTAAATTCAGTAAACGTTTTCCTTGCAAGTCAACTGCCAACTTGAAATGTGTTAGGAAATCTGCACCTAGTATGGGCTCTCCTAAATCTGCAATCACGAAAGACCAGGTGAATTTATTAGGAAATCCTACATCAACGTCACATACTTTACGTCCATATGTATTAATCGCAGAGTTATTCGCGGCCTTTAATCTCGGTTGTCCATCTTGCTTGTTGTGAGGTGCGTAGCTGACAGGAAGCGTGCTAATATCAGACCCTGTGTCAACTAAAAACTTTGTACCGGTACGTATATCTGATACATACAGCCTTTTCGAATTGATGTCTTCATATATTGACCGTCGACTCTGTTGACTCGTAGAGACTGCGCTGTTATTGTATGCTCTCTGGTTCGTGGTGTAAGCACATGGTGATGTGCATCTTGTAGCGTCTCTCCCAAATCGCTTATGATACCGGCAGACTCCGCTGAATTCTCTTTTTTGGCTTCGTGTTTCACGCTTTGTCCAACTTCTCCTTCTGCTGTTTCCATCTCGGTCATTTTGTCGTACACTGGTACTTAGCTGTGCTGCCAGTGCCTCTATTGAAGCTTTTAAGCCTTTAATTTCATCTGACATGCTTGATCCGTGACTTGGGCTAACTGCTGCACAGTCTGCAGTGGTTCCACCGGCTGAATTGTGTTGAGAACGTGTGTTATCACATGTTGCATCTATCGACGTCATTGCCTTTTTTGCAGTAGATTCTTGTGTCAGGTAGACTCTATCTGCTGCTTGTAATAATTCGTCCGTCGACTTCTCTTCAAGTACTGCTAGCGATGATCTTACTTGTACTGGTAGCTATTGCTGCCACACATGTAACAATAAGTTGTCAGATACAGTAGTACTATCTACTAAACCTCGCAAATGACTCCAGAATTCAGACGGGGTTCTGTCCCCTCTTCTCTCTTGGTACAGCACTCGCTTAATTCTTATGTCTGCTGACTTCAAACACCGAGAGATAAGCTCTTCTTTTAATCTGCCGTAGGCTCCTTCTAATGGTGGGTCGGTTATCACGTCTGATATCAACGCCGTGCTTTGTTGATCAAGATTACTAATCACCAAGGTAAATTTCTCATGATCGTCTACAACCCTTTGCTGACGAAATATATTCTCCATTACTGCAAACCAAGTGCGTGGTTGTAAAGGCATAAATGGAGGTGCTCTTAATTTCAGCCGTTGAGTAGGTGAACTGATAAAATAGGCAGAATTTTGTCTGGCTGTATCAAGTTGTAACTCGCTTGAATTAACCATCGTACTGTATGGAAGTTCCTTTCCACCAGATTGCGGCCGAGTTGTCGAATCAACATTTTCTCTATGCATCATTACATGCTTGATACTCGTATTTCTTGAAATCTGTAACTCCAAATTCTTTATTTCATGTTGAAGCCGTTTGATCTCTTCCGATATGCCTTCGTCGCTCATCATAAAGCCTGATATTAAGTATTTAGACGGAAGGCAAAAAAAAAAAAAAAAAAAAAAAAAAAAAAAAAAAAAAAAAAAAAAAAAAAAAAACCCTATTTCTTCAAACCTTAGTCGGAAGTCACCAATTATGTAGTCGCAATTCCACCACACGTTAGTGAAACAAACTTAATATGCCTAACAAGAATACTTTTATTTAAAACTTCACACGACATCCAAACCACAGAGAATAACACATGTTTATTGATATAGCAACGTAAAAATCCATAGAAATTATCATCAGAAAATAACAGCAAAGATCAGTTAACTTACTATCCACCACAGAGGTTACTCACACGCGTACTTGTCATTATGACAACACACAAACTTATGATCGCCACAGGTGGTTATGGTAGATGGAAGTAACATCACTTTTAAGAATCCATCCTTTTGAGATAACACATGACTGATGAATTACTGTCTTGTGAAGAAGCAGTAATGTTTTGTCGCTTCTGCCATTCTTCAACTGATGAACTTATTAACATGTTTGAAAAAACGCAGATTCTTATTTTAATCCAGTGATGATGAAAAGCAAGCTGTAGCTTAGCGTGAGTTACAGCAGTAATAAGATCCCATTATTTTAGTGCCAGGTCCGCAAGAAGAGTTTCCATCGGCAAAGCTTTCCAAGTGATAGTCACATCGTCATAGAGCACAAGCAGTTACTGTTCTTGATAGCCCAGACAAAAGTGATTTAATGAGACAGTTGTGCAGCATATCATTAATATAAATAGGTTACTACATAAATGACTCTTCAGAATGTTACCTCACTGTATATGAGTATATCTTTATATATATTACCAATTTACTTTTATTAAGCAGAATATTTCCTATTTTCTTACAACCCTTTGTGACATTATTTCAGGTATTTTTCGCTCTGTATTATAGAGTTAATTCATTACACAATCTGTCAACTCACACAAAAGTTTTATGAATTACATCAAAATCATACCACTTTTCTCATATATTAGTCATGTGCTTTATACACATGGCTTTAAAACATTGTGCGCAATGAGATTTTGCCTTGATACTCGAAACGTCTGTTCCAAGGGAACGGCGGTTGGTGACGGTACGCAGCTATATAATTAAATAATTCATTGATAATTCACAGTTTGCGAAGTCTTCCGACTCTAGCTGCACTACTAAAAGTGGCCTATCGATTTGTGACAAATGCCGGTAATTTCAATTGTCACAAATCGATAGACACTTTTAGTAGTGCAGCTAGAGTCGGAAGATTTCGCAAATTTCTAACCATCAATGCATTATTTTCCTTCCATGTCTTTATTCCGAAGACAAAGTGAACAGTTTGCTTTGATTATCTCCTATTCTCAACTGCAGTTGTAGAGCGTCTTCATCATCTGTTTCCGTGTTGCTGTGACGAGAGGAAACGTCATAACTGTACATCCTTTTCTTCTGCTTCAGAAGATTCATCTAATACCTTTTGCAGAAGATTCCGCACACTTTCTTGTTCTGTTTTGTAAGGATCAATTGCTGAATTAATGCCATCGAATGGAAAAAGACAATCAGCTGCTGTGGAATATAACTGTAAGCTTTATCAGGGCACAGTTATGTAGAGTCACGCGGAGAACTTTGGTTTCCAATATAGACTGTATTGCTAGCCGACGGCCGCACGTTACTTCCTATATAGAAACCAAAGATTATGAAACTACACTCATATCAATTATGTAATAATAAATCATTGAGATGGGTGTAGTTAACACCCTGAGGTTTTAAGTAGTCGCCCATTTTACCGACGTTGTAATAATCATCGTTCTGTTGTGTTTGAAAAAAAAAATGCTTTGGTTATCAAGACATTGAATGAACTAACTGAACAGGGATACGAAGGAGTCATTGGCGTTCTTAATGTTTTTGAGTCTGGCAAAGCGCACCTCGGTTTCCTAACGGTGAAAGAAGTAATTGAGCTTTTAGAAATATTGAACAGGAGTTTCCAAGGAGAAGAAAGAACGGTCTCAGGACTTTATTCTGCAGTTGAAATTGTAAATGAGGGCATTAAAAATCTCAGGAAAAATATAAAGTTTTCTTCTATGTACAAATGATGTAACATTAAGATATCCGAGCTTGGCTTAGAACAGCTGCAACTCCCAAGCGATTGTCTGAGGGCATAGATCCATATCAATTTCTGTCGCTTGAAGAACTATACTGGCAGGAATATTTTGAAATCATTGATTCGGATGTCCAAGGGCTTAGACATAGGATACTTGATCAACCTGGCATGAAGAAAAAGTGTTGTTGGAGAAAAAAGGATACAATGTGGTAGGTCCATACCTGGAAATAGGTGATCAGTCTTTGTAAACAGAACTTGATTTCATCTACAATACAATGTAAAATGCCTGAAAGAGGCAAAAGATATTTCGGTTTCTATGAGAAAAGAAGTTCGTGGATTATTTTCTAATGTAAACGTTGGTCAGACTTTTGCTCGTGTGTCCAGTGTCAACCTGTGAAGCAGAACGCAGTTTTTCACCTGTACGGCGACTGAAGAACTATCTGCGTTCGACAATGACGCAGCAGAGGCTCCATTTTCCAGGATGAATTTTAATTCTCAGATTCCCAAGAAGACCGTGACCAGTGATGATGATGAGGATGCAGCATCGTTTGCATTAGATGACGATGATACCTTTTATTTGAACACATAAGATATTGGTGACTATGTAATGAAGTTTGTTGGTGTCCTGAATGTGCATAAATCATGCAACACAGTTAGTTGTATGGAGAGAAGTGGGGATTTTTGCAAATGGCGAGCTGTAAAGTATATTTTAACGTTCGAAATGTCAGATATTGTCTATAAAATTAGTGTGACAGTGAAGGTCTCTTCGAAAAGGGATTTGCACAGTACCCCAGAGCTAAAAGACAATTGGGTGTTAAGGGGTAGATTGTTTTTCTTATATTATTGTGCCAGCTGTTGTGGGAGACTTTTGAGAAGGTGTGTCCTTTAATTGTGACTACATTTTTCATGAAAATATTTTCTACAACGTCATGAGTGTAAAAAGTAGTGAAATAAAGAGTTAAAGTAACGGCATCATTGATCCAGTACATAAAAATCATAGTGGACTATAGTTGGGCACTTGCCATACAACAATGTACCACTTTTTTGGCATTCGCCGTCGGAGGTTCGAGTGCTCCCTGGGGTATGGATGTGAGTGTTGTCCGTAGGTTAGTTTACCTTAGTTTGAGTAGTTTGTAAGCTACGGACTGATGACCACGCCGTTTGGTTCGATAGATTTATAAACATTTAAACATTTTCTTTTTGGAACGAAGTTTCACCAACATATTGACACTGTTGAGTCCGACTCCCATAGTAATTTAATTTCTTATATAAACTAAAATCAGTAGGGAAAAAAATTATAGAACAAGGTTACGAATTAAAATATGTCAAAAGTGGTATTCAGTTGTGGGAAGTTACGGTGGTTTCAAAACAGACAACACTGTGTTCAGGGGCATCATCAGATTACATTTTTACTATGTTGTAATATTCATTTCAATTACTTATAACTTTTCTTGCGATTAAACAATTTTCCTGCCTTCTTATGGTTAGTTTCCTGATTCTCGTTCTCCTTCTCCCCCCTCCTCATCCCTAGCCTGCTGGCTGACGACATCTTTGCTTTTTTTTATTTTTATTTTTTTTTTCCCACATGTGATGCATCTATCTATCTCTCAGGTGTAAAGGCCTTGTCACACACACTGAGACACTTCCAAGTCTGCTCCACATGTGTTGATTGATTAATCTGAAAATGAACTGCTCCCCAGTATTTTTAGTCAGACTTTTGTTATTACGAAAAGGCATTAAAATCATGATTTTTCTTGAAGGTAGTCCATAGAGGAAACTAGCTTACTTATGCATGTATGCTCTTCTTATTGTTACATTTGCATGTCTTGATGTTCAAAGCTGTGGCACTTTCTTCCAGGAACATTGCAAACAAATGAATTTATTCAAAATTTATTGCCTAGGACAGTGCTATGCAAATTGAAACCTCCAGTCAGTAATTGTGAATGAGTGTAATATTAACCACATGTGATGGAATAAATAAATCTCATGTCTAGTAATGATTTGATCTATCTGAATGATCCGATGACGTGTATGCTTATTGTTAATACAGCAATGCACAAGGTGTTTAGCGACGTCAATATGGCGGATGGTAAATGGATTACACGCGATCACCGGTAGATGGCTCTGGCAGCACCACAGCGGCCGAGTTGCCTGTCTGCTGGGGCTCCGCAGGGGACCTCTCTAAATGGCGCCTCTATGTTGTAGTGGTCTGCTATCAGATCCACCTCTAAATAAGTACTAACATTTACCAGAACGTCATCTTTCCAGCTCCGAAAAAGTGAAAATGCTAAGGAAACCACACAGCCCAGTAACATACAGTATCCTACATAAGTGATTTGACTATATCCTAAAGAAATCTTATGCAGTGATCATAAAACAAGCCATGAAACTATTATCATTTCTTAAAGAGTTAACCATAAAGTAACAGCACGATCCAGACGAGTTAAATAGTGGCCTACTACTTTCCTTGTTCAGAAAAGGTATCTCTTCCAGCATAATTTTCTCCTTCATGCAGTTGACACAATGTAAACTGTAGTCTTCAAAATCAGTCTAAATCGAGTAAAATATTCGTTTCTTAGGATTTTTATTGAATAGAAAAGAGTAATGAAGGTGGTCGATATGATAAAAACTTGTTAAGCTTCGTTTATGTAGTGCCCCATACTGTATCCTAAGGTTCTAAAGTAAAAATAAAAATTAATCTGTCAGACGTGAATAATATATTGGGACGTAACAGCTGATGAAACTTCAGTCTCCATTAACGAATAAGTTTAACGGCATCTTCTTTAGTAAAGGACCTCTGATATGCAGGTCGTGTAATTGTGACAAAACGTAGCCTACTCTTCATTAGAATACACTAACATAATAAATTGTTTATTTTTACTGATAAATCGATGTATGGCACACAAAATGTTAAGAATACCGGTACTTGTATACGATACCTACAGTGCTATACATGCTCTTACGTTTCACATAACCCCTGCCCGTCATTTAAATTATGGGAAATATCAAAAGCAAGCAGTAAACACACAGATTACCTGTCTGAACACTTAAACAGTACATTTTAACCGATATTTTCTTATCGAAAGATTCAGATTTTGCACAAGTGTAGACTAGGTTAGAATGCATTTTATCACAACAGCGTTAACTGGTTCGAATTAACCTCTACATTTTATGCATCGCTCTGTTTCTTTTAGCGAGCTTATGATAACTAAAACGCTTCCAGAATTAGTTTACAGTGAAAGAAGACAGAATGCATTTAGGTGAAACACAGTTTACGGAGTACAGTTATATTTGTACAGGAACAAGCATATGTGAGTTTATAGATTATAACATAAATAGGAACTATGGTGTCGCATATTGTGGGAAAGCCTAGTTGTGTGAAAGGAACGAAGAGTGTCGGCCATCTTCATTTCGTGCGCTTTAGGCCTACGGGTCAGGGCTTCCACGTGTGGATTTTGCATCGATCGCGCGCTGCCAGATGTTCACGTTTTGTGCGAGTTATACAACACAATGTAGCTAAATCCTTCACAAGAACTGCACAACTATTCTCCTGTCATTTTCTCTCAGCACGTGCTGTGCAACTTTCGGCGACGCGTATGTCTGTTTCTATTTTTAACTGCTGTTGCGCCAGAAACGACAGAAATTAGGAAGCAACGGGTTTCTTGTTCTGTAGTGAAAGCTAGTAATTCTGAACAGAATACATATACCGGATATATTGTCCCGTCACCTAAGTCGTCAGCATTGTATAGAGATAAACTGTTGTAGACATTCATGTAATTTCAAACTAATATCATTACCGGAAAAATAACAGAAATAGATTCTTTTGGTTGCTTGTGATGTGAAATTTCTTTCTGAAATTTCACTACTTACATCATGTAGACAGACTGAAGTGAACACAGTTACAATTTGTTATTTCCACCGAAATAGCTTTTATTATGTTAATAGCACAGATATTATTTTGATCCAGCAGCAGTTATCAATTAAGACACTACAGGATTTAAGACATTAGCTCCCACTGTGCACTGGGAAAAGTCGAAATTCGTCCCAAACAGTATACGAACCCGGGTCTCCTGCTCCTAACTGGCATGGTCAATACGTTAGAAGTGTGCGGGTAAGTTGAAATTTTGGGTATTTCCCGATGGATTTAATTTGGAGTCCATTGGCAGCTAATGCAAAATTGTTTCTTAACAATGTAATAGCCGAAGAAGTAGCCGCGAGGTCTAATGCATCACAGTATGGACTGGGCAGCCGCTCCCGCCGGAGATTCGAGTCCTCCCTCGGGCATGAGTGTGTGTGTGTGTGTGTGTATGTTGTCCTTGGCGTAAGTTAGTTTAAGCAGTTTGTAGGTTTAGTGACTGATAACTATATCAGTTTGGACCAATAGGTTTACAAACATTTGTTGCGAAGGAAATACAGTAATTTCAGCGGGCAGATGGCTAGTTTCAGGTTCGCGCCAGTTCACTGTTGTTTAAACTGGAAAAAAATCCAACTGCTCTTTTCTTTGCTTGGGAGTAATATCAGTTAATGTGTCCTGATGAACATTCCTACCATTTCCCCTGTCATTATTCCAGAATGATGGTTCTCTGTAGTTTCGTTAAAGGCGCCTCTTCGCTCTTGCATTGTTTACTTCGTATGCAAATTACAACTCATGGAGAACGCTCTTGGAAGATTACACGTTATCTTCATATTTCTCTGTAAGTACTGCCCGATAATTAATGAGCAATTTTATAAAACTCGCGCTGCATGGTACGCACAGAAGATTTTTGTCCTAACTAAGGCCTCGAAAAACTTTACACAGCTTTTGTATGCTGTAAATTCCAAATCTCTACAGAACATAATATGATCCTCCATCTCACAGAAACAACAGTTCTTGAAGAAGACCAATCTGGCCCGTAAAAAGTGAATGACGCATGTTTTCGGTTGCCAAACCTTCCATGTATGCCTACATATAATTAGAATTTATATTCCGTTGGCACAGATGGTGTCAAAGATCAAGCCTTTGCTTGAAGTGTATTCGCACTGTCCCGAAAACTTTGAAACTTCTGCACAGTCATAAAAGAGTTTGTGCCGTCTCTTCTACTTCGTGCTCGTCCCTGATTATGATTATCTCAATTCCTCCAAATGGTATGTGAGCTTATGCCACAGATTGACACAACCTAGTCCCACTTTATTTTCATAACTAAACTACATATTGCACCTATTTAATGGTGCACAATTGTGTTACAGGTCATTTCCTGTTGCGCGTCGCTGTGTGTACGAAAATAGAGCCGGTTGTAGAATACCTGGAACAAATTGAGCTTACGTCTCGGCAAACTACTACGTTCACTCAGGCGAGATGGCTCTGCATGAAATTGGAACACCCAGCATTTTAATTTTACTTGTGTGTATTGTCACATTATGCCACACGAGCAATTGACCCATTGACTGTGCGAGGAGTAGAAAAATTAAAAAGAGCCATACAGGATATCCGTGTTAACATCGTTGACTCGATTCACGGGTGCAGAGAGCTATTGTACCCTGCGAAGGACAGAAACTAGAAAAAGAAATTAAAAAAACTGTTACTGGAAAAGAAGCGTGTGATGCAATTATCGCTCAAGTTGCTGAAGACTTTGAATTCACAGGGCATCTTGTCACTGCAACTTCATTTCATTCTGAAAAGTTTGATTCTGTATGCTCCTCAATTTCCGCAAATATCGCTGAGGAGGTCTTGTGAAATATAGCTTTTCCTTGAATGCAATAAGCTGAGGCCATAATTCCAGTTACTCTACGCCAGGAATGAGTTCAGAAATCTCACAGGTGCTATTCCACTTCTGCAATTGTTGATAGAAAATAATTTGCAGGAGCCTTTGAGTGAGTCACTGAAACGCCTGAAAGTTCTTGTCATTTTACCTAAGACTACTTGTGAGACAGTGAAGAGAATAAAAACTTGCTGTGAAGTACTTTGAGTCAAGAGCGGCTAATACCACTAGAAGGCTCTCTATCGAGAAGGACTACATACGCAGCATAGTAGACTTCAATGAATGGGTCATTAAAAGATTTTCTAATCTTAATATACTGATGGTACTACGACATACATTGTCTCTGTTATGTCTGCCTCCAATCCACTATTCAGTTTTTTTCTCTATATTTTTAAGCAGTTGTCGTTCTCTTTGCATTGCTTTTCACAAAGATCTTCAACTCATTATTTGCGATCTCACGTTTCTCCAAATTAGTTAAGTTTCCTTCTTGCTTGTATTGATAATCGTGCTGTCCTCTTTTTTCACCAGGTTTACTTGCTGTTGTTCCACTTTGAGGTCTCTCTATATCTTATCTAGTTTTGTGCAATGTATCTAAACCCTGTTTTTTTATTGTGATCGGAACTTTTCCATTTGACGCATTGCGCATTTGGCCACCTACGTATGTTCCGTGGCTAATACCACCGCGTACTAGGTTCTGATCACCTCTATCGTGGCTGTTCGCACATGTTTCTTAGCGTCAGTCGTTGCTCGAATTGAATCAATTCTTATTAGTTCTTTTCAGTTCACCTTTAATTTCAATTTACGAGCTCTCTCCCCTCGAATTCCATTTATTTCTTTTATCTCTGTCGCAAGCGTGTTCTCGTTCTTTTCTAATCTTTTACCTTCTCTCTGCTTCTTTTTCATTTGCTTCAAGAATTATAAGACAGTATCCGCCAGAATATTCCATCACTCTACTTCCAGTTGAACGGCACATGAATGAAGGTTACAATGCCACTCCAGTGACGCGAGTAGGCTGATAACGGATTTCTGATGTTAATACCGGCCTTTTAGTATCTAGAATCTGTTTCTTGTTCATCTTCGCGTATTTAGATAAATTCGTCAGGTTGCTCATATCTGATGTTCCTGCCTCTAAATCTATGAAGCCGAACGACTACTCTGTGAGAAAAACGACCACGTCATCTCTGGACTCTATCGTACCCTTCTAATCACGAAACAGAGTCTCGATTCTAACCGTGATTTGCTTCTAGTTATCATTCATGTAGCTATGGAACGTAACGCCGCTAGAATAAATTTAATTCCTAAATTTTTCCACTTACTATTTCACTCTACGAACTAACCAAACACACTCTATGCTAAACTTTGATAGATAGTATATTGGACAGATCGTGGGTAGTGACTGGACACTTGGGGTGGTATGTTAATAGGTTGCCCTACGCACGAGGAACGGGATACAAATATCTGCCTGCCTCACATCTGTTAACCTTGGTATCTTTTAAATTAATCATTCGGAAGTTTCTTTAAACGATTAGTATTTGGACGTGACTACACTTAGATGGAAAAACACCTCAGAAATATATCACAATCCAGAAAACATAAATATAAACGAAAAAATAAAAACACCTCCAAAAGTTAAAATACTGTTGTTTACAAAACTTGGAGCACATTTCTCAAAATAGGAGAAAAAGTGCAAAGAAAGTGCTTATGTTAAATATTTGAGACAGCAACTTGAATATTACATGTTCATACTTCACTAACATAAAATATTATTAATAATTTCGTGTGGATCAATGGCCTGTCCAACTTTTTCAACTGAACGCCACTTCGGCGGCTAGCATGTCCCCAACACCCCGCTTATCCAACAGGAGAAAGGGGACCTACAGTTGAAGGTGAAATCCGAACCACATGCCGTATATGGTGATTACATTAACCGACTGTGCAACAAAATCTCCACAACAAAGTCATAACAAGGCAGATGTCGTCAGTTTATACATGGTGCCACAGTCATGTTGTGAAGTGAGCATTGCCATTGATTAATTTGTGTTAGTGAGTATCAGGTTAGCGCTTGACACGTGTAAAGTTACAGATAAAGGAGGAAGCTGATTGTTTCCATGTAAAAAGCAAGTTTTGGCAAGCTGTTGGGTTCCCCAACCGACAGGCTAACAGTTTGGACCAGGAAATGGCGGTCTTGGACTAGCGAGGGCGGCTATCAAAGATTGCCGTTGAAATACAATATAGCCACATACATTATTCTAAAAATCCATATAAAATCTGGGAATGATCATACGGCAAATATAATTATATGAATAGATTCAAGAGTCTTGGGAGAATCAAACACCGTAATTACAATTTCAATATCCCTTACAGCTAAAAAGCCGATAAATTTCAGTACTATAATAATAGTATTATAAACTTATATTTACTATTATTGATACGTACTGTTTATCAGTAACAGTTTAAGAAGAAAATGGACAGTATTACATCACGCTACGTATCATAGAAGACGCACCACGTTATTTCCGTATTCTTTCAGTAAACTTTGTTTTACACTCTTATTCTGCTTTTCGTTGAGGTAGCAATATTCATGTATCAGAACGTAGATTTCACCACAGAAACACAAATCATAAACCCAGAAAAGCGCATTACATTTATGTTTGTATTTTATTATATTTAATATTATTCTTAGTAACGTTCGTTTTATGTTATAGACTGCCTCTTAAATATTTCATGGCCGACTAAAATTAGTAGATATGCAACAGATAATTTATACATAAACAATTATATATATTTGTGGACAAGAACTGAATATACACTACTGGCCATTAAAAATGCTACATCAAGAAGAAATGCAGATGATAAACGGGTATTCATTGGACAAGTATATAATACTAGAACTGAGATGTGATTACATTTTCACGCAATTTGGGTGCATAGATCCTGAGAAATCAGTACTCAGAACAACCACTTGTGGCCGTAATAACGGCCTTCATACGCCTGGGCATTGAGTCAAACAGAGCTTGGCCAGGGCAGAAGTCGAACATTTTCCGTATCGAGAAAGGCCCGTACAGGACCTGCAACATGTGGTCGTGCATTATCCTGCTGAAATGTAGGGTTTCGCAGGGATCGAATTGAATGGTAGAGCCACGGGTCGTAACACATCTGAAATGTAACGGACACTGTTCAAAGTGCCGTCGATGCGAACAAGAGGTGACCGAGACGTGTAACCAAAGGCACCCCATACCATCACACCGGGATGACGAATACACGCTTGCAATGTGCGTTCACCGCGATGTCGCCAAACACGGATATGGGACCATCATGATGCTGTAAACAGAACCTGGTTTCATCCGAAAAAAAAAAAAAAAGACTTTTGGCCATTCGTGCACCCAGGCTCGTCGCTGCGTACACCATCGCAGGCGCTCCTGTCTGTGATGCAGCGTCAAGGGTAACCGCAGCCATGGTCTCGAGCTGATAGTCCATGTTGCTTCAAACGTCGTCGAACTGTTCGTGCAGATGGTTGTTGTCTTGCAAACGTCCCCATCTGTTGACTCAGGGATCGAGACGTGGCTACACGATCCGTTACAGGCATGCGGGTAAGATGATTCTCGACTTCTAGTGATACGAGACCGTTGGGATCCAGAACAGCGTTCCGTATTGCCCTCCTGAATCCCCCGATTCCATATTCTGCTAACAGTCATTGGATCGCCTACAACGCGAGTAGCAATGTCGCGATAGGATACAATCCCATCTTTATCAAAGTCGGAAACGTGATGGTACGATGTTCAAATGTTTGTAGAGCTTATGGGACTTAACTACGGGATCACCAGTCCCTAAACTTATAAACTACTTACGAACTAGCTAATGGTAAAGACGGCACAAATATCCATGCCCGAGGGGGTATTCGAACCCCCGACTGTAGTGGCCGTGCAGAATGTGACTGGCACACCGCTCGGCCAGCGCGTCCGGCAGTGATAGTATGCATTTCTCCTCCTTACACAAGGCATGACAGCAACGTTTCACCAGGCGAAGCTGGTCAACTGCTGTTTATGTATGAGAAATCGGTAGGAAACTTTCCTCATGTCAGCACGTTGTAGGTGTCGCCACTGGCGCCAACCTTGTGTGAATGCTCTGAAAAGCTAATCATTTGCATATCACAGCATCGTCTACCTGTCTGCAGCACGTTATCTTCGTTGTGTAGCAGTTTTAATGGCCAGGAGTGTATCTGCATAAAAAGCCATGATTAATTAAATATTAATTGTATAACTATAAATTGACGGCGGCAGTATATTTAAACAGTGAGACGCCACGCTTAATAGCTACCTACACAGATTTTCTGTAGGGCGTTCCTCCTTTGGTGTGGTTAGGAAAGAGAACAATTGGGGGTCATTTTTTCGGCATTGAAATCTATCCTTCCACTCTTAGAGACGCCAGTGGCTGTACGACCACCAGCATTTGACTTCACTCGTTTCATATGCCTGGATAAGCCTAATACGACTTAGGTGTGTTTGATTCTCAGAGTTTACCCGCTAGCGACTGTTCCACCTTAAAAGCCACTAATCTCCTCGGTGCGCATCTCACCTTAAGATTAATATATATATATATATATATATATATATATATATATATATATATATATATATATATATATATATATATATATATATATTTTTTTTTTTTTTTTAAAATGCCAGCCGCGGTGGCCGAGGGGACTGAGGCGCTTCAGTCACAGTCTGCACGGCCACTACGGTCGGGGGTTCGAATCCCCCCCTCGGGCATGGATATTTGTGCCGTCCTAGTTCGTAAGTAGTTCATAAGTAGTTTGTAAGTTTAGGGACTGATGACCCCGTAGTTACGTCCCATAAGCTTTACAAACATTTCAATTTTTTTTTTAATTTTTGTAAGGTTTTTATCGTTCTCGCAACCTGGGAAGTTAAGCGAAGATCCCGGGCTCTGTAACATTCAACGTTCCACCGACGCGCTGTACGCCGATTGCTGAGACATGAACAGAGCTTGCAGTATAGAACTTTTTTTTTCAATCTGCTGGTCGCGACGCCCTGGGGATCGCGAAGTCTGGGTCGGGTATCTGCCGTCACCGTAAAATAAATAGCAGACCAGTAATATAAAAATGTATGCCTACGTGAAATTAATTTGCTGATAAAATTACGGTCCCTTGTGTGACATTGGTTATGAACTGAATAGACCACAGATTGTTTTGTAATTCAGTGTGTTAATTATGACTAAGTGAAACACCTGAAAACTGTTTTCAGGAACCAAATAATAGATAACAGAACTTGACACAATAATTACTCCTGAAAATTTATAAAAAAAAAGATCCATTTCATTACAAATTGTCTATACAGTGGGACCTTTCTTAATGGGCATAATCTGCTTCTGAGCCTTCCCCGAAATGCGAAACAGTCGTTAAGCGAAATATTTTTTTTCCGTCGGAAATCGTGTAAAAATAGGACATTATGTTCCATTCAGAAAAAAAAAAAAAAAAAAAAAAAAATCTTCGCCCAACAATTTAAAAGAAGGCTGCAGCCAAAGAAAGGAGTTTAAATTTGTTTCCCTTGAGATAATTTAGTTTTGTTACAGTCTTCAATTTTTGAGTGGTGTGGTACAGCAGCCGTGTTAAGTCGAATTTTTCAATAAAACAATGTCTTGGTTGCACACATTTTTATTTAAATATCCTCAGATATTTGACAAAGAAGAAAAAATGAACTAGAACTTACAATTTTACATGACAATATTTCAAAAATGTTTAAATGTTTTTAGCTACAAAACAATGCTGAAATCGGTAATAAGCTAATGTACGGTACTAATGTTTTACCAACTCTGTGATAGAGGGTGTTTAGATTAAAATGCAGCCATATTATATCTTACAGAGACAATAATAGTGTAATCCATTGGTCTATGGTGACATTGACTGTTAAAAACAAAAATAGCCATTCAGTTAACATTGTCTCCATTTGTTTTTAACTGTCAATGTCTCCGCAGATCAAGCGTTTACATTATTATTGCCTCTGTAAGATATCCTATGGCTGCATTTTAATCTAAACACCCTGTATCAAAGAGTAGGTAAAACATTAGTACCGTACATTATTACAATTCCTTATTGATAATATTCTTGTCGCGTTTGCAGGCGGATACCATCGTCAGCTAGAAACAATATTTCGCAGACCAACTGGCTGCCATCTTCAGGTGAGTGCGCTGATTACATTTACACGCCGGAAACTGCTTCCTCATTACTGATTTCAGCATTTTTTGCACGTACAAATTTTTAAATATTGTCATGTAAATATTGTAAGTTCTGGTTCACTTTTCAACCTTGTCAGATATCTGAAGATGCCCTTACCGGGCGAAACGAGTCATTTAAATAAAAAAATTTGCAACCAAGTCATTCTTTTATTCAAGAATCTTTTGTTACAGTTCATATATCCTGTGACCCGTTGCCATACCCTTTCTTCAGGACACCCCAAACGCCATTTTCAGCAAGATGTGCATTCCACTGCACTGTCACAGGATATTTCAGCGCTTTGTTCTGGCTCGTCATGTCACCAGACTTGATGCAAATCGAAAAAGTGTAGGACACGTAGGATATGGTGAAACGATGTGTGCAGCGTTGTTACCCAATGGTAACCACCTCAGATGAACTTTGGAACCAGGTGTATGCAGCGTGGATGGCTACACCAAATGACGTCATTCGCGCCTTTTAGGCTTCCACGTCATCACAGATGATGCAGCTTATCAGGGCCCATTGCGGACTCTGTGCCTCCTAAGCATCTGCACACATGCTGAGCCGAGCTGAGTGAAACGCTAATTGACTCTTCAGAATGTACTAACGAACATGTTCTGTGAATATGGACTTATCAAGACTTTCAATGTCTTTCTCTGCATGTCTACTTTTTCGATTAGGCGACCTGCGTTTCAAGTACAAATATTCTTGCGGTCCCTTATCAAATAAAAAAAAATCGCACTGACGTATTTTACGGCCCACTTTGGATTTGTAGTTTTATAAGTTTTTGTAAACATTTTGGACCAAAATAATACTGTAAACATTAAAAAAATAAGAGTGTCTGAAACTCTTTTAGGAAAAAAAAATTGGTAGTGGCGGGTTCTGAACCACTGACCTTAGGCGTCACAGTCCAACGCATTGCCACCTACGCTACTCTGTTTTTAATTTTTTTTATTTTTTTATTTTTTTTTACTATTGCTTCTGAAATTTATTTTATATTTTCATTATGTTGTTCATCTTCTATTGGTTTGTTGTAGCTTCAGAAAATCATTGTTGCACATCTTGTGATACCTCCGCACATTTATTTACATTCTTATTTCAGGGTATGAAAGAGGAAATTTTGAAATTGTTGTTTATATTTTGGTAGCTTCTGTAATTTGTTGTGTTCTTCTTTAATATACATCACAAATTCTTCTAATGTTGTAGTTATCATTTATCGTACGAAGAACGACGTGTTTTTGTTAATTCTTCAGTGCGCCATTGCTTTGAAATGACAATGTGTAAGTTAAAATAAGAAAAATCATCAAATACACAACGCAAGATGGTTTATACGAAAGAGAGTTCTAGGAGAGGAATGTCACGTGACATCTGCGAACGGCTGGTTTTCGTTAATTCAGTGGAGGGTGTCGGTTATTCAATTTTCGTGTCAGGTGAATGGTTAAGCCGTTATTTTTATTTGAATTTCGAGCTGTCAAAAGACGATCGCAAAGGCTCACTTTTAGTGTTACTGCTGTAACCTAAAGTGGGCCAATATTATGGCGAACCCCCCCCCCCCAACCTCATTATGTTATCTCAAAGGAAATAAATTTAAAATTTTGTCTGTTGTTCCAGCTTTCTTTTAGATTGTTGGAGGTAGTTTGTTTTACGTATTTTTCTGAATGGAGCATGTTATCTTGTTTTTACATGATTTCAGACGGAAAAATATATTTTGTTTAACGACTGTTTCGCATTTCAGTCACGTCTCAGAAGCGAATTAAGTTCCCTAAGAAAGGTCCCACTATTAGAAAATTTGTAAAGAAGTAGATCGTTATTTCCCCGAAATGTTTGACTTACGTATTCTATGAGGTTATTTTGCCTTTCGATTGGTTCCTGAAAATAGTTTTCAGACTTCATCATTAAGAAAGCTGTACTATAAAACAAACTATGATCTATTAAATTCACAATGAATGTTACACATAGGAACTCCGTAATTATAACAATAAATATATTTCACTTAGGCATACGTTTTTTGTATTTCTGATCCCCTGGTTATTTTACTTTCTCTTGTTGCGGCAAGACTTTGAGACCCCCTCTTGGAGTCGTGACCCACAGGTTGAAAAACGCTGCTCTAACAAGCAGCTATCGGGTTATAGAATGGCTATTGGATTTTAGAATTTCTCTATATTTATGGTACGTGTAGTTCAGAACTTAAATAACAGTCTTAGCCATTCGACGGAGCCCTCAAAAATTCTCGAGAAAATCGACTTTGAAGTTTGGCAAAGTACACGTAAGTACCAATAATTAAAGCAGTTGCAGCATTTGTCGTTGTAGCTCAGGTGGTAGCGTTCTGGCTTCACAACTATGGAGTCGGTGCTTCGAATTCCACTGTGACTTATATTTTTGTAGTAGAGATGGAGATGACTTTCCAAAAACGGCATCGTAGCTCTTCATAAACTGAACAATCAAAGACTACCGTCGTCAACTAACAATGAAGCCAATACTCTAAAACATATGTTTTTTGATTGAAACCGTGCCGGCCGTGGTGGGCGGTGGCCGAGGAGACGGCGGCGCGTCAGTCACGATCTGCACGGCCACTACGGTCGGGGGTTCGAATCCCCCTCGGGCATGGATATTTGTGCCGTCCTTAGTATTAGTTAGTTCATAAGAAGTTTGTAAGTTTAGGGACTGATGACCCCGTAGTTAAGTCCCATAAGCTATACAAACATTTGAACATTTTTGATTGAAACCGTCATTATTAACAACCTTCAATAAATATAGAAATATAGAAAAGAAATATGTGCACTTTTCGTAAAAAATTGCCATTAGATATTAAAATTGTTTAAGTATTCGAACACAATAAATACATACATAAATAAAATAAATAAAATAATAATAATAAAAAAATCTGTTACGACAGGATTCGAACCACCGACCGGTGGTAGTTACGCTTACTTGCAAAACTTCAAAGTCGATTTTCTCGATAATTTTTTAGAGTTGTGTCGAATGGCTTTGGCTGGCTGTTACTCGTGTTTTGAAATTCACATACCATAAATATAAAACAAATTCTAATATCCGATACCCATGTCAATCCGATAACCTTGTAAATCGCCCGTCCGTCCCACCTAGTGTGGATTCCACAATGTGCAGCAATATTCTAAAAGTGTAGTGTAGGCAGTTTCTTTAGTAGAGTTGTTGCATCTTCTGTCTTGCCAATGAAACGTAGTCTTCAGTTCGCCTTCCCTACAATATTTTCTGTGTTCTCTCCAATTTAAGTTATTCGTAATAAGCCATAGACAGGTATGAGCTGTACAAAATTGTGAGGGAAAGCCCTCTTTGGTTCGACTACGAAAGCAAAGACACCCTCCACTGGGAATTTAGACGTAACGAAGGCTCACAGACAAACTAAAACGAAGCAAAAATTATCCGAATGGGTACCGAATTTACAGAAGTAACTTCGTCGACGATGCAGAACGTTTTTTCAGCATTTTAGGAATGTCACATATGCTGTAGAGAGAGCGGTGAGCCCCGGCAGAGCGGCCGAGCGGCCGAGCGCATTGAGGCGCTATGCTTCGATGCATGAGGCCGTTTCCTGTCGAGAGTTCGAATCCCCCCTCGGGCATGGATGTTTGTGCCGTCTTTAGTATAAGGTAGTTCATAAGTAATCTGTAAGTTTAGGGACTGATGACCCGCAGTTAAGTACCATAAGCCTTACAAACATCTGAACATTTAGAGCGATGTGGGCCATAGACACGGGTTCTCAGGTAAATGCTGTTTCTCGACTTCCGCAAGGCGTTTGATACAGTTCCATACAAACGTTTAATGAACAAAGTAAGAGCATATGGTCTATCAGACCAATTGTGTGATTGGATTGAGGAATTCCTAGATAACAGAAAGCAGCAGGTCATTCTCAATGGAGAGAAGTCTTCCGAAATAGGAGTTATGGCAGGTGTGCCACAGGGGAGTGTCGTGGGTCCGTTGCTGTTCACGATATATATAAATGACCTTGCGGATAACATCGGAAGTTCACTGAGGCTTTTTGCGGATGATGCGGTAGTATATAGTAAGGTTGTAACAATGGAAAATTGTATTGAGATGCAGGAGGATCTGCATCGAATTGACGCATGGTGCAGGGAATGGCAATTAAAGCTCAATGTAGACAAGTGTAATGTGCTGCGAATAACAGAAAGAAAGATCCTTTATCATTTAGCTACACTGTAGCAAGTCAGCAGCTGGAAGCAGTTAATTCCATAAATTATCTGGGAGTAGTCATTAGGAGGGATTTAAAATGGAACGACCATATAAAAACAATCGTCGGTGAAGCAGATGCCAGACTTAGATTCATTGGGAGAATTCTAAGAAAATGCAGTCCGAAAACAAAGAAAGTGGGTTACAGTACACTTGTTTGCCCACAGCATGAATACAGCTCACCAGTGTGGGATCCGTACCAGGTGGGATTGATAGAGGAAGTGGAGAAGATCCAACGGAGAGCAGCGCGCTTCGTTACAGGATCATTTGGTAATCGTGCAAGCGTTACGGAGATGATCGCTAAACTCCAGTGGAAGACTCTGCAGGAGAGACGCTCTGACGCTCGGTACGGGCTTTTGTCGAAGTTTCGAGAACTTACCTTTACTGAGGAGTCTAGCAGTATAATGCTACCTCCTACGTATATCTCGCGAAGAGATCGTGAGGATAAAATCAGAGAGATTAGAGCCCACACAGAGGCATACCGACAATCCTTCTTTCCGCGAACAATACGTGACTGGAATAGGATGGAAAATCGATAGTGGTACTCAAGGTACCCTCCGCCACACACCGTCGGGTGGCTTGCGGAGTATGGTTGTAGATGTAGATGAACTGGGGATATGTAGGGTGCTGTTGTGTCCCGCTGCGGCAGAGGAAGTAAACACTTTGCAGCTGCGAGGCTGCGGGCACAGGTCGGCGGGAACTGTCCTTGGACCCACCGAGAATCTGGCGAGAGGGGGGGGGGGGGGGGGCTCCATACATCACGCTGCTGACCTGCTGTATACTGCCGCACAGCGGCACAAACAGCTCTACTTGTGCAACATTGTTTTACTGCTGTCCACATAAAATTAACAGGGATTTTCACCTATTTCTAAATACTACACCATATAGTGCATGGTGGAGGGTGCCTTATGCCACAGCTAAAACTGGATATTAAATTTTCTTTACTATTTATACTCGCAAATCGAGTCGGGGCGTGTCTATGAGTCGTAACTTCTCCTGTCTTCAGAGTACTTAAGTCAAATCAAAGCTGACAGTAGTAGAACAGCTCTACAGTTACCAGCAATTGCCTTTTCTCTAAATTGTCCCAACTGTATCTCCTCTCAAAGGTTTTCCATTTGAGTTAGTTGAAGCATCTGTGTGGTACTCGCGTACTGTAACCGGTAACAAATCTAGCGGCACGCCTCTGACTTGCTTCGACGTTTTCATTTCATCCAACTCTGGTGGTGAACGCAAACACTCGAAGAGTACCATAACTTCCCACAACCATATACCACTTTTGACACATTTTAATGCGTAACCTTGTATAATTTTCGAAAGCCACTATTTTTGTTTTACAAATAGTAGTTTATGTAAGAAATTCAATTACTGTGAGGCTTGGACTCAACACCGTCAATGTTTTGGTGAAACTTCATGCCAAAAAGTGGTACATTGTTGGATCAATGATGCCGTTAACTTAACTATTTATTTAAGAACTTTTTACACTCATGACAATGTAGAAAAAAATGTAGAAAGTATTAATGAAAAATGAAGTCACAATATACACACCTTCTCGAAAGTCTCCAACAACAGCTGGTACAATATTATAAGGAAAACAATCTACCCTTTCACACCCCACTTGTTCAAAAATATTCAAATGTTTGTAGAACTTATGGGACTTAACTACAGGGTCATCAGTCCATAAGCTTACAAACTACTTATGAACTAGCTAAGACTACGGACGGCACAAACATCCATGCCCGAGGGGGGATTCGAACCCCCGACCGTAGTGGCCGTGCAGACCGTGACTGGAGCGCCTCAGTTCACTCGGCCACCGCGGCCGGCACCCCACTTGTCTTTTAGCTCTGGGATACTGTACAAATCCCTTTTCGAAGAGACCTTCACTGTCACACTAATTTTACATACAATATCTAACATTTCGAACGTTAAAATATACTTTACAGTTCGCCATTTGCAAAAATTCCCACTTCTTTTCATACAGCTGTGGTGCATGATTTATGCACATTCAGAACACTACCAGGCCAGTATTCCCACCCCCTCCCGCCCTCCTCATTTTGAAGTATCACATCATCACCCACTTGAGCCACGAACACTACTGTTGCGTCAATAAACTTCATCACACCGTCGCTAATTTCTGATATGTTCAAATAAAAAGTATCATCGTCATCTGATACAAACTATGCTGTATCCTCATCACCATTACTGGTCACCGTTTTCTTGTGAATCTCAAAATTAAAATACATCCTGGAAAGTGATCCACAGATTTGCTCAAGTTGCCCCTTTTAATTATTGAACATTTCTTATGTATAACGTCAGCAGATAAAAACCAAGCTAAATTTACTCTAAATACATTAAAAGAAAGATAAAGAAAATTCAAAGGAGCTATCTCCTGCCTTGCTCTCAGTATGAAAGAAAGCTGGACAACTAAATTGGAAATAAGCCTCTTCACTTTACCGCTAGCCGGCCGCGGTGGCCGAGGGGACTGAGGCGCTCCAGTCACGGTCTGCACGGTCACTACGGTCGGGGGTTCGAATCCCCCCTCGGGCATGGATATTTGTGCCGTCCTTAGTCTTAGCTAGTTCATAAGTAGTTTGTAAGCTTAGGGACTGATGACCTCGTAGTTAAGTCCTATAAGTTCTACAAACATTTGAACTTTTTGAACACGTTACCGCTATGGCTACTGTGATGCTTTACCGTGCGCGACCTTGTGCTAATCATCCTGCCAGTGGACGGCAGATTCCCTCATTGTTTCGAAGCGCTCGGCTGACACTAAACAGTACTGTGGAGAGTCTTCAGAACCAATTTGGACCATAGTTGTGCTTAAGGACCATAGTTGTGGGAATTTATGGTACTCAATAACGGGTTACAGTAGTGTTCTGTAATCAGCATTTTTTATAACTGATGGGCAAAACGTCTCTAATATTTTCCCAATAAACTGAAGTTCCTATGAGCTCATTTCTTTTTATACAGATTAGCAAAGTTACACTTACGTCACTGCCAGAAGAAAAAATTAGTACAGGCTTTCAGAGTTTTCCAATTCACTCATGATTTATAGTTCAATATGTTCAAATGTTTGTATAGCTTGTGGGACGTATTACGGGGTCATCAGTCCCTAAACTTACAAACTACTTATCAACTACCTTATACTAAGGACGGCACAAATATCCATGCCCGAGGGGGGATGCGAGCCCCCGACCGTAGTGGCCGTGCAGACCGTGACTGAAGCACCTTAGTCCCCTCGGCCATCGCGGCCTGCCATAATTTATAGTGGAATAGTAAATATGGATGACATGAAATGATAACAGTGCAATAAGTCAAACGGTTTTGAGGTACCAAGTGTCGATCCATGCTGAAACACCTGTATTAGTACGTAGAGCAGCAATGGTGCCGATTCTGGTATCCATACAGCTGGCGAATACTGTATTGGGATACGTTATTCCACGCCTGTTCGAACTGTTCAAGTACTTCTGCAAGGCTTTGATGAGTTGCACGTGTCGCCATATGTCCTATACTTGCTCTAATGGAGACATGTCCGGAGATTGTGACGTCCAGGGAAGTTGCTGTACATCTTGCAGAGAAAGTTGAGTTACATGTGCAGTGTGTGGGAGAGCATTGCCAAGCTGGAACACATCATCTTCCTGTTGCATGGACGGGTCCTACAACATTCTGTTCGTAGAGAGCGCAGGTCAGTGTGAACGACAGTTGAAGCTTATCGCATCCCAGACCATAAGGCCAGGGATGGGGCCTCTCTTAAGCAATCTACCGCGCAGCACTCGCCAGCTCTACGTCATACGCGCGAACGACCATCACTTTGGTGTAGGCCCACATCATTCGTCAACCACTACGATACGGTGACGTTTCGTGCATATAAGCAGGATTGTTCCGAGATCCAGGTTATCTCCGGATGAGGCAACGACATTCGCCACAACGCCAACGGTCTCCACACGCCGGCACGCTACTAGACGAGCGATAACTCGCCCTATGGTACTTTACTTTGACCACCGGGTGCGCCTCCAGTCATCGTACCTCTCTGCCTTGATTCGCGGGCCGGCCAATCAGAAGAAGAGGGCACGGCTAGATAGGCCAGCCACAAGAGGAGTATAGCGGAGGACGACGTTCAGTCTAGCAGTCAACGAGTCAACATCAGTAGAGCAGAGATCCGTCTACAACGAGCCAGCCGTCCACATTAATAGAACCCAGAACACTATTAGTGACTGATGTATTGGAGAACTGTGTGTACTGTGTAATAGGTAGCGTGTACCACAAGAAGCAAAGTTTGTACCACACTTGGTGCAATTTGTATATAGCTTCTATAGAGAGTCTTAAATGCTTCTAACAGCGATCTCACTAGACAGTTATTTACAGATTGTAATTCGGAAGGCACTGCTGCACCTTTGCACGTCTTCCGTCGGTTCTATTTACGTAAATTAACTTACATCAATACACATGCTATTGGTCGGTCTGTGACGATAATTTTAGAACCACGCGGAAATTTTTAAGACTAAATTTTGATGCGAAGTGATTTACCATGTGTAACTTACAATGTGCACTACAGAATCATTCAGGGCAGACAAGAGAATGAAGAAAGTGGGCGGTGAAAGTTAACGGAGAATGCGAGAACCGTCCCTTCCGTGTGATGTAAGGTTTCTGCTACCTCCCCCCCCCCCAATACAAAAATAGACCTTGATAAAAGTTCACTCCCATGAACCACAGACATTGCCGAGGTGGGGTGGCTTGCGTGCCTCAACGATACATATAGCTGTACCGTAGGTGCAACCACAGCGGAGGGGTATCTGTGGAGAGGCCAGACAAACGTGTGGTTCCTGAAGAGGGGCAGCAGCCTTTTCAGTAGTTACAGGGGCAACAGTCTGGATGATTGACTGAGCTGGCCTTGTAACATCAGCTAATGTGGCTTTGCCACACAGCTACTGCGAACGGCTGAAAGCAAGGGGAAACTACAGCCGTTATTTTTCCCGAGGACATGCAGCTCTACTGTATGAACATATGATGATGGCATCCTCTCGGGTAAAATATTCCGGAGGTAAAATAGTCCCCCATTCGGATCTCCGGGCGGGGACTACTCAAGAGGTTGTGATCATCAGGAAAGACAATACTGGCATTCTACGGGTCGGAGCGTGGAATGTTAGATCCCTTAATCGAGTAGGAAAATTAGAAAATTTAAAGAGGGAAATGGGTAGGTTGAAGTTAGATATAGTGGGGATTAGTGAAGGATGAACAGGATTTCTGGTCAGGTGAGTACAGGATTATAAATACAAAATCAGTTGGGGGTATCACAGGAGTAGGATTGATAATGAATAAGAAAATAGGAATGCGGGTAAACTACTATGACCAGCACAGCGATCGCATTATCATTGTCAAGATAGATACGAAGCCAACACCGACAACAGTAGTACAGGTTTATATGCCAACTAGCTCTGCCGATGATGATGAGATCGAAGAAATATATGAGGAGCTAAAGGAAATTATTCAGACAATTAAGGGAAAGGAAAACTTAATTGTTCTGGGAGACTGGAATTCGGTAGTAGGACAAGGAAGGGAAGGGAAGATAGTGGGTGAATATGGTCTGGGCAAAAGGAATGAAAGAGGATGCCGCCTGGTAGAATTTTGCACGGAACATAATTTAGTTATAACAAACACCTGGTTTAAGAATCACAAAAGAAGGTTGTATACGTGGAAGAGACCAGGAGACACCGGGAGATACCAGATAGATTTTATAATGGTAAGACATAGATTTCGGAACGAGGTTTTGAAGTGTAGGACATACCCAGGGGCAGACATAGACTCTGACCATAACTTGTTGGTTATGAACTGTAGGCTGAAACTGAAGAAACTACAAAAAGGTAGGAAAATAAGGAGATGGGACCTGGATAAATTGAAGGAACCTGAAGTTCTTAAGAATTTCAGAGGGAGCTTCAGTCAACAATTGACAGCAACAGGGGAAAATAAAACAGTTGAGGAGGAATGGGTAAAATTGAGAGATGAAATAGTGAAGGCAGCAGAGGACAAAATAGGTAGGAAGGCAAGACCTACAAAGAATCCTTGGATATCACAGGAGATACTACATTTAATCGATGAAAGGAGAAAGTATAAAAATGCAGTAAATGCAACAGGCAAAATGGAGTACAGACGACTAAGAAATGAGATTGACAGGAAGTGCAAAATGGCTAAGCAGGAATGGCTAGAAGGCAAATGCAAGGATGTAGAAGAATGTATAAATAGGGGAAAAATAGATACAGCGTACCGGAAAATAAAAGAAACATTTGGCGATAAGAAAAACAGCTCTATGAATATCAAGGACACAGATGGAAAACCAGTTCTCAGCAAAGAAGGGAAAGCTGAAAGGTGGAAAGAGTATATAGAGGGGCTCTACAAAGGAAATGAACTTCGAGACAATATTGTAGGAAGGGAAGAGGATGTAGATGATGATGAAATAGGAGATATTATACTGAGAGATGAATTTGACAGAGCACTGAAAGATCTAAGTCGAACAAGGCCCCTGGAGTAGATGATATCCCGTCAGAGCTACTGAAGTCTCTGGGAGAACCAGCCATGACAAAATTGTTTCACATTGTGTGTAAGATGTATGAGACAGGTGAAGTACCCTCAGACTTTAAGAAAAATGTTATAATCCCCATTCCAAAGAAAGCGGGTGCAGACAGGTGTGAAAACTACAGAACCATCAGTTCAATAAGTCATGGTTGCAAAATATTAACACGAATTATATACAGAAGGATGGAAAAGCTGGTAGAAGCCGACCTCGGGGAAGATCAGTTTGGGTTCAGGAGAAATGTAGGAACACGGGAGGCAATACTCACTTTACGGCTTATCCTAGAAGATAGATTAAGAAAAGGCAAACCAACATTTCTAGCTTTTGTAGATTTGGAGAAGGCTTTTGACAATGTTGATTGGAATAAACTCTTTAAAGTTCTGAAGCAAGCAGGAGTAAAATATAGGGAGCGTAAGGTTATTTACAACTTGTACAAAAACCAGACAGCGATTGTCAGAGTTGAAGGGCATGAAAGGGATGCAGTGGTTGGAAAGGGAGTAAGACAGGGTTGCAGCCTTTCCCCAATGTTGTTCAATTTGTACATTGAGCAAGCTATAAAGGAAAGCAAGGAGAAATTTGGAGAAGGAATTAAAGTTCAAGGTGAAGAATTGAAAACATTGCGTTTTGCCGACGACATAGTAATTCTGTCAGAGACAGCAAATGATCTGCAAGAGCAATTGAACGGAATGGACAGTGTGCTGAAAGGTGCATATAAGATGAACATTAATAAGAGTAAAACTAGGGTAATGGAGTGCAGTGTAAGAAAATCAGGTGATGCTGAAGGAATTAGATTAGGTAACGAAACAATAAAGGAGGTAGATGAGTTTTGTTACTTGGGCAGTAAAATAACAAATGATGGTCGCAGTACAGAGGATATAAAATGCAGACTGGCAATGGGTAAAAAGGCGTTTTTGAAAAAGAGAAATTTGTTAACATCCAATATTGATTTAAGCCTAAGGAAGTCCTTTCTGAAGGCATTTGTATGGAGTGTTGCCTTGTATGGGAGTGAAACATGGACGATAAGCAGTGTGGAGAGAAAGAGGATAGAGGCTTTTGAAATATGGTGCTACAGAAGAATGCTGAAGATTAGGTGGGTGGATCGCGTAACTAATGAGGAGGTACTGAACCTAATTGGGGAGAAAAGAAATTTCTGGCATACCTTGACTAAAAGAAGGGATAGATTGGTAGGACATATTCTTAGACATCAAGGAATTGTGAATTTAGCGTTGGAGGGAAGTGTGTGGGGTAAAAATCGTAGAGGGAGACCAAGAGACGCGTATAGTAAGCAGATTCAAGTGGATGTGGGTTGTCGTTCTTATGAGGAGATGAAAAGGCTTGCTCAGGATAGAGTAGGGTGGAGAGCTGCATCAAACCAGTCTCTGGACTGAAGACCACAACAACAACAAAAGTTAGTAATTTATTGAAGATAAGAGCCAATATCGCTTTTTAGTTTTTATTAAGATTATCGGTTTCGGCAGTTTAACTGCCATCTTCCGATCTTAGATTACATTCTTCACAACGTTATTACTAAAAGCTTTTAAAACTTAATTGTTTGCTTGTCAACATGTAACTAAAACGTGATCAAATTTTATTTATATGTTGACAAGCCAACAATTAAGTTGGCGAGTAAATGTGTTTTTAAAAGCTGTTAATAATAATTTTGTGAAGAATGTTATCTAAGATCCGAAGATGGCAGTCAAATTGCCGAAACCGGTAATCTTAATAAAAAAATAAAAAGCGATCTTGGCTCTTGTCTTCAATAAATTGATTAAAAGATCGCCCCCAATCAGGACAAACCTTTATGAGAAGTAGTTAGTAAATCAGTTACCATTAGACTGGTTCTCTCGTGGCGTAGGGGGTGCGCACTGAGTTCGCAATCTTCTGGAGGTGTCAGTTCGACTCCAGTACGTGGTAAAATGTTTTTTCTTTTGATCAACACTTTCAATATTTTTATTTATCCATGAGTTTCGTTTCTGACACATCATGCTACACAATAGGTTTTAACATAGCAACGGAACCCTACGTCAATACACGCCCCACTAGCACCTCGCCCTAGGCCGTGTATTGTTGGCTATTCACAATCATACAATTCGTTACGGCATGTAAAATGAAAAAGGGGGGAATGGGACTATTGATTCGTTATGAATGTTCAGTTACCTATCTTGTGTCAGTTTCTGCTGTATCAGTAGAGAAAGTAATGATATTTTTCCGTTTTCTGTCGTAAAGTGTTTCTGAAAGTATGTACATAATGACATTTTTGGTATTTCCCAGGCTAGAACGACAGGAACACGCTTAAAATGCATTATATGGGGACAGAAAGGGATAAGATTTTATTACCTTCAATGATGGTTATCAACACAGAAAATTCTCAAATGTCGTTAAGATACATCACGTGAAACATCTCTTTTTCTCACTCATCAACTGACAGTTTTCGATGTTACCATCGTAAAATATGGATATTAACGTTCGGCTTCACAAGATTTCCATTTGCTCACAATGTATTGGGCCTATATGAACACAGACGAATGGTATTTGTTTTAATCGCATACTGAGTATGAAGCTGTAAGAAGTGCTCTGGTTTCGTACGTCGAACTGATGCCTTACTTTAATCGTTAAGTGGCTGCATTTCTGCTTGTGTCGCTATCTGAGTGCACGCCCCGGCGCAATCTGTTAAAAAACATTGCGGGCACTGGCCGCGTGGCCTCGCTCTCTCCTTATAATAGTAGGCTATCTCTCTAGTGTGGGAACCCTGATGATCCGCAGTGGGTCGCAGGAATATCGGACTGAGCAGGGTACAAATGTATCACGTGACACATCGAAACCGGAATTTAGTTGCATATCGTTGAGTGGAAGCGTCGGCGTTCATACGAAGGAGGGGACAATACAGGGAGACAACCTACAGGCGTCTAAAAACAGCTGTGTATGTGCAGCTCATTTCCGCGAAGTAGATATTGATAGAACATCGTTGTCCTGTGTTTGAACACGAGAAGGTATAGTGCCTCGTATTTTCCCGTCATTTCCGGCGTACATGCAATCTTACCTGGCGCGAGTTAATTCCCTGTTTGAGTGAGTTGGAAAATTATTTGCCGTTTTGTAGAGAATTTTGTTTGCTAGCTACTGAGCGGCCAAGAACCTGTCAACCATGAAGCAGTAACAGCATCAATTATTTACTTCATGGTCAGCACCAAAAAGTATTCGTGTAATTCTATAGGATTCAGCTAATATTATTTGAAAAAAATGTTCAAATGTTTGTATAGTCTATGGGACTTAACTACAGGGTCATCAGTCCCTAAACTTACAAACTACTTATGAACTACTTACGAACTAGGACGGCACAAATATCCATGCCCGAGGGGGGATTCGAACCCCCGACCGTAGTGGCCGTGCGGACCGTGACTGGAGCGCCTTAGCCCCCCCTTTTTTTTTTTTTTTTTTTTTTTTTTTTTTTTTTTTGTGCTCTATGGGAAGTTCTGTCCGTTGCGGACGCTGATCATGTTTGTTCGTTCATGTTCGATGAGTTGTTGGCTCAGCTTTTTTATTACAGAGGTCGTTGAGCCCTCTGACCGGGCGCGCTGAGCCACGGCGCCCGGCGAAAATGTTCAAATGTTTGTTAAGCTTATGGGACTTAACTACGTGGTCATCAGTCCCTAAACTTACAAACTACTTATGAACTACTTACTAACTAGGACGGCACAAATATCCATGCCCGAGGGGGGATTCGAACCCCCGACCGTAGTGGCCGTGCTGACCGTGACTGGAGCGCCTCAGTCACCTCGGCCACCGCGGCCGGCTTTTTTAAAACTTACAAACTACTTATGAACTACTTACGAACTAGGACGGCACAAATATCCATGCCCGAGGGGGGATTCGAACCCCCGACCGTAGTGGCCGTGCGGACCGTGACTGGAGCGCCTTAGTCCCCTCGGCCACCGCGGCCGGCTATATTATTTGAAAACCGAATCTTATAGAAAGACGGGAATACATTTTTGCCCTAAACATGAAGTAAATAATTAACGCTGTTCCTGCTCTATGGTTGACAGGTTCTTGTATGTAACCTTGTCAGACCAGTAAATTAGTTACCGTACTCTCCTTCTCTTCCTGAACTTCCAACATGACAACTCGACGGGGTAATCACAACTCTTACTTTCCGCAAAAGTCTCTCACGCTGTTCCTCGCCACAGGCTACGCAATTTGTCACTTTGTCCTTAGATAGCAAACCGAATTCCCTACAATACGACAAACAATTTTCAAAGGCGCTCAAACAGAGACTAACCTCCTTGGACTTAACTCACACTAAGTAACATTTCCCAGTAGTGCACTGAACGAAACAGTATATAGCCTTGATACCGTCCAATACTAAAGATACGCGTAACTTCTAGAAATACTTCTGGCTTCTGATGCACATTGAACTTGGAAAATTTGTTAATCTTATGTGTTTTCATAATTTCCTTAAAGCCGTCCGATCTTTTCTTGGAATCCATTCTTCACTTTTTCGGTTTTCTTTATTTATTTATTTAATTCGAGAACAAGTACACGCCAAAAGCACTGAGCTCAATGGTAAATAAACCTTCTTAGGCAGGTGACTTCTGGTTGTCGTGAGTCACGTGATACGTTACTAGTACCCTGCCACCTCCGCAGTGCGGTGCAGCCGGCAGTGCAGTTCTGCGCATGCGCGGCGTCACGTCTGCTAGCCGCGTGGCGTCCACCACGACCGCGCGTGCTGCGGCTCGCGTCTCGCTCATGAGTCAGCAGACACTTGTGGTGACGTCAGCCGACATCCACTGTGGCGGAAGGCTGTGTGCGCTTTCAACAGGAAAACCACTGCTCTGCATTAAGGACGGTCACAGCATATTAACTACTCGGAGGAAATGAATGATGTGCGGGCGATTATTCCTTGTTGCTGGATGTCACTGGACTGCAGTGTCAAATGGGGCTGGCCCCACGACACGAAGCAATTGAAGAAACAGGAAAAAACGCTGTGTGTCAATCAGAGAACAGATAAGTGCACTCTGCTGCATTCCTTGATTGCGACATGGGGAAGAATCGTCGGCAAACGGAAAGAAGGCTGCAGTGAGATGATTGTAACCCAGGAGTTTGGAAATGGATATAGCACTACAGCCCGAAGCGGAGGAGATACTCAACCATCATTCCAAGTTGGCATTGACATAATCAAATGTTTAAATATTTGTGAAGCTGTTGGACCAAATTGCTTTGGTCATCAATCCCGAAATTTACGAACTAGCCGCGCGGGAGTAGCCACGTGATCTAAGGTATCACGCTATGGACCGGACGACCGTTTCTGCAGGAGGTTCGTGCCCTCTCTCGGGTATCGGTGAGTGTGTCTGTTTTCCTTTAAGTTAGTTGTGTATGTGTATGTTGTACTTTAAGTTAGCGTATATTTCCACAGATAAGACGATGGCTAAATAATGAATAAAGGCCCCTAAAATTCTAAGTCGTCTTATACGACGGCAAAAAAAAAAAAAAAAAAAAAAAAAAAAAAAAAAAAAAAAAAAAAAAAAAAAAAAGAGAGAGAGAGAGAGAGAGAGAGAGAGAGAGAGAGAGAGAGAGAGAGAGATTGGAATTTAGTCTGAAAATGGTAATTTCTCAGATGTGCTGCATAGCGCGGCTTCGACCTCCAGACGATATATATCGAAGCGGTTAAGTACCGAAACGATACGTATCGAACAGGCGAATGTTATGTTTTTTTATAAATATGTCGTGATTTTAAAGGATGTGGTTATGCAGAAATCTAAGAGTACAGCTTTCTGGATAATTTACAAGAAAGCTTACACTCGAAGTAAGTCGGCCGGAAATGATATATATCGAACATACAACTCTAAATCGATTTAGTGTTTCTGAACCGTAGATTCGAACGCTACGCGCCCTCACGTAATTAAAAAAATAAAATAAAAATAAAACCGCAGGGGTATTTTTAGAACCCGAAAACTGGAAATAAAGGGGTGGGGGCATACATTCGAGTAACTACGGTAAATTAGGGATCGTTTTATAGGCCAGATATATGATTAAACTAAAATTTTGATGAAAATTTGTATCTCGTCTTATCGGTAGTTGGGTGTGAGTGTTGTCCTTTAAGTTAGTTTAAGTAGTTTGTAAGTCTAGGGACTAATGACTACAAGTTTGGTTCAATAGGTATACAAACATTTGAACGAACTACTTACACTAAGAACAACATACACACCAATGACCGAGGGAGGACATGAACCTCCGGCGGAAACGGTCGTCCAATCCATAGCATGACAGACCACGCGGGCATTCCGCGCGGCTTGACAATCCAACTACTGCATTTGAAAAGTTGTGCCGGACGGGGACTCGATCTCGGATTTCCTACTATTGATGAGTGGACCCCTTATAGGGCGAAAAAAAAAAAAAAAATCCGTTAAAATGTTTGTAATGCTTAAGGGGCTTGACTGCGGGGTCATCAGTCCCTAAACTTAATAAACCACATATGAACTACCTTATACTAAAGACGACACAAACATCCTTGTCCCGACGGCGGACGGCAGCGCGCACCGCAACACGGCGCTCCAGCACGCGCGGCTAATCCGCCGCGGCTAGGGCGTCCATTAATTACCTGAATTGACTTAGGCGTTCTTTCGATTCCCCCTCCTCCATTGGAGAGATATGAGCTTTCGCTTGACCCTCTCCACCTCCAAAATGGAATGTGAAATTTCTCAAAATACGTATTTTAATGTAACTACGCTAATTTGTGCTTGATTACATTGTATTTAATAAAAAACACAGTTTTCATTTTTTTAAATTTTAGACTAGTTAAGACTTGTATTTAAACAGAACGTATAGCATCACAGGAAAGATACATTTTGTTTTATATGAGTGCATGTTTTCACGGCGATATCTATTAATAAAATTTTCTCGGGTTACAAGCCGCGTCATGTGGTTTACTGCCCACGAGCTTTCGACAGAGAGCTGCCGCGGTGGAGTGGCCGAGCGGTCTAAAGCGTCTCGCTGCGGAGCGCGCGGTTGCTCACCGTGGAGGTTCGAGTCCTCCCTGGGGCATGGGTGTGTGTGTCGTCCTTAGGTTAGTTTAGTTTAACTAGTTTGTAAGCTACGGACTGATGACCACGCAGTTTGGTCCGATAGAACTACAAACATTTGAACATTTTTTGACAGAGAGCTCCTCTGCCATTGTCAAGTGGATGACTGTCATTTCGTGGCCGCTGCCGTGCTTATAGAGCCGCGCCAGTGACGTCACTGGTGCCCAGTTCCTTGACCATATAAGGCAATGTTTTGGACGTGCGTACGCCGCGTCCGTTTCAACTCCGCAATTACGGGATCCCAAGCCGTACTGAGCTGCAAGCCGCCGTCTTTATTGAGTGTGTTTTCAGAAATATTGATTTCTACTGCCTCTGTCGAAAGCTCGTGGGCAGTAAACCACATGACGCGGCTTGTAACCCGAGAAGATTTCATTAATACATTTTGTTTGTTAGTAAGATTTTTGTGTATGTGGGACATGGTTTCATTACATTGTCACTCATTGCAGAGGCCCCATCAGCCACACACACAGAAGAAATTTCGATACACAAGAATCATTTGGAAGTAGTGATTTTTCTAACGAATTTAAACTTTCATTGTAATTTTTAAACCTAATTCTGTTGCTTCGAATATATTAGTCGTCTTGATGATAATATGCTCCTACGCCTTTGTATCTGAAGAGTAATTGCTGTCTGTTATGGCCATTATTAGTATAGAAAAGTACTTCTTGTTTAATTTTGACATTTGCGGATCCCACATAATGATATTGTTCCGTTTCTCTGCAGTCAGTGGTTTCATATATTCCTCTTTATAGCATCTGCCACATGGAAGTGCACATGTCTCTAATTATGCCAGCAATTGGTGGCCGACTCACTAGAAACTCAAAATGTGGAGAACGGATCGATTTACCAGTACCAACATCTAAAACTCGATTTGAACCATTAGAAAGCGTTGGAGAAAATCCTGCGCATTTCCTTTTTATTTATATTTTGCACGTTGTGGTTCAGGAAATGGTTTCACACTTTCAAGAGCATTTCTTCTGTCCTATGCCATTTATTCACATTTCCCAGGAATTGGATACTGCACTGTTCTGTTGCTCTCACTGTATTTCGTAAAACCACGCGCAATTTTGAAATAATGTTATATCTTTATAGATGTGTGTGTGTGTAAATAACACTTATAAGATAAAAAAATATGCATGGTTTTACATGTTACAGTAAACACTGAAATGCAGCACTTCATACGTGGGAACTAGTTCTTAAAATGTATCGTGTAAAATACAAATAATACAAAACTTGACGGGTCAATAAAAATTATTTCTAAAAAAAAAAAAAAAAAAAAAAAAAAAAAACCTGTAAAATTGTACCATTTTAAGTAGCAAGGCTGCAGTACTTCCGCGGTTGTGTAGCCGAGCGGAGGTTCGATTTCTTCCTGGGGCATGGGTGTGTGTGTTTTCCTTAGGTTAGTTAGTTTAAGTAGTTTGTAACTCTAGGGACTTATCACCAAAGCTGTTTCGTCCAATAGGTTTACAAACATTTGATCATTTTTGAAGTACTTTTATTCATGATCTGTTAAGGATAAAAGTGCAGGAGATGTATGAAAGATTTATTTCAAACTACCTGAAAATCCGGCATCGCCCATGTATTTATTTCATCTAGTCTTAAGTTATCCATCTCCTCCTTTCCCTTCTCTCTGTTTATCTACTCCTCCCTTTTCTCTGACTATTTCCTCTCCCTCTCCTTCATCTCCTTTCACCTGTCTGTCACCATCGCCCCTCTCTCATTTTCCTCCTCTATCCTCTCTCTGTCCTTCTCCTCCTCCACCTACTCCTCTCCATCCGATGTATGGAAACATACACGTATGCGCCAAGTTTCACGGTGACTGGTCAAACGGCGTCAAAGTCGCAACCTACCCTCCGCCATGCTGAATTCACTGGCCTGCAGATTATAAAAATCTCCTTCATAAAAACAAATATTTTTGAGATGACTTTCATGGTGACCAGTCAAACAATTTGGATGCTTGTTGTAACGTACCCTCCGCCATGCATCTACGGAGGCTTACGTAAGGTAGCCTATGTATTAATCAGTGTATAAGCTTCCTCTGTTCCAAATTTGATTCATATCCGTTCAACCAATTCAGCATGAAGGCGTAGGAAACGAATTAACTAACTGTAAAGGATCCTCCCCATGCGCCACACGAAGTTAATTTTAGTATGCCTATAACCTTCGCGCGAGTGCAAGCAATGAGTTGACAAAGTTTTTTCGCAATCGGATGTTCGGAATGGCCGGGCATAAAATACGTACAAAAAGACAAACAAACATTAATTTTTATATATTAGAAGATAAATCACGAACTAAGGAAGGAGCAGAGACTGCGCGACTTGCAGGAGATCATTATTATGTGTTTCATAAGCAGGAGACCTTCCTTGAAGTAGTGCTACGATAAAGGAAATCGCGCATAAATGGGCGTGAAAACAAAGCTGGTATCGCCATAGCCGAACGGACTAGCCTGGCCTTTCACGTGAGGGAGGCGTCCGGGTGGCCAATATTGTTGCTGGCACACGTGTTGCGTTCCAATTTCCACAAAAACGCGCTTGTAAAAAAGGAGTGTATGCTTAGAGAAACAATGGCAGTCTGGTGATTAAGTCATCAGTCACCATACACATTCTCAATTTGACTAGTCATTTGGTTACCTTAACCCCCAGTGTTTTAGAAATTCTGATGGAATATTTTCCATGCACTCTGTCCTTTTATAACTGCATAAATTAAACTTTTATATTTTGCTTAATTAACAACAGCTCTCCCAAAGATGTTTACATACATATAGAAATCGAGTAAGTTATCAGAGAATTTTTAACGTTGACATTGGTCAGAGTGGTTTATTTCGTTTTTTTAGCTACCTACGGTAGTTAAAAGTCAACGTTAAAAAGTCTCTGACAACTTAGTCGATTACTATATGTATGTAAACATCTTTGGCAGAGTTGTTGTTAATTAAGCAAAATATAAAAGTTTTTTTTTTTTTTTAATTTAACGTTTTAGCGTAAAAAGCTACATAAAATATGACAGCTAAAAACGTATCCAACGACGAAATACGTGAATATTTCCATACAATTTATACATTAGTTACGCCAGATGTCAGCATATAACGTCCAAACATCGCAGACGTAAGTTATAAGGAAAATTTATAATAAAAATTTTATGTATATTTTCGTATTATTTGATTGGTAATTAATTAATGTAATTCTTATATACTCAGGCGCTTGATAATGACAAAATGTTGAAACAGCTGTAGCGCTATTGAATAAAATATAAGCAGCAATCCGGAAGTTTTATTACGATGCCCATTCATTTTCTAAGTGCGATCCTAACAATTGCTTATCGGCTCTTCCTAACAAAAACAAGTTCCTAGCCTTCTTGAACGGTTTATGAACTTCGCTCACCATCGACGCTATGACGATATCATGAACACTAAGTCCTGTCTCTACACAGACATAATTAATGTCAGGCCTGTTCGTAGCTGTAAGATCTAAAATGTTTCCATTGAGCCTGGGGTGCCGGTTTAACTGCTCAAGACAGTTTTTGGTGTATGTGTCCAAAAGTAGCTCGCAAGACTGCTTGTCTATACTGCCTGAAATGTAACTAGAGAGGTCCCATTCTATACTCTTAAGGTTGAAGTCTCCTCCGACTAATATTACATGGCCCGGATATCTACGCACTACCTGGTGTAGACTTTCTTTGAATGACTCTAGAACTGCTACAGCAGCACTGGGAGGCCGGTAAAAGCACCCAGTTGTTTACTTCTCTTAGACCTGTTACATGTGGACAATATCTTTGTCCACAGCGACGAACACGCTCCTTCCAGTTGTGTCCGATCTATCTTTCCGATACACATTCCACGCCTCGCTAAATACTTCTGAAGTAGCCACATCATGATTTAGCCAGCTTTCGGTGCCTAAAACTATCTGAGTACAATAATTTCCATGCAGCGCGGCAAATTGGGGAACTTTGATTTTAATACTTTGAACGTTTACGGCTAATATTCTAACAGTCGAATTTTTGAGACGAATGCAGCCTGAATTCGCTGTCTGCATGTTGACAGGCGAGCTGTCATCAGAGTTAGCGCCTAGCCTAAAAATAACCACGTGCACTTCATAAGTACTTTGCTACCCGAGTAGCCGCTTCCTTAGGGCGTCCTACAATTCCCCACCTGATAACGCAGATCCAGTAATCTGCAGCCATGATTGAGTCGGCGAATCCTCTGGTTCAGACCCTCCATTCCGCTCTAAACCAAAGTACCCCGATCAACACTGGGAATAATGCTACAAATCGACTGCTCTGCTTGCAGAAGGTTGCACGCAGCATATTACTACAACTGTACATGCTCCACACTATTACAGAGTCTCCTGAAGATAGGACACAGCCCTCCTGGCATGCAGGGTCCATGGATTCATGTGGTCGTGTCCACACACATACACGTCCATCCACTCCTGCTTTGGCGACACTCGTCAGAGCAGGCAAGATTTTTCCAGTCATGAACGGTCCAATATTTGTGTTGACAGGCCCAGATGAGGCGTAAATCATTTGTTGCGCAGTCATCAAGGGTGCACGAGTGGTCAATCGGCTCCGAAAGCCCATCATCAATTATACTCGTATTTCGCTGAACGTTTCGCACGCAGACCCAGCTTTGAAATCCGCAGAAGTTTGCAGATGGGTTGGAGTTCTGCACTTTGAACGACTCTCTTCAGTCGTTCGTGCCGTTGTTGCAGGATCTTCTTCAGGTCGCAGATGTTTTACCGGATTCCCGATATCCGTGGTACAGTCGGGAAATGGTCGTACGAGAGAATCCCCACCTCATCGCTACGTCGGAGATGCTGTGCACCATCTCTCGTGCGCGAACGAGGGACCCTGCCATCTAACTAACTGTAATAGCATACAGGATGACTTAGACAAAATTTCTAGATGGTGTGAAGAATGGCAGCTCTCAATGTAGTAAATTGTAAGGTGATGCATATGAGTAGGAAAAACACCACCATAATGTTCGAAAACAGCATTAGTAGTGAGCTTCTTGATGCTGTCGCGTCGTTCAAATATCTAGGCCTAACTTTACAGAGGAATATGAAATGGAACGAACATGTAAGGACAGTTGTGAGCCGACTTCGGTTGGAGAATTTTGGGAAGATGTACTTCATCTGTAAAGGAGACCTCGTATAAAACGCTTCGACGACCACGTCTTGAGTATTGCTCAAGTGTTTGGGATTCATAGTAGATCACTTTAAAGGAAGACATAGAAGCAGTTCAGAGGCGAGCTGCTATGCTTATTACTGGTAGGTAATTCGTGAATTTCTGTTGAGGAAATTTAGAGGGTCAGAATTTGAATCTGAGTGTAGTACGATCTTCCTGCCGCCTACTTATATTTCGCGTAGTGATCAAAAAGGCAAGCTAAGTGAAATTAGAGCTCATACGGAGGCATATAGGCATTCTTTTTTCCTCGTTCTATTTGGGAGTGGAATAGGAAAGGAAATGCCTACTAGTGGTACAGTGTACCCTCCGCCACACACCTTACGGTGAATTGCGGAATATGTATGTAGATGTAATAGTAGCGTGCTTCATACCTAGCTCCATACCTAGCTGACATATACAACCGGTACTACAACGTGAAGATCCGTACCCAAACACTGGAAAGTTGCTCAGGTTATTCCAATATGGAAGAAAGATAACATGAGTGATTCGCTAAATTACAGGCCTGTATCGTTGACGTCGGTTTGCAGCAAGATTTGGGGGCATATACTTTTTTCGAACATTGTGAACGACCTATTGAAACAGTCAACACGGATTCAGAAAGTATCCTTCTTGTGAAGTCCAGCTACCTCTTTACTCACATGAAGTGATGAGTACTATCGTCAAGGTATCTGAAATCGGTCCCATATTTTTTGATTTCGGGAAGGCTTGTGACACTTTTCTTCTAAACGGCTTCTAATAAAACTGCTTGCTTGTGGAATACCATCTTAGTTGATCGATTGGATTCGTGATTTCTTGTCCCAAAGGACACAGTTTGTTGTAATTGACGGACTGTCATCAAGTAAAACATTCTTGGAGAAGTGTTATAGGGTCCACTGCTGTTCCTTGTCTTCGTGAACAATCTCTGGAGACAATCTGATTATATTCATTATTTTTTTCGATTTGCAGCTCTTGTTATTGTCGTGTTTGCAGTGAAAATTCTAGGTAAGTTGTCCGCCTGATATGCAAAACACTATTTTATACCCAAACATGTGCCATCATCAGTGGTTTTTTCGTTAATTTATTGCTTGTTTTTACATTCTGTGGTCATGTAGGATCCTCTCTACATAATCTTTTGGTGTACACTTTCTCTTCCTCGTTTTTGTTGACAAAAAACTTCTAATATAGATATTTTGCGGACTTTTTTCTTTCACGATGACTTCCCACTTCAACAAATTCGATTGTGGACAGAAAAAGTTCAGAGAAGTGGAGCTCGTTTTGTATTATAGTAATAAAGCGTGTCTCTGAAATGATATTTTAAGGTGGAAATCATTGAAAGAAAGGCACTATTCTCTACGCTGAGAGCTATTTGCAAAATTTCTTTCGTCTACTTTCTCCTCCGAATGTGAACTTATTTTATCACCACCTACCTTTAAAGGGAGAAATGAACATCATAATAAAATTAATGACATCAAAAGAGTTCCTTTCTTCCGCGTGTTATTAGAGAATAGAACGGTAGAGAAATATTATGAAACACTCTGTCAGGCACTTAAATATGATTTGCAGAGTAAATAAGTAGCTGTAGAAGTTAATGGCAAGACAGTGTCTTTTCTTTACCTTTTTTTACGAGGGCGTCAGCAGAAGAATGGTGACTTCTGATTCAGGCAGTGTTCTGCGGCCATTACTAATGATTTCTATACAAAATTTAGTGGCGAGGTTAGCGAACGTTTTGATTATGAGTCGTAGACGCGATCCGAACAGTTCGGGTTTAGTAGCATGTACACTCGCTAGTGACACAAGAAGTTCACGAAAACGGTAACTCGATAAATAACGCGAAATTGGCGATTTTTTCGAATTTTTTTTCGAAATTGGTTCTATTTACAAAATAATATGAAATTATGTTCCCTTATAAAATGTTTCCTACAAAACTAAGGGAGAAAGTGCGCCGATCTTCGTAACTGATACTTCAAGGATGTTAACATTGTAGTGAAGAAAATAACAAATAACCGAAAAAAAACCAGAAGGGAAAGATTCATGAAACAACGCCCAAGTGGGGGTTATAGCAAAATATAATACCAAAATTGCCATAAAGGAACAACGAAGTTCGAAAACTAATAGCTAGTACCGAATTTAGCAAACAAATTACACCGAAAATGGCAAAAACTAACGCTAGCAGCAGAACAAATATCATTGTAATCTGCAAGAAAAACAGAGAAATTGAAAAAAAAAAAAAAAAAAAAAAGAATCTGCCAAAAAGGAAAAAAAAAAAAATAAAAATAAAAGTACAAAAAAAGAAATACAACAACCGTATTCGCAACAAAATAAGAGTAAAATTTGTAAAAAAGAATTGACATACAAGTAATAATTCATTTTGAAAAAAAAAGAATTAAAAAAATAAGGAAAGAAGTCACCAAAATCAGTAGGAAAAAACCCACCGAAATTTACCAAAAAGGAACATCGTATAAAACGTAAACAATTCTTTCTGTCCCCACCTACATATTCGGTGCTGCCTCGGGGTCTAATTCCAGTTCGCCGCTTCACCTATGAAAATATTTCCCGCAGTCAAAGACGAAACGTTAGAGGAAAATTTTACATATCTACCGTCAATGCATGCCTTCAGGGGAGGGAATGAATATTTTAGGGTTAGGCAGTTTGAGCGTTTTTGCAGCATATATTGTTGTAGATAATGCCCATTTTCTGCTGTGCTGTGGTGTTTGGTTCACTATTTAAATTCTTTAGCAGATTCATGGCTATTTTGCGAAAGAAGGAAAGTGTTCCTTCCCTTAGAGATAAGGAGCAAAGTAAAACTCACGTTCGTTGAGACACATTTTATCGGGACGTGACGTTGCTGCGGCATTTATCCAAACAGTTCACGAAGATACTGGCAGTGCAAGGTCCGGAGAGACCGGAAAACGAGAAGAAGGAGAGAAGGAGAAAGGGACAGGATGGCAGACAATCGTGCCTGACAGGCCAACGGCCACGTCCAGAGCAACAGTGCCAAAGCTCACTGACTGGCCTTTGCTGCTGCTGTGACGGTCCCGACAAAAACTCTGGTCACCAGGATTCAATGCCTCCTACGATGTTACTACCTTATCGTCACGTTTTGTTTCTCCACACGGTACATGAATCGAGCTTCACTGAAATTTCTCCAACGATCCACACGTTCGCTAGGCAGGCTCCACAGTGTGGCCGCTTTTTTTACTGCTGACTCCAATCCTAGAATTTTAATACCCTTTGAACTGTCAGCAATCAAACTACTGAACACTTCACCGGCGTGTTCCATAGTACTGTTGTTATTTTTAAGGTGACAATTCATTATTATAGTAATATATTATAACAAATTCAGATACAATGAAACTAAATGATGATGAAGGTGCCGAATAGCATTCTGCAATAGATCATTCCTAGCGTTTAACGCCTTTTGTAGCAATTTGGAGCCGCGGCGGATTAGCCGTGCGCATTGGAGCGCCGTGCTGCGGCGCGCGCGGCCATTCGCCGTCGGGGGTTCGAATCCCCCTTCGGGTTAGGGTGTTTGTGTTGTCCTTAGGTTAGATTACCTTAGTTTAAGTTGAGTCCGATAGATTTACAAACACTTGAATTTTTTTTTGCAATTCGGAAAAGATTCTAACGGGCCCTGGAGAACGAATGAGTCCCCTCTTCATCATAAGTGGTCAACTGCAGAGATATTCGTCGTCTTGCTGGCTAAGGGAGTTGATGTGTACCACGAACAACATGTTGAGTCATAGCAGCCGTTTCTAGGCGTGGATTCTCCTACTGAAAAAACACATCACTTCCCACTCGTAAAAAATACAGTAGCATGTGTATGACAACGCAATGTATACCGTTACATTATTTCTAAAAACATAAAATGTTGCTGTGGGGCTTTGGTAAGGCGGCCTACGTACACTATAACAGAAATGATCCCGCCATATGAATACATGCGATATTTACACTGTTGAGAACAATTAGGTGATCAGGTGAAGTATCATACACAATGTACACATCTACATCTATATCTACATAAATACTCTGCAAGTCACACTGAAGTGCATAGCAGAGGGTTCATCGAGCCGCTTTTATTGTTTCTCTACAGCTTCATTCTCAATAGCTCGCGGAAAAAAGGAACATCTAAAGCTTTCCGTTTTCGATTTTATTCCTCTTATTTTATTTTCATAATCATGTCTTCCTATGTAGGTGTGTGCTAACAAAATATCTTCGCATTCGGAAGAGAAAGTTGGTGAAAGCAATGTCGCAAATGGATCTCGTCGCAACAAATAACGTCTTTCTTTTAATGATTTACATCCCAACTCGTGCACCATTTTCTGTGACACTCTCTCCCGTATATCGCGATAGTACAAAACGAACTGCCCTTGTCAGAACTTCCTGTAAATCGTCTGTCAGTCCCACTTGGTGGGGATCCCACAGTGCTATGGTAACGTATTTTATTAAGATATTGGTTACAATATTGCAATTTGTGTGCGATAACGATATTTTGCTGTCTCAACTCTTTACTTGCGGTTTACATGGCGTTTACTTAGAGCGAGGCACCACAGGGCTACCATATATTAATAGTGCAAAACTCATTTCGTATGTGATCGCCAAGGATGGCCAGTACAGATGCACACCTGTGTGGCATGGACAGTGCGAGGTTATCAATCAGGTCTTGAGAGATATTTGACCATTCTTCCATGAATGCAATATCCAGCTCTGCAACCGATCTGGGAGGTGCTGATCTGGCTGCAATGGTCTACCAAATGAATCCCAGACATGCTCAGTCGAGTTTAAGAACAAGATGGCCACTCCATTCTTTCAGTTCTCTCGGCTTCAAGTTTGTTGTCCACGAGAAGGAACCCATCTCTTATAGCACCTGCGTAGGACGCAACAATAAGTCGAAGAATCTCGTCTCTATACTTCTGAGCAGTCAAAGCGCCATCCTGAACGGCATATACGCCCGTACCGTCCGCCAGTACGGACTCCTGGCCACACTTCGTCCACTACCATCATATGGTAATGTTTCCTGCACATAATCAGAAATGTGTGTTCCATTTCTCTCCAGTTGAAGGAACACCGATTGTCCGGCTGAACAGAAAATCTTGACTCATCTGTGAACAGAACCCGGCGCCATTCGTTACGACTCCAATCCTGATGTTCCTCCACTCAGTTTCTGCGAACCGGGTTCTGGAAATTAAGTCTTAGGGACGCTCCGTTAGCAGCAACCACCTCCCTCTGTGTGTCCCGTTGTCATCCTTGCTACGGCTGTCCAGGCCATAGCTTCGGGGTAAGTCACGTTGTTGTTGCATTGCACTACCTGCTCGCTACACTATCTCAACCCAATTGCTTGTCTAATTTGTTTCGTAAACACAAGTCAACACCAACCTACTCTACAGCAACTTTCTGTTATTACCGCTCCTCGGTTGCCGTAATGTCGTTGTCTCCACTTCGTGGAACTGACAGAAAGATGTGGAATCATTTTAGTTCATTCTGCCGATGACAATACTTCAGAACCTCAGTATCTCAACTAATCTCCTAATTGTTTTGGACAGTGTATTAAAACAAACATTAATCTTTGGGGCGTTGGAGAAAGCATGGGGCGTTGGAGAAAACACAGTAATTCCATTATGATAATTCCTCAGAGTGTTATTACAAAGTTCTCTTCCGTTGTTGATATTTTTAAGCGACGTCAGTCTGTAGTGAGAAGGCTTGAGGTACTGTGCAGCACAGTACGGGGTGTATTTGAGATGTAACATCTCCGATTTCTTTCCTCAAGAACTGGCGCGGTTGAGAGGCATTGCTGCGGAGCGCACGCCTTCTCGCCATCGGAGGTCCGAGCCCTCCCTCGGTTATGGGTGTTTGTGGTGTCCTTAGGTTAGTTTAACTTAGATTAAGCAGTTTGTAATCCTGTGGACTAATAACCAAAGAAGTCCTGTAAATTTACAATTATTTAAAAGATAGAGGTGAAGCAATGAATTAAAATTTGTTATGCGGCCGGGAAATGAACCCGGACCTCCATACTTACTACGCAGACGTCTTAATACTAGACCACTGCAGCACTAGTGATTAAGGCGCTTCGGAATAGTCCAAGTACGACTTCCTTCACGTCACAAACTTTAATTCAACTTCTGTGTTTCATAGAATTTTGCCACTACTGCCAAGGCTCTCCGTGGAGCAGAATAGCACCTCGGCAATGGACATATTGGAACATTCCTGTCTTTAATCTTAGGCTAAGCTAATATAAACATCAATGTAAATAGAAATACACACACCCTGAAACGGGTTTTCGTCTCGAACGTGTCAAAGACATTAAAGATAAAGGTGAAGCAATGAATTAAAATTTATGATGCGGCCGGAAATCGAACCCAAACCTACATGCTTACTTGGCAGAAGTCTTACCACTTGGAAGTCGTATTTAGACTATTCCGTGGCGCCTTAATTACTAGTGGTGCGGTGGTTTAGTGGCAGGTTACCCAGTTTGGTCTTGTGGTTAGTGTACTAAGCTGTCGTAGAAGGAAGAAGAAAGTTTTGCGTGCTCGGTCAGAGGACTGCACGCTTTTGTAATAAAAAAGCGGAGCCAAGAGCACAACGAACAATACCGAACAAACAAGATCAGGGACCTCAATGGACAGAACTACCCATAGAGCAAAAATTAAAAAAAGAAAAAGTGTTAAGACGTCTGCCTAGTAAGCATGGAGGTCCGGGTTCATTTCTTGGCCGCTTCACAAATTTTAATTCATTGCTTCAGCTTTATCTTTAATGTTTTTAACATGTTCGAGACGAAAAACCGTCTCAGGGTTTGTGTATTTCTATTTACTTTGATATTTACAAATATTTGGTTTTCTCAAGAACTAATCACATACAAACTGTGAAACTTCTGTCACTCCCTGACGTAATGTGCCTGCAGCTGTTAGCATTTCTCACAGCGACGACGCCATGTTTCCATGGCCACTGCGAGCGCTTCTTAGAGGCCTGCTTTGACCACTGCAAAATTGCTGATTGAGCTGACGGGCACTTCGTTTCGGGACTGAAAAATGGCGTCCTTGTCTCACACTTCGTCACAATCGACGAAAAGAATGTTCAATTCATGCCGTCACCACGCGTCAACGTTGCCTGACAACATGCTACACGCGCAGTCTTGTGGTCATCCGTCAGCATTCGCGGCACCTGGAGGACACTGCGATGGAAATATTAATAACGATGATGTGACTATAGCTTACGGCACTTAAATACTTTCATCATTAGATCAAATAAGAAAAAAAAGTTTTAGCTCATTTTATTCTTCTCGAGAATTTGACATTCCAAAGAACACTTAATGTCAATAACAACAACTGAAAATCTGCCCCACAAACAACTACATAGAAATGTCCTCTACTGAGTCGAACTGAACCGAACTGCCGGCGCCCAAGGCTCGCCGGTATATTTATATTTTGTTAAACAATGATTATCTTACTTCCATTATTAGTGATAATGAAATATTATTATTTACAGTTAAAAGTTGCGGAATTAATAAAAGTTACAATCATCACATAATATCTCACAATTAACTGATCAAGAATATCTTACGAAACTTTGCACATCTTTTTATTTTCTTTATAAATTCCAGCTACCTGATTACTATAACAATTCCAAAGTTGTGTTCTTATTGAACTACTCGCAGAAACGATAAAATTTGTTCAGAATGAAACTTTCACTCTGCAGCGGAGTGTGCGCTGATATGAAACTTACTGGCAGATTATAATTACGTGCCGGAACTGGGACTCGAACCTGGGACCTTCGCCTTTCGAGGGCAAGCGCTCTACCGACGGATCTATCTCGACACGACTCACGCTGTTGCCTCACAACTTTACTTCCGCCAGTACCTCGTCTCCTACTTTCCAAACTTCAAAGAAGCTCTCCTGCGAACCTTGCAAGGCAAAGGTCCCAGGTTCTAGTCCCGGTTCCGGCACCCAATTTTAATCTGCCAGAAACTTTCATATCAGCGCACACTCCGCTGCATAGTGAAAGTTTCATTCTGGAAACATCCCTTAGGCTGTGGCTAAGCCATGTTTGCACCATATCCTTTCTTCCAGGAGTGCTAGTCTTGCAAGGTTCGCAGGAGAGGGTCTGTGAAATTTGGAAAGTAGGAGACGAGATACTGCATAAAGTAAAGTTGTGAGGCGGCATCGTGAGTCGTGTCGGGATAGCTCAGTCGGTAGAGCACTTGCCCGCGAAAGGCAAAGGTCCCGGTTCCGGCACACAATTTTAATCTGCCAGGAAGTTTCGATAAAATTTGTTGCTAATATGTAATCACCGAATATACATAAAGAGCTACAAAACTATAATATCTGATATTTGATATTGATTCGTATTTGCTTAATTACAGAAACTCTCAAATTGCAATTGATAGAATAATTCATCGAAATCGCTACTAATAAAGTTCCTTGTGCGGCATTTTAATGTGTTAAGTGAAGTTACAGAGTCTATTTACCACGACATGTAATTAGTTACATCATATCACAAGTTTTATGTAATTGACTCTTATTGGAGATCTCGAACTTTTTAGAACTATGTTCGTTAAACCAATAATAGTGATGATTTTTCTTTTAATTTCTCCGTTTCTTTCAAGTTGATAATTCTAATAGATCATTCTACTGTATTTTTACTTCGTTTATTCAATGTAAAGAATCTACAAATTAAAATACAAAGTCGTGACATCTTGTTTAGTCTGACAATCAATTTATCACCCTAATGAAGATAAGTAAGTTTTTTTATGATAATTCGCATGCACACAGTCCCATATTACCTCACAGAGTTCAGAAAGTGTCTGTATAAACTAGAAGTGGACAAAATCTCTCTGGTATCCTCAACTGCAGTTCACCACAGGTGGTATCGACTGATGCTTTAATGCGGTGGGGGGGGGCTGCCCTGTTATAACACTTTTCGCATTTTCCTCATGCAGGGCTGTGTGCAGGGAAAAGCCAAGTTGTGTTCCCTAGTTCGTCGGCGATCCTCCAAAATAATTTACGAAAGCACAGTGGATACATTCATCACACATCACCACATTTCTCACTAATGTGACGATGAATTTCTATCAGTGGCACACCACGGAAATGAAGAAAACGAATATAATTTCTAAGACTTTCCCGGCGATTTGTTGTCATCTCGTAAAATCGGGTGTACTGCCGGTGGTCCGCGTCTTCCCAACACGATATTTCGACGTCGTAACTCGGCGTCTTCATCAGGTGTTCCCTGAGACTGGTTGGCGAGCTGCCCTCGTCCCATATTTATGCCTGGGCGGTGTGTGGTGCTCCCTATGCCGTCCGCGCCCGCTGCGTCCGTTTCTGTCGGTGGTATCAGTCTCTAGGCGCTTCCTCTTCGGTCCGCGCCCGTTGCGGCTCTCTTCTGAGGTAGCGGACGTCCCAAGGCGTTCACTATTGGGTCCGCGCCCGATAGGCGATTCTAGCACTGTCATGGCTCTGTTGAACCTCCTTATGCTGTCCGCGACCGCGGCGAGTTTCTCTCGTGGCCGAGCCATTGTCCTCACCTTCTGAACCCGGTATGTGCCTGTGAGGTGCGCTTCCTATGGCATCCGGTTGTTGTTGGAGCTGCAAATTATGATGGCCATCCTCCAAGGAGCTTGCTGCTGCCTGGTATCGCGAATGTCGTTCTGTTCCGTTACTTACGCCCTTGGACGTCTGTAGTTCATTAATGGAGGATGGAACTTTCTTCCGTTGTTTCTGTAGTAGTTCCAAAGCAGGATTCCACGCAGTACTAAGCTGATATCCTGCTTCTCGGTTGATCAAGTTCTCTGTCATCTTGATTTCAATCGATTCATTGATGACACTAGCCCAGAATCGGGGGGTCTGAGCCAGGATCCTAGTTTTGTCATAATCCATGGTGTGCTTAAGGTCAAGGCAATGTTCTGCTATTGCAGATTTAGTTACTTGTCGTAGCCTGGTATGCCTCTGGTGTTCTTTGCATCTTATTCAACTGTTCTGGTAGTTTGACCGATGTAAGCCATCCCACATTCACATGGTATATGGTAGACACCAGGTTTCCTTAACCCCAGATCATCCTTGACAGTTCCAAGGAGCGTCCTGATCTTGTTAGGTGGGCAGAACACACTCTTTATATTGTGTTTCTTCAGGATTCTGCTGATCTTGGCAGATATAGGTCCCGCATATGGTAGAAAGGCTACTTTCCTGGTCTCTTCTTCCTGCTCCTCTTCTGTTGCCTCAGGTCGTCTGGTAGGGTGGAGCGCTTTGCGGATGTCCCTGGTGGAGTATCCATTGTCTGTGAACACTCTTTGTAGATGTTCTAATTCCGCTGTCAGGCTGTCTGGGTCAGAGAGTGTTTTGGCTCGGTGCACGAGTGATCTCAGCACTCCATGCTTCTGTGCTGGGTGATGGCAGCTGTCAGCCTGTAGATATAAGTCAGTGTCATGTGTTTGTTGCACTCTATTATTCAGGCGCTCAAATTTCGCCATTTGTCGAGCTGTAGCACTGTGCTTAATGCATGCGGCCAGCGCCCACGACGTACCATCTATCCTGTCCCAGTCTTCAGGTGCCAAGTTGCTGGCTAAATCCAGATGTAGACGTAGTAGATCCCTGGAGGTGACGTCCAGTCTCTGCCGCATGTCCTGGATCCTTTCCCTCACCATGGCTATACTGGCACGGTGCTTGATCCTATTAGTAGCCCTAGATGTGATATGATGTTTGATCTTGGCAAAAACAGGCACCACGTCTCCTTCTCTGCATCTGAGCAGGAAGTTGAGAGAGCTCAACATCCTCTCTTTGCGCTGTTGTAGCTTGTCCAATAACTTCATTTTCATGCACGTTTCCTCCCCGTAGAGTCTTGCAATATAATTTCTAAGACTTTCCCGGCGATTTGTTGTCATCTCGTAAAATCGGGTGTACTGCTGGTGGTCCGCATCTTCCCAACACGATATTTCGACGTCGTAACTTGGCGTCTTCATCAGGTGTTCCCTGAGACTGGTTGGCGAGCTGCCCTCGTCCCAGCTGCCCTGCTGCCCTGGAGGTGTGTGGTGCTCCCTATGCTGTCCGCGCCCGCTGCGTCTGTTTCTGTCGGTGGTATCAGTCTCTAGGCGCTTCCTCTTCGGTTCGCGCCCGTTGCGGCTCTCTTCTGAGGTAGCGGACGTCCCAAGGCGTTCCCTATTGGGTCCGCGCCCGATAGGCGCGATCTTAGCACTGTCATGGCTCTGTTGAACCTCCTCATGCTGTCCGCGACCGCAGCGAGGAATGGGAGCTGACCATCACTCTCTAGTTCCATGGTGAACTTGATGTTGGGGTGTCTTGTGTTCAGATGGTCCAGGAACTCATCCAGTCTTCTCTTGCACACCCCAACATCAAGTTCACCATGGAACTAGAGAGTGATGGTCAGCTCCCATTCCTCGATGTCCTGGTAAAGAGGAAGGCAGACGGCACCTTAGGCCACAGTGTATACAGGAAACCAACACACACTGACTTATATCTACAGGCTGACAGCTGCCATCACCCAGCACAGAAGTATGGAGTGCTGAGAACACTCGTGCACCGAGCCAAAACACTCTCTGACCCAGACAGCCTGACAGCGGAATTAGAACATCTACAAAGAGTGTTCACAGACAATGGATACTCCACCAGGGACATCCGCAAAGCGCTCCATGCTACCAGACGACCTGAGGCAACAGAAGAGGAGCAGGAAGAAGAGACCAGGAAAGTAGCCTTTCTACCATATGCGGGACCTATATCTGCCAAGATCAGCAGAATCCTGAAGAAACACAATATAAAGAGTGTGTTCTGCCCACCTAACAAGATCAGGACGCTCCTTGGAACTGTCAAGGATGATCTGGGGTTAAGGAAACCTGGTGTCTACCATATACCATGTGAATGTGGGATGGCTTACATCGGTCAAACTACCAGAACAGTTGAATAAGATGCAAAGAACACCAGAGGCATACCAGGCTACGACAAGTAACTAAATCTGCAATAGCAGAACATTGCCTTGACCTTAAGCACACCATGGATTATGACAAAACTAGGATCCTGGCTCAGACCCCCCGATTCTGGGCTAGTGTCATCAATGAATCGATTGAAATCAAGATGACAGAGAACTTGATCAACCGAGAAGCAGGATATCAGCTTAGTACTGCGTGGAATCCTGCTTTGGAACTACTACAGAAACAACGGAAGAAAGTTCCATCCTCCATTAATGAACTACAGACGTCCAAGGGCGTAAGTAACGGAACAGAACGACATTCGCGATACCAGGCAGCAGCAAGCTCCTTGGAGGATGGCCATCATAATTTTCAGCTCCAACAACAACCGGATGCCATAGGAAGCGCACCTCACAGGCACATACCGGGTTCAGAAGGTGAGGACAATGGCTCGGCCACGAGAGAAACTCGCCGCGGTCGCGGACAGCATAAGGAGGTTCAACAGAGCCATGACAGTGCTAGAATCGCCTATCGGGCGCGGACCCAATAGTGAACGCCTTGGGACGTCCGCTACCTCAGAAGAGAGCCGCAACGGGCGCGGACCGAAGAGGAAGCGCCTAGAGACTGATACCACCGACAGAAACGGACGCAGCGGGCGCGGACGGCATAGGGAGCACCACACACCACCCAGGCATAAATATGGGACGAGGGCAGCTCGCCAACCAGTCTCAGGGAACACCTGATGAAGACGCCGAGTTACGACGTCGAAATATCGTGTTGGGAAGACGCGGACCACCGGCAGTACACCCGATTTTACGAGATGACAAGAAAACGAATGATTACACGCTGTTCTTCTATTGAGAACGTATTTGTCTTATCCTCTATTTCACATATAGAGCTGCCATCCCTAGCATGCATTCATCATGACTGTGGAGGATTTTAAAATAAACCGCATGTTTCTATCAGTAGCCAGCCCGGCAAAGCAATTGTTCACCAGTCATGCATGGATATGTGAAAGACATTTCATAATGAAAATAACAGTCATGTCCGCAAAATGGTTTTACAACTTATTTGATAATAGGATGATGATCTCAGAGTAGATTGGAACCGGTCACCCTGTTATTAAATAAATGTTAAAAATATTTTTCGAACGTGACTGTTATTTTCATTCTGAAATATATATCAGTTCGCTGACCTTGCAATAGGAAATTATGTTTTGTAAACTCATTGAAAGACGTTTGCTGTGTTCTATTAATAAATACGGATACTGCACGAGCCACTTGCCGCAATTATAGTAATCGCCTCTCGCTGTGCGGGACTTACAGTAGGAACTGTACGAGCACTCACGGCCAGTAGACAGTGTGTAGCAAGAGAAGGCTTAGATCAATGCGTGGATAGCGTAATGGTAAGGCGACCAAACGCTAAAAGCGGGAAATAGGGGTTCGAGTCCAGATCCGGCACAAATTTTCATCTGCCAGCATTAAATCATACAGCAAATGCTATTCCATGTTGCCGATTGCGATTGCATTTCTTGTATTTACATCAACAGCTATAGTCAATAAGTATTAAAAAAAACCGTCAAGATCGCTAAAATTATATTTATTTATTACGGCATTCCGGCATCTGCCATCATCAGATCTAGAAATCTCCGAACTTGCAAAATAATTTCCAGCGTAATTAATAATAAAATCTCTACACCTACTAGGTAGAGATTTTATTATGCCGTTGTACTTTATTTTCCAACCTGCTAGACAGATATTTCATTATTGACGCTGAATTTAATTTTAAAAGTTCAGAGGTTTTTAGATCTTGCTGATGGCAGATTCCCAAACTCCGTAATAAATAAATATATCCACGGCGGATTAGCAGTGTGCACTGCGGCGCCGTGCTGCGGTGCGCGCGGCCTTTCATCTTCGGGGGTTCGAGTCCTCCCCTCGGGCATGGGTGTTTGTGTTGTCCTTTAGTTTACATTAATTTAAATAGTTTGTAAGCTACGGACTAATAACGCAGCAGTTGAGTCTGATAGATTTACAAACATTTGAACATCTTTGAAATAAATATAATTTTATCGATCTAGACGGTTTTCATTCTTGTTGAAGAAAATTAAGGTTGCAGACTCGTACAGGAAATTCGTTTTCTTCAGACATGCATATAAATCTGAATGAAATTTGCGTAATTCTATCGATAAACACGAACACTGTACATCGCGTTAATGATTTAGACAAAATTTCTAATTGGTTGGACGAAAGGTAGCTGTATCTAAATGCAGGAAGATGTAAGGTGATGCAGATGGAATATAAAATGTCAATTATAGTTAAATTTTTCGTCAACATTTGCAATTTTTTGTTCTATTACATTTCAATCATTTTGGAACTTTTTCATTTCTTGTACTTGAGTCCTCAACCCAAACAGTCTCCAATCGATCCGGGTTGCAGATACAACTACAAGAGCTGAGAATGATCCAAAATGACTGAAACACGTAACTGGACAAAAAATATTCGCAGCTGTTTACGGACGATATGTGTATTTGTAAAGCTCTAGGATCAAACTGCACTAGTCATCAGTACCTATACTTACAAAATACTTAAACTAACTTTTGCTAAGGACAACACATACATACACGCCAGATGCAGGGCTCGAACCTCCGACGGGGAGCAGTTGCGCACTCCGGAGCAAGGCGCCTTAGAGCGTACGGCCATTCCCACGCGGCTACGTACTATAAATGAGAGTTGTATAAAATAATACGCTACATTTGCTGACTCTCTCAAGTAGGTTCACTATAGTAACGAAATGTTAGAACACAGCATTAGTAGTGTATAGATTGACATAGTCGCGTCGATTAAATGTCTAGGCTTATCACTGCAGAATGATACGAAATGGAACTGTAAGAACAGTTGAGAGAAAGGGACTGTCGACTTTGGTTTATTGGGAGGGTTTTGGTGAGTTGTGGTTCGTCTGTAAAGGAGACCGCTTACGTAACATTTGTGCGACCCATTCTTGAGTATTGCTCAAGAGTTTGGGATTCCAATCAGATCGGTTTAAAGCCATAAAAGTAAATCAGCATCGGGCTGCTAGGTTGATTGCTGATTATATTTATTTACCGTACCGCTATTACAGACATATCATTGTTTAAAAAATGTTCAAATGTTTGTAAGGCTTATGGAACTTAACTGCACTGGTCACCAGTTCCTAAACTTACAAACTACTTATGAACTTATATTAAAGACAACACAAACATCCATACCCGAGGGAGATTCGAACCTCCGACGCGGGAGGCCGCTCCAGACCGCTGGGCTACTCCCGCACGGCATATCAGTGGTTACGCATACATATATACATATCTAATGTATAAAATTTAATGTTTGTTTGTTTGTCTTGCTGTTCGTATTTTATGCACGGCCATGCCGTACATCCGGTTGCGATGAAACTTGGTCAACGTATGACTTGCACTTTCGTGTTCGCCATGTAGTTAAGAAGATATCACCTTATGAACAATGAGATGCGTGATAAACTGCCGCTTTATCAATGACGTTTAAATTTATGACTCCTTTGTTACTTAATGCATTCGAAACAAATTTTGCAAGTAGTATCCTTTTATGCCAATGAACGTAACTACAACATTATTCCTTTTTGTACTTGTTATAGTTTATGAGATATGACTCATACACACTGAGTCGCGTGGGGAACTGCCACATCATGTTTGTTCGTAATTCATGCGCTGCCGTACAGTTAATCTGATTGCGATTAAACTTCGCACACTTAATCTTCAAAATAAGAGGAATGACACTATCTACGTGGTGCATAGCGGAGGGTAGATTGTCTATGAACTTCGACAATATCTACAGTTTTCTTCAGATCTTGAGAAAATTTTGTACACTTAACCTTCAAAATAGAGGAATATAAACATCTACGTAAGATTTCATACGGTACTTGGTGGATTGAACCGTACAATATACTTAGAAACCACTTCAGTGGAAGTTAACAGAGTTACATAATTTTAACAGATGGAGGACGCTATGGACTGAGGAGGAGGAGAAGGAGTTGGACAGAGGAGGTGAAGTGGTAATTTGGAAGAATCCGTGTACATTGGAGGAAACGGCATTGCGATCGATATATATTCAACGTTCGATTCTTGCTCCAAATTTGATATGACAAACGCGAAGTGGTTGATTTAAATTGTATTTTTGATTGCGTTGAATCTGTGATGTTTTTTTGTGCTTTTCCGACTTTATGTGTTTGCCATTTGAAATAGCGAAAGATATAACGGTAATTTCCAAGAATTGTATATATCGAACGCGCAACTGCAGATGATTTAATGTTTCTGAACCGGAGATTCGGGCGCTACGCGCCCTCAAGTACAAAAGAAACTTCTTGTTTGACCTATACGTAACCTTCTTAAGGCTACGCTACATATCACTGTTGTTTAAAGAGAAAGTTAGGTTAGGTATCGCGTAGCGCCCGTATCTCCGTTTAAGAAACACTCAATCGATTTACAATATGCCGACGACGGGCAATGATCGTTTCTTCAGTGCGGAGGCACTCCTAGGCCCTTACTCTTACGGAAATCAGTTTACCAAAACAACGAGTCTGAGTTCTAGTGGGTAGGGTAAAGTTGAGAATTTGTATCTGGCGGGAGGCATACTTGAGTAATTCCATGCAGATGTGCTGATCGCTGTGTACGAAATGGTGCACAGGTCAGCGCAAATGCTTAGAAAGCAGGAGATCCGGGTTCGAATCCCGGCTGGGTACACATCTTGAACTTTGCAGTTAATGTTATACATTCCGTGAATACGAATATATACATATTTACAGATGGGAAACATGTTTGCGCTTCACAGTTGGATATCGAGTACTCCGGCTGAGGGCACAGCTTCAGGAGTTGCTAGCAGGAAGCCCTCTCCGGCACCGTTATATACCAGCGTCTTTCAGTCACTGACGACGTGTCGAACGGTCTGGTCTAGAGCTCCGCAGTTACGGACTGAGCACATTTATTCCACTGTGGAGAGCATCACTGCACCGGCCATACCCCGTTCTGTTTCTGCTAAGGGGAGACCAGATTATGTGGTAGGTGGCATCCACTTGTACGATGTTGTGCAGGCAGGCCTCTGTTACTGTTTCCTACGAGCTTTCCATTCCTCAAGAGGTTTAAGATTCCTGGCATCTACAACAGCAGCAGATACTGCAACGTTCTATCAACACGCGAGTGTTACAGAGATGTTTCGGGACCTCATTTAGGAATCCCTGGAGCGGCATAGCGTTTCTTCCCAGCAACAATATTGAGGACATTGAGAGATTGTATTTGAAGGTCTGCAAACACAAGATATTAGGGATTGTACGAAATCGTATAAGTAGTCATTTTCCCTTCGCTTTGGGGAAGGAAGAGAAAGAGAAATAACTGGTGTGTTCAAATGTTCAAATGTTTGTAAATCTATCGGACCAAACTGCGTGGTCATAAGTCCGTAGCTTACAAACTACTTAAACTAAGGTAAACTAACCTAAGGACAACACAAACACCCATGCCCAAGGGAGGACTGGAACCCCCGACGGCGAGCAACCGCGCGCTCCAGAGCGAGGCGCCTTAGACCGCTCGGCTACTCCACCGCGACAACTGGTGTGGCACCAGTTACCCTGTTTCATGTACCGTACGGTAGTTTGCGGAGTATATATGAAGATGTAGAAATGGCCTCGAGATACACAACAACACTTAATAGTGCACAACAATATTATGTGAAAAATATATATTCATCCTATTCGACTAGTTTAACGTGTATCGTACATGAAGAAAAACAACCACCCTAACGCACTTTCCTGAGGCGCTCCCGACAATAACTTTACTTGTAATGAATACTCCCTGCCCGGAACGATAATTTTTTATTACCCCGAAAGATTACGAGTACTCTAATTGACAATTACTGATCTGAATGGTAGACCCTTTCTGCCAACTTTTCCCAATCAGGTATCGTGGTGTTTTCTGGGTGGGGGGGGGGGGGGGAGGGGGGGTTCGAATCACCCCTGGGGCATGGCTATTTGTGCTGTCCTTAGGATAAGCTAGTTGATAAGTAGTTTGTAAGTTTAGGGTCTGATAACCCCGTAGTGAAGTCCCATAAGCTTAACAAACATTTGAACATTTTGCTGTTTTCTGATAACAATACCATCAACGATTTCTGCAAAGTGCTAGAGAACCAGTCAGTCGCTTGAGATGTCAAGGGTAACAAGTTAGACTCGTAATAGAGAGAGGTACCACATGTCGCGTCCACTTCACACAAGTTGAAGCGCAAAGAACAACAGCGGAGGAGGCAGTGTTTGCGCCGCAGGACTGGGGCCGCAGGAGGCGTCAACTGTGCCAAGGTCAGCGCTAAACGAGTCCTCTCCTCTGCCGAGGTCACCGAATCTCGTCGGACGAGCTGCCGCTGCCACTGCAGCCTGCGCGGGAACATTCCGCAGGGGATAACATCTCTGCTCGCGCATCACAGTTACGTTGAAGGAGAGCGAAATCTGCTCTCCACTCTTTCGTAGCTTGTTACAACTGATGCTTCTTCCCAAATTGGGTGTCGCGACACCTAGAGGTGTCACGTAGTGGCATCTAGGGTGTCTGGACTAGTAAATTTAGAAGTTAAAATACAGTAAAAAACTTCGAAATTACAATAGACCCCTCTCTTCGTTTAGTGTGTACTGTACTTAGAAATATCATATGTCATAAGTGAATCTCTCTAATTAATAGTAGTGAAAGGAAAACTCGTAAAACTTTATACACTACTGGCCATTAAAAATGCTACACCAAGAAGAAATGCAGATGATAAAGGGTATACATAGGACAAATATATTATACTAGAACTGACGTGGGATTACATTTTCACGCAGTCTGGATGCATAGATCCTGAGAAATCAGTACCCAGAACAACCACCTCTGGCCGTAATAACGGCCTTGATACGCCTCGGCATTGAGACAAACAGAGCTTGGATGGCGTGTACAAGTATAGATGCCCATGCAGATTCAACACGATACCACAGTTCATCAAGAGTTTGTGTCTCGTTTCCGCCGGTTGTCCTTTGTGTCGGTGGGCGAGTAAAGAGAGACCGACACAGGAAGTAGGATGGCCGGCCGCGGTGGCCGAGGTGACTGAGGCGCTCCAGTCACGGTCAGCACGGCCACTACGGTCGCGGGTTCGAATCCCCCCTCGGGCATGGATATTTGTGTCGTCCTAGTTCGTAAGTAGTTCATAAGTAGTTTGTAAGTTTAGGGACTGATGACCCCGTAGTTAAGTCCCATAAGCTTAACAAACATTTGAACATTTTGAAGTAGGATGCACGCGTGTGCAGGTACAGAGTCTGAAGTGACCAACCAGTGGGACAGCAGAAACTAGAAACACTAAGCTAGATTAGAACAAGATATATATTTCGTAGAGATAGTACAATACTTAACTTTGTTAACTGAAGACTAGTGGAATGCATATACATAATTTAACTAGGTAGAGGCCTGTCTACTGATGAGAGTATTAACTGGTGCCTGTCCTATTCCCAAGTGCCCGATCCAGTTCAGTGGTGGCCACGAGCGGAGTTGCAGCAGAGGGCGCTCGTGGCTGATGTCGTAAGAACGCCGCTCCGTGCTTGCATGGCGGCGCGCGGCGTAAGTACGTGGCGCGTACTTCAGATTTGTGCGACACCACAAAGAGTATTGTGACGAGCCGGTTTTTAGGCCACCATTGACCAGACGTTTTCAATTGATGAGAGATCTGGAGAATATGCAGCCCAGGGCAGCAGTCGAACATTTTCCGTATCCAGAAAGGCCCGTACAGAACCTGCAACATGCGGTCGTGCATTATCCTGTTGAAATGAAGGTTTCGCAGGGATCGAATGAAGGGTACAGCCACGGGTCGTAACACATCTGAAATGTAACGGCCACTGTACGAAGTGCCGTCGATACGAACAAGAGGTGACCGAGACGTGTAACCAGTTGCACCCCATACAATCTCGCCGGGTGATACCCCAGTATGTCAATGACGAATACACGCTTCCAATGTGCGTTCACCGCGATGTCGCCAAACACGGATGCGACCATCATGATGCTGTAAACAGAACCTAGATTCATCCGAAAAACTGACGTTTTGACATTCATGCATCCAGGTTCGTCGTTGCGTACACCATCGCAATCGCATCTGTGATGCAGCGTCAAGGGTAACCGCAGTCATGGTCTCTGAGCTGCTAGTCCATGCTGCTGCAAACGTCGTCGAACTGTTCTTGCAGATGGTTGTTGTCTTGCAAACGTCCCCATCTGTTGACTTAGGGATCGAGACGCGGCTGCACGATCCGTTACAGCCATGCGGATAAGATACCTGTCATCTCTACTGCTAGTGATATGATGCCGTTAGGATCCAGTACGGCGTTCCGTATTGTTCTCCTGAACCCACCGATTCCATATTCTGCTAAAAGTCATTGGATCGCGACCAACTCGAGCAGCAATGTCGCGTTACGGTAAACCGCAATCGCGATAGACTACAATCCGACCTTTATCAAAGTCGGAAATGTGATGGTACGCATTTATCCTCGTCAACTGCTGTTTGTGTGTGAGAAATCGGTTGGAAACTTTCCTCATATCAGCACGTTGTAGGTGTCGCCACCGGCGCCAACCTTGTGTGAATTCTCTGAAAAGCTAATCATTTGCATATCACAGCATCTTCTTCCTGTCGGTTAAATTGCGCGTCTGTAGCACGTCATCTTCGTGGTGTAGCAATTTTAATGGTCGGGAGTGTATATTAGTAAGGGTGCAACCATTAACAAAGGTTCGGAAAGCTCCGATCTACAGATTACACTCACCACAGAAACTAATAAGTTTATTTTTTAATAAGTTTATGTTACATGAAGAATTAGGTTCCAACATACTACTATATGATAAATACCTCTCAAAATCCAATGACTGTAAATTTATGAAGCTCATACTGTTATCACATTATTATTAAGTACTACGACCAACTAAAGTACTAACTCATCTTAATCGTATACAGGGTAAGTCAGGAGGAAAGGCACATGCCTTGAGGGGTCATATGCCTTTTTCTTAACCGCTTCCGGTAAACAAATGAAAACAGCCAGGAACTGAAAAAGTACAGGTGACAGTAAATTAAGATAGTGTTATTCCATGTCTTTTTTTTTTTTTTTTTTTTTTTTTTTTTTTTTTTTTTTTTTTTCCGGACCAAACTGCGTGGTCTTCAGTCCGTAGCTTACAAACTACTTAAACCTAGGTAAACTAACCTAAGGACAAACACACACACCCAGGCCCCAGGGAGGACTCGAATCTCCACGGCGAGCAACCGCGCGCTCCGCAGTGAGACGCTTTAGACCGCTCGGCTACTCCCCCGCGGTCAGAAGATATTCTCAGTATTATTGCGGTATTATTGGTGACCACTCATCGGTCCAGTTGTTTTAGATAAATAACCCTCTTAATGGGACATGTTATCTGATTTTCTTCTAAATGTGTTATCAGAATACGTGGAGGATATCCCTTTCGCAACAAACAGGGAAATATATACACAACGGTAATCAACATTACTAAAACACATTACAAGTTGCTGTACACTTGGGACTGAAGACTGATCTTCAAACAAGTAGTACATAAAATTAAACACCTTAGATTAATCTACAGAAAAAAAAGAAAAAATAGCTAACCTCTATGAGAAATAAATGCTTACACTTGTATAATATAGGGTGAATCAGGTGGAAAGGTACATGCTTTGAGGTGTGCTACTACTGGTGATTCTGTACAAAAACTTCTAATAAACATACACCTTCTTCTTAACTATTTCTAGGTAAACCAGTGAAAGCAATTAGGATCGGGAAAAGTGCAGGTGACTGTAAATTAAGATCCTCTTACTGTTTGTTTAGATGTATAAGTTTCCTCACAGAAGATGCTGAAACAGTGCACCGTCAACTTCAATGCATTTTGCTGCTTGTAGACAAACGTTATATTGTCGATCGGAGCTCAGTTCTGCGTTCCTTTACTTGGGCACAAGCATGTCAGATACGAGTGAGAAGTTCTTCGCTTGTGTGCACCCTGCGCTCGTACACTTCGCTCTTCAGCCACCCCCACAAACAGTAATGCAGTGGGGTAAGGTCGGGTGACCTCGGTGGACAAGCAATGACTCCACGGTCACCGATTCAACGACTGGGATACGTTATGTTGAGATACTTTGTCTCAGGCCATACGGAATATGTAAGAGCTCCATCAAAAAATATTCAAATGTTTGTTAAGCTTATGGGACTTAGCTGCGGGGTCTTAATAAACCTTCAAACTTACAAACTACTTATGAACTACCTTATACTAAAGACTACACAAACATCCATGCCCCAGGGAGGATTCGAACCCTCGACGGAGAACGGCCTCGCGCATCGGAGCATAGCGCCTCAATGCGCTCAGCCACTTCGCTGCGGAGCGCGCGGTTGCTCGCCGTCGGAGGTTCGAGTCCTCCCTGGGCATGGGTGTGTGTTGTTCTTAGGTTAGTTTACCTTAGTTTAAGTAGTTTGTAAGCTAGGAACTGATGACCAAGCAGTTTGGTCCGATAGATTTACAAACATTTGAACCAATGATTGGTCATCAGTAATACCGCAGTAATACTGAGAACATCTGCGAGGAAACCTACCCAAATACCGTAGCATAACACTATCTTAATTTACTGTTAACTGCACTTTTCCAGTTCCTAGTTGTTTTCATTGATTTATTCGAAGACGGTTAAGAAAAGGGCATATGTTTATTAGATGTTTTTTGTTCAGAATCATCAGTAGCACAACCTCTCAAAGTGTGTGCGTTTCTTTCTGCCTCACGTTGTATATGATTAAGATGAGGTAGCTCTTTAGTTGGTCATAGTCGTAGTGCTTAATATTAGTGGGCTAATACTATGTGGTTAAAATATTGACTTGACAAGATTTATCATATACTACTATTTTATAACCTAATCCGTCGTATTATATACCTTTCATTTGTTGCGTATTGTCTTTACTGTTGTCTTGCACAGGCGCCTGAAGATAACGCAATAAACTTAAAACGAAATGAAAATTCCATATCTTAACAACTGTAGCTGCTCCGTTCTTTCAATTTTTATTGGTGTCATTGTTCTATAGTTCTTTATGAACTTGGTGTCGTATTTTTAAAGTTCTTTAGGAACTTCTATGTTGTTGAATTATGTTCTGAAATGTTTATATTCCACATATACGTAATACATCTTCAAATATTGTTGTAAGTTGTAGGTTGTACTTAACCGAGAAGCTTGTAAAATTATTCTCAGTGCCCTCGCCCTATTTTTTAATCGTCTTGAGTATTACGTTAGAGAACTAAAAAGGAGGAACAAAATATAGAGACTGAGGTATAATACAAAAATGAGGCACCAGGTATTGATTGAAATATTAACCGAGAAGAATCGCATATACGATTAGGCTGGAAGTTCCGTATTTTGTTGTGATTCGTATTCTGTCCAGGAACACTTTCACTAAACCCTGATTGACTACAGCTTTGCTCCATTACGTGAATATTGATGAATGAACATTCAAATATTATATAAATGCTAATTAACTAAACATGCGAACACTGTAGCACACACATACAGATATTCTGAGCAACTGAAAACTGATATTCATATACGTATAGTACAACTGTACACCAGAAGCTGTGTAATCACTCTTAAAAGTCTCTGCAAATAACAGATTGTAACTTGGTTACTTGTGTCTAAACACGGTAGTGTGGTTGCGATTTCCTTGAATGTGATCACAATACTGAAAAACGGAAGAGTGAAATGGACCTAGCATAGAGAGCATCGAAGTTACAAAAATCTGACACAGCATCGTCGGTGAATCTAAGAAGGAAGGAAGCTTAGGTTTTGACGCCCCTTCGACAGCGTGGTCATTATAAACGGAGCTCACTCTCGGACTGTTTGTATGAGGGTGGGGAAGTATACCGGTCGTGCTGTTTCAAAGGAACCATCCCGACATTTGCCGGGACTGATCTAGGGAAATCACGGGACACCTAAATCTGGATGGTTAGAGGTGAATTTGAACCACAGTCCTCCCGAATGCGAGTCTAGTGTCTTACCACCAACGTCTAAGTATGGAAGTTCGGGAGCTGCAAACACCGGAGAAATATATACATATACGACACCGTGGTTGTCGATAATGAGGCCTGAAGTTGACGCTAATGTGTTGTTGAACAGGTCGTGTAATTGAAATCAATGAAAAAAAAGAGAAGAAATACGGCTGTTGGTAATTAATGTATCATTTTTCGACCAGCCTCCCACATGGAATTACATCTACTATATGTCCCAGAGGTTTTAAATTATTTGCAAAGTTCATTGCTGGTCTCACTCTCAAATAGAGGATGCATAAATCTGAGTATTTCTGCGCGGAGAAGAGGAGGGGTTGAGATGGAGAGCGTAACATTGGAAAGACAGGGTTGAGAAGAGGGGAAATGATCACCATGTTGATGGCAGTTTGTCAATTGTCTGTCCATGGTTGTACAAACGTTCAGTTCCTAGTAAACCTAAGGAACAAAATTACTGAGGTCATCGGTCTCTGGACTTACAAACTAACTTGTGCTAAAGACAACACACACACACGTGCCCAAGGGAGGTTTCTAAGCTCCGGCGGGAGCGGCCGCTCAATTCGTGACATGACGTCTTAGAGCATGTGACGATCCGCGTGCGGCAAAATTGTTATTGCTGACATCATTCAAAATTTTCAAATGTTTGTAAATCTATCGGACCAAACTGCATGGTCATCAGTCCTTAGCTTACAAACTACTTAAACCTAGGTAAACTGATCTACGGACAAACACACACACCCATGCCCCAGGGAGGACTCGAACCTCCACGGCGAGCAACAGCGCGCTCCGCAGCGAGGTGCTTTAGACTGCTCGGCTACTCCACCGCGGCTGCTGACTTCATTCAATCAAGTAAAATTTCCCTACTATGGATTGGTATTTTGTTTCTTTCTTTCTGTATATTAAAATGTTTTTCATGGTAGAATGCAGTGGTAGTGACATACCACAGTTATCTTTTTTTTTTTTTTTTTCCCAATATAATCCTAACCGTGGTTCGTGCAGTTCCGAACGTCTGAGGTGAAAAGGTGTTCAAAATGTTCAAATGTTTGTTAAGCTCAAGGGACTTAACTACGGGGTCATCAGTCCCTAAACTTACAAACTACTTATGAACTACCTACAACTAAGGACGGCACAAATATCCATGCCCGAGGGGAGATTCGAACCCCCGACCGTAGTGGCCGTGCAGACCGTGACTGAAGCGCCTCAGTACCCTCAGCCACCGCGGCCGGCGAAAAGGTGTTCCATATCAGCATTAAAGTAGTGTACAGGGGAAGAAGTATGGTCAGATGGCCTGTGGCGGCCATGCTGGGCCTATCCCGCCGATTTTGAGAAAGAAACTATTCAGTGAAAAATTTCGCACATCATGCCAGACAAGGAGACACTGCTCTCAACGAAACCTGGAACTGCCCACAATTTGCTTAAAACCTACCCAACCAATAAGCTCTGCTGGCTGGCTGGATTGGCACCACCAGGTATACGCAGAGTAGTGGCTGATAACAAGGAGAGACTGACTGTGGTGTCACACAAGTCTGAAGTTCGCGCCATGTACTTTCGCCACACTCCACCATGCAAGCACGGCGCGGCGTACTTACGACGTAGGCCACGAGCGCCCTCTGCTGCAATCCCGCTCGTGGCCACCACTGAACTGCATCGGTACATTGGGTTTACGACAGGCACTAGGACTCTCCTTAGTAGGCAGGCTATTACCTAGTTCAACTATGTATCAACATTCTTCAGTCATGAAACTTGTAAAACTTAAGTATTATCATATTGGTACGAAATACATATCTTGTTCTAATCTAGCTTAGTGTTTCTAATTTCTGCTGTCCCACTGGCTGGTCACCTCAGACTCTGTACCTGCATACATGTGCATCCTACTTTCCTGTGACGGTCTCTTTCTACATGGCCACCGACACGCAGGACAACCAGCGGGAACAAGACACAAAAGTGGCGATGAGGAGCGATAGAAGAACCTCGGATCAGCTCGCTTGCAGCAGCCAGAGAGCAGCAGTCAGAGCACGCAGAAATTGCTCCTGCCCACCTACCCTTATTATAAGATTTTTGGGGGACGATATTCTGTTACATGTTTTGTGAACGTTTTTGTTGCAGAGAGGCTTGTTTCACATTGCATTTGTGTTTTGTTATAAGTTTCTTGTATGCGCGGTGCCTAATCGGTCAGCATGGCCAGTACCCCGAACCCATACTTAATGGAAATTATTCAGTTACAGACGGCACAAATCACGCAACTACTCCAAGCGGTGACCCAGTTGATGGCACAGGCAACTCAGCAATAACAGTCATCGCATCAGCCACCCATATCTGCCGCCGCACCACTTCCTAGGTTTCGCCAGTACGATGAACGTGAAGAAGAACGGATCGATTACTTGGCGCAATTTCAAGAACTCGTCGCGGCTCATCAACTTACAGGTCAGACGGTTAAACATATGTTATTATCAGTGGTGGGCACTAAGACCTTCGTATTACTGCAGAAACTTTTTCCCCGCGCGTCTCCTCGTGATCTAGATTTTGAGCAACTCGTAGCTGCATTGAATGCTCACTATGAGAGAAAAGTTCTTGTAGCTGCGGCGCGGTACCGATTTTTCGGACTAAAAAATCACTGGACTAGTCACATCAAGACTGGATTACAGAGTTGAAAGGTTTAACCCGCAAATGTAATTTTACTTGCTCTTGTGGACGTTCTTATAGTGAGATGCAATTACGCAGAACATGCAGGACCCCAGAATTAGGGCAGCAATTCTAAAACAGTCTGACCCTTCATTAGACAGTGTACTGCAGCTTATTGAAGCACATGATACCTTTGACTTAGCAGATGTAGAAATGCAAAGCCACAGTGTTAATTCAGTGCGCCGCAATGGATACTTTCCTAGTTACAGTTCTCAGTCTAGCCCAAGTGATTCTTATTTTTCTGCTGGCCGTGCTGAACAGACAGTGAACAGTAGCCACTGTAAAAGCGCGACACAAAGGTCGCTCCGTTGTGATAGACAACATACTGTGAATAACGAGCGCCAACGTTCTTATCAGAAGAATGCTCGTAAATCTTGCCTCCAGTGAGTATCTCGCCACAAGTGTGCGCAATGCCCTAGTCGCAACGCTACCTGTTATCAATGTAGCAAATTAGGGCATGTACAGACAGTGTGTATGCAAAACAAACATTCAAAGAATGGTGCCGTTACAAACGGTGCTTCTCAGAGTGCAAGAACAGTTCATGCTGTTCATGTCATACACGCTGTGCATTTGGAGAGTGTTTCTCTTGAGTCTCAAATACAGGAATGTTCTTCTGCACCTAGAACACAACTATGTAGTGAGCCACGTCGCAAGTGCCATCGAGCGCATAAAACTGTGCAACGGAAAAAGGTTGAGGACAAGCATAATGACTATGTACATTGCAATCCTGTAGTGAACCTAGTGCCTTCTGTAACTTCACCTTGTAAAAGCGCCCAGTAATGTGTAGCTAGACTTGATGTAGCTACTCAAAGTAATTTTAGTGCAGTAACTGGTGAAACTGGCATAGCTTCTCATGCTTGCGTGGAAGCCGTTCCGACGGTAGTGCCATCTGGGGACAGTGTTATTAATCTGCTGAGCCGATTCTGTGCCGCATCGTACCATACACAGCCTATGCATGCACAAGTGCAGCAAACAAACTTAGCAGATGTAGGCCACATTCGCGCACCCGTCGTGAGCCACAAGCAAAAACGTTTTGTGACTCTTTACATAGAAAATAAGACTGTGGAATTTCAGCTTGATACTGGTTCCGCTGTTAAATTAATGAATAACGTCACTTCTGAACTTCTGGGTTCACCAAAACTGTCGCCTTCTCAACAAGTGCTAACGGCATACACAGGAAAAAATATTCCCGTGCTAGGAACGTGTAGCCTGTAACAAAAACAGTTGCTTTCGTTGTTCTTCAAGCCAAATCTACACAGAACGTTTTTGGACTAGATGCATTCGACTTGTTTGGCTTATCAATTCGCCAGAACTAAGTTGTGCTAAAGACTTCGTGGCACATGTAACTTTAAAAGAATCTGCAGTTCCAAAATTTCGTAAAGCTAGATCAGTGCCTATCGCCCTTCGGGATAAAGTTGCTGAAGAACTTACACGCTGGCAAGATAGTGGGGTGATTTCTCCTGTTTCTACGAGTCAGGGGTCCTCACCTTTAGTGATTCTAACCAAGGCGACAGGAAAACGTCGTCTCTGTGCAGACTTTAAATCAACAGTCAACAGTCAAACAATTGTAAACACTTATCCCCTGCCCTGACCTGAGGAACTAATGGGCATATTAGGACAGTCTCGCTTCTTTTCTAAGATTGATTTAGCAGAGGCATACTTACAGATTCCACTCGATGACGAGTCAAAAAAGTTTTTCGTCATTAATACTCACATGTGCCTTTTTCAATTTCAACGCCTACCCTTTGGCAGTTCTTCCACCCCGCTATTTTTCAGCGTTATTTGGAACAGCTGACAGTTTCTGTACCGTGCTGCTCGAACTATTTAGATGTATTATGGTCTCGGGATGCACAGTTGAAGAACATTTATCAAACCTGGAGTGCCTTTTCAAAGTGTTGACTGCAGCAGGTCTACGTTGTAATAAAGCAAAGTGTTCCTTTTTTCAAACTGAAATAGAGTACCTAGGCTATGTGATTAATGCCCAGGGAATCCATCCCTTACAGTCACATCTTCGAGCAATCAAAGACTTGCCTCCTCCTAAGAATGTGCACGAATTGCAAGCAGTAATGGGAAAGCTTAAATATTATTTCAGGTTTATTCCCCATGCCTCTCAGATTGCAGCTCCACTGCATCGCTTACGTAGGAAAAATGATCGGTTTGTATGGTCTAAAGATTGCCAGGTTGCCTTTGACAAATTAAAGTCTGCACTACTCAGTGAGGCATGTTTGATTCCCTTTGACCCACAGAAGCCTGTAGTGCTAGCAGTGGATGCCTCGTCTTACGGTCTGGGTGCGGTATTGTCACATCGTATTGGATCTCACGATCGTCCTATTGCCTTTGCATCCAAGCTACTGACGCCTACACAACAGAATTACAATCAGATAGAAAAGGAGGCCTTAGCAATCATTTACGGAGTTACAAAGTTTCATCATTATCCCTATGGCAGAAAATTCTATTTGTTGACAGACCACAAGCCTCTAATGTCGTATTTCAAAGCCAATTCCTTCACGAACGGCACAAAAGCTTCAGAGATGGTCTTTGATATTGTCAAATTATCTGTATGACATTTTGTACCGACCTACCACTAAACATGCCAACGCGGACACACACTGTCCCGACTTCCGGTTGGCCAGGATGTTTCGTTTGATTCTTCAGAAATGGCATGTTGTCAGACTCCAGAGATGCTTCCGCTGTCGCAGACTTCCCTTTGAACTCTCGTTGTGTTGCACAGGAGACAGCTGCAGATGCGGACCTAAGTGTGGTAGCACGTTTTGTTCGCTCAGGGTGCCCTGCTAGAGCCAAAGACATTGATTGGCCTCTGGTTCGACGTTATTTTGCACAACGTCGTGCTTTGTATTTAAGTCACGGTGTTCTGTTGTTAGATACCGACAACGACCAAACGAGAGTGATTGTTCCTCGTTCCCTGCAACGAGAAGTCTTACGCCTCCTGCATCAAGCACATTGGGATATTGTTAAGACAAAGCAACTGGCCAGACGTCATTGTACCTGGGTTGGTATGGACGCCCAGATAGAGAGGATGATGTCACAGTGTACGGATTGTGCGGAGCATTAAGCGGCTCCTCCGCAACGTTTCTCAGACTGGCCACGCCCCAAGGGACCATGGCAACGTTTACACGTTGACTTTGCTGGACCTTTCTGGAATACGCGCTGGTTAATAATTGTAGACGCTTTCAGCAAGTTTCCTTTCGTGATTGCCATGAACTCAACGACAACGTCTAGTACAATCAGTGCCTTAACATCTGTGTTTTGCATCGAAGGTTTGCCTGAAGCTATAGTCAGTGACAATGGACCTCAATTTATTAGTGCAGAATTTCAATAGTTTTGTCATGTGAATGGCATTCAGCACATCGCCACCGCACCTTTTCACCCTCAGTCCAATGGTGAAGCAGAACGTTTCGTTCGAACATTCAAATCTCACATGGAAAAGGTCAGCACTCCAGGCAGCAAGCTCTTCAAATTTTCCTGTCTACGTATCGGTGAATGCCACGTGACGCTCGGTCTCCTGCCGAGCTGCTCCACGGCCGCCGTCACCGCACTCTCCTTCACCTGCTGCAGCCTCCGCACGCACAGAGTCAGATCGTATGGCGCTTCGCGTCTTCAGGTTTCGACGCTAGTGCTGTACAAGGTGTTTGCTGGACGTACAAGATGGTTGCTGGGCACCATTCAGCACGTGCTCGGTCGCAATATGTATGTTGTCCGTTCTTCCACAGGTCGGAGCTGCAGCGCCACACAAACCAGTTGGGCCTGCACAGGTTGCGCGATCCTGTCTCTGGTTTCTTGATTCCAGACCCAGTTCACCGCCAGGGAGCACAGCCACATCGTCCGCAAACGGGCCCAGTTTCCCCGTACCACGAGATCATCCCCATGGAGGTCGACGCACCTCCATCGCCGCCGCCGCTGTCGCCGCCGCAGATGCCGGAGTCACCGAGAGGTACTCCTGGACCGGCGTGCCCCCGCCGCACCTCAGAAGAAGATGACCTGCTCCCTCTGGGCGCCCTTACCCTCGTTTTGGTGAGTTTTTCGAGGAGATCGCGAGGTGGATACCGGGGCACGGACGGCGTCTTGATCCCAGCCTCAGCTACGCAGCCCGTCCCACCTGTAACGCCCCCGCCCAGGTCCTCCTCCCAGTGCCGTCGCCTTGGCCCTCAGCCCTACGCCACGACGACGCGGTGGTTTGGGGGAGAGGGGTGTGGTGTCGCACAAGTCTGAAGTGCACGCCACGTACTTTCGCCGCGCGCCGCCATGCAAGCACGGTGCGGCGTTCTTACGACGTCGGCCACGAGCGCCCTATGCCACAACCCCGCTTGTGGCCACCACTGAACTGCATCGGTCACTTGGGTTTAAGACAGGCACTAGGACTCGCCTCATTAGGCAGGCCATTACCTAGTTCAACTACGTATCAGCATTCTGCAGTCATGAAACTTGTAAAAGTTAAGTATTATCATATTGATACGAAATACATATCTTGTTCTAATCTAGCTTAGTGTTTCTAGTTTCTGCTGTCCCACTGGCTGGTCACCTCAGACTCTGTACCTGCATACGCGTGCATCCTACTTCCCTGTGTCGGTCTCTTTCTACTTGTCCACCGACACCCAGGACAACCGGCGGAAATGAGACACAAAACTGACAGTGGAACAGAACAGTGCTCATCCACCGCAAGGACACGATGCACCACAACAACGGCTGCAATCGCGAAATGGTGTCCTGAGGACACCATAGTAGCTCACCATTTCACCAGAGACGGCAAGGCTACTGTATATTTCTATGTTTCTGACTCGAGAATAATAATAATGTAAAAACCTCAATGAAAGATTAACGTTTTCTTCGTTACCTTTGATAGTTACTGCACTTCATCAAACTAAACTACTGCACAAAATTTTAAAGATTACGAATAGCGGCGTCTGTTCGTAATGAAAATGTCGCTATTCGAAGTTGAAGCTGTTCGTAATGTAGGTTTTTAACTGTTTTTTGTTCCTTTGATTATTTTAATTACCTGACACTTGTGAATAAATATAGCTCCTTTGTAAATATTGTACACTGATTTGAATATGATGGGTTGGCCATTGAAACCGGTAGCAAGTAATATAAAGAAATAAAGGACTTTTAAATAAATTTAGTTGTTGGTCGTATCTTTTTCTTTGAAGTCCTTATGCACCGACTATTCATGTACGTACCTCGTCCCACCAAAACATCGGTAGTTCCTCCTACTTTGACTTTCCGCCAGGACTCCGTTTCTCGTGTTTATACCCACTGAAATAAGCGTCAATTCTCGGACATGTTTCAAAGAACAGACGCCGCAATTCATAATTGTAAAGTCTCCATGTCGATTATTGATGCATATTTCAGAACGGATACACACGAGGGCCGGACTCTTGTCAGGAATACACTAATACAAGGCCGTCAGCGCACTATGGATTACAGAGGTCAAAGTTGGAGGGCATAATTAGAGTATTTGGATCGGGCAGGGTGCGTGACTGAGCAGTCCGTTCGGTTGTGTGAAGTCAGAGTGCCTGGAGAGTGAAAGGGTCAGTCCAGTCGCATAGTAAGCAGGACTCCAATCTCATGCGTCCGTGTTGTGTGATTATAGCGTCTACCAACGGCTGACTCTAAAAGAATCCCAATTAAAATCTAAATTTTGAGAGGGCCGATGAAGAGCAGATCGAAGAAATGTATGAGGAGATAAAAGAAATTATTCAGACCGTTAAAAGAGAAGAAAACTTAATTATGATGGGGCACTGGAACTCGGTAGTAGGAAAAGGAAGAGAAGTAAATGTAGTAGATGAATATGGACTGGGGAAAAGGAATGAAAGAGGAGATCGCCTGGTAGAATTTCGTGCAGAGCTCAATTCAGTCGTTACAAACACTTGGTTTAATACGTGCAGGAGACCAAGAGACACTGACAGACTGGCTTTATAATGGTAAGGCATAGGTTTAGAAATCATGTTTTAAAACTGTAAGACATATCCAGGGGCAGAAATACTCTGACCATAACTTACTGGTTATGAACTGTAGATTAAAACTAATACTGCAGAAAGGTGCAAAATTAAGGATACTGGACAAATTGAAGGAACCAGAGGTCGTTGTTTCAAGAGGAGGAAAGTAATACAGTAGAAGAAGAATGGGTAGCTCTGAGAGAGTAGTGAAGGCTGCAGAGGATCATATAGGCAAGAGGACAAGGCCTAATAGAAATCCTTGGATAACACAGGAGATACTGAACTGTTGAAAGGAGAAAATATAAAAATACATCAAGTGAAGCAGGCAAAAGGAAGTACACACGTCTGAAAAAGAGGTTGACAGGAAGTGCAGACTGGATAAGCAGGAGTGAATTGAGGAGAAATCAAGACCGTAGAAGAATATATAACTAGGGGAAAGGTAGATACTGCCTACATGAAAAAATAAAAGAGAAATTTGGAGACAAGAAAAGCAGCGGTATGAATATCAAGAACTCAGCTGGAAAACCAGTACTAAGCAAAGAAGGGAAAGCTGAAAGTTGGAAGGAATACATAGAGGGCCTTTACAAAGAAAATAAACTTGAAGGAAGTATTCTAGAAATGGAAGAGGAAGTAGAGGTAGATAAGATACGAGAATACTAAAAGATTTGAGTAGAAACAGGGCCCCTGGAGTTGATGATGTTCCTATTATCGCTAGGAGAGCCAGTCATGAAAAAATGTTCCACCTGGTATGCAAATATATGAGACAGAATAAGTACCCTCAGACGTCAAGAAGAATATAGTAATTCCAATTCATAAGGAAGCAAGTGCAGACAAATGTGAAAATAACAGAGCTAAGTCATGGTTGCAAAGTAGTAACAATAATTATTTACAGACGAATGGAAAAACTTGTGGAATCCGACTTTGGGCTGTCGACGGGGTGTTAAACCCTAAGCTTCGTACCTTCATCCTTCCGACCTTGGGAAGATCAGTATGGATTTAGGAGAAATGTAGGCCCAGGCGAGGCAATATTCACATTATGACTTATCTGACAAGATAGGTTAAGGAAAGGGAAACACGTTTTTAGCATTTGTGGATCTGGAGAAAGCTTTTAACAATGTTGACTGGTTCACTCTTTCAAATTCTGAAGGTATCAGGGGTAAAATATGGGGCACGATGAATGATATTCAACTTGTACAAATACCAGACTGCAATTATTAGAATCTAAAAACATGAAAAGGTCACAGTGTTTGGAAAGGGAGTAAGACAGGGTTATAGCCTTTCTCACATGTTGTTCAATCTGTACATTGAGAAAGCAGTGAAGGAATACAAGGAGAAATTTGGAGAGGGAATTAAAGTCCAGGTAAAGGGAATAAAAACCTCGCAGCTTGCCGAAACATAGTAATTCTGTCAGAGACAGCAACAGACCTGGAAGAGCAATTAAATGGAATGGACAGTGTCTTCAAAGGAAGATATAAGATGAACGTTAACAAGAGGAAAACGAGGGTAATGTCAGAAAATCAGGCGATGATGTAGGAATTAGATTAGGTAATGAGACAATAGAAGTAGTAGATCTGCTTTGTTATTTGGGTATCAAGGTGACTTCTGATGGCCGAAGGAAAGAAGCTAAAAAATGCAGAATGACTATCGGAAGAAAAGCATTTCTGAAGAAGCGAAATTTGGTGACACCCAATATTAGTTTGAATGTTAGGAATTCCTTTCTGAAAGCATTTGTCTGGAGTGTAGCATTGTATGGGAGTCAAACAGATCAGACAGAAAGAGAATAGAAGCTTTTGAAATGAGGTGCTACAGACGAATGTTGGAGATTAGATGGGTATATCACATAAGTAATGAGAAGGTGTTCGAGAGAATTGAGGAGGAGTTTGTGGCATATTCTGACTGAGAGAAGGGATCGGTTGGTGGGACAAATTCTGAGTCATGAAGGAATCGTCAGTATTAGAAGAGAGTGTGTGGGGTAAAAAACGTAGAGGGAGACCGAGGGACGAATACAGTAAGCAGATTCAAAAGGATGTAGGTTGCTTTTCGTATTCTCAGATGAAGAGGCTTGCACAGAACAGGGTAAGATGGAGACGCAAACCAGTCTGAGGACCGAGAGCCGCAACGACAACATGTAAGAGAGGGCATCTGGCCAATTCGTAAACTAACCATGCCAAAAGAATAGTAATAATGCCGACCCCCTGCTCAAAGCGAGAGATTACGGCAGAGACAACGGAGAGGAAACTGAATGGAGCCGCTCTGAGAGCCTCATGATGATGTATGTGTGGCTCAACAGAGCAGTTGACCGCGGGGCAGGTGGCGTCGCACGCGCCCTGTCTCTGCCAGTTGGACGCGGTCCACTCTGCACTTCCCAGAAGCTGCTGCCGCCGCTAGCTTCCCGCTGCCTTCCTGGAAGAATACATCTCTCTGCTAATGGCCGCCACGCTTCCTACAGCCATGAGCTTTGGCTTCGCTTGCAACAGTGCATTCGCGGACTGTCTGTCACAATGATTAAAGAACAGCGCCCTCTTTCCTCACCAGATCCCCACGAGCCGACGTCACCACAGACGCAATACGTCATCTTTATCCATCCATTTTCAAAGATCTCGAACCATTATTTGCAAAGACGCAGGATGAAGAAAACTATAATGCCGAAATAAATTTGTGTATATGAGGCAATCATGTAGTTTTCGTTCGAGGGCGCTGCTGCAAGCAGGCGTTCCTAAAATGTGGCGCGATTCCAGTGTGGGTAGACCTATACCGGTGACCGGCTTCGGTCTTATACTAACAAGAAAACTACATGGACTCGAACAGGCATATATGTATGGACGTTTGGTTGCAGGATCTCTACGTACACTTCAATGTGCTGGTGGGTGTCTTTTTCTGCAAAGCTCTGCAACCATGCTCTAGATAGCACTGTAGATGTAATTGTAGACGCCATACGTAATGCAGATATCGTAACTATAACTTATGTAATAATCATCGTACATGTTCTCTAGCGAATTATCATCAAAAGCCGTGATGATAGTTGCAACTTTAACCTTCTTCCCGAAAGACTGTTGGTATTCACTGCCACTCCTTCCATCGCCTCTTCCCGCACTTACCGTAGCACTACCGCTTGCAATAAGTTGTTCGTCATTATCATCCCTATTATCATTATTATGAGTTTGTAACAACAGTATCTAACTTATGCTCATATTTCTGTACCATAACAGATACGAGAAAGCATGCAAATGATTCATCTTCTACACTAATAGCATCCTCACGAAGAAGGGTTCTTCGTAACTTCATCTCAACTAATCGCAATATATTAGCAGGAATGATTAGCAATCGCCGCCCCATCTGACGTTTCACCACACAAATAACATCACAAAACGCAACTTCGGAGGCACACTGCACCGTCCCCACTGGCGAACCGAGAGGTCAAAGTGCAATGCGGCATGGCACACGCAGATGCTTCTAACGGACGACTGCAGAGTTTTGCAGATGCGGGAGTATCACTAGTGCAATAAGGGATCTTTCTCTCATACGATTTTGGTGTATGTGTGTTTGTTCGAGCCCAAGTACTTTTCTTGTAAGATCGTCCTCAGACCGATTTGACTCAGGTTTATGCTAAGAAGACGCGCGTGTCGCGATCAAAATCGGTCACCTTCATATAAAATAAAGTGCATAAATACACAGGCCTGCAAAAAAAAAGTTTTTTGAAATTTGATAACTGAATGTTATGTACTTTCCACCGCTGGTTTCAAAAACGCAATTTCTTTCTATCACGTCAGGTTTTCTAAAATAAAAAAAGGGATTATGTTTGGATATAATAGCAAAATGTAAGCAATTTTCTCATTTTTTCAAACGTTATAAAATTTAGTTTTATTTATAAATCACGTTCTGAACTACACTTAAAGTACACTTCCATTTCTCTGTAAGCTCATAAGTCCTTATAATTAACACTTTCGCTCTCTGTTGAAGCTTCTTTTATTGCTTTTCTGGCTGTGGACTCTTTGTGGATCATTTCTTTTTATCATCTAGCAGTAATTCGCTGCCGGCCGCGGTGGCCGAGGGGACTGAGGCGCTCCAGTCACGGTCTGCACGGCCACTACGCTCGGGGGTTCGAATCCCCCCTCGGGCATGGATATTTGTGCCGTCCTTAGTATAAGGTAGTAGATAAGTAGTTTGTAAGTTTAGGGACTGATGACCCCGTAGTTAAGTCCCATAAGCTTAACAAACATTTGAACATTTGAGTAATTCGCTCTCTTGTTGAATGTCCATTTTCCTTGATATCTATATTCCATGGTTTTTTTTTTTTTTTTTTTTTTTTTTTTTTTTTTTTTTTTTTTTTTTTTTTTTTTTTTTGAATCTTTCGCCCTGCTCTTCATTTACATCACCAATGTTTGCGGGGAAGTAGTCAAGAAGTGAGTGGAGAAAATGAACTTTAATGCTCTTGTTACAGCCCAGATTTTTAAAGTTGTCGAGCATGTCTGCTACGATTGTCTTGTAGTTTGGATCTTTTGTTTCCTGGAAAACCCGTAAAAGTTTAAAAGATGTCCATGCAACCTTTTCTTTTGTTGTTTTCCAATGTCTGGTTCGACAAAGATACTTTCCTTTAGCTTTGCCTCGGGTAAACCAGGAAACTTTCCACAAAGATATCTGAAACACTCCCTTCTTGTCTGTTTTATCAGACCCAACTTAATGTGAAGTGGTGGAAGTTAAACCTTTTCGGGATCCTCAAGGCTTTTCCTCTCAACATTTTTAACCCATACATTTTCTTAAGGGCCAAGCCTTTTTTTTATGTAGTGTTGCTTTCTGTCTCTACTGTCCCATTCACAGAGAAAGCAAGGGAACTTTGTATAGCCATTTTGTTGACCCAGCAGCACTGAAATTACTTTTCAATCACCACATAATGTCCATTTGTGGTCTGAACAGCAGAACGTGCTTAAAACCAGTTCATTGTTTCTGTAACATTGTTTTAAGTGAACCGAGTGTCCAACTGGTATGGAAGCATATTTACTGTTGCTATTGTGTAGAAATACTGCTTTAAGGCTTTTTTTTTTTTTTTTTTTTTTTTTTTTTTTTTTTTTTTTTTTTTTTTAAGAATCAATAAGTCTCCACTCATCAGGAGCATATTCTATTTTGAAACGTGCCATAAGCCAGGAACATCACTGCAGAACACCAGCCACGTTCTTGAGAGAAGAAAGATACAAACTCTATTTGATGTATATCTAGTATAAAAATGGCTAAGATCCTAAAAAGCAAAATTCAAACGCGCTAGAGTGCTGAAATATATTTAAAAATATCGAAAAGAGCTAAAACTAAGCAAGCAGTTTACGAAATACCTGTACGTGATGGAATTTTGTAACTATTTTCCCCAAAATCAGCATTTAAAACTCTATAAAAATCACTTATTAAATTTGAAACAATTTTTATGTCGCAGACCTGTGTTATCTGCGAAGTAGACTAATATTTTCATATAAAAATATTATATCAATTCGCTGCCTTCCAAAAGAAAATAATTTTTCTAAACTCATTAACTTGTTGCCGAGTCAGGCTATTGAAAATAAAGTTTAGAGGGATCAAGACTAAAATTATGAAGTTTAACATGAAAATTAATTTTAATAAGCAATGTTTACCTCAACTTATAGCTCCAAATTGTACAGCATGTTTTAGGAGGAAAAGTAATAATCTCATGAGTTGCTAGTATAGACGAATTGCAGTAAAAATGCCATATAATACGTATCCATTTTTATTGAGTCAGAAATAAGCTGTTTTCAATGCTATTTCGTTTCTTGTGTTGGTATACCTCTTCCTATGGGCGTTTTTATCGAATGCTAACAGTAGGTGTTGATGTACAAATTGTGAAGTCATCGTTTAGTTTACATTATAGTTTCCGTTGTCATTAGTTGGCCAAGTATACGGTATTGTAACGTGTAGTGTAAACATACCGCACAATTTAGACATGCTGAGTATGCCGTTATGGTTCTTGTGTATCGACTATGCAGTAAATATGATGGTATTGTTTGTAGAGAAAATGACATACCATTTCCTAACCGCAGACTACGTGATTCAAGTGTTTACTCGGGTGTTCAATATACTGCTTGGCATTGCTACTGTACCCAACTGTTGTAATGCATCTGATCGTGTAAATGAACAGACCGTGGATGAAGTAGGAGACATTACGCCATCAGTAGAACCCGGTGCTTCAACAACAAAAAAAGGTTCAAATGTTTGTAAACCTATCGGACCAAACTGCGTGGCCATCAGTCCGTAGCTTAGAAACTACTTAAACGAAGGTAAACTAACCTGAGGACAAAACACACACACACACACACACACACACACACATGCCCCAGGAAGGACTTGAACCTCCGACGGCGAGCAACCTCGCGCTCCGCAGCGAGACGCTTTAGACTGCTCGGCTACTCCACCGCGGCCTTCAACAACACTCAGCGGATTGAGCGTATCTGTGTTCCACATACAAGAGTATAAACCCGGGCCGCTGAAACACTGCACTTGACGTTTCGCGTTGCGGCGAGTTAAGTTGGCTGCACTGCTTTAGCGACGTTGCAACACGCCTCTATACACACAGGAGACGAAACTGTTTTCAGTTGCACCTCGTAAATGTAAGCTATTGAGAAATAAAAGTGCACATAATAATTCGATCTTGAACTGCTACCACAAAGCAGCAATTAATTAACGGCATAGTAATCTAGGCAAGAGCACAACAACGCAAACGCTTTCAATAACGGAGCAGATAAATACAGAAAATAAGCCTTTGATCATGACAGATACGAAATAAACAATAATCAAGATGGTAACTTCTCTCTCTACGTTTCATAATCACAATGCTTTACACTCACCAATTTACGGCGACAATAGTGCAATTATATCCTGGTCCCTATCTTCACTGTTGTTGTCACGGCGAAAATCGTCATCACCAAGACAAGTCATTAACTGTTCATGATTACTCCCGAACCAGTTTTTCAATGTGCCCGAACTTTTTTTCCAAGATGCAGCGTCCACATTGGCAACAGCTTCACGCAACAGTCTCTCCACCTATGTTATTGTGAAAGACTTATTATTGTTCCTTGTGCAATTCTTCACGTCACTCCATATTAATTTTATAGTGTTAAAACGGCAGTGATATGGGGGCAGCCTTATTACATTGTGACGCTGCTCCATTGCGATTTCGTCTACTGCGTATGTGGGCGTAATAGGCTTATTCTGTTTCACGAGGGAATATAAAAGAAGTTTTGACATTGACATATTTGCAGCAATATTTCTTTCTTGTAACCACTGCACTATAACTTCTTTCCGATCGTCTGAAGCGAGAATGAACTTCCTGCTCAGAGTATATGCTTCGAAGTTTTTATTCATACGAAACTGAGAACTTACTCAGAAAATGGCACTAGACAAACGTCTTTGTGGTGAGATTATCCAATTACTTGAATTCGGAAAGTCAAGTTAGACCAATCACAGTAAAACAAATCGCAGCGAAAGAAGCACACACAACGTAAACACGCGATAAACACGATACACAACGTTGTTTACGGTAGCACTGAACAAAGCCGGCAACGCGGGAACTTTGACGTCACGCCACGTGACCACGGGAAGTGTTTATCGCGCTGTGATTGAATCGTTCCTAGCGACTAGCGCCTCGCTTCTTGCTCTTCACTTGTTATATGTAAACGTCAAGTGCAAAGTTTCAGCGGTCCGGGTATAGGGGACATTACGTATCGACAGGTTCTACCCGTATCGTTTACAGTTCATGTAACACCTTAGGGCAAAATATGAAAATAGACTACTGCAATTTTGTCGTTGGATACTTGAAAATCAAGTAATCGTATTACACTCTTCTCTGATGAAGTCACTTTAACTCGTGACGCTATCAATAACACTCGTAATTCACGTCAGTGGTCCGAAGAAAACCCACGTGTCATTGTGTAGATATATTTACAAGAAAGCTTCTCTGTAAACGTGTGGTGTGGTTTGGTAGACAATCAGCTGATCAGGTCTGTTGTGTTACCGCATCGTCTTACAGGACACCGTTACTTACACTTATTTGAAAATGAGCTTCCCGAATTTTTGGAAAATTCCTACAAGAATCCAACGTTCTTCCAGCATGCCGGAGCTCTTTCACGTTCTAGTCGTCAGGTGATGCATCATCTAAACCTAAAATTCCCCACAAGATAGATCGATACCTATGAACACATTTTGTTGCCCACCGGATTTTTGCTTAAGGGGGTGGCTGAGAGGCGAAGTCTACAAACAAAACACAAGAGCCGATTTGATCATTCGGATTGTGAATAGTACACCCTTCATGAAAGAAAGAAAGACGGCTTAAGAAGAGGCACAAGAAAGCTAAGCGAATCTCAGAAGAGCTGTGGGTAGTGTCACTGCATTTGGCAGTGGAATTTTTGAAAATCAACTTTGAACGTCGTCACTTGCTTTCGCCTTACGCCTGTTTGGGTTACATACTAACAGCTTTATCTCTGTACTCAATAAAAATATGATACATCTTATGTGACGTTCTTATTGCAGTTCGTACTGTCATCCCCTAAAATATTTACTACAGCGATCCGCCCCAGTTTTGCATGGATGACTTCTGTGGATGGACGGAGAAGATCATGTGTCGAAGTTTTAACAGACCTCGCTACGCCCATGTATAAAGAAACCATATTGTATTTAAGGCAAATGGGAAATGCCAATGGATAAACAATTGTTTTTATTTTTGTATTTGGAGAACAAACGTTTAATTTTTTGGTGTAATAACTCGAGAGCAATCTACATAAAATTGGCCGTGTGAAAAGCATGAGTGATCCAAATTTTAGCCAGCAAAAGTTAAAGATTGGCGTTGAGCTTGTTGATGGTAGCAGCAGAGGCAAGATGGAAAGGGAACTAGAGCCACTTCAATTAATTTGTAGCCGCGGCAGAGTAGCCTTGCGCACTAAAACGCCCAACCACGGTGCGCGCGGCCATTCGCCGTCGGGGGTTCGAGTTCTCCCTCGGGCATTTGTGTTTGTGTTGTCCTTAGCATAAGTTACTTTAAAAAAGTGTAAGTAGTTTGTAAGCTTAGGGACTAATGACCGACGTGGTTAAGTCTCTTAGTATTGCAAACATTTGAACATTTAAATTAATTTGTAAATCATTGGAACTGATCGGTATGGTTATAATCTGTACGTCTTCGCCTTTGTATCTGCAACCAATGATTGTTGCCTTGATTAAATTTGTTCTCGACTGTTTGATGATCAGTCTGGTTCCGTTGCACAACTTTGGTGTGGTTGTTGCGAATAATCACCACCAGTGATCCAACCTTCAGTGTTTAAAGCGTTCGGTGCCATTCCGGATGGTTCCAACGAGTTAAGAAATTCAGTCGGATAATTGACGACTTGTTTTTCGTCCATCAGTGTGTCGATTGATTTGTATTTGTTTCGGCAGGCAGTTTTCATTGAATTGACCTCTACGGATAGTGACTGGGAAAATTGCAATTAATAACAGGTTCTCCGTTTCTATCACGCCAGTCTTCTGTTACTACAGTGTTGCCGGGTGAAGCACTAGCGGTCCTTCCGTGACTGTTCGTGTTACGCTGTGCTAGGGCAACACCGTCTAGATACAAGGCCTCACAACAAGTCCGTGTCACGCCACAGCGATACGCTTCCATCGCAAGCTCACTGGATGACGCTACGAGGCGGTGGGCAGTGCCCCAGCGGCCAGCCAGTGAGATTGCGATGGCAGCGTATCGGTGTGACGTGACACGGACTTGTTGTGAGGCCTTGTATCTAGACGGTGTTGGCTAGGGTGCTACTGCTGTTCCAAGTGCCAGGCGTTGACTTTTACATACATATTAGACTCTGATATTAATGTGTTCATATGGATTAAACACGCTCAGGATTTTATAAGCATAGTATTCAATGTATTAAATTATATTACGTAGAACATAGCGACCAATAAAATATTTTCTGAAATGTGGTAAAGTTGAAAAGTGAAAGAGTAAATAGCTTTTCCAAAGAATAATTATTGTGCCATATTATGCGCTTCATTTTTCGAATCCAAGGAGGTTAGAATAGAGGAAGACGCCATTACGCTGAAAAAGTGAAGCCTGCCTCTGCCATTCTGCTAAGTTTTGGAGAAGTGTTCGTATTTTTTTAGAGCTAATGTTTTATGTCACTTAAACAGAAATAAAACGTCCGACAGTTTTGCCGTGATGTACAACGTACTAAAAGAGTGCAAATTAGCCGTTAAAAACTAAGTTTTCAAATATATTATGATGACTATTTATTACTATTCATTCGAGAAAGTATATTGTTTGAAAGTACATACTTTGCAGTGATTGTCAGTTCAATGTATTAACAGTAAGAGGGTTGACATAACGCTTAGTTTTAATGGAGAAATAGCATTCCAAAACTGACCAAAGTGGCCGACAGGCTTCAACTGACGTATGTGCTCGGCATAGATAATGCCATCTCCCTTTATTCTAACCTCCTTGTTCAAATCAATAAATATCTTGATCCGGTCGCTACCAAACTTGACAACATCATCCAATGGGCTAATCTTATGACTTCTTGAATCGCTCCAGCTGAGTTCAGATAACATACATACATACATAGGTGCATACACCCCGCATAAGCAGAGGCATGTAGGTAGGGAATTAGCGGGACATTCGTGTCCTTTCGACGTGTGTGGATGATATGTGGAAAGCCAACTATGGAGACCACGGCGGGGTCGGAGAAAAAACGGAAGAAAGAGTATGATAAAAGTGAGTGGCGTCCAAGTAGGTTATCTGTCTCTCTCTCTCTCTCTCTCTCTCTCTTCCCGTCTTTCTTCAGCACTTTCCCTCGGCGGTGTACAACCGCACGCATGCCAATGTCGCAAGATTTAATTATGTAGCACTGCACGTGAGTGCATCATCTGTGCGTGTAGTTAAAGTTTTTGTTCACTAACCTGTCATCTTCTTTTCCGTTGTTGTCACCACGCAGAAGCAGCACCCAGCTCGTCGATCGTCCTACCTTGAAGTGCTGTGGAACTTTTGAAACTGCTGCTTATGCTTACGATTTTTATATTAAGACGGGATGCCAGTTGTTTCATAATGTTTATTTAACTTATATGTCGTGAAACAACAAGCGACAGATGTAACACTATACATGATTTTCGTACACTTGAATCGAAATTACAGTAGTTAATAATATGAAGACTGAACTGCCTTAAGGCTATTGTAAGAGCGCGACTGTCATAGTTTCTTTCTTAATTCGAGAACAGTCAGTGCTGAACTGCCTGCAACGGAGCAGCGCTGGTCCCACGCACCATCAGTTTAAGCGCGTAGCACACTTTCTAGAGCCGGCCGAGGTGGCCGAGGGAACTGAGGCGCTCCAGTCACGGTCTGCACGGCCACTACAGTCGGGGGTTCGAATCCCCCCTCGGGCATGGATATTTGTGCCGTCCTTAGTCTTAGTTAATTCATAAGTAGTTTGTAAATTTAGGGACTGATGACCCCGTAGTTAAGTCCCATAGACTATACAAACATTTGAACATTTTGTTCCGTTCCTACTTCTCTCCAGTTGAGGGAACGGCGATTGTCCGGCTGAACGATATATTCAATTGTTTCTTCAAACAGAGCACAATTGCATAAACGAAACACACTATAATAAAGCTTCATGTAAACACGGTACTACACAGGCCGCGGCGGAGTGGCAGAGCACATTGAGGTCGCGGTGGAGTAGCCGAGCGGTCTAAGGTGCCTCGCTGCGGAGCGCGCGGTTGCTCGCCGTGGAGGTTCGAGTCCTCTCTGGGGCATGGCTGTGTGTGTGTTGTCCGTAGGTTAGTTAACCTTAGTTTAAGTAGTTTGTAAACTACGGACTGATGATCACGCTGTTTGGTCCGATAGATTTACAAACATTTGAACCATTTTGAGCGCATTGAGGCGCTATGTTCCGTTACGCTAGGCCGTTTCCCATCGGGGGTTCTAATCCCCTCTCGGGCATGTATGTTTGTGTTCTCTTTAGTATAAGGTAGTTTAAGTAGTTGTGTAAGTTCAGGGACTGATGTCCCCGCAGTTAAGTCCCATAAGCTTAACAACATATGAACATTTGAAGTAACTACACAAAATCACCTTAAGTTCTATACAATAGTTTATCTAATATTTATAATCATGGGATCTTGCACAGAGGTGGAGGCAACGTCTGGGCAATATTGGCGCAACTTCTCACGGAAATGCGATATGTTATTCCATAATGTGTCATATTATGTCATCTTTTCCCAACCATTCCACCTATGACGTGCTCTATTAGATACGAAAGAGATGCATCTAAAAAGTAGCTACCTAGGTCTTGTTATTCTAGTTTTGGCTGCCGAAGCAGAATTAGCGGCAGACATGAAGAGGAGAATGAAGAATGTGAATGGAACAGCAAGTCGCAAAGCACTGCTGTGCAGCGGTGCCTCAAATTAGGTGCTGGTTGTGAGTCAACCTAGACTCCGGTCGTTCTGGATCCACAGATGTCGTAACGCACAAGTTACGCCACTCACGTGGGAGAGACTCGAGCACCTTTCTTATGGCCCTGGTCTCTCACTCAGGCATTTATCACGTGTTTGGTCACTTGGAGGCTCACGATTCCTGCCCGACAAGGCTGTACAGCAGGCAGTTACTGACTTCGTCTTCCAGAAGGACACGGTGTTTTACTAAACTGGTATTTTCAACACACTGCGGTTATGGAGAAAGGTAAATGCCTCAATTTGTCCTTTCAATCTGTCCTGCCCCTCTTTCTGTGCATCTCCTCGTCACACTCTCCCTGTTGATCTCCTCCTTCCCCTACGTCAGTTTCCCATCCCTGGTCTATTTCCTCCTATAATTCCGCCCAGCCTAGAGCTTTGTTTAGTGTTATGTTAAAAATCTTTTATCTAAGACAGGTCTTGACCAAATGCTTTGAAATACTAATACAACGTTCCATTGTTATACGATCGGGTTTTTAATATATGCCATATTTCCATTTATAAAACTGTTATGATGGAGTAACGTTGTTACAGAAATGCACAAAAGTTACATAAAATATAGATTACATACATATACACTACTAGCCATTAAAATTGCTACACCAAGAAGATATGGAGATGACAAACGTGTATTCATTGGACAAATATATCATACTAGAACTGACATATAATTACATTTTCACGCAATTTGGGTGCATAGATCCTGGGAAATCAGTACCCAGAACAACCACCTCCGGCAGTAATAACGGCCTTGATACGCCTGGGCATTGAGTCAAACAGAGCTTGGATGACGTGTACAGGTACAGATGAAAAACGGCCTTGATACGCCTGGTCATTGAGTCAAACAGAGCTTGGGTGGCGAGTACAGGTACAGATGCCCATGCAGCTTCAACACGATACCAAAATTCATCAAAAGTAGTGACTGGCGTATTGTGACGATCCAGTTGTTCGCCTGTCATAGATCAGACGTTTTCAATTGGTGAGAGATCTGGGGAATATGCTGGCCAGGGCAGCAGTCGAACATTTTCCGTATCCAGAAAGGCCCGTACAGGACCTGCAACATGCGGTCGTGCATTATCCTGCTGAAATGTAGGATTTCGCAATGATCGAATGAAGGTTAGAGCCGCGGGTCATAACACATCTGAAATGTAACGGCTACTGTTCAAAGTGCCATCGATGCGGACAAGAGGTGACCGAGACGTGTAACCAATGGCACCCCATACTATCATGCCGGGTGATACGCCAGTACGATGACGAAAACACGCTTCCAATGTGCGTTCACCTCGATGTCAGCAAACACAGATACAACCATCATGATGCTGTAAACAGAACCTGGATTCTTCCGAAAAATGACGTTTTGCCATTCGTGCACCCAGGTTCGTCGTTGCGCACACCATCGCTGGCGCTCCTGTCTGTGATGCGGCGTCAAGGGTAACCGCAGCCATGGCCTCCCAGCTGATAGTCCATGCTGCTGCAAACGTCGTCGAACTGTTCGTGTAGATGATTGTTGTCTTGCAAACATCCTGTTGACTTAGGGATCGAGACGTGGCTGCATGATCCGTTACAGCCATGCGGATAAGATGCCTGTCATCTCGTCCGTTGGGATCCTGCACGGTGTTCCGTATTGCCCTCCTGAACCCACCGATTCCATATTCTGCTAACGGTCATTGGAGAGCGACCAACGTGAGGAGCAATGTCGCGATACGTTAAACCGCAATCGCGATAGGCTACAATGCGATCTTTATCGAAGTCGTAAACGTGATGTTACGCATTTCTCCTCCTTACACGAGGCATCACAACATTTCACCAGGCAACGCCGGTCAACTGCTGTTTATGTATGAGAAATCGGATGGAAACTTTCCTCATGTCAGCACGTTGTAGGTGTCGCCACCGGCGCCAACCTTGTGTGAATGCTCAGAAAAGCTAATCATTTGCATAACACAGCATGTTCTTCCTGTCGGTTATATTGTACGTCTGTATCACGTCATCTTCGTGGTGTAGCAATTTTAATGGCCAGGAGTGTATTTAAGAAATCGGTATATAAATACCTCTTCGGTATTATGACGAATCATTGTGTTAAAATTTTATAGCTATCGATCAAGAACTTTCAAGACATTAACGGTTTTGCACAAACGAACGCTTACATTTAATTATTACTATTTATGCTCAGAAACAGTTAAGTTTCATCGCAAATTGAAATTATTTCAAACAATATCTCATTCATCCTTCTACGATGAGTTTGTATCGAGGAAAGGTGGTGCTTACTAATTAAAACAGATCACAGACATATGACACAAAAACAGAAACAATACTGAATATATTGTTAAATAGCCCATGATACGTGAATGTACTTTGGCAACTCATGCTGGATTTGCACTATCTTTCATGTTAAACTTTGCAGAAATAATAAGTTTTTCCGCAATTGAAATCCTTTCAAACTTTCAGGATCAGAATGTGACGTCTGTTCTTTCCAAACAGACGCCACATGTATATATATAATATGCCGGTGACGGGCAATGATCCTATCGTTAGTGGGGAGGGGTGGGCAAGTTTGAAGCCCTTACTCTTACGGGAATTAGTTAAACTACGAGTTTGATTACTATGGGCAGGGCGAAGCTGGGAATTTGTATCTGACGGGAGGCGTGCATGGGTAGTCCTTGCAGGTGCGGTGATCACTGTGTCCCCAGTGGTGTAGGGGTCAGCGCAACTGCCTAGAAAGCAGGAGACCCGGGTTCGAATCCCGGCTGGGTACACATTTTCAGCTTTGCCCAATCTCAGTTGAAGTCATATATTCTATGAATATTTTATAACAACTTCGTTATTTTAGGACACCGGTGTAAAGCTGATATCGGCACTACCGTCTGATGATGGAATCAGGCCCGAAACAAGTAACGGTGGAATAAATTGATTTATAAATATCTTGTGGCTGGTTGCAGTATTTATTTACTACAGTACTATTCCTCATCCACTCTTCTACGATTAGATTAGAGAAAAAAGGGGGCTGACTTGAGAAATAATATGAATGGATTATTTTTATGTGCATTTTACTGATATCTAAATCATTATTCTACTATTCGAGGCAGAGATGAAAAAAAAAAGTTCGAAATCATTGTAATCGGTGCAGGTATTTTTGGGTTATAAATGGTGCATTTAATCCGACTTCCTTTTATCTATTCAGATTTAAATGTAACCAGGGACCGTTGGCAATTTGATTATGATTAAAAAAACTCCGCCGCTTCTTTTAATTAAAAAATATATAAAAATATATATTTAGCAATAAAAGACAGTCGTGATTGCAACTTTTTTATTGGTTTTTAACGTGTTTAACCCTGTCTTAAAATATCACATCAGGTGAGTTGAACTAAAATCCTTTGCTTGCCACGATCTGGCAACGTCAAATAATTGAACTAGGATACGGTCGACAATACCCATCAGGATCCTAAAATAGAGCTGCAACGGCGACCGCGATTGTGCAACGATACTGCATGATTCAACAGCAAGCCGGCCTGACGGCAGTGTTGACGTAGCATTGAAAACATCGGCAAGTTGAGCAGGAGTGTGAATGTGCTCCTATCATTGCACAATCGCGGTCGCCGTTGCAGCTCTGTTTTAGGATCCTGATGGGTTTTGTCGACCGTACCCTAGTTCAATTATCTGACGCTGCCAGATCGTGGCAAGCAAGGGTTTTAATTCAACTCACCTGATATGATATTTTAAGACAGGGTCAAACACGTTAAAAATCAATAAAAAAGTTACAATCGCGACTGTCTTTTATTACTAAACAAGCTATCTGGTTGCTGTACCAGCTGGCCCTAAGAGGTGGAGAATATTTTATCTTACTTTTTAAAAACACACACAAACTTAAAAAGGCTCCCAATTTTGCCTAAACTAATTGGCATCACAAAAAAAAAAAAAAAAAAAAAAAAAAAAAAAAAAAAAAAAAAAAAAAGAGAGAGAGAGAGAAGGAAAACGTGACTCTGGTAGGACACAGCTGGCGTGCCCCTGGTCGTCTTCATTGCGTAGTCAGGCATATGGGTAAACTTATCCCGTAGAGCACGGGTGTACTGAAACTGCCTGGCAGATTAAAATTGTGGGCCGGAACCGGGACTCGAACTTGGGATCTTTGCCTTTTCGCAAGAGAGCTTCTATGAAGTTTGGAAAATAGGAGGCGAGGTACTGGCGGAAGTAAAGTTGTGAGACGGCATCGTAAGTCGTGTCGGGATAGCACAGTCGGTAGTGCGCTTGCCCGCGAAAGGCAAAGGTCCCAGGTTCGAGTCCCAGTTCCGGCACACAATTTTAATCTGCCAGGAAGTTTCATATCAGCACACACTCCGCTGCAGAGTGAAAGTTTCATTCTGGAAACATCACTTATGCTGTGGCTAAGCCATGTCTCCACCATATCCTTTCTTCCAGGAGTGCTAGTCTTGCTTGGTTCGCAGGAGAGCTTCTATGAAGTTTGGAAAGTAGGAGGCGAGGTGCTGGCGGAAGTAAAGTTGTGGGTCCGCATCGTGAGTCGTGTCGGGATAGCACAGTCGGTAGTGCGCTTGCCCGCGAAAGGCAAAGGTCCCAGGTTCGAGTCCCGGTTCCGGCACACAATTTTAATCTGCCAGGAAGTTTCATATCAGCGCACACTCCGCTGCAGAGTGAAAGTTTCATTCTGGAAACATCACTTAGGCTGTGGCTAAGCCATGTCTCCACCATATCCTTTCTTCCAGGAGTGCTAGTCTTGCTTGGTTCGCAGGAGAGCTTCTGTGAAGTTTGGAAAGTAGGAGGCGAGGTGCTGGCGGAAGTAAAGTTGTGAGGCCGCATCGTGAGTCGTGTCGGGATAGCACAGTCGGTAGTGCGCTAGCCCGCGAAAGGCAAAGGTCCCAGGTTCGAGTCCCGGTTCCGGCACACAATTTTAATCTGCCAGGAAGTTTCATATCAGCGCACACTCCGCTGCAGAGTGAAAGTTTCATTCTGGAAACATCACTTAGGCTGTGGCTAAGCCATGTCTCCACCATATCCTTTCTTCCAGGAGTGCTAGTCTTGCTTGGTTCGCAGGAGAGCTTCTGTGAAGTTTGGAAAGTAGGAGGCGAGGTGCTGGCGGAAGTAAAGTTGTGAGGCCGCATCGTGAGTCGTGTCGGGATAGCACAGTCGGTAGTGCGCTAGCCCGCGAAAGGCAAAGGTCCCAGGTTCGAGTCCCGGTTCCGGCACACAATTTTAATCTGCCAGGAAGTTTCATATCAGCGCACACTCCGCTGCAGAGTGAAAGTTTCATTCTGGAAACATCACTTAGGCTGTGGCTAAGCCATGTCTCCACCATATCCTTTCTTCCAGGAGTGCTAGTCTTGCTTGGTTCGCAGGAGAGCTTCTGTGAAGTTTGGAAAGTAGGAGGCGAGGTGCTGGCGGAAGTAAAGTTGTGGGTCCGCATCGTGAGTCGTGTCGGGATAGCACAGTCGGTAGTGCGCTTGCCCGCGAAAGGCAAAGGTCCCAGGTTCGAGTCCCGGTTCCGGCACACAATTTTAATCTGCCAGGAAGTTTCATATCAGCGCACACTCCGCTGCAGAGTGAAAGTTTCATTCTGGAAACATCACTTAGGCTGTGGCTAAGCCATGTCTCCACCATATCCTTTCTTCCAGGAGTGCTAGTCTTGCAAGTTTCGCAGGAGAACTTCTGTGAAGTTTGGAAAGTAGGAGGCGAGGTACTGGCGGAAGTAAAGTTGTGAGGCGGCATCGTGAGTCGTGTCGGGGTAGCTCAGTGGTAGAGCGCTTGCCCGCGAAAGGCAAAGGTCCCAGGTTCGAGTCCCGGTTCCGGCACACAATTTTAATCTGCCAGGAAGTTTCATATCAGCGCACACTCCGCTGCAGAGTGAAAGTTTCATTCTGGAAACATCACTTAGGCTGTGGCTAAGCCATGTCTCCACCATATCCTTTCTTCCAGGAGTGCTAGTCTTGCTTGGTTCGCAGGAGAGCTTCTGTGAAGTTTGGAAAGTAGGAGGCGAGGTGCTGGCGGAAGTAAAGTTGTGAGGCCGCATCGTGAGTCGTGTCGGGATAGCACAGTCGGTAGTGCGCTAGCCCGCGAAAGGCAAAGGTCCCAGGTTCGAGTCCCGGTTCCGGCACACAATTTTAATCTGCCAGGAAGTTTCATATCAGCGCACACTCCGCTGCAGTGTGAAAGATTCATTCTGGCATAGGTGTACTGCCCGGACCACAGCATACAAAAGGGCGGTGCTTCTGCATAGCTGTTGTTTGTGATTCGTGTCAAAAGGTTTCCACAGTGATTATTATAGCAAGACGGGAATTAACAGACTTTGAATGCTTCGAAATTCCATTTTCGAAATTGAGTATTCCGGTATGATGAGAGTATGCAGTGTATACGAAATTCCAGGCATTATCTCTCACCACCGACAATTCAGTGGCCGGCGGCCTGAACCGAGAGAATCTTCTCAATACGGGTTGTCAGTGTTATCAGACAGGTAGCATTGCTTGAAATAGCTGCAGAATCGATGAATGTCTTCGTTTGGACAGTGTCGCGCAGTTAGACGTTAACGGGCTGTGGTACAACTTCTGGACCATACAACCAACAATTTGGCCATCCATATCGGCCGACATGCATTGCATCAAATATTGCCACACCGTTATATCTATCTGTCAGCAGAGCAATAAAGATTGGCCTAAATATTTCAGCGACGACATATAGCATACAGCTTACATTTAGTACTCTACGACGTATCAAGACGTGGTATCTATCTACAGTGGATGAAGCGAGGCAACGTGCTCTGTACAAGTTCAGTGTCCACAGAAAAACGGTTAAATAGAACACTGAATTCAATGAAAAGGTGTTGAACATTTTTAGACAATAGTCTAGACGCCTCAGGGGCCTATTTAGACAGTAATTTGCACCAAATCGTACGCTGGAATAAGTATGTTTTATATTACACAATAATAAAATTTTTGTTCTTAATCTTTTTCTGTGTTTTTTCTTCCAAGCACCCCCTTACACTCCCGGCGCCCATGTATGGGACACAATCGAGATGCCAGTTAGTACACAAGAACGTGCCCCGACAACATATCCGCATTATTATTAACGGCTACACAGGCGGCTTGGTCCAATATTGCTGCAGGAGACTTCTAATGTTTTTTGAGTCCATGCCACTTCGAGCTGCTGCACTTCGCTGGGAAAACGAAGGCCCGACCGACTCGATGTTACGAGGTATCCCACAAATTTTGTCACCTCAGTGTATTACAACTGCCCTACAATATTTTGACAACGAGGTAAATCATTTGATTTAGGATATACTTAACATTGTTAGTCCACTAAACAAGTTGTATGTTTTATAGCTCCAAGGCAGCTATAACAATGTACCGGTAATTTACTTTATTTAGCATATGGCTTACAGAATAATATATTGAGTACATACAATAATTGATGTAAACGTGATGTGTGTTCTTACAAGGAGATGTGCGAATACACAAGTGTGTGAAATAAATAAAGAGAGCTGTAGAGCGGCAGTAGATGAAGTTTGGGGGTCCATTTCTCATCATAGGTGTATATCGAGAGCTGCCAGCCAGTTAATTGCTGCAGGTGTTGCGTCTACAAAGTCTTTCCAGGTGCCCATGAATTTTCTTTTTGGACAGTCGCGTAGAATGTGCTCCAGCGTTTGTGCCGATGTTCCGCAGTTGCATTGCCATCGTCAGTAATTTTCTACTTGTGTAGCATTACTTTGGTTACGGTGTGGCCAGTTCTGATCCGGTTGAGGGAGCCCCATGTTGTTCTTGGTGGGCTTGCACCCGGAAGTTGGATGGTCGGGTCTATATTGTTTAACTTCTTGTGGCTATGGAAGGACGTCCACTGAGTTGGCCAATGCTTACCCATATTGATTCTCTAGATTTTGGTCGGGTGTGTGGTACGTTGTTCAATGATCCGTGAATAGGTAAGTCTCTGGATCGTTTGAGTTTCATCCATTCATGTGTTACTGCTTGTTGTAGATTTGGAGGAGCAATATCGGCGATTACTGATAGCCAAGGTGTTGGTGTGAATTTGAGAGGTCACGCTCCTCGTAGCTTCATTTAGATGGAAATTATTTTGTTGGGCGACAGGATACACATGTGCTTGTGTTGTGGTTCTTAAGGTAATTAAATGATAGAAATCTCATTCCAAACAAATCATTTTATACGCCCTTTTAGTTTGTGTAACAAAACGTACAGGATAACCACTTTTTGCATGCATTTGCTGAGTGGAGACAGACGACACAGGGGGATGTGGAATTTCATATTGATAATCTCATTGGGATTCGAATTGAGTACTGTCGGATCACAAGTACATGCCAAAAGCATGAAAACCACTGCAAGTCAGCTTTAAAAACAATTTTGGAAGGGCAATGAATACTTTAGGACTGCATGCAGCTACTATTTGAATACTAACAGCAATTGGTGCTCCAAGTAACAAATAAGAAAAATATTAAATGTGAATGAAAAAACCCACGACACTGTTGTAATATTTTACAACATTTATTACTTTACAGATTAATTTTCACCTGCCACACTATCATCAGGTACAAATTTAAATTTGTGTGGTTGTGAAATTTCTGTGCGATCAAAGATTTTAAACTAGGTACATTTACAAAATAACTTAGTTTCATTTCAAAGATAGCAACTGTAGGTATTTGATTTAGGACTGAAACCAGTGGATATGTTTCAGTAAACCACGGTGTGTATGTGACACATGAAGTAGTAAGCTTTATATTGTACATTACAAATTACGACAAATGCTCTGATCAGAAAAATTTGAACAGTAACAAATATCTATGTCAGACACTTTTTATTTCTTATTTTATCAATATTTATTCGCAATAGCGAATTTTCCACAGCTTCACTGTATAAGTTGTGGATGTCCTACCAAATGGTGACACGAAAATTTGTATCGGGCTGGGATTCCAATCCAGGTTTTCCGTTTCTCGCAAGCGTTTGACGTTACTATTAGGCTACCCGAACGAGACTCCAGGACCGACACAGACTTCCATATGCCACATCGACTGCACATATGAGTCAACTACATTCATCCCTTGGTACTCGCAGATTATTCTTTATTCCCGCACCAAGGTGTATGAAAACAAAGAGGCATTACCCTATGCTGTTATCGTCATTTATTAAATTACTGCACGGTGACGAATTACAGTAATGAGGGTAATGTCTCCCTGGTATGGGAATACAGTACAATATGTGAGTACCAACCAAGGTATGAATGTAGTTGACTCATATGTGCAGTCGTGGTGACATGCTGAAGTTTGGGTTGGTCCTGGAGTCATGTACGGGTAGCCTAATGGGGCGGAGTGTTGGCTCAAAGCGCTCGGTGAGAGAGCTGAATCATCACCACCTAGAAGACAAGGCCTCACAACTGTCGAGGAAAACGAAAGAGACAGACCACGGCGTGCACGTCATGCGACGTAAGCAAGTCAGTCCTGAGCCGGCGCTATCGCTAGCTGATTGGCCGGCCACTGAGGTGCAGCCCACAGCCTCATAGGGGGCAGCAACTCACCTGGATCACACCGACTCAGGACTATCTTGCTTATGTCGAATGACGTGCACGCTGCGGCCTGCCTTTCTCGTTGACCTCACAACTGGCCATCACCTACATCACACTGAGAGGCCATGAGGCCAACGAGAAAGACAGGCTCCGACGTACACGTCTTGTCACGTAAGCAAGGTAGTCCTGAGTCGGCGCATAGCTAGTGGAGTGGCTGGCCGCTATGAGGCAGTGGGCTGTGCACGATCAGTCGGCCACTCAGCTAGCTATCACACCAGCTCAGGACTACCTTGCTTACGTGACAAGACGTGTGCGTCAGAGCCTGTCTTTCTCGTTGGCCTTGGAGAGGCTGGCAATAGAAGCTGACTGGCCGGCCACTACGAGGCAATAGGCGTGCCCCAGTGGCCAGCTAGTCAACTGGCAGCTATGGCCTCTTGTTGTGACGTAGGCATGGCCAGTTGTGAGGCCTTGTCTTCTAGGCGTTGTTGGGTGAATGTCCTCAGTGATAAGAAAACTGAGCCAAGAACTGTACGGTGAACCACGAAAACGAAAACAAACGCCCGCAACGGATGTAACAAAACTGGGTAACCCAGGTTCTAGTCCCAGCCCGGCACAAATTTTCGTATGTCACCGTTTGGTAGGACATACATACCTTATACAGTGAAGCTGTGGGAAATTCGCTGTTGTGAACAAATATTGATAAAAAAAATTGTCATTACTGTAGTTCGTCACCACAGAATAACTTTTTATTTGCTTCCATGACAAGCTGCTCGAGGTTAAAACCTCTTCTTCATGTGAATCCGGGATTACATTACAGTACTTTTTGTCCTAGTTGTAACCAGCAAGCATCGTCTGTTTTGAGAATAACTTCCTTACAAATAAGGTACAATCAACACTTTTTAAGCTAAAATGGTACTAGAATTTGAATAAAATAATATCTAAATCATCATAATGAAACACAAACAAATAAATGTACTGAATTAACAATCGTTTTGTTTTACAATTTTTACAACATTCTTAAGTTTATATGTTGTAAATTACAATACAATTATATATTTCTTAACTGTATCTTTGATTTACAATGTAAACTAGTAATAAGTGCTCTTTGATTTACAAGGCACTATTTCCTTTGATCATAGATATTGTATTTATAGTCGATAGCATTCAAGGAGGTTATAATAAAGCGAGGTAGCGTTATCTACGCCGAATACGGGATTGGTTGAAGCCAGAAGGGCCATGCTTTTGTGCCCAAAACAAAGATTTCTCACTTTAAACCCTGTGTGAATATTGACCTCTTTACGTAATGTCACTAAATTGACAATCACATCAAAGTATTTACTTAGATAAGACGTACATACAACGACTAGAGTTGCTATATACACGCACTACGTCAAATGTTTTGGGCACAAACAAATGCCGGAGTACCCAGTTTACTGGTCTCACGTTTTCAGTGTTAGGGTATCTCAGTGTTAGGACACCTCCTTGATAGTACCAGTGATCTCTATGGATAGCACAGATCTCTATCCAAATTGGATGTATAACTCTGATTTTTAAGCATAGAACTCCAGTGTCCCTAACATTCATGTATTTTGTACAAGATTTACCATTGCCCAGAATATTTTAATTTGGCAAACGAATTTCCATCAGTTATTACGTGACAAAGAATTGGTTGATTACCTTTTGATTTGAAATTTATGTCAATAAGCGATGTAATAGGCTGATATAGAAGCGGAATCGAAACGTATTTTGCCGCGCGGGAGTATCCGAGCGGTCTGGAGCGCCACGTTACAGATTGCGCCGCCTCCTGCGTCGGAGGTTTGAATCCTCCCTCGGGCTTGAATGAGTGTGTTGTCCTTAGGTTAGTTTAACTTAGTTTAATTAGCGGCTGATGACCAACGTAGTTTGGTTCCATAGAATTACAAACATTTGAACATTCGAAACGTATTTTCTTTTCTTTATTCTGTAACACTTCAGAGCCACCATATTTGAATTTGGCAAAAAACGAAATATGAACCTCTATAGGTGGCACGCTTAGCTGAAACGCAATATTTAGGTGAGATAGAAATCAACGATGGAAGACTTTCTCTAAGATCTTTATTTTTCTATACCTCTATACAAGTTCTGGATTGTTTATGTTACTGGTTCGTGTTTGTGCTGTGAGAGATCACAGCATTTGTGTGAATACGTCACGAACCTTAGGGTTACTCCTACTGCATCATATTACTATCTAAAATTAGTAATTTATTGCAATATTACGTTAACCAAAGCGGATTTTACCTTAAGTGCAGTGAAATAAAATTTCGACCATAAATCTACTACATCCAATAAATTAAAGTGTAATATATCTGCTTTTCCATCTTAAGCCCTCAAAACATGTCGTGTGGGTAAATTAAAAGTGTCTGACACAGAAACCTGTTATAATATTTTATTTCGTTTTTGTCTCTATAAGGACTTTCCTTGAGCAAAACTTGATTTTTCTTTTTTATACCATAGCATATTTCGCTACCTTTGTAGCATCATCAGTGGGTCTTTTTGCTCCTCGTTTTTACTCGAGGTAGTAACTCAGATTTCCTACATTTTCTGTGTAGGTCCTCCTTGACAGTTTATTGTCTGCAAATGTGATAGTGTCTTCATTGGCAGATGATGACGGAAACAGCACTATTTCACTGTCACTATGAATTGTGAAAACAAAAGGGCCACACCATATTTGTAGATGACAAAGTAACAAGGAGGAAGTGTAGGGAAACTGAACTGCTACCATATTAAAAAATGAGGATGCTGCTCATTGATGATGCTGCAACTGTAGCGAGACACGTTTGGGTGGAAAAAGAAAGAAACTGTGTTTTGTTCAAGGCAGATCCTCATAGAGAAAAAACGAAATATTTGTTAAGCAAACATAGATCAAAAGAGTAGTCGCAGTTCCCATACCATCATCTACATACAATGGGAATAACAGAAGAGGATCCTAAATGTAGGATCTGTGATGACGGTGATGAAACTGCATCACATCTAATCTTCGAATGCATTGCATTGGAGAGTAAAGGGCACAGAACATTTGAGGCAACCAGACCCGAAGAAACTGTGTCTAATAAAGAACTGGTGAAGGGACTCCTTGCACAGTTCAAGGTATTGGTTGGCTTTACTCGATATACAGGGAGCGATACCGCACAATAAACTTAGTTTCGGTGCGGGCAGTGGCGGGTTGGACCAAGACTGTTTTGGCTTCCCTGAGAAAATCAAATCAAATCAAAATCCTAAGCCATAGTCTAACATGGACGATATAACATTAATTAATAACGTGTGACAAAGGACTGAACACGATTACCTTGTCCTTAATGTACACGATTATCCTGTCCTTAACAGATCCAGTGTTATATACTGGTCAACTATTATAAATGAGACTAAAAAGTTAAAAGAAACAATTATATAAAGTAAAATTTTAACGGTATACAAGTAACGCTAGGAGTTCAATGGAAAAGAGAGAATACGTAATTTATAAAGTACCATACGTGATTATTAGGGTGTCTGTCGTAATAATTATATTCGTATAGTAATATCTAATAGCTACAGTACGTTAGGGCACACGTACTTTATATAGTACCACTTCTCTATTTTGCCGCCCTACAAAATTTTGGAATGTTTGATGGAAGAAAAGATAATGCAGCCTCTCTTGTAATTTCTGTATGGTTAACGATGCTGTCTCCAAAGCTTCAGTCCATTGCTGTGCTTTGTCGTGAAAGAGAACAATGTCTATGCTAAACTTCTCACGCCTCTGTTTGTGATTGCCCTGTGCAATGACCTCCACGTTTAGCAGTGAGAATTGGCATTAATGAGTGTCAAGGATAGGCAAGTGCAAACAGTAGTGCTGCTCCTGTGTGCCTTATTTGTCGACTAAATAGTTATTTTCTTACATTTCATTAATCTAGTATACAACTATCATTATCAGAAATGTAGATGACCGTGAATCTTTAGGAGAAGAAAGCATGATAAAGCAGAATGACTCGTGTTCCGCGATTTAAACATAGATTGGTAAAGTGATTTTGTTTTTGTTTTCTCTTAGGAAGCGTGTGCTATTTTCACGCCGTAGAAGATAAAGAGTTCACAAAAAGAGTAATTCTGCAATTTTTCAGGCAACCAATTCGTTCAGTTATCATAACAACCCAAGTTGAAATTTCTAACTGTAGTGATTTTTGTTTACGTTGTGTGCTTTTCACTTTCATTCATTATGAAAAAAGTTCATTTTAGTAGAATAAATGGTATTTAAAAAGAGCTTTCGGTTTGAAGATTATTTCTTTGTATTAAGCAGAATCGTCTTTAACTACAGTTAGTTAATCTCTTTAATATAGTATGTGTTTCCCATCAGCCAGCACAGTAACTTAAAGCGTAACATATGACGTCAGAGAAATATTAATGACATTTGCTGTCAGTGGGCAATTTAATTAATTGTGCCCCTGCGGGATTCAAACTCGCATCTCCTGCTTACTAGGTACTTACTCTGACCAATTCTTTTCCCTTTAAAGATATTTGCGTAGACTGTCAGGTAGCAGTTAGATTTGACGGTAAACTGAGTTCATTGTTCGGAGTAGTTTCAGGGGTAACACAAGTCTGTAACCTGTCATCACTGTTGTTTATACTATTTGTGGATCATTTGTTGAAAACAATACACTGGCAGGGTGAGATTAAAATAGGTGAAAAAAAAAAGCAGTCTTTCATATGCAGATGACTTAGCTGTGATTGCATATTCCATTGAAAGATTGCAATCTAATATTTCAGAGCTAGATCAGTGGGTGTGTTATGGTATGAACATCAGCATTTCCAAAACGAAAGTAGTATCTGTGTGAAGGACATTTGAACAGATTTAGTACCAAATAGGAGGAACAAAGTTAGAAAAGGTGGACAGTTTCAACTACTTAGGATGTATTTCCTCACAGGATGGCAACATAGTGAAAGAACTGGAATCAAGGTGTAGCAAAGTTATTGCAGTGAGTGCTCAGCTAAAATCTATTCTCTTCTGCAAGAAGGAATTCAGTACCAAGACTAAGTGCACCGCTCTATCTTTCGACAAACTTTTTTCTATGGGATCCGAAGCTGATTAATGTAATTGAAACCTTATTAATGAGGTTGAGGTTACAGATATGAAAGTAGCAAGAATGATTGCATGTACTAATAGTTGGGAACAATAGCAGAAGGGTGTGCATAATGGGGAAATCAAAGAAAAACTGGGAATGAACACATTGATGAAGCAAAGCCAATAGTCTGAGACGGTGTGGTCATGTTACATGCATGGGAGAAGCTAGGTTACCTAAGATGTTCATGGTTTTGGCAGTGAAGTGGATTCTAGGTAGAACAAGGAGAAAGTAGATTTGAAGTAAAAGGCTTAACATCAGATGAGAAATCAGTGTTAGCATTGAATAGGGGATAACGCGATCGGAGCGCGGAATTTTTCAGTCTGCGTTTTAACCCAGTCTTCACCTCTCAACGATGTGATGAAGTCACCAGAATCTACACGTGGTTGAGATTCCTGTTGGATAACTGGGGTAGGTTAGGGATAGGCAAGTCGCCGAAGTGGCGTCCAGTTACCTGTCTCGTCGATGGGTCTGTGATTTCCACACCGCTTTTGTGTCGTAAACGCGTTAAAATTTGTTTGTCTCTGTTTTGTGTGTATTGTTTTGTCTGTTTTGGAGGGGAAGGACTTGCACCAGGCCACTGAGCCACACGATATTATTATTACTAGGTGGACTATGATCCAGACAAAACTGAGATGAATAATTAGTCTCTAATGATGATGGCGACGATATTTTTACCATTAGGATAGTAAAACACAGTGATCACGACGAATGGATGGAATAGCATACCTCCCGCTAGACGTACAATTTTGACTTATTCCATATAATAATAACGTAGTGTCCCTGCTAATTTTAATTCATTATTCGCAGAATATCGCTGAAAAGGTTTGGGACTGCTCTGAATCGGCACTGAAGAAAGGATCATTGGCTGTCTTCGCCTTAATTACATTATTGTGTGTGTATGTATGTGTGTGTACTTGTGTGTGGTGTCTGCACTGTCCGAATGAACAGCCAGCACATTTCCTTATATGAGCTTCTTTTTAGACGTTAATTTCATTACAACTACAGGGGATGGACAAAATTATGCGAGCACCTAACATAAGCTGCAATAGAGTGGCCGCGAGCTCTGAGGCGCCTTGCTGTGGAGTGCGCGTTTGTTCGTCGTCGGAGATTCAACTACTCCTTCTGGCATCAGTAAGTGTGTATTTGTGTGCGTGTGTGTGTGTGTCGTCCTTAGTTTAAGTTGGTTTAAGTAGTTTGTATGCCTAGGAACCTATATTGAGCGTAGTTAAGTCGCATGATTTACAAATATTTGACCATATTTTGAACCTAACATAAAGACAATATTTATTTATTGTTAAGGAGATGGCCCACCACTGTCTTTGAGAACAGCTGCAACTCTTGAAGTGTTTTTATAGTTTTTAATAGAGCGTTATCCACGCTTATCCGCCAATTACTTCAAAAATGTGAAGCTGTAAATGCCGTCCTGAGTCTCTGCTCTAAAACACCCCATAAAGTTTCAATTATGTTGAGACATGACGATTTTGCTCTTCGGGGGAGATGTGTGAAAACGTTCTGTTGCTGTAGCATGGGCCTTTTACTCTGTGTGCGTGAGACTGTCAATTCGGATTATGACATTATTAGTTTGCATTATGTTAGTGACAACACACATTGCTTCGATGATGGTGATATATTCATTCACAGCTATCCCACCAGTGAGGGTAATGGTAGAAACATTTGAATATCACGACATGAAAGCCCAATTCACGACGAAATCTCTCCCATGCATGCACGACTTTAGGAAGCGGGCAATCCATATCTTTTTTTTTTCTTTTTTAATACACAAACGCAGTTGTTTACAGGAAACAATGTAATTATTCATTGGACCATACCGCAGTAATTCCACTTACGAAGTGTCTACTGCCTCTGCATCTTTGCGTTGGCTTCATTAAAGTTTTACCAACTGCAGCAGTTCCATGAATACTATGCTCCAACTGTACTGTTTTCGTTGAAACAGTATTACTCACGTGCATGTTGAGTCGTGTAGTCATTTTTTTCTTGGTAGTCCTAATCTTATGTGCTTTGGCCCCTCTATTCCTCTTCACAGACGATGTTTTACCATGTTTTTTGTCTACGCTTTCGTTACCAGGGATACCGTCGGAAGTGGACTTCATAATGTGCAGCTATGTTCGTCACATATTCTCCTACCAACTGTGCACCATCAAGGTTGCCTCTGTGGAGGTCACACATTTCTGATTTCATTTGTGTTGACCGTCGCAGAACAAAATGTACAATACGTGGTACATTACAAGACATTGTACGCAATTACTGTGCAAGGCGGTTGCATCTTAGTCCCAACTTACTATAAGATGTAGACTGCATGGTGTTCACATTATTTTTTCTCCCATATATTAATCAAATAGATTGGTCTGTACCTTTTCGAATTAGTTAGATTTTTGTCACTAGTCTACAATTTTATTATTGCATATCCTGTATTCAAACATTATGAATTATCTCGAACAGAATGATCTATTGACCCAAGGTCAACACGGATTTAGAAAACATCGTTCATGCGAAACACAACTAGCTCTTTATTCACACGAAGTGATGAGTGCTACCGACAAGATTTCGCAAATCGATTCCGTATTTCTTGATTTCCAGAAGGTTTTTGATACCGTACCTCACAAATGGCTTTTAATCAAATTGCGTGGTTATGGTATATCGCCCCAAATTTGCAATTGAATAGAGGATTTCATGTCAGAGAGGACACAGTTCGTAGTAATCGATGGTAAGGCAACGACTAAAACAGAGGTGATATCGGGCGTTCCACAGGGTAGTGTTATTAGTTCTCTGCTGTTCCTTATTTACATAAACAATTTAAGGGAAAATCTGAGTAGCTCTGTTAGGTTGTTTGCAGATGACGCCGTCATTTACCGTCTAGTAAAATCATCTGGAGGTCAAAACAAACTGCAGAACGACCTGAATAAGATATCAGTGTGGTGTAAAAATTGGCAATTGACTCTAAATAATGAGAAGTGTGAAGTCGTCCACATGAGTACGAAAAGAAATCCGTTAAACTTTGTTTACAAGATAATTCAATCAAAGGTGAAGGCCGTAAACTCCACAAAATACCTAGGAATTACTATTACTTTAGACTTAAATTGGAAAGAACAAGTAGTTAATATCGTGGGAAAGACGAACCAGAGACTGCGTTTTATTTGCAGAACCCTTAAAAGATGCAACAGGTCTATTAAAGAAACTGCACACACTACGTTTGTCCGTCCTTTTTTGGAGTATTGCTGCCCAGTGTGGGATCCTTATCAGGTGAGTTTGAAGGAGGACATCGAAAGAGTCCAAAGAAGGGCAGCTCGTTTCGTATTGTCACGATACAGGGGAGACAGCGTTACGGAATTTATAGAAAATCTGGGATGGGAATCATAACAACGGCGCTTATCGCTGCGGCGTGGGCTACTTACGAAACTCCAATCGCCAACATTCTCCTCCGAATGCGAAAATATATTGTTGACTCCCACTTACTTAGGTAGAAATGATCATCAGAATAAAATACGAGAAATCAGAGCTCAAACGGAGAGATTCAGGTGTTCTTTATTCCCGCGCGCTATTCGAGAATGGAATGGGAGAAAAATAGTATAATGGTGGTTCGATGAACCCTCTGCCAGGCACTTAAATGTGATTTGCAGAGTGTCGCATGTAGATGTAGATGTATAACGACTTTTATTAATTGCTGTCTAGCAGTCACCCTACACAGTGTTGAGTAATTGGTTAGTAATCTGTTTAGGGATGGAACACAATTAATATTACCTGGTCCTGGAGCTTTTGGTATTTTAATTTCAGTGTGATTTGAAAACGGCTCCAGAACCCACCCTGCGCAGCTACTCACACGGGCCCTCCGCAGATGCAAGAACCCTGACACCAGCCAACTCTGCCCGGCCAAACGTTGTCACGCCGGGCTATTCGTTTGGTAGAGCCCGCAATTAGAGCTCAGTGCTTGCCACACCTGCGTTCTAGCAGTAGTGTGGCGTGCCAGCAATTCATGTAACTACGCGGGAATGTGGTTTCAGCTTCTCTTGAAAACGCCACGCTGTTTTTATCGTGCCCTTTTTGAAATAGTGTGAAGGTGGTCGGCAATGAGCGAAGTCGAAAATTTTGTGATTGTAAGCGTAGGCTTGTGCTGCCGTTGCCAACGATTAATAAATTCTTCAGGATGTGAAATCTCATTGTGAATCTTTATAACTGCCGACGTTTAGGCCACTGTTTCAAGTTGCCTTCATCTGGGTATATAGACCTCTGGGTCACACACGTACCCACAGAATGGCAACTTGAAAACAGTGGCCGAAACGTCGGACGTTTTTAAAGATCCACAATTTTGTTAACTGATTCTTACGTCGCTTCTTGGTAGAAGATATTCAATTTTGTGTTTGTTCTACGGGTTTGTTTATTTTGTGAATCGATTTTCGGCTTATTAGACCATCATCAGACATTTACCGAAGTTCAGTCAAAGAACTTGTGTTGTCAGTAAACCAGAAGAGATGTTACACACACAAAATTAAGTTAACTTCTTTGATAGAGCAGTTACAGTGTAAATAAATATTTGAATGAAATCTGTAAATTTATAGTACTCAAAAAAGGAAACATAAATACCATACAAAAAGAAACAGTGCAAATATAAATTCTTACAACATGACTACAGTGAATAAAAATAAAATTAAACAAAAATCTAATGTTTTAAGGGTTGTTCAAAACACAAGGTGATACAAATATTAGAAACCTGGCACACTATTAAACTAAATAAACAAACAGACAAAAATATACGGCTTGGATAGGAGGGTACAGGTGGGGTGCATTAAAGAGTTGAAAAGCTTAACAAATCGGAGGTATGCACTCGAACTGAAAACCGGTGAAAATAAACATATTCAATTATAGTGTTCACAATTAAATAAAAAGTTACTGTAAGGACAGAGTACAGAACAACTTGAAATATTAGTACTATCAAAGAGAGATACCAGCTTTGTATCTTTCTTGTGTCACCTTGTGTTTTGAACAACCATTAAAACATTAGATTCTTGTTTAATTTTAGTTTTATTCACTGTAGTCATGTTGTAATAATTTATGTTGGCACTGTTGCTCTATGTATGGTATTTATGTTTCCTTTTTTTTCAGTCTATTAATTTACAGATTTCATTCAAATATTTATTTCCTAGTTCGTAAGTAGTTCATAAGTAGTTTGTAAGTTTAGGGACTGATGACCCGGTAGTTAAGTCCCATAGACTATACAAACATTTGAACATTTGAACTAGGATAGATTTCTTTCTGGATCCATGTTTCTCATTCACTACTACGTCGCAACTTGAATGAAATGACACTACTAAACCAGTTTTATTTTATTTTCCTACAAATGTAATTCCTAAAATTTTGTCATATTTTTGGAACGATCTGTTCAAAATCTTCAAATGTTTGTAATTCTATGGGATCAAACTACTTTCGCCATCGGTCCCTAGGCTTACAAACTAATTAAACTGTCTTATACTAAGGACAACATATATACCTAATCCCGAGGGAGGACTCGAACCTCAGACGCGGCAAACCGTGCGTTCTGTAACGTGACTATCGGGACCGTACGACCAATTCCGAGCAGCGCGACTTGTTCATTTAATTTTTGATGGAAAACACCCAAGATTTTGGCTGTTATTCATGATAAATGTAATTCCTTGCCCAATTTCTGTTTGGTTCAAATATTGTGTCCTTTATACATAAACAGAGCCAATAACACGGAGCTAAGCTGCAAATTTCACTCCATTCTCAAAACTACGAGCATCAAGAGAGCTGCCATTTTTTCACGTTCTAGGAATGTTTGTTGGTATGGAACTTGCTGAGCTGCATCGTGGTACGATGTCCATGTTTCATTTTAGGTACTCCTACAACGCACTGGGTAAGTGAGCTCAAAGATTGGAGGTCGCCAATGACATTCAGGGGATAGACGATCACGCAGTTTAATGATCTCGATGCAAGTAGCCCCACTGTGTACGTTTTAACACTGAGAGGCGATCTCAATGCGCAGTTGACGTACGAAATCGTGGACGTTATCATGCAGTATATTGTATGTATTGTTCTGCGACGGTCATAAATGATAGGTGAAATGCGTGATCTCTCGAATTTGGAAAGAGTCAATCTCGACTGTGAGCTGTTAGGAGGAGCATCTGTGACGAAAACGGCTACAACGTTTAACGTCTTACAAGCGACAGTATCCTCGTTAATGACAGCCAACACAAAACAAGGTGAAACGCCATTGGCGAAGAGGAATAGTGGGCGAAACCCGATGTTATCTGACAACGAACCCTGAGCACTAAGAATGATAAAAGTCACCGCAAAGCTGAGTAGGTAGTCGTGTCACGATTATAACACCCGTACATTTGACGACTGGAATTTGGTGGTATGGTCCGACTAATCATCGTTTACCATGATTCCTACATAAACAGTGTTTATGTGTAGAAAACCTCAAACGAAGTCTACAATACGCGATGCCTGCTTCCTATACCCAAGCAAGCAGGAGGTGCCGTAATTTTTGGACATCTATGTCGTAGTATCCAACTATTTCTAACCCTCTATGGTCGAATATCAATGAACGCCTCACCATTCCCGACAGTAAACTGCTTACTATGAAAAATACGTTGCTAACAGACACTGTTAGCAACTGTTTGTAGAACTTATGGGACTTAACTACGGGGTCATTAGTCCCTAAGCTTACAAACTACGTATCAACTAGCTAAGACTAAGGACGGCACAAATATCCATGCCCGAGGGGGGATTTGAACCCCCGGCCGTAGTGGCCGTGCAGAACGTGACTGGAGCGCCTCAGTCCCCTCGACCACCGCGGCCGGCAAAATGTTGCAGTGTAACAGGAAATGCTGCAAAATAGTTCAGATCCCATATTTCTGATAGCAAACAAAGTGTGTGAATAGGAATGAAATGCGTATTAAGCCATAAGGCATCATCCAGCTGTGAACTAAAAACATCTGGTAACCCTATAGGTTCCATCTTACGAGCCTTACTTTCTGTGGTGCATATCAATGACCTTTCATCAGTACTATTACCGGATGCCAAGTGTGTTTTATTTGCTACTATTTGTTAACTATTAACAGTGACATACACACGGCCACAAAGGTTCGAGCATGCCTTTTACAGCATCAAAAAATTATTGAACATCTCCCTGCGCAGATAATTCGCTATGAGTTTTAGAGCAGATAGTGAGGATCAGGTTTACAACTCCATACCCCCCGAAACAATTGGTGGATGCTTTGGAATAAGACTGGTTAACATTCTGTTGAAAACTGTAAAAACACTGTACGAATCTGTTCCTCGAAGAGGTACAGCTGTTCTCAAAGCCACTAAAAAACGTGAACAGTATCAGGTATACTAAAGCACTGTGGTGTTCAAAACATTTTTCTGATTGATCGCGGCTTCACATTTATTACATCAAAGTTCATGCCGCAAAAACATTCAAATGAAAAATTGTGAGCTTTCCATATTTTTGCAGGTCTGGAAAACGTTATTCGTGATGGTCCAATTGCTTCTAACGAAGAGTTGCACTTCTCGGTGCAATAACTAATTCGTAAGCAACACCAAAATTCTTTCCATGAAGTCACTGTGTGATAAATGTAATAACTTTCGTGGCGATTACTTTTGAAACCATAAACAGTTTTCTTCATCTGTCTGCCCCTTATTATAAATACTATTTCCGTATGACGTATTATTCAAATGGCTGCTGCTTCCTTCGCAGATGCACTGCAATTTGTCAGGTAAAGTTATCTAAAAGGGGGATAAGAGTTTAAGTACCAGTACTATTTACATATGACGGACGGCGCACTTGACTGTTGCTTCGATCACAAGCCCACGGTAACTTGGTAATGTCACGGACGGAAATTAACCTGAGAGACCAAGTTGTTCCTCGTTAATTAGCGAGACAGTGCCAGACTATGACGTTTTCCTAAGATTGCTGAGCAAGGATTTATAAGGTAAAGGAGGGCAAATCCTAACATAGTACTTTCTTGTTGAACAAGCAGTAAGAACTAAATTTTACAGGAGACACATATACAGAACTTCAGAGAACTCATGGTTAACCACTCTATATCTACATGTTTTCTTTGAAAATCTTATTTACCCTGAGGGTTCTCGATCCGCTCCATGCTATTCCTCCACCGCTTCATTCTCTAATAGCACGCGAGAGAAAGGAAAACCTTGTCGATCTGACTTATTTTATTATGGTGATCATACCTCCCTATAAAGGTGGGTGCTAACAAAATATGTTCACATTCAGATCTTGCCGCAAGGAATAACGCCTTTCTTTTAATGATTTCCATCTCAACTCGTGGATAATTGCCGTGACACTCTCTTTCCTGAATCACGGCAATACAAAACGAGCTGTCCTCTTATTTCTTTTTTCTATGTGCTCCGTCAGTCTCATCGGGTAAGACTCTTACAATGCGCAGTAATACTCCTAAATAGAACGGAGAAGTGTAGTGTACGCAGTTTCTTTAGTAGAACTGTTGCATCTTCTAAGTGTTCTGCCAAAGTAACGTACCCTTTGGTTCGCCTTCCTTACGATATTTTCTATGTGCTCTTTCCAATTTAAGTTGTTCGTAATTATAATTACTAGGTATTTAGTTGTTTGACGGCCTTTAGATTTGACTGATTTTTAGTGCTCATATATATGATTCCACACTTTTCATTATTTAAAGTTAATTGCCATTTTTGCACCATGCAGTTATCTTCTCTAAATCGTTTTACAGTTGCTTTAGGCGTTCTGTTAACTTTACCAACCGCGAAATCTTAAAGATCTGCTAAGATTGTTTCCTAAATCTCTCTCTCTCTAATATAATGCGAAAGGTCACTCACGCACTTACTCACTCACTCACTAAACGCGAAATCTCTAAAACTACTTCACCTATGAAGCTGAAATTTGGCCGGTATGTAGTTTATAGGTATAAGACGTCAGCAAAGAAAGTATTTTGCGATAGGACGGAATTAAGGTGTATGGCGGAAGATACTTTCGTCAGTCTGTAGGAAACGTAACAGTTTCATTCCGATCTTCAAGAAATTTTGCACGCTTGGCCTTCAAAACAAGAGAAAGGTCAACGCCAACCTAAAGTTTCATACGTTGCATGGGGGAGGGTACCATGCAACATAAAAATTGATCCCTAAATACCTTGGTCGCGCCGTAACTTGACAACTGCCTTTTTTTTTCTTTTTTTTTCAGAACAAGGGTTGTAGAAGTAAAACTGGAAAATTTGAGAACAACAATTTGCATTTTTTAATGTGACCCTGTGTTTTCCTTGCATACGAATCTATAGTTTTATTCCGATATTGATGAAATTTTGAACACTTGACCTTTAAACCAAGAGTAAGGTCACTGGGTACATAAATGTTTGTGTGGTACATGACAGAGGGTACCTTGCAAAAAACTTTGCCGAGAGGGGGGAAGGTGGAAACGAACAGAGAGAGGGGAGAGAAAGAGGTGGATGCAGGGAGAGAAGAGGATGTGGACTACGAGAGTGTAGAATAAATAAATTCCCGGGCAACGCCGGGATTACTGCTAGTCGTTTATAAAGAAGAGGAACAGTAGATGCTCTGTAACAATTCCCTGTAGAACGTCACGTATCACTTGTGTTTTACTCGATGACTTTTGGTCAGTTACTACGTACTGTATATCTTTTCTGAAAGAAAATCACGATTCCAATAGTACAACTGAGACGATATTCCATAAGCAATTTGACTGAAAACTCTGTAATTAGATTGATGAATAGTTGAGGTTGGGGTGGCAGTTTTACCCCCTCCTCCCCCATCCCGTGACAGCCCTTGTGGACTCCTATTGAAGGTATATAATCTGAGTAAGCTATCTCCCCCCCCACCCCCACTCTTCTCTCGAAAACAAATTTTCTAAAATAACCTTTTGTCTTTTTCATAATAGTCCGTTAACTATGTATGAAACGTTTCAGCAGTATACTTAACTAAATATATTTTTTTTCTTAACTAAATCGTTTGAGCATATTTATAACGATTAGTGGTTCTAGTTTAATTCCTCAGATTTTAAATATATTGGAATAATAAAGAAGGAAGAGCAAATCTTGGTGGGCCACTATTTGATAGAAACCGCTTTTCTTTTTTTATGTCAGGGTGGTGGGTTTTCTTCTACCCTTTTGCCTTCTACTTTTTTTATTTGAACACCCAATAAGCACGTTCTGCTGCAACAATACGTTTGATGTTTCCGATGTCTTCGCACTCATTCGAGAAGAATGGCAATGGGGTTCGTGACGTCCCGCAAGAAAGCTTTTTCCTTTGCACCACAAAACACCGCTATGCAACTGAATGCAGAAATAAATATTCGTTCGGTTTCAAATATGGTCGCAGGGACCGTTAGCTGTCGCCACAAGTGCACCAAACACGAAAAATTGATTAAAATATTCCTGCACAGAATTTCAAAACTGCCTGAGGAAGCCGTGTTAAAATACACACACGATTCTCGCAAAGAACTGGAATTAATTAGGCGTTAAATACGTTAATTTCGTTTCTTGAAGTTGGAGCTTGTTAAGATATTTAACCCTTTAATGTATAGTGCTGCTGATCAACTACATACCTTATTTTTTCCATTACCTCTCAAACTGATCTACATTTTACCACAAATTCATTAGTAGCTGCTTCTATAGATCGTGTTACACATGCAGGTAGCTCATCCTAGAAATTATAAATTGCAGAGTGCTACTTAATCAGTTCGACAATTAGATGTATTGAGTTACTCCTAACATGTGCGTGTGTTAAGTTTACTTTAGTATTCCTCCTTTCACTACGGTCGGGGGTTCGAATCCCCCCTCGGGTATGGATATTTGTGCCGTCTTTAGTCTTAGTTAGTTCATAAGTAGTTTGTACGTTTAGGGACTGATGACCCCGTAGTTAAGTCCCATAAGCAATACAAACATTTAAACATTTTATTCCTCCTTTGTCATACTACTGTTGCATTATGAGTTACTTTCTGGAAAGATTAGAGGCGAAATAGTTACATTTACGGCATCGGGTGCATCATGGAAGGTAACCGGCTATGAACCTTTTTTTGCTAGTAGCTCATAATAATTTTAAGGATTTCTTCACTATTTTATTCAGTATGTACGCACTATGCGTCAATCGTGGTAGCTTTTACAGCTTTAAATAAAATATCAGGCATTAAAGGGTTAAACTAAACCAGGACCGAGCTAATCACTTCCGAGCCACATACAGAAAATGAGCGTTGGTTCACAGTTGAAACGACTAAGGAACTTCAGAGGGACTACCTGCTCCGGTGCGTAAAATTTTTTCACCGTTCGTGTCTTGACGCGAAACACAGCATGCTTCAGCGTTCGCTGTCGTCGGAAATTGAAAGTTTCGGCACAAATAGACGAACGAGGAGCGCTACATACCGTTAAAAGTATTCGTGTCGTTACCCAAGTGTTTTACGTTATCGTCCTACTAGTTCCGTATTTATTTAAGTTTCTCAATGGCTGCACGTTTTTACTGCGCAGCACAACGGCGCTTGGCGCTGTGGCAGCAGCAGCAGCCTGTGCTAGAAGTCGAGGCGTGCCGTGCACCGCCAACGCAGATTCCGGCGCGCTGGCACTGTTCGCCGCTACTGCCAGCGCCTGTGCCTGGGGAAGCGACCTTGAGGCCGGCAGCAGCTGTTGGCGCGGACGCGTCCCCCCACCACCACAACCGGCGCGCACAATCGATAGATCGACCGCCGCTGACCTCGGCGCACAGGAACGGGCGCGCGGCAGGATACGGCCGCGACGCCTCGCCGCCTGGTACCGCCATCTGCGCCGCCTTCCGCGAACAGGCGTGAGTCCGCGCATGCAAAAGCGGCGCCACGCCGCGCGGCGCACGTTCGCCAGCCGCGACCGTTACCTGCCGGAATGCTGCGCATCGTCAGTGCGCACGTAGTACGGCGAACAATAGCCGCAAATATACTGTGCACTGTGTGATTTATCCCAATAACAACCACCATTTCTGTGTGTTTAAGGTTACTTTGGAGACATCGCAACATTGTGAAGGACGAACTTAGAAAATTTGTATCGGTAATGTGTTACGTTCTAATTACAACGATGTAAGCTGTGAAATATCCTACGCTGCAACATGATGCAACACGACAGTGCAAGACTGTATTGTGCTGAATGTATTGTACTTTCTAATGAAACCTACAAACGTAAATATGGCCTAGCAATTGTGAATGAAAACTCAGTAGGTGAAATTCTTTCATACGAAAGATGTTAACGATCGCTATTGTCCAACTGTAGTGATAAAATTTCATATTATGAACCTAATATTACATAACTTACTTAAATTTTACTTATCCTCAGAGACTTAATTCCGTTAAACTGCAATATTCCGTTTGTTGCTTGACATGAAACATAATTAGCGGTTTGTTGACACGTATTTACAACTTTCACTTCAGCAATCAAACCTTCGTGAGATTACATATAGTAAATCCACATGTCGTGTATTAGAAATTGCACAGAAAATTTTAAATGTTCTCTACTCTCATCTCTTCCTCTCAACCACACACACACACACACACACACACATACACTCTCTTCATGTCCTGACATTGTAATATTACCTGCGTGCGCAATAGTTCTGACCTGCTTTGCACTAATACCTGTAATAAAGCATCTAGCTGCATGTGCGCCTACGCAAGAATTTTTCTAACAAGGAGGCCAAAATTCTATAATACCAGTTTATTATGTAACTGATTTATTGAGTTAGAAAACATATTGAGCCCTAGGAAATAAGAAGCACAGACAACACGTCAACCGTTAATGTTTACCTAATTAGTATCTTTAAGACAGATTATTTTCTTAGTGGTAAATATACTAAATTGTAAATGTAAAGTACGTCTTTTATGTTGGTAATATAAATAAGGACACTTTTTTGATTCAAGAATATTAAAATTTCATCCTCCTACAATTGAATGCAACGACGTATAAACTTGAAAATATTTATAGCGCGATAATGTGGTATGAAACGAAAACTGAAAATCTGAAACAGAAGAATGTAGAAAACTGTTGAATATCAACAAATATAAAAAAAACGTTAGCTGTGCGGGAGCGGCCGCGAGGTCTGAGACGCCATGTCACGGATTGCACGGCCGCTCCACTCAGAGGTTCGAGTCCTCTCTCCAAGTTGTACTGTACTATGAAATAAAATCAATAAGACTCCGTCCAATGAAAATGCGGAATAATTTAACGACGTTGCTGCATCTTTTCTTTATTGTCATTGCACTTACTTCAATACACAATAAGTTCCGAAAAAAAATGTAAATCACGACTTCCTTTTAAGGACATTAGAATGTTACAGTGTAACAGGAAATGCTGCAAATAGTTCAGATCCCATATTATCTGATAGCAAACAAGGGGTGTGAATAGGAAAGAAGTGCGTATTAAACCATAAGGCATCATCCAGCTGAGAATTGAGAACATCTGGTATTCCTCAAGGTTCCATCTTACGAGCCTTACTTTCTGTGGTGTATATCAATGACCTTTCATCAGTACCATTACCGGATGCCAAGGGTGTTTCATTTGCTACTATTTGTTAACTATTAACAGTGACGTTTTCTCAGGGTGTGGAAGTTGTGTTGCAAATTGAAAGAAAAATTTTCATCCGTTTAAACGTAATGTTTAATTGTAGTGTGTTTTCCTTTCATTATAACGTAATTCTTGTGTTCCATATACTACAGTCATCCTCCTGTTCGGAATCGTCTGGCGGGTCTGCTACTGCCAGCCAGCCGCCAAGCCGCTGAATCTGCGTCCAACGCTCTGGCAGCTGCATACGCTGCCAGTGCGCATGCGCGTTTCGTCTGTCCCCTCGCCTTCCGCTTGCCAAAATGTTGATTCGGTTTCCAACGCTTTACCAGTGGCGGCGCTAGGCGTCTGCGACGTTGGCCACCACCGACGGCCTCGCGCCTGTGGGGGCCTCGCAAAGCATTGTTAACATTTGAGTTTTTTTTAAATATATATTTGATGTTTAACGGCGCTTTCCAACTGCTGGGTTATGTAGCGACGACATACATCTAGCGTACACTAGCTTAACCAATGGACGAATAGAACATCCGTACCCAAGGGTGGGGTTCGACCCCCGTTAGAGCGATCTCGCTCCCCATGGTATGACGCCTTAGTGCGCTCGACCATTCACAGCCGGCAGATATTTAGCTCTCCGTATTTATTTCCGTACGAGTGCAGCAGTGATGCAATTTTTAGTAAAATACTTATAAAACAATTTCGTCAATACATTGCAGAAAACGATTTAGAAGAAATGCTTATATAACAATCAGAATCATGCTCAGTTCCAGTCAGCACAGCTTCGGCCGAGAGAAGCTTCAAAAAATTAAAATTGATTAAGACTAACTTGAAAAGCACAATGAGCCAAGAAAGACTATTGTCAGTACTGTTGTCAGTACTGTCAACTGATGCCGAAATAGCGGCTAGTAATAAGATGTGATCTTTAAAAAATTCTGTGAGACGAAAAGCTGAAAAGTTTCTCTAATTTGTGTTTGTTTATTGTAATTTTTGTCATTGCAATAATACTCGTATATTATACTAATAGAATTTTAGTATAATGATTATTGATTTATAATTCAGCTCATTTCACATTTTCTTCATTAATGAAAAAATGAAAGGGGCCTCGCAAAGACGGTTTCGCCGACGCCCAGTTTTCGTCTAGCGCCGCCACTGCGCTTTACGTTTGATTGTTGTTTCCGAGTTCCGCAGGAGTGTATTATTGCTTATGTGACCAAGTCTGGCGTTTAAACATATAATTTGGACAGTGAAAGTGTAGTAAGACACCAGTTTTGCATCACTTTCTTATAGTGAAAACTGATAGTGCCTCCACAACCATAAACTATTATATGGGCGCCCTTGTTCTGACGTTTAGGCGAACTACAGAATGTCCAGTTCGCCGAAGTTGCGGGAGGAGCGCCATACATAAGGCAGAAATGTTGACTGTAAAAACTGTTGTCTCTTTCCTTTGTTGACAGTTATCCCCTGAACCTGCATAAACTAGGTATCTGCACCACTCCCATTACTCGCTGTTCGGTTGCCCTTGAATCTAACACCAACCACGTTCGCAGATCAGCAGGTGGTGCCCTTCGCCCCATGCCGCACGGTTTTTTTGTGGGGCAAAGATATTGATGTACACAGTAACCTAGTGAGCAAATAATTTTACACTGCTGCTGACCCTACCTACGGGAGGGGGGGGGGAGGGGGGCGGACAGCCTCGGGCGTCTCGTCCTGGGGTGCCTCCAAATTTGGAAGCGCCTTTGGCCGTATCCTTCGGGGGCCTGCACATCTCGAAAGCTATTTTTTTAGACTGTCCCGTGCCTCTAGTCCTGGGGGGCCTACAAATCTCAAAAGATATTTTTTACAGTAAAAAATGTATTTCCAAGTGGACGGGGAGGCTCATTTTATTTTATCGCCGATGTTAGTTTCGCTTCTGGGGTACTGAAAAAACTACAATAAAAACAAACAAAAATCTTTTACCGAAACACTTGCCGTTAAGCGACCTCCCCTCCACCCTGTCCCCCCAGCATTATTGTAACCAAGATACACGCGAAGCCAACACCAACCACAGTAGTACAAGTTTATATGCCAATGGGTACGGTCGAAACATATGTACGATGAGATGAAAGAAGGGGGGAGGGGCAAAACTTAATTGTAATGTAGAAGTGGAATTCGGCTGTAGGAAACGAAGGGAAGGAAAAACATTAAGTGAATATGGAATAGGGGAAAGGAATGAAAGAGGACATCGCATTGCAGAATTTTGTGCAGAGCATAATTTAATTACTACAGACACTTGCTTTAAGAATCATGATAGAGGGTTATGTACGTGAAAAAAACTAGGAGGCGGCGAAGGTTACAGATTTATTTTATGATGATGGTAAGACGCGTGTATAGTGTGGGGAGGGGGGGGGAATGGGTTCGACAGGGGGCCTGCCTTCCGAAATACGTAAAACAGTCATTCCTCCACCTTCGAACTGACTTACCCAGCCAGTTAGAGGGGGACCTACAGTTTAACGTGGGTTCCGAACCACGGTGCTACTCGGTATTTTTCACATCAGCAATACTGCCAGAGGTGAAAGAAGTGGAAGGTGACAGATAAAAATCCTAGGATCTGGCGGGGATCGAATCCGCGACCTTCGGATTCATATATATTAATGAACGACGCGCGAAAGCATCGCTGTAGTAGACAGTCATACTTCGCTGTACTGGAAATTCTTGGGAGCCATAATTTTTATTATTTAATGTCAACAATAAAAACATTTGATTTCGGTAAAGTAAAAAGGGTTTCAGCGCAAATTATCCTCTGAATAGAGCGGCAAAACGTATACAAAATATCATGGGGCGTCAACTTAAAATTACTTATTTTTGTGTCCCAGCCTCGTCGCCGCTTTTGTGTCTCGTTTCCGTCGTAGGTGTCGGTGGCCGAGTGGAATGAGACCGACACAGGAATAAAGATAGCACGCTGGTGCAGGTAAGGAGGGGAACAGTCAGAAACTAGAAACACTAGAGTAAATTAGAACGAGATATATATTGAACAGAATTTATACAATACTTAACTTTTACATTCCTCAGTACTGCAGATACATAGTTGAGCTAGAGGCCTGCCTAGTACTGCTTCCTAGTGCCTATACGATAGCCAAGTCTTCACTGGTGCCTATCTGACTACGAAGGTCCTAACTGGTTGCTATCTCAGTCCCAAGTGAACGATGTCGTTCAGTGGTGCCCACGAGCGGAGTTGCAGCAGAGGGCGCTCGTGGCTGTCGTCGTAAGAACGCCGCGCCGTGCGTGCATGGCGGCGCGCGGCGAAAGTAGGTGGCGCGCACTTTGGACTTTTGCGACACTACACTTATTTTTACATTAATCTTGATCCCCAACTCCAAAATACATGCTATATTCGCTACTGGTTTCAGTACCATATTTTAAACTGTAAGATATATTCGGGGGCAGATGTGGACACTGGGCATAACTTTTTGGTTTCGAACTGTAGATTAAAATTGAAAGACACTTCAAAAAGATAGGAAAGTAAGAAACTGGAAAGTGGATGAAGCAACCTGAGGTTGTTGCGAGTTTCGCAGGCAGAATTAGGAAATGACTGACTAAAAAAAGGGGGCAGAAGTACAGTAGTAGAAGAAGAGGAAGAATGGATTTCTGGGAGAGATGACATAGTTGAGGCAGCAATGACCAAATAGGTACAATGCCTAGTAATAATCCTTGGATAACACAGGAGATACTAAACTGACGAAAGGTCAAAATATGAAAATGCAGCAAGTGAGGAAAGCGACAGGGTCTATATACGGCTAAAAAGTGACTTCAACGGGAAGTGCATACTGGTTAAACAGGAGTATCTAGAGGACAAATGCAAGTTTGTAGAAAGATAGATATCATCTACAAGGAAGAAAAGTTTGAAGAAAATAAGCTGTATTAATACCAGGAGCTCAGGTGAAAAAGCATTGCTAAACAAATAAGGCAAAGCTGAAAGGTTGAAAGAAAGTATTTTAGAAATGAAAGAGAAAGTAGATGACGATGATATAAAAGGTACGATCCTGTCAGAAGAATTGAATTGAAATAAGGCTCCTGGAGTAGATGACTTCCTGAACTACTGACATCCATGGGAGAGCGAACCATGACGAAATTTAGCCACTGGTGTTCAAGGGGAAGTACCTCAGTCCTCAAGGAGAATATAATAATTCTAATTCCAAAGAAAGCAACCGCAGACAGGTGTCAAAATTACAGAACTATCTGTTTAATAAGTAATGGTCCCAAATACTAACACAAATTATTTATAGAAGAAAGGAAAAAATGGTAGAATCTGACCTCGGCGAAGATCAGTTAGAATTTACGAGGAATGCAAAATCACTTGAGGCAAAACTCACCCTATGACTTATCTTAGAAGACAGGTTAAAGAAAGACAAAGCTATGCTTTTGTAGATCTGCAGTAAGCTTTTGAGAATGTTGACTGGAATACACTCTTCAAAATTCTGATGGTTGCAGGGATAAAATGTGTTGTCCTTAGCATAAGTTTAAGCAGTTTGTAAATCTAGAAACCAATGACCTTAGCAGTTTGGTCCGTTAGGTTTCTCAACATTTGAACATTTTTGAGCAGGTGTAAAAGGGACGGAACTAAAAGTTACGAGGGTTGGAACTTAAATAGTGGCAAATATTTATTCATAACCTATACGAATGTGTTACATGTTTGCACCTGTTACTGTCCTTCAAAAATGTTCAATTCGTTCAAATGTCTGTTAAGCTTATGGGACTTAACTGCGGGCTCATCAGTCCTTAAACTTACAAACTAACTTATACTAAAGACAGCACAAACATCCATGCCCGAGGGGGGATTTGAACCCCCGACGGGGAACGGTCTCGTGCATCGGAGCATTGCGGCTCAATGCGCTTGGCCACTCCGCCGCGGCTACTGTCCTTCAAGGTAGTCAGCAGCGTTTAGTAGAACCCTTGCCAGTGGGCGTAGTATACCTTTAGTAGAGCCTGTTATCGTGATGGTGAGAATGAAGTGGTCTACTGACTGTTGAATCTCTGGAACAATTCTGAAACGAATACTATGAAGTGGTTCCTTCATCTTCGGAATCAAATGATAGTTACGAGGACTTAAGCTTTTGCGAAAGAAGCGGCAACATTTTCTGCACAACCCACCCATCATTTTGTACGACAATGCACAGGCGCATATAGTGCAAGCTGTGGCTGCTCTTTTCTGGTCGATGGGACTGGGCAGTACTGTACCAACCACCATACTTCCTGGACTTAAGTCCTCAAACCATCAGCTCAATTCAGGGAATCAGTATTTGAAATAAGAATAACTTCCTTAAAGAGTTAAGTTTTCTTACTATGATTAAGAAAGGTGTCAACTTTTCAGCAGTACATATTTTCAATAACATGGCAAAAGCTGCAGAAAGTTTTAATCATAATGCAATTAGCAGGCGTAAAATATAGGCAACGAAAAGTTATAGACAAGGTGCACAGAAATCATACAACATTTATAAAAGTCGAAGAGCATGAAAGGGTTGCAGTGGTTGGGAAGGGAGTAAGACTATTGAGCAAGGTGTGAAAGAAAACAAGGAGAAAATTGGAGATAAAATTAAAATTCTGGGAGAAAACATTAAAAATTTTCGGTTCGCTGAAGACATTGTAAGCCTAATATATAAAAGACATCTAAGAGACATTAAACGGAATGTGAAGAGAAAATGTCGTGAAAGGAGGGTATAAAATGAACAAGGGCAAAACAAGGTAATGTAATATGGTTGAATTAAAACAGGCGATACTGAGGGAATTATATGAGGAAACGTTTGTCAGTCTCTTTTGGTGATGACGTTCGACCCAGTTGAAATTGTTGTTCTTTATTGGGGGTTTTAAAGGAACTAAACATGGAGGTAATTAGACCCCTGTTTCCCTCTGAGACATAAAAGCTAAGGTCCGAACGAAGCAATATCTAACACTCAGCACTGGCGTTATAAGCTAAAACAGCAGGGGCAACGCAAAAGATGGATTACATAAAAGAGAAGGCAAGAGAAACTGCAAGCCAAAAGATGGACAGACAGAATAAATATAAAAAACAGGTTAAAATCGGAGTGAGTGTAACCCGGGAAAGTGAGGCTAAAGTACTTTCCACTAGTTGGCATGATAAAGACCGGCTGTAAAGATAAAACGTAGGGTATTATCAACAATAGAGTCATCAAGTTAAAGGGAGTGCAACAGGTAGATTGACTACCGTAAAGAGGCTAAAAGGGGACCTGCAGCAGGATGTCAACGACTGTCGTGAAAGCGACAGTACATAGGCGACTGAGGATAACTGCGTGAGGGGGCCTAAGGGACGACCAATGCGGCTCTAGATGGTCCGATCGCACGGAGCTTGTTTGGCGTGCTCGAGGAAGACCTTTCCGAGTTCCACACCACAAACACCTTGCAGTGCAAACGCTAACAGATATTCCTTTCTGGAATACCAGTATCTGGGGCCTGGGAGATGATAGCCTGCTTGGACAACCAATTGAAGTGCTCGTTGCCCGGGATGGCAATATGGCCTGGAGTCCAAACGAACAACTAAACTTGTCAAGGGCTATGATGCAGTTATGAACTGACTGCACCAAAGGATGGTAAGAAAAACACTGGTAAGCCACTCAGGGAGTCTCTACATATGACAAACAAAATCCTGTGGCATGCTCGGAGGTGTTCAAGAGCGTGATATATTGCAAGGCAGGAGGCAGGGAGCGCACTTCAAAGAGGTCGCCATGAACATAGGCATACCCAGGTTGGCCAGCTAGCAACGAACCATTAGTATAAACCACTTCTGCACCATGGTCATGTCGAGAATAATCAGGAACTTGCGAAACTGATGCCTTTGAAACGCAGGACACTTCCAGATGGAGTTGCAAGTGGAGGAGGGGTACGGGAGAGCTAGGGAATCCAGCAATGAAAGGAGAGTATGAACCCAAACTGCGATTGGGAGACCCAACATCGGTCACCAGGATTGGATGGTGGGTGCAGCAGCAATTTGGACAACATAGGGGGTAAGAAGTTGTTGCTAGTGGAACCACAGGGAAAGGATCTCAGCTTCAGTAAGGAGGCACATCACCAGACTTGTGTGGAAGGAACCTATCTCATAATCGGACCCCACTGTATAAGATTGACTTAAGAATCTGCAATACAGAAGACGCTGCCAAATCATATACTTCAGTCATAGTGAGATGAGGGATTACAGCTGCAGAGGAGGGAGCTGGGCAGCTCCCAAAATAGTGTGGCTGAGGCAACGAAGGATGTTCAGATACTACCAGCATTTTAGTTTAAGCTGACAGAGATGGTGTAACCAGAGTCTGGCATCAGAAAGTGATGCATTTCCTCAACGTGAAGGAGCTCGTCACCTAAATAGAGTTCTGGATCGAGGAACTGCCCTATGGTGAAAGAAATGCATAACTCTAGTTTTAGCAGCAAAAAACTGGAAGCCATGGGTGAAGGACAAGGACTGTGTCTTAGATGGCTCCTTGCAGCTGCCGTTCAGTAACACTGATGGTAGTGGACCTGAAATACATGCAGAAGTATCATCAAACAAGGACGATGTGACTGATGACCCAACTGCTGCAGCAAGATCTTTGATGGCGACCAGAAAGAGGGTATTGCAGGACACCATTCTCTTATACATGGGATGAGATGAAGGAAATACCATTCCTAACCCTAAAGGAGCAAAAGTTTTGCATGAAAATGTGGAGTGAACCACAGAAACTACATTTCAACAGTATTCCAGGTAGTATCAAAAGCCTTTCAGAGATTGAAGAATACTGTGATGAGGTGCTCACGCCATGCGAAGGCAGTATGAATGACCGGCTCTAGTGATACTAAATCGCCAAGATGCCATGATGGAAGCTCCCCTGTTGTGGGGCCAGGTGGCATTAAACATCGAGGAGCCACATAATCCATATGTGTTTGAAGAGTTTGCCCAAAATGCTCGTGTGACTGATAGGGCGGTAACTATCAATTGCCAGCGGATCTGAGCCAGGTTTCAATACTGGTATGATGCTACTATCCCACTATTGGGATGGGAAGGCGCAATCTATCCAGATACCGTTTAACAAGGTGAATAGTTGACGATGGAAGTCGGCAAGGGGTGGAAGAGGAATTGGTCCTGGAGAAGTATCAGGTCATGCAGCAAGAGCACTCTGGAACTCTCACTCACCAAATGGAGCTTTGTACTGCTTGCTACAACTCTCGCTGAACGACAGCCACTTCTGCTCAACCCATTCTTTGAGAGTGCAGAACTCTGGACTGTAAGCAGCAGTTGCAGAATTGCGAGCATAGTGCTCCGCCAGATAGTCGGTGATAGGGGTTGGATCGGTGCAGAGAGTAGCCTGTATGGAGAGACTGGAGTCCCACAGTTGGGTGGAAGCCATAAAGGCGCTGGACTTGCGACCATACCTGAGAAGGGAAGGCGCGACTTGCAATGGTGGAAACATACCTCTCCCAACAGTCCTGCTTACTCTGCCGGATCAGTTTCTGGGCTTGAGGAGTCGTTTGAAAGCAATTAAATGCTCTGCGTAAGGGTGGCGTCGGTGGCGCTAAAGCGCCCTCCAACGTTCCTGGGTGGCCTCAACGCTCTCCTGCATTGACCAAGGAACCCACATAAGCTGGAGAGAAACAATAGTACATGAGACCGTTGCCTCAGTAGCAGAAACCATGTCCACAATGACTTGGTGAAACGTGTAAATATTAGCTGGAAGTGTAGCTGGAACAACAGCAGCTGAGGTATAAGCTGGCTAGCTATCCCTGCGCAGGGATGGAGGCCAATGTCCCCAATTGGTGGAGGTTTATTGGTCCTAAAGGTGGTACTGTGGGAGCAACAAGAGATGGGGAGTCCCTCAACCATTAAGGGAACAGGTGATGGTTTGCTGCAATGAGGTCCCACAGTAAATGAAGCAATGGAGGGCAATGCCATCCCCAAACAGGGCGGCGTAGATGCAGCTGCAGCAAAGGATGTTTTTAGTGGAATAGTATGTAGTCGCTCGTTCTTATGCTCAGCCCCAGTGTAAGCAAGAAGGTCCAGGCTCTTAAACTCAATTATGCTTCTCTCTTTATGGAGTATAGTGCAGTTTAATGAGCAAGGAGAGTGGTGTTGGCCACAGTTAATACATACTAGAGGGAGGTGCAGGAGGTATCTGGATGGTAATGGATAGCCAAACCCTTGCATATGTGCAGCAGGATGACATGTGTCCATACTTCCAGCACTGGAAGCACTGCACAGGAGGAGGGACAGTAAATCATCACCTTAACCTTTATGGTAATGTAACACCTTCGAACGGCAAGATGACGGCACCAGTGGCAACTGTATTCTCTTTAGGTCCCCTATGCATGACCCAGACGAAATGGACAGCCTGTCTTTCGAGATTGGCGCATAGCTCCTCATCAAACTGAAAGAGAAGGTCCTGGTGAAAGATATCCCGTACTATATTGAGTGACTTGTCAGGAGTTGGGAGAGGCACAAAACCCAGCATGTCACACGCTAGTAAGGCCAGTGATGGGCAGTGGATGCTGTTTTGAGAAGGACTGAGTCTCTCTACATACATGATAGTGCAGCAACTTCTCATACATATCTTCCAAATTGTTCACGAAGAACAAGGGAGCAAAGGCTTAAGGGGAAGCACTCCTTGTGCAAACTAGATATTGGGGTGAATATTCTGCACACTCTGCTGCCCATCGTTATTCCCATGGTGAGGTAAAGGAAGGAAACATCTTGGGATCATATTGCAGTGCTTTATACTGGAATTTTTACCACTTAGTGACGGTGATTGTACGTCCAACAGCATTATTGTTTAGCTCATATCATCTTTGTCCCACGAGCAGGTAGGGAAATAGAAGTCAACCCAGGCAGAGTCTTGCTTGCCTGGGTAAGCCCAATACATATGAGGTGCGGCAGGTTCCCCAGAGGTTGTCTGCTAGCGACTGTTCCACCTTAACAGCCATGTATCTCCTCGGCACGCAACACACATTGAGACTTATTTTTGGTTGTTGTTGTTGTTGTTTTATACTAAAGTTTTACCGTCCTCGCGACCCGGGCAATTAAGCCGTGACCCCCGACTGTGTAACATACGAGGCGCATCCAGAAAGTAAGTTCCATTTCAATTTATCTCCGCTGCAGCGCTACGATTCCAGTTCCGCACATGCGCTGTAGACGATGTGTATCAAGGAGAAGAACGTGCGCCATTCCGAGATCGCTGTCAGTTACGTACGCTTTGTTGTGCTTGTTTGAAATGTCGGTGTTGATTGAAAATCCCGTCGCCTGTGAAATCAGGTCGGTGATTCGGTTTCTGAATGCGAGGAAAGTGAAACCTAGTGAAATTAATCGGCAAATTTGCGATGTTTACGAACCAAATGCGATGAGTGATTCGATGGTGAGAAGATGGGTGCGACAGTTCAATGGCGGGCGTAGTGATGTGCACGATGAAGAACGAAGTGGGCGTCCACCTTTGGTTACAGAAGAACTGGTTCACGCGATTGATGACAAGATCCAGGAAAATCGTAGTTTTACAATTAGTGCTTTCGCTATGGACTTCCCCCAAATTTCACGATCACACTGCAAAATGTGACGAAAAACCTCCTACAGGGATTTGGCTGGGACATGTTTGACCATCCTCCGTACAGCCCTGACCTCGCTCCTAGCGACTTTCATCTGTTCTTACATCTCGAGTCTTTCCTTTGCGGTCATCACTTCACCAATGACGACGAACTGAAAGACACTGGGTCCAACTGGTTGAAGACACAGGCGGCAGATTTCTATGAAGAAGGTATACAAAACCTGGTGCCACGCTATGACAAATGCCTGCAAAATTTCGGTAGTTATGTGTAAAAGTAGTTTAAGAGATGTAGAATTTTGTGCAATAAAATTTCTTCTATATCTGTGTACAATTTCATTTTATTACCAAACGGAACTTACTTTCTGGACGCGCCTCGTACAACGTTCCACAGTCGCGCCGTACAGTGGTCGTTGAGGCACGCACAGAGTTTACGGTGTAGAACAGGGATCTACAAATTGTAATACCTTGAGGGCCACATCATGAAGTTTCGTTTCTAAATGGGGTCAGATGACATATATTGGGATTGCCAAGAATTGTAATACCAGCCATACAATTTTACATGTGCAGTCATCAAGATGGCGGGCGCCCCTGTTTGAAGCATATACCATGTGATCATCACAATATCTCTCAAACAAATCTAAGTAATATGCAAATTAATTAACTCCACCAAGTGTTTTAACACATAATCTGCAAATACGATGTACCTAATTTCAACTTTTATTTGACCGTAATTTTCCTCTCAAGAAAAAAATTAACATAGGCACAAAATTCTGTGAAAACTTCTGGTTATCATTTTCACTCTTCAGTCCACTCAGTCTGAGGTATAAAATTTGCCTTTTGAATTCAAAATTTTCCCTAATTGTGGCTCCAACATAGTCTTCTGCATGAGTAAAGTATTTACTACTGTCAAGTTGTTTCTCTATTAAGATTTCGTAAATATCAGCAAAGAAAATGTTTATTAACACCTGATAAAGTTTGTGTAACGTCTTTGATTTCAAGGTAGTTTTCTTCTGAAAGAAACTTATAAAATTTAAAATTCTTTAAACTTGTCCTGAGATTGTACTAAACTTGTGAGCCTAACATCAATGATTTATATTTGCAGTGCTGTCTCAGCATCTTCCGCTTCACACAAAATGGATTCTGGAAAATTCGGGTTTCCTTTGAGTGCGCATCTGAATCTGACAACCTGGAAATGAATTGATTCTTCAAAAGAATAAGAACTTCTATTTCAAAAGAGTTTCACAGTTTATCTAATAGGAATTGACGAATTGCGAGAAAATTTTCTATCATTGTTTTATAAAATACAAGTTTCTGCCTGAAACCCTAAACATTCAGTTAAAGGTCGAAAACAATATTGTCCACCCATTACAAAATTTTACTACAGGTTAAGCAACTTACGTGTGATTTGGGAACTCGCTAGTCAGTGATCCACCTCCTGTGACTAAAACTAGAATCCGCCTTGTTCGCGCTATGGCTTCGAATAAAATTGGAAACAGAAGTTTCATGTTACATCTCACAGGTCAAACGATTTTGCACAAAATGATCCTAATTAGCCGCGGTAATGGGAGCGAGCACTCTAAAGGGCATTTCTGTGGCGTGCGAGGTTCCTCGCCGTCGGAGGTTCGAGTCCTCCCTCAGGCATAGATATGTGTGTTGTCCTTAGCGTAAGTTGGTTCAAGTAGTTTGCAAGCCTGGAAACTGATAACCTCAGCAGAACTCCCTTACATTTACAAACATTTAAAAATTTACATTTTTTGGCTACTAAATTACCTTGAAATATTACTGAACAAAAACGAAGAGGAAAATTAGCGAAGCAATTGAGATTAATGAACACTCCAACAATATGAACAGAGAAGACGGATATAAACTCTCACCGCGTTGGCTACCGGTTTTAGCAGCTCAGCGACGGCAAGAGGTACAACGGGTTCTTTTGCCGCAGGTGGGTACTCCTGACAGCGTGGCAGCAACGTCACTACTTAGAATAACTAGGCCCGCCAGGAAACGTCGGTTATCGCCGTTGCTGACCTATTACATGCAAACACCAACAAGCGTACACCTTCTTGTTTTCCACCTACCTGAATCACCGATGCAAACACCAATAAGCGCATCTTCCTCCCGTATTCCCACCTATCAGAAACACCAATGCAATCACGAATAAAGCTCCTGTAACGGATCCGAAACGTTGGAGAAATATATCGTCATGACACGGCAAATAGCTCAGAAGAATATGAATTTTAACAATAATGACCGCGAAAGCCTACGTTCTTACATTACTGAACAATTTCATAAACATGATTCCAGACAGAAATTCCGTGTTTTAATATTCATTCAGTCATCCAGTAAATTAATTATATCTGTAGCTTGCTATTGTCGATTGTCGTTCTTTCGGCATGTCTGAAATACCAAATAATTACACAATTTTAATTATTTTTGTAAGTTGAAAGTGGAATTATTTTGAAATTAAAAAAAAAAAAAAAAAAAAAAAAATAAGGTGCAAAAAACGGTGCTCTCTAAATTTGCCGCCCATTGCCCCTGGTGGACCTACATGTAAGTCCGTCTTCTCTGTGACCCCTTTCCACTGCTGACGTAATTCAGGTGAGAAGTTTTCTTTATGCATCGCGCAGTGTGGCGCGCTTCCCCGAAAGCTATCGACACGAACTATCGACACAACAGCGGCGGTCGATCCCGCGGCCTTGTCCTGCTGTGTGTAGGAGTTACTGGCGGCGCCCTGCCACCTCACCTAGATGAGCTTCTGCCTAATCACTGGAACACATGTCATAAATGGCCAGCTCTCCGTCTATAAGAACTATATTTTGCAATCAGAATATTCACCACTGGCTCTTTAACATCTACCACGGGAACTACACTGCTCATAACAATTAGGGGATCATGTGAGTTACCATACGTAACATAGTGCATGAATTTTGCAAGTGTTTTTGCTGCGGAGCAGTCGTAAGTTTCGTACACACACTTCAGCATGTCTTTGTTTGCCATAAGAAAATCAAATTGTATTACGAGAAGGACACTGATTTTATCTATGCTTAGAAAAACTTAGAAATACTTTTAAGACGGGAATTACCTTGCTTGTTGCGAGGCTATATGGACAGCTCGAAAACTACTTACAGCAAAATCACACATGTCCTGATATTCAATGCACTTGTGCAAGTGAAAGATCAGAATACTTTTAAGATTTGTTCGTGGATACATGAGTCTGACATTCCTAGTAATCACATCCCGTATCATTAAGTCTGAATAGTAGTTGCCACAGTTACAAGGGAATTTACACTTCCTAGTTCAACCTTGTAGTTCAGTGAACCACTGTCTATAAGATTGTCATGCCTGCAGAACACAATCAAAGAACTGAAATCCAGCTGTTGCCACATTCAATGTTTGTTCACAATGGTTAGTAATCTTCTGCATTAATTCCTCAAACAGCACTTGTTCTAGGCGAGTAGTGGGGAAGAGTTTAACACAGAACCGAAAAATGTTCTCCCACTTGCGACAAGAAATAAGGATCAGTACAGTACCTTGTATTTGATGCGCCACTACGTGTCTCGGGAATTGTGCTAAGTATTCCGCCCAGTCCTCTATTTTTTCATCATACTGTCTAAATGGCGGTAATATTGCACTGTGTGCGGCAGGCGATTGTGCCGTGGGTGGTGGCTGGATTGCCACGTCTGCTGCAGCTTGTATTTGGCCTTCGATGAAAGGCGTAATTAGGTTTATTAATTGTTGAAATAACTGCATCTGAAACTGAATAATTTGTGTTAGATCATTTGGCAATGGAGATAGCGGCTGATGCGCATGCAATGGGTTTAGCTGCAGCTATGGAGTTAGACATGGGGGGTGGTGTAACCATAATGCTAGCAAAAGGAAGCCAATGCACAATAAATCTATAAGCTAATGTAGTATGCCACCTGCAACAAATTTGTCCACAAGCACAATAACATCGAAACTCTCGCAAAATTGGGCCTGAAAGGGAAACAACGTGGAAAGGTTCAAATATCCTCATCGTCAGTTGTTATGTCTCAGGATGCAGTGGGATCAGAACGTGGACCATTACTGGCAAGGATGTGTATTTATTTGTCCATAAATAATTAATTTACAAGATGAAATGAAAACTTTGCTGTGCTTAAGGTGGGGCAAAATTCTTCCAAATTATTACATAGTTCTGCAGGTTATCACTAAGACTCCTGGCAATAGTATACTGTTCTGGCTTATGTTGAAGGTAGATTGCTGGCTATAGTGAATGGAACTCCTGTAGCGATGAAACAACAAGTTCTTACAGCCTTCTTATTTACAGTAGAATTTTTGATATGATGTCTGTTGGTTGGCACTAAAGGACGAAATTTTACGAATTCGAAATATTGAAACATTTTGACCGTTTCAGGGCACGGAAATAAATTAAAATGAAATGTTCAAATGTTTGTTAAGCTTACGGGACTTAACTGCGGGGTCATCAGTCCCTAAACTTACCAACTACGTATAAACTAACTTATACTAAAGACAACACAAACATCCATGGCCGAGGGAGGATTCTAACCCCAGACGGGGAACGGCCTCGTGCATTGGAGCATAACGCCTAAATCTACATCTACATGGGATACTCTGCAAATCGCATTTAAGTGCCTGGCAGAGGGTTCATCGAACCACCATTATACTATTTATCTTCCATTCCATTCTCGAATAACGCGCGGGAAGAAAGAATACCTGAATCTCTCCGTTCGAGCTCTGATTTCTCGTATTTTATTCTGATGATCATTTCTACCTATGTACGTGGTAGTCAACAATATATTTTCGCGTTCGGAGGAGAATGTTGGCGATTGGAGTTTTGTAAGTAGCCCACGCCGCAGCGATAAGCGCTGTTGTTGTAATGATTCCCATCCCAGATTTTCTATAAATTCCGTAACGCTGTCTCCCCTGTATCGTGACAATACGAAACGAGCTGCCCTTTTTCGGACTCTTTCGATGTCCTCCGTCAAACCCACCTGATAAGGATCCCTCACTGGGCAGCAATACTCCAAAAATGGACGGACAAGCGTAGTGTATGCAGTTTCTTTTGTAGCTCTGTTGCATGTTTTAAGGGTTCTGCCAATAAACCGCAGTCTCGGGTTCGCCTTTCCCACGCACGACATTATCTACGTGTTCTTTCCAGTTTAAGTCTGAAGTAATAGTAATTCCTAGGTATTTTGTGGAGTTTACGCCTTCACTATTGATTGATTTATCTTGTAAACAAAGTTTAAAGGATTTCTTTTCGTACTCATGTGGATGACTTCACACTTCTCATTATTTAGAGCCAATTGTCAATTTTTACACCATACTGATATCTTATTCAGATCGTTCTGCAGTTGGTTTTGATCTTCAGATGATTTTACAAGACGGTAAATGACAGCGTCATCTGCAAACAAACTAAGAGAGCTACTTAGATTTTCCCCTAAATCGTTTATGTAAATAAGGAACACCAGAGGACCAATAACACTACCCTGTGGAACGCCCGAATCACCTCTGTTTTAGTCGATGCCTTACAATCCATTACTACGAACTGTGTCCTCTCTGACAGGAAATCCCCTATCCAGTCGCAAATTTGGGGCGATATACCATAACCACGCAATTTGATTAAAAGCCGTTTGTGAGGCACGGCCACTCCGCCGCGGCGAAATCAATTCAACTGCAAAGTTGAAAAGTTGTGCTAGAGCAGGATTCGAACTCGGATTTCCCGTTTCTGGGCAGCAGTGGCCTTAATTAACTGGGATAGCAAGGCACGCTTCCCAAAGGTGTGTGTGTTCTTTTTTTTTTGGGGCATGTCCGATAGAACAGACACCGTATCAGTAATTGTAAATAAATCCTCAACAGGCAGCTGACAATTTCAATACGTACGCATTAATATGCTTCATCCCTTACAGGAATCCAGTACAGGCTGCGAGCAAGTGGAAATAATAGGCAGGTGGCACTCACTACCTTACTACTCTGCTGGGAAGGAAATCGCGCCTGGATAGCCTAATTGTTTGCTGGCGTGGTAGCTCAGTGCTCCCAGTCAGAGGGCTCGACGCCATCTGTAATGATATTAAAACATAAAAAAATAAAAAGAACTGAGCTGAGAACACTATGAACAGCCTAGAAGAATACAAAGAAACGACCGCAAGGAATACAAATTACCAAAAAGATAAAAAAAAAGAATCAAAAAATGGTTAAGGCTACCGCTGGCCTAGAGTAGGAAATCAGAGTTCGAATTTCAGCCCAGTGAAATCGCCAAGTTATCGTGGACGCATATTAACTAACCAAGTTAATTAATTATACAGGGTGTCCCACATAAACGTTCCACCCCAAATATCTCTGGAACAGAAATAAATATTGAGAAACGACTTACACCAGCATATATCTACTGCAGGATATTACGTAAGCAAGAGCTCCACGGCCAATTTTTTAAACTGAATTAACTTTATTTGTTTACAGTAAGAACTCTGCAAATATAATAATTAGTTATGACAGTACAGGTTGTTTCACTTAATACAGTTATCAGATACAATATAATAGGAACTTTAGTTGTCTACAAAATGCAAGAGTAAACAAAAATAACAGTATAATATTACATCAGTGTAGCTATCATACCTTAGTTATCGAGTAATAAGTAGACAAAAATATCAATTAAATAAAGTTTAATATACTATTACTGTGAAAAGGTAAATCACAGGTCAAATACCCTTTGATTGAATTTCCGAAACTTTGTTTTCATTCTATTCATTTTCCATAGCGAAAGTTATAATAAAAGGCATGACAGCCATTGGAATACGTGCTTATAGAATTTGAAAATGCGTACACTTAGAACGTTTTATTTTCAATTTGCTATATGGAGAGGCGGAAATTCTGGATTCACTTGGATAACTTTTGGTCGTCTTGGTGATCGAAATTGGTCTTTAATTCTATAATCGCGTTAGGACTTTAATTCAAGGCTCTAAGATCGTGAACCACACTGTCATTATAGTTTCTGCTTGGTCTAAGAAAATCACATTCTGTTTTTTTTTTTTCAGAGAGTAATTTCTGAAAAAGGTATATTTCGGGATCTCTGCTCTGTATGGAACTTTCTTGGCTTCTTCTGTCCACTGAGCGTACTTACTTGGCAGGAACATTTATCTGAAAATCTTCTTGTTTTTTTTTTGTTCTTCTTTTTGCGTTCGGAATTGTGTCGATTGTGCAATGTACACTATCGCACTCCATGTGTGTGTGCCTCTTGACTAGAAACTTTTGTTGTATTGTTATACCTTTTTCCATTGACTAGTGTAGAAGAGCATTAGACAATACAGGTTTTATTTTTTTATTTTTGTAGCCACAATCATCTGAACATAGAATAACTGAATTAAATTAATCTCTGAGAGCCTTTTTTAAGTCGTCAGTAATACAAGCGACAATATGAAGATCCTAGGTCACCCTGTGCTGTATTCCACGAGTAGTTCATGGCATCGTGACTTGCTTGGTTGTACATAGTGAAATTATGTACATTCAACTTAGTGTTAAAGTACAAAGCATTCAAACAAGAAGCAAGTTTCACTGTTTGTGTGCTTTGTGAGAAAACAAACTTCGTTATCAGTGTCCATGATTTTCTCTTTCCTAGCTCTGTCCTTATTTTTTATGGGCTCTATGTATGCATCTTCACATACTTTTCCACTACCTGCTGCAAAGCTATGATACATGACATACTGATCTTTTAGTGTCTGAAATCCTGCCAGCTTCTCTTCATTGAATACATAATCAAATGTATGCCTGCTTAATGACTTCTTCTCTTCTTTGTGGAATTCTTCATAAAATTCGAAAAGTTCGGAGTGTTTGGGAAGTTTTGGTAGTTTCTTCAAAACGGTTTTTTTAGATCAGCATCGCGTTTTTCCTTGCTGTAGCCCTTTTTAGATAGTCGAGTGACTGATGATGAGAGTATCATTTTATTAGTTTGGTTGAAATGATTAGCTGAAGTTTTACCATCTCCATTCAACCAATATCGAACTGACTATTATTTTATACCTAAGGTATAGAGGAATGTGTTGTGACATTGAGCGCGCCTCAAACCCCCAATGTGTTCTGACAAACTTGCAATATTTTCCCTCCAACAACTAGATAATATTTTAGTGTTTTGTTCCTTCTTAAGGACTCGGCATCTGCCGTTCTTTTTCTAGAGACTGGAAGTTTTTCGATCATATTTACAATTTCCGTTGATCCCTGTGCATGCCTTTAGAGCAAGCGGAAAATACTTTTTCTCTGCCGGCCGCGGTGGCCGAGGGGACTGCGGCGCGTCAGTCACGGTCTGGATGGTCACTACGGTCGGGAGTTCGAATGCCCCCTCGGGCATGGATATTTGTGCCGTCCTTAGTGTTAGCTAGTTCATAAGGAGTTTGTAAGTTTAGGGACTGATGACCCCATAGTTAAGTCCCATAAGCTAAACAAACATTTGAACATTTGAACTTTTTCTCTTTCTTCTTCTGTTGTATCAAGGCATGCCATTGTCTTTGACTACTTACAAACACCCGAAATTATCGAGGACCCAATTGAGGCCTTTGCATAATGAACAATTTTGCATTGAAGAATACGCCTATACCCTACGTAGGTGTCACCATGTTCTCTCTTCTTTTGGTTCTCAAATTTCTTCCACTCCTCTCTACTATTCTTTTTATCTTTATTTTTTCCCTTTCAGCAGTCTTTGCTATTTCACGAACTTCAGCTTTTTGTTGGCATAATGATTTACATTGTTTTCATTTGATAAAATTAAACGCAAAACATACAACAATTACGGTAATATACAGTATATACAGTTTACATCTCACACAGATATTCTTCTTTGAGTAGGTCTGTCCTCAGACAGGTTTCAATTGGACGTCCTCCACTTCACTCTGTTCTGAGCATCCTCCTTCATTTGCCTGTAGTTCCTTCCTTTCTCCAGGTCAGTCAGCACTCCAAATCTTCTCCTTCCTCTCCCTCTTCTTCCTTCTACTTTTCCTTTCATTCTTCTTAGCAGCAGACAATTCCTACCTAATATGTACCCCACACAAGATGTTTTCCTCTTCTGGATTGTCGTAATGAAAGACCTTTCCTTTCCTACCCTGCACAACACCACCTCATTATTCATTCTGTCGGTCCACTTCACTTTTTCCATTCTTCTCCATACCCATATTTCAAAACTTTCTAAATATTTTTGTTCTTTCTGTCTGACTGTCCACGTTTCAGATCCATACGACACCGCGCTCCATACAAAACATTTGGCGAACCTCTTCCTTAGATTAATGGGAATACTTTTGGTTGTTAGCAAATCTTTTACTTTCCTGAAAGATTTCTTTCCCATAGAGATTCTCCGCCTTACTTCCTCTGTGCAACTTCCACTGGATGTTATCATGCTTCCCAAATATTGAAACGATTGCACCTGTTCCAATACTCTTCCCTCTGATGATATTTTGATAGTGTCGTCTTCTTTTCCAATTTTTATGTCTTTGGTCTTATCAATATTTAACAGCATTCCAAAATCTTTACCCACACTTACAACATTTTCCATCATTTCCTGGAGAGATTCTTCTGTTTCTGCTAATATCATCTGCGTATTTTATAATTTTTACTTTTTTCTCCTCCTTTTGCTTCTTCCAAGACCTCATCAATTAGCTTTTCAGCATATATATTGAAAAGTGCTGGTGACATACAACACCTCTTCCGATACTGACTTCATCAGTTTCATCTTCTTCTACTCGAACTACCACTTTCTGTCCAACATAAAGTTGTTTTATTATACCAGTATCTCTCAAAATATTCAACAGCATACTAAAGTTAACTCTGTCAATGGCCTTTTCCCAGTCAACAAAACAGACATGTATTCCTCTATTCACTTCTAAAAATCTCTCTGTGAACATCATAAGGCACCCAATTGCATCTCTGGTTCCTCTTCCTTTTCTAAATCCGAACTGATGTTCTCCTATATGCTCCTCTAGTTCCCTGTCTATTATTCTTAGCACTAGTCTGGTCACAGCTTTCATAACACTACATATAAAACTAATTGTCCTATAATCTTTACATTGTTTGGCATTACATTTCTTTGGTAATGGAACCATTATAGTTTTTACGAGTTCTTTAGGCCAGATACCTGTGTCATATATTTTGTTGACCAGTTTTGTAAGTCTGATTATAGCACCATTCTCTAATGCCTTCAGTGCTTCTGCCGATATTTGATCACAGCCCGGCGCTTTCTTTAAGATCCTGGATTGCCTTCTCCACCTCCCATTTTTCTATTAGAGGTCCCAAGTTATTTTCATCACATTCTTGTTTATTCTCTAGTAACAGTCTTTCATGATCAGCTGCAGAATTTTATAGATCTTCTATGTATGTCACACATATCACGCCGAACCAAATTGATGCAAATAAAGGATTACATTAAATACTATTAAGTCTATGGAAGCCTAATGGAGACAGCCAGTGTTTCGTATTGTTGGAGTTAGGCGATGTTTTTCAAATGGCCCTACCATCGCCATCTGCTGGATTTGACGTGAACTCGTCGTCGGTGAACGCAGAGCGCCAAGAAAATTGTGATGGTAATAATAACTCAGTTTCGCAAAATGAAAATAGGAAGTAAATAAAAATCACTTATGTGGTGTTGTTTGTTATGTGACGATATGCTGAGGACAACACGTACAACAATGCCCGAGAGACGTCTCGAACCTCCGACGGTAGCGCCATGCAGTCCGTGCCATGGCGCCTCAGACACTGCGGCTGCTGGTCTTTAGAATGGTGCCAAACTGAAAAATAAAATATAAGAAATCTGTTTAAATAATCTAATTGAACACTATGTACTAAACGCAACACTGCCCCTTGTCATAACCATCTATCCCTTTCCATGCCGCCCTTGGGTTCCGCTACATCATTATCCTCTACATCGGCTTCTTGCCCGAACTGTGGAAGAATTCCCTCGTCCTCCATTTCCCTAAACCTGGCAAGCCACTTTCCGGTACCTCGTCCTATCGTCCTAGAAATAATTTTCGAGCCAACCTCTGACACCTTCCCGGATGTAAACGAGAAACTTCACAAAATTACAAATAAACTTAACCAGCTGTATGATAAATATGCGCCCATCAAACCCAAAAAAGTGAGAAGGAAACCCGCACCATGGCTAACTGATGAACTAAAACAGCTCATGAATCTCAGAGACACTGCACATCGGACATACAAACTGCACCCTACATCTGAAAATCACACATCGTACAAGCAGAAACGTAACAGAGTCAGCCAGGCTGTGAGAAATGCTAAACTCAGATACGCCCATTCATTAACCGACAACATAAATAGACCGGCTGTCCTCTGGAAAAACCTGCGCGGTCTTGGTATTGGGAAAATAAAAACTGCAGCCGAACCCACTGTCTCCATTGAGGAACTAAATCATTATTTCACAACGCCTACCACTTCAATCGATCACCAAACGAAACAAACACTTATTGACCATATCACGAGGATCAACAACGCTAACCATGATAAGTTTTGTTTTAAGCATGTTACTGGAAATACAGTCAAAAAAGCAATTATGCGTATTACATCAGCATCTACCGGGGATGATGGTATCACTATCCAAATGATAAAGCTGATTATTGATCCACTGCTGCCCATCATAACAGATATATTTAATCAGTCCTTAGCCACAAGTGTTTTTCCTGATGCGTGGAAACGTGGACTAGTTAAGCCACTGCCAAAAAAGGACATTGCCACAGCACCCTCTGATTACCGACCTATCTGCATTCTTCCGGCACTATCCAAAGCCCTAGAATATATAGTACATGATCAGCTAACCAGCTACTTGACTACTAATAAACTTCTTGACGAACACCAATCAGGTTTTCGCAAATATCGCAGCACATCTGCTTTGATAAAAGTAACAGACGATCTTAAGCAGGCAATGGATAGACAAGAGGCGACTATTATGTGCTTCTTAGACTTTAGCAAAGCTTTCGACACTGTGGACTTTGATATTTTACTTGCTAAACTTAGCAGTCTAAATTTCTCTCAAGGCGTGGTGCAATGAATTCGCTCATACTTGACATCGCGTCTTCAGTGCGTCATGTCCGGCACCGAAAAGTCACAGTGGAGAAAAGTTCTATCAGGCGTACCACAGGGTTTGGTGCTAGGTCCACTTCTCTTTTCATTATATGTAAATGACGTATCATCGGTCTTGTCCTTTTGTAAATACCACATGTATGCTGATGACCTCCAGTTGTATTTAAGTGCAAAACCAAAAAACCTGAAGGCAGCAATCGGGAATTTTAATTCTGACCTATGTGCACTATCAAAGTGGGCACAGAATATAGGATTAAAGCTCAATCCAAGTAAAACACAAGCGATTCTGGTAGGTCATCCTAGACTCATCAACCACAAATACCGCGAATCTCAACCACCATTAATATTAAATGACACACCTATCTATTTTTCGCCCTCGGCAAAAAGTCTGGGAGTGATAATAGACGACAAACTAAATTGGGCTGAGCACACAGCCGCAGTGTGTAGGAAGGCATCAGCATCTCTTCATGCCCTACAGAGATATAAGAAGTTTTTTCCTCTCGATCTTAAAAAGAAACTTATACAAACGCTTGTAATTCCAATTATTGATTACGGTGATGTTATCTTGCAAGGTCTCTCTTGGGAAAGCTCACGACGTATGGAACTAATCATGAATGCCTGCGTTCGATATATATGTGATCACATTTCACCATCTTATAAGCGACTATCCTGGCTCCGTGCTGACAAGCGCAGAGATTTTCATACACTCTGTTTCCTCTACTCTCTTATCAACGTACACTGTCCCTCATATCTTTCCTCGACCTTAACACTCTTATCTGATCAACATAAAAGAACTACTCGTTCCTGTCAGAGCAAAACCCTTTCTGTCCCTATCCATCACTCAGCCGGTTTCTCAAAATCCTTTTCAGTAGCAGGAACCAGGCTCTGGAACAATCTACCTCAGTATATCAGAGAACTGAATAACACTGCCAGCTTCAAACGACAGTTAATGGATTATCTACTAAAGCAATAATGACGCCAGTCTTTATTACCCTACGGTCCAGGTACGTCACATCCATTCCTCCTCCCAGATATTCTTCAACTGCCATTGCTCTCGCCAGGTACAGCTTCTGTCAGAATTCGCCATGCGTTAACCAGTCTCGATATATTCAAAAGTAAATATTGTATCTGCTAATATAAATGTTGTTACTTCTATTATTACACCAGCAGCAGCAGCAGAAGGTGTCTCAGTGGTACTGTTAGTATTAATCCTATTTAGAGTTAAGTTATTACATATGTAGAGTTAAGTTATTACCTTTTATTTACATCCTTTTACATGTAATCAACCTGTATAAATAATGTTATTAACTGTTCATCTGTAAAAATCATTATTATGTTATAGGTAACTCACATGTAAAGAAATATTGTATGTGTAAAACCCTGGTCCGATGTAAGAGAGGGCCTGATAGCCCTAATCTGATCAGGCTAAATAAATAAATAAATAAATAAAATATCAGCCTCAACATGGTGTTCTGCAGGGATCTGGAAGCCATCTCTTCCCGCTATCTCCGTCAACACCAGCTTTGTCCCTTATTCCAATGTGGCTTCTGAACTTACTTCTCTGTCAATGAACAAGTACTCTGCCTTACCCACCTCCTCTCCGTCCAGATAATTCCCGTTAGGCCGCCATCTTTGTCTCACTCGATATCAAGATGGCCTACGACCGAGTATTGCAATCTGGTCTCATTTTCAAACTCCAAACGTACGCCCTTCCACTTATTTATATCCGCTTCATTGCTTCCTTACTCGTCCACCACCCATCCTATGTTACTGTCAACAATTCCAGCCCCTGTTTGTTCTACACCTCCACCGGGGCAGCCCAGGGTTCTGTCCACTCCCCCTCCTCTACCTAATTTATTCAGCAGACATTCCACAACCCCAATCTCCCATCCATCGGCTACAGTATGCTTACTGACGGCACCACCTAGCCTTCGCCCCCTCCCTTGCCTGCTTGCAGCACCTGTTCCGGTCTCACCTCTCCAAATTCGCCACCTGTGGCTCCTTACTGTCAACCCTACCAAATCCCAGGAAATCATCATAGATCACACCATCTGCTCCTTCCACCACTGAGACCTTTACCTTACTCTCCATGACCGTCCCATCCCTCAAACCAAAACCCTTAAATACCTAGGCCTCATCCTTGACAGCTCCCTTTCCTGGAAACCTCACCTTGAAACAGTCTGTCAGAAAGCCATCTCCCACCTTAACTTGCTCAAGTTCCTCTCTGGCCGGACACAGGGACTCAACCCCTCCATCATCCTATATACCTACCAGTCCTTAACGTGTCCCGTGTAGTTTCTACCCCGCTTGGGTTTCTGCCTCCCCAGCCTTTACGAATCCCTTCAGGCACTATGCCCTCTGCCTCACTTACAGTATTCGCCTCCCCTCCCCCATGTGGATCCTTTTTGACATCATTCCTTTCCCACACCTCCTCAAATTCCTGGACCGCATCTGCATCCTCTATGTTTCCCGCAAGACCGAATCCCATCACCCACTGGTTTCCCATCTATTGAATCCTGGGCCTCTGCCATGCCGTTACTGAGTTATCCCTCGCTCAACCTCCACATTCTCTGCATCCTCTCCAAGGGCAATTATCGTCAGCTTACCCTCCCCGTTGAAGCTCTCCGTCCCGACATCTATCCTTCCTATCAACTTTAATCCTTTCCCATATATGAGCGCCCCCTCTCTTCTCCTCCCCTCTCTCCCTCGCTCAGCTCTTCCTTCCTTTTCCCATCCTCTTGAGTTCTTACACTCTCCCACCTCCTTTCAGTTTTTAACAGTGTACCATCTAGTGGTGTGTCAGTGTTGTGTTCTTTTGCTTTTAAGACTTCAGAAGCCGCTTAACAGGCAGAAAAGTGTGTTGCCATGTATTTTATCTCTGTCGTCGCCATTTTATGTCTAACTTCAGTGTTATTTTAGCCACCATGGCAGTTTTAATTCCGAATATATGTGTCTTTTAAAGTCATCGCTTCATTCAATTTTATCCACTGGTTTTATCACCTGGTCAAAAAAAAAAAAAAAAAAAAAAAAAAAAAAAAAGTAATGCAGTTAGCGATGCGAAGATTGGTTTGAACACCACAGTACTTTACTTTTGCAGGTGGTATGCCGTTGGCCTCCTCTGACCTGCGAACTGACTTACCCAGCCAGTTATAGGGGTGAAAGAAATGGAAATTAACAGATAAAATCCTAGGACTTCACGAGGATCGAACCCGTGGCCTTTGGATTCATAATCTGGCACTCTACAAATGTGCTACTGAGTAACACTTTTGAATTTTAAAAATTCTGCGTTGTTTACTCTTTGGATTGGTTTATAAATAAGAATACTGCTACCAGTCACGATTTTTTTATTTATTTAGCACGAAGCGTTTCGAGAAATAATTCCCATCTTCAAGTGCGTTTTTTGTGCTGTTTCATATTATTCATATTTGTTCAACTGGAAGTGTATTCACATTATAGAAAATATGAAGACAAAATATTAAATGAAAAAAGTGGAAAGTGAATCAGGAAATTTGTTCCGGTGTTTCGATAGCATACTCAAATAAAAATGTTAATAAGTGTAAATGTAGCACAATTGTAAGTATGCATAAATTAGGGCAATGAAAAAAAGTAAAATATCCTTTACAAAAACGCAGCATAGTCTATGGAAATATTGTTTTGATAAAATCCAGCTAAGGATTGCTTTGTAGCATACTCTGTAAAATGTATCTTTGATAAACTTAACCTTAGAACATCTCTGTAACTGTTTATTTATATGTATGTTAGTTTTTGTGACAACTGATGTACTTGTGTGCAAAAATATTGTGTGTGATGTTTGACATGTGTGAGAGCTGCCACAGATGGACCAGACGAAAACTGTAAGTAAAAATCTTTTCAAAAAATTCCGCCATGAACTCCATATAAAGATAACCAGAAAGTAAAATCGGGCGTATATATTACAGCAACGACAGCAGAATGAAGCAGGCACTCACACACTCAAAACATCATAAATAATAAGAAACAGCATAGAAAACGCACTTGAAGATGGGAATTATTTCTCGAAACGTGTCGTGCTAAATAACAAAATCATGACTGGTAGCAGTATTGTCCATTTATCTCGCAGTCGCAGGCTTACAAAAATTCTAATGGATAAAATCAAAATATTTACTCTTTGTTACACTTTGTACTCTCGCGTGAAGAGCAGCATATGAGGCTGCTGCCAGCCAGCTTATCGGGCCTGAAATAGCGACATGAAAAAAAAAAATTCTATTTGCGATAATAGTGCATGAGTTATGCCTCAGCTCTTTTACTGATTAATTCTGTGTGGGAATGTGAAGGTGTACTTGCTTGTCTGTGGCTCAGCGATTGTCCTTTCCTCGTATTATTAAGGTAACAGAAACGTTTTTGCGGTAGGTACGTTTGCCGCGAGTAATGGCATTCGCAGACCTAATGACGTGGCCGCAGTTGAGAGCTGATGGCCGGATGCTGGCGACTGCTGCTGTTAGGACTCGTCAGGCCGCTAACTGCTCCTAACTGCTCGTGCCGAGGCCGGTGAGCGACTGCTGTGCTCCATCATTTTAAAAATAACAACGGCAGGAAGGATGAATGGGAGCTAAATATGGAAACATCACGAGTTGTAGACTGACTATAAAATCCGTGCTAAGTGCCAAAATGAACGTTCTGAGTAAAACGCAAAGAAACCTCCTAAAATGAACAGTTTGTCTTTATGTGCAATGTTTTTCGGCTTAATTTGTGTCTACCGTTAATCTCTGAAGACTTATTGCAGTTGAATTGTGCCATACCCTCTACTGTAAAAACCGGGCTATGTCCAAAATTCGAGTGAACAGAGAGCTGTATTGGACTTTGTGGTCTGCATGAAGGTCAACAAAGGCGTCATACATTCTCTGATAATTCAAATCTTGGCTTAAACACATAAGCGAATTTTGTCCCTTGTGCAATGGCTTTCCTCTTGGGGGAAAATTGCTGTGTGTTCAACTATACGCTGTGCATCATGCGAGCGTGAAGGTCGGGGTGAGAGTTTAAAATAGAGAAAGTTTAATTTTTAAAACTCACAACCACCAACTGCGAACCAAATTCCTAAACATGCAAAAACACTGGAACTGTGTTTGCGACTGTTTGACTCGTTTTCTAGGGGATGATATCACACGTTCGCAGCTTTCCTTCCCTGCATATGGTTAACAAAACAAATTCATAATAAAATCAAGTTCATGAGAGAAAAGGGTGTACTAACTACTATTTTTGAAAAGACGTGAAAGTTCACTTTATGTTGTTTATTTCACAATATTAGAACCCTGTGGCTGATACGTCTGTACGTCGACACATTTATCAAATAAAGTTATAGCTCGTGAGCCCCCAGACAAAATGAATATTTGTCGCGAATTGTTTTCACACCACGTGGCTGTCTCAAACACCGTTTATGTCCATGCCTATGCGACGACACGTGTTACATTAACAAATCACAGTCACTTTAATTCAATGCGATGCACACCTTGTTCCACCGGCTAAATATTCACAAACACACCGTAGCACTCGATTCAACTTGGTGCAGTCTACGACGAACAACCACACGTGGCGATTCCCACACACACATCTAAAGTCTCCACCTGGAGAAACACATGCCGACTGATGCAGAGCGACGCCGCCCGGCCAGCTCCCCATGTGCTACCGAGTCGTCACTTCCTGCCCTCGCACGCGCGCCAAAAGCTCAACTGCCGGGGTTTTTTCCCCTACGTCATCAACTTCCTCATGTGAGCTGTTCTAACCGATTTGCCAACGTACAGCGCTCAGCCAATACATTTCTAAAACTTTACTCAAAATCAAAAATAATTACACTACACATTAAATAAATTGTCTTCTTAGGTTTTTATATTGGTATAAACATACTTTGTACTATTTATCATGATCGTGCAATTTCTTATGTCACAGATAAGTGATTTAACTGAATACTTCAAGATAAAATACACAAGATTAATTGAAAATAAAATGAGAAATAGTTAATATATTATTTTTATAAACAAACATTGCCATGCTAGTTGTGTAACTGTCATGTATTCGTTGGTAATTTATTACTCTTCATTGTCAATTTAACATATTACGCCAGATGTGACTATATCAGCTAATGTATTGATTATTTATCAACAGGCTATTTTGTAATGAGGGCCTTAAAGGTTCCTAACTGCATCGTATTACTTCAAATGCCAGTAGTTTTAGAATATTTTATTTCACGCTGTGCACTGCACTGTGCCTGGCACTCGCCATTGTCCCTCTCTCCCCTCACCGGAAACGAACTGGAAAATCCTAAGCTGGAACAAGCCACCAACGTAGGCCTGCTCGCTGGCCTCCCGTCAGCTACAAGCACACAGCAAATCTCAACGTGGAGAATTTCTACCTATGGCCTAACTATAAATGTTGTCACCCAACTGTGTACATACATTGCTACCGTAATTAATAAGATTAAAATTATGTAACATTTAGTGCATTGGCATGGTCAATGGTTGCAGTGAAATTCATACTGTTTAATTATCAAATGCTATTAATTACCAATATTTCTATTGGGCGGTAATCTTACAATCATCACCTGTGTACTTCCTCTCTTTCGTTTTATTTCCCCTACGTTCAACGTACGTAACGTCACCACACTTTTTCGATTTAACCAATGTTTCAACCCTACGCTTTGTGATGGCATGGATTTCCAAAAATGTTTGCTTGCACACTTGTTTATGATCACCTTTGCCATCAGGAATCGTTCTATCGAATCTGTGTACGACGCATGTCGCCTAGGTTTAATCCTTATGTTTCCCACTGGATACGAATTTTGCTTGACGTTATCTCCTAGTTCATAAAACTGATTGAAGGTGTTTAGTTTTTGTTTGAAGGCAACGCCTCTGCATAGATATGGGCATTGGCATGAAACCTACATAAAAGAAGGCCTTTCGAAGTATAAACACTGCGTCTAATATCCTGTTTTTCAATACTTTGCATTCAGAACAAGAACGCATATACAAATAACTGCGACATTAAAAGCCGAAGGAATACAACTTTGAGCTAATAATAAACGACAACCTAGGTCTATGATGTTATCTTTAAACCTACCGCAACAGGTGGATATTGTTTCTCAGGCACTGTCACGTTCTGGCTGTTCTTGTAGGACTTCCCTTCTTCTCTAAGCTTTTTCTTGCATTGAGAATCACTCCCTTAACAACTTTTACGGCGCTTATTTACCACTTCCATTGCAGAAAAAGCCCAAAATGAATAGTTACTGCTTGCTACACGATGGAACCTCAAACAGTAATAACAAAGCTCACGTGCACCTCTGGCCACTAGCACATAACCCAGATTTTACTTCACAACAGGTGGCACGTAGGTCATCGGGCATTCTTGTGAAAAACATTAGAACTACTTCCACATCTAATAACAGATAGTCCGCTTTTTACTGAGTAGTGTTAGGCATGTAGCCCACATTTTCACAATAAAACAAAATTTTTCATTTTTGGCACTTACCACGGATTTTATATTCACTCTACAGTTATGGATGCTTGAGCGGATGGACAAAATAATATCAACATTTAACATACACAAAATATTTATTTATTAGCGAGAACATGAACCCCACTCGCTTTAAGAAAGGCGCAGCTCTTCGAGGAACATATTCGTGAAGTGTCTTTGTAGTGTCCAAGACAATGTTATCCATTCTTTAACGAAAACATCCGCCAATTCAACGACGTTGGAAATGTAAATTTGGTTCTCACTATCTGCTCTACATTATGCTGAGACAGTGATTTTGCTGTCAAGGGGAGATGTCTTATAATTTTCAGATGATGTACAAGGCCAACGTGAAACTCCGTCGCCAAGTGCATGATCGCATTTTCATTTTCGAATACGGTAGTGTTTCTCAGCAATTTGTCAGTCATTCATTTCATGTGACCGCTCGACCTCTCCTAAAAACAGCAGCCGCGATAGTCCTGTCGTTTAAGTCATAAATATCTTGTATTGTGCACGGGTTGTCTAGGAGGGAACATGTAAGAAGGTGGCTTGGTTCTTGTTGACATTCACAAGAGGTGTCCGCATTCGCTGGAAAGATTCCCAATTTCTGCAGGTTGGTCTTGCATCGAGGGAGGTCCACTCTTAAGCGGTAGAATGGTAAATTTGCGCCGGGGGCTAATTCTTCCTTTGGTGACACGCATGTGGAGTTCGTGACACGTCTCTGGGCAGTGAGCTCCTCCATCTGTTAAGATGCTTCTGGTGCTTCCTCCAGTGGCATAGCAATAGCGAGGAAACTTTTGCGGGATTTGGGGCGAGATCTTTGCGCGTGGTGACCGTATAGAGGATGTCGGAGGTCATTCTCCTGCTTTCTTCTCTCTCAGTCTGCAGGAATGACCCTCTGGACATTGGGCGGAGCTATACCAACAATCAGGTTTCTGTACGTCAGTTATAATGATCCATTTGCTCTCGAGGATGGTTGTATATTGATTCACAGTTATCCGACCAGTGAGGGTAATCATAGAGGCAGTAGAATAGCACGATGTTTATGCCCAAATCATGAATGAAGCTCTCCCATGCTCAGGTTTCAGGATCGTGGTACCATTTCCTTCCCAGCTCTTGATGGCTTCTGTTATAGAGAGCTGCAACTGCAATCCTTCCATGAATGTTAACCCCAGCCAAGGTGTTTTTTATCTTCCAAAGTAGAAAGCCAAGATCGCAAAATAATCATTTATTTTATGACGACCGGTTTCATTGGGCTATGCCACCATCATCCGGTCATATGAAGTTATACAATGTGGTCATTTACGTTATTTAAAAAATGCAGGTTAAATAGAAAACGCGACATAGCACTTAGTCGAAATGTAAAATATATAACTCTTATTTGCTGCTGATATATTTCACATTTCGACTAAGTGCTATGTTGCGCGTACTATTTAACCTCCATTTTTAAATAACGTAAATGACCACCTTGTATAATTTTATATGACTAGATGATGGTGGCTTAGCCCATTGAAACGTGATCTTACTTTCTACTTTTGAAGATAATTAATCTATCAGATCGCCTCCGCGACCTGCCATGTCAAGTAATGTCGTATTTTTTTATCGGCACAGTATTACTCATGTGAGTGCTCAGTTCTGCAGTCACTTTTGCCGTTGTATTTTGGCCACAATCGTACTTGATGCTTTTCCGTCGTTGTCAGTTGATTTCTGGTTTCGGCGTCTATTCCTCTTCACCAATGACGTTTTACCTTGTTTTATGTACGCTGGAATTACTGACGATATTATCGTTATTTAAACGTTAAACCGTGCAGCTGTTTTCGTCACAAATACTTCCACTAACATAATCGAGTTTCGCTCTATGGAAGTTAAGAGATCACACATTTCACTTATCAGTTTTGCTGAGCCTCGGAGAACAGAACATATAGTGTACTGCAAGGTAACGTCCACCTCTTCGAATGTCAACTGTGCAGTGTGGTCGCAAGTGACACCTACCTCATGCCAATGATGAAAGAAATATGTACAAAAATATTCACAAATATCCCTTTTACTCATGTGCAAGTGAATAAATAATTTAATCTTCTGTAAGCAGTATATTGCGGAAAAAACTCTCACTCGGACCTAGTCAGGCACGATAATACCCTACAAGAAAGCGAACAATGTCGTTGTTTGAAACTGACAACAGTGGCTGTTTAAAATCAAATGTTCAAAAAATGTTCAAATGTTTGTATAGTCTATGGGACTTAACTACGTGGTCATCAGTCCCTAAACTAACAAACTACTTATGAACTACATACAACTAAGGACGGCACAAATATCCATGCCCGAGGGGGGATTCGAACCCCCGACCGTAGTGGCCGTGCAGACCGTGACTGGAGCGCCTCAGTCTCCTCGGCCACCGCGGCCGGCAGTGGCTGTTTAACGTGAAAAATTAATAACACGGTGACTTCAATTACTCTATTACAATTGTGACCATGCAAAGCGTTATCCAGCTTCTGCTACAAGTGTCAAGAATGGAACAATTTTTTTTTTATTTTTTTATTTTATTATTATTAATATATATATATATTTTTTTACATCTCATCCAAATTTTGTCACCCCTTGACCTGGTTCCGGGAGCGGATACCCCCCCCCCCCCCCCCCCGTAATGCGCGAGAGTGATAATACGTGTCTGTCACCGGCTCAGCGATCATCTTTCAGAAATTAATTTTTCATTAGACGTGATTCCGACCTGCTGCAACCAACAATAACGTTTACTTGCATCAAGAAGCGATGTCTTGAGATACAACGCTGTTCAGTGTACTAACAGTACTCGGTATTAGACGACGCGACGCAATACACCAAACTCCAATATTTGCTGATAGTGAACTTATGCCACTAAGCTCGTTTATTGCCGATTCCATTCAGTTGCTCGTAATTAACTATCCAACATGTCAATCTAATCTGCACCAGTTCTCTGTGACAACACATTTTAAAGGTTTCTATTCTATTATTGTCTGTGCGGCGTTTTGTTCTCGTTGTAAATCATATCATGGCCTATTTGCAAGAGATCATCCAATTGTTTTCACTTACCTTTCCAAGTAGTTTATCATCTATGACAATTACCTCATTGGAAAATCCTATACTTTTTATAATAGATGATATATACTAGAGCTCTGCCTCCTTCCTTTCTGAACTGCTGCATCTCGCTCCTGTTTTTGGAGTCTTAACTGCAGTCCTCTTTATGTACAGCTTTTAAATACTTTTTCACAGCTGGCCGAGCGAGGTGGTATAGTGGTACCACGCTTGAGAACAGTGATTCAAATCTACCTAAGGCCATTCTGATTTAGGTTTGTTGTGATATCTCTAAATCCCTGCAACAAATTTTCGGGATGGTTCCTTTGATAGGGCACGGTCGAATCTTTCCCCATGCTTACCCAAAAGTCAGTGCGTGAGCTCCATCTGTAATGAAAACGCTGTGGACGCGACGTTAAACCCTAAGCTTTCTTCCTTCTTTGACATCTTATATTTTATCCCTGTCGCAATTTCAAAGGCTGTATTTCAATCAATGTCAGTACTGAATAAAAAGTTCTCGTGTTTCCGTCCGCGTCAGGTGGTTAAAACTCCACGAGCTTTCGTCCAAGCACTCCTTGGCCATTGTCAAGTGGTATAGACTGCCTAGTGGCTGCAAGTACGGGCTTATATACACTAGCTGCCGGCTTTGACGTCACTGGTGCTCCGCGACATCGCCATATATGGGCATGCTTTGAGACGGTGTTCGATGCGCTCGTTTTAACTGCGCGGTCGCTGGATCCCACGCCGCGCTGAGGTGCAGGCCGCCGTCTCTGTTAAGGTTGTTATCAGATGTTTTTATTTCGATGGCTTCTTTAATAATACTGTCCCAGAAGCCGTTCGTGCGAGCCACGGCGGCAGTTTCATCGAATTTGATGCGATGAGCCGGCCGCGGTGGCCGAGGAGACTGAAGGGCTCCAGTCACGGTCTGCACGGACACTACGGTCGGGGGTTCGAATCCCCCCCTCGGGCATGGATATTTGTGCTGTCCTAGTTCGTAAGTAGTTCATAAGTAGTTTGTAAGTTTAGGGACTGATGACCCCGTAGTTAAGTCCCATAAGCTTAACAAACATTTGAACATTTTGATGCGATGACCTTTTACTAAAGCATGCTCAGCTAAAGCAGATTTGCCTGGGAACCGTAAACGATAAACCTTTCATGTTCCTTCCTTCGTTGTTCAACAGTTCGTACTGCTTGTCCGACATAAGACTGGCCACACTCGCAAGGTATCTTGTAGACCCCAGGTGTCCTGACACCTACTGCGTCTTTAACTGGTCTCGGTAATTGCCGGATTTTCGTCGGGGGCCTGGAGACTGATTTGATCTTGTGTCTCTTCAACAGGCGGCTTATTTTGCCCGACACAGAACCACAGAACGGCAAAACAGCAAGTTTCTTTCCTTCTTCCTCGTCAGTGGTCTTATTGTGTTTCCTTCCTGAGATCGCATCACTTATTTCACGATCATTGTAGCCAATATTCCTGAACACCTGTCGTAGATGTTGCAACTCAGGGGGCAGGTTATTGGCGTCTGATGTTGTTTTTGCACGATGTGCCAAAGTTTGGAATACAGTGCGCTTCGGTGCCGGGTGATGATGGCTTGTGGCGTGCAAGTGCAGATCATTGTGGGAAGGTTTTCTATAGACGCTGTTACCAAGGCATCCATTCCGTTTGTGACGAACGAGAACGTCGAGGAAGGGCAATATACTCTATTTTTCTACCTCCATTGTGAACTGGAGGTTAGTGTTGATGCTGTTCAGATGTTCAGATGTTTTATTCAAAGTTATCGCAGCGAGACATTGCATTCCTACAAGGTCAGTACTTACTACTGTCTCATATAAGGATGGTTGTAGTCGTGTTTGAAGTATTCACCGCCGTAAAAAATATATTTGTGGATGAAAAGTCTCGATTTTTAAGTATTTTGAAAAGTTTTTACATCGTCATTTAGCATTGCAGGAAGTTTAAGGAATTTCAGTTAAATGGCTCAGGACTGTATATACTCGTGTATTTGTCCGCAACAAACAGGGTGATACAGAGAAGATGAGACGTATAAATACTGTCATTAATGGCATCATGAGGCAATGACGGAAGGGAAACTTGTGTCATTAGGAGGCAGGTTTGTGGCTGTTCATGTGGTGGTGCACAAGTCATTAGGGAGGATGTTTGTCACCGGGTCTGGATGTGGCGCCAGAGGGTGTGTAAACCAAAGAGTGCCCTCAGAAAGTGGCCTTGTCGAAAGTCAAGGATAATCAAAGCGTGAGCTAATCCAAAACAAAATAATTAATACAGCACTAGCGACGCCATAAACATGAAATAAGAACGACATTAGGAATACTCCTACTTACAAAATTTTTAAATTGTGGAATGGATAACATCGAAAGATTCGTGAGACTGTTCACGGAGGAGTCTTTCAAATACGTGTATGTTGCAACGGCAAAAACTGAAGTGAAATATACAGGGAGTTACAAAAAGGTACGGCCAAACTTTCAGGAAACATTCCTCACACATAAAGAAAGAAAATATGTTATGTGGACATGTGGATGCATGTATCCTCGCTAACGGAGGACATTTTGAACATTTCCTGTAACAAAGTGTTTGAAGTCACGCTGGTAAGTTCTGTTGCTGTGTGTTTCCATTCCATGATTAATGTGATTTGAAGAGAAGTAATAAAATGAGCCCTAACATGGAAATTAAGCGATTTCGGACACATGTCCACATAACATATTTTCTTTCTTTGTGTATGAGGGCCGCGGTAGAGTAGCCAAGCGGTCTAAAGCGTCTCGCTGCGGAGCGCGCGGTTGCTCGCCGTGGAGGTTCGAGTTCACTGGGGCATGGGTGTGTGTGTTTGTCCTTACGTTAGTTTACCTAGGTTTAAGTAGTTTGTAAGCTACGGACTGATGACCAAGCAGTTTGGTCCGATAGATTTACAAACATCTGAACATCTGTGTGTGAGGAGTGTTTTTTGAAATTTTGGCCTTACCTTTTTGTAACACCCTGTATAGCAGTGTCATCAACGATTGCAACGATTGTTTCTCAATGTAAATTCATCTAACGTACTGTAAGTTGATAGCGAAGATAGATCACTGAAAATTGTAGCAGCCGAAAGCTCTAGAGGTAGTTATGCTGAGTGATATAAAGTTGAAAGACCACATAAAATTAGTTGAGGTTTCGGCAGATTCTAGAGTATTGATGCTCTGAGACCTTACTGAGCAAAATTAAAGGAAAATGTAGAAAAGATACAACAGCGAAGCGTTTCGTCGCGGCTTCACTTAATATATTAAAGATGTCAGATGGTGCGAATGTGGACGTAACCTTAATGCTATGAAATTAACCCGTTGCTATACAGGATAAGGTGAAGAAGTGGCTGGTAATATTATTTATTATTATTACAGCTTGTAGTTGTCACATGATTGTCGCTTTTGGCATACTTAGCGCCATCGGTCCTCGTCTATCCAATCAGCACACAAGGCTTAGTAAATGGGAATTGGATGTACATCCTGAAGTGGTACTGCAGTACGCTTCATTTAAGCCATATTGGGCTAGCTTCAGAGTAAATCAAAATATAATGACAGTTTCATGGAGAATAACTACGAACTGTAACGCTTATTAACTTCTCTGACCAGTTAGATGGAACAGATGAAATTTCTAATAATACTTGTTTTTCTTTTCTGGAGGGTACTTAATTTTGTGGAAATTGCGGAGCCAAGTGCTTCCCGCCGTAAATATTGTTGCGTGGTTCAGTATAATAAGGAAGGAGCGTCAGTTTTGCTTGTCGTGTGACTAAACCCCATGTGTAGAATTCCTTTATAATATTTTTTTATGTGGTGTGTGTGTTTGAGTTTTTGAGGATTCTGTAACATCTGAGCGGTAGATTCCGTTGCGTGTCTCATGTTTTGCATTAAAACCAGCAATTTAATAACGGCCATCCTCTTTGCTGAACCATTTTTTTGTTAATTTTCTTTGCTAGTAAAAAAATGGAGTGGTTAGTGCACGCAATGTAAAAGTGGTAGCTGAGCGAGTGAGCTGTGAAGAGGGATATCCCTACTAGTCCAATATATCCTTTTTATCTCTCGTTTTCCATGTAGAGTGGCGTGAAACATGTTGACAATTTATATGCTTAGGAGACCAGTAAATTTATTAGTTAATTAATTTTAGAGTCTGTGGCTCAAAATGTTTGTTTGCTCTGCAAAGAGCGTTCACAATCCACATGTTTTGTTTGTTTGTAAACTTAATTTGTCTAAGGGTATGGTTTTATTTGCATACAACCAAAAAATAAAAAGGTTCTTGTCCTGAATTAGTCGGACTTTATTATGAAGAGATATTCCTCCACCCGTTTAAATTTAACAGAGAAAGCTGGAATATTAATCACAGAAATTAAATAAAGTAACTAATATCAGATGAGTGATTAGGATGCAGGTAAAAGCTAAAATTCTGGACAGTTGTCAAAGTTTATCCCAACTCTGTATCGAAGGTTGTGACAATTGATTAAATACCCTGAGTTGTGTTATCCGTTGCGCAATTTAGTTTATAACAATTTTTTGGTTTGAGGCCTTTGATCAATTTATATATAAATAAAGAAACCCGGCAGTCAGCTGTCACAGCATTCGATCAGAGCATGAACCATTTACTTTTATTAGCAAGGCCCATAATAGCGTTATTAGCTGGCAAATCGTAGTAGTAAATAAAAAGACCAAATCAAAATCATTGTAAAACGAGGGTAACTATGCAATCCTACATTTCCTGTCTTCGTTTTCACTGTCCCCCGTCTCTCTGTCGCTCTCTCTTTGTCCTTATCCTCATCTCTCTATGCTTCTCCTCCTTCCTCTCTATGCCCATCTCTCTCCTTTCTCCCATTTCCTTTCCTCTCTCTCTGTCCATCCAATCTTCCTTCTCACTCCTTCTATGCATCTCCACCCTCTCCATCTAAACCTCACACTCTCCCCGTTTATATACTGCCCCCCTATCTACGTCTATTTCGTCAACCAACTGCATCTCCTCGTACAACTCTGCATAACCTAGAACCTTTGTTATGTTCAAAATCTTAGCTCAACAACAGTTCTTGGCCTAATGATTTCAAACTTACTCAACGCTCCATTATTATACACGATTGTTTCTATGTACGTAACTTTTTAATGTATGTCTATATAAATTTATAAAAAATTTATAATGTGGAACTTTGTTACAAGACCGTCGCAAAAAGCTAATCACACACACAAACATATCTAATATATAAAGCAGCGTGTCCGTATATTTGTACGTGTTGCATAGAAATCTACAATTTTGTTCCAATCTTTATGAAATTTTGCACACGTAAGCTTCCATCCATGAGAACGGTCGCCGTAAGTGTAAGAATCACATACGATATATAGTTCACGAGATATGACGTCATAAACAATAAGATGCGCGGAAAACTGCTACATTTAGCGACAATAGTGCTCATTTTCTCCTAAACCACTGGACCGATTTCAACTTAATTTGGTACGCACATTCCTTGCCATGAGGTACAACTGCTGCATGGTTCAGAATCATATTCGACACATGGTTCAAAAGATATTACGTCATAACCAATAGCAATCGCAAATAATGTCATATAATGCGGCGAGACTTTCGAAATACACTGTATGAGAATGACAGTACTTAGCGACTTGCAACAAACTTTAAACATAATTTCAAACTTTTATTAAACTTTTTCTCTCTGGCAGCCATAGTAAAATGATGAAAGGAAAAAAGTTTCTCGCTTACTACTTTTCCGCTGTTTATGGAGTAAAACTACGGCTCTCGGTATGACATTACAATTTATAATTTGAACACTAAAAATTGTAGCGACAGGACATTTTACAGACAGTATACACGCATATATTTGAGTGTATCTTCTAAACTGTATCAAAGCACTACACGTAATTAATGAGATATGAGCACATAAACAGTAACTTTCACGGAAAACTGCCCTATCACGCATCAAGTTTTAATCTATTACTTGTTTACAACCAATTGTATTCTCAAGAGATGTTACAGTTATACAGCCCTTATAAAAACGAATGTATACCGAAGAAATGGCAGGAATAAATAAATAAATACCCGAGCAACGCCGGGTTTTCAGCTAGTATGATTTAAATGTTCAAATGTTTGTAAACCTGTTGGTCCAAACTGCTATGCTCATCAGTCCCTAGAGACTTATTACCTGGCAAGGCGAAGTGGTAACACGGCAGAGGCAAGAACTGACTTGGTCACGTGACGAGGTGCAGCCGGTCTACGGTTACACTAGTGCGCATTGTTACCTGTAAGTACGAGAATGGAAGGTGAGCGTGGTAAGTGTCTTCGTCGACAGGCGTGGCGACTTGCAGTTAACGTAATTAAATTCGTTGACGACGAGAAACAGAAGGGATTGACTGTGGTGGTGCAGAAGGCGACGGAACGCTGAGCAAGAGGATGGTTTCCAAATTACGGAAAGAAGGGCACGACGACGAGCAGAGTGGAACTCACGTTTCTACGCCGATGAAGAAGAAGTAAGAACCTCACAATAAGTATGTGATCGATGATATGGATAAATGTATTGTTGTTGTTGTGGTCTTCAGTCCGGAGACTGGTTTGATGCAGCTCTCCACAATACCCTAGCCTGAGCAAGCCTCTTCATCTCCGCATAAGAACGGCAACCTACATCTGTCTGAATCTGCTTACCGTATCCATCTCTTGGTCTTCCTCTGAGGTTTTTACCACACACACACTTCCCTCCAACGCTAAATTCACAATTCCTTGATATCTAAGAATGTGCCCTACCAATCTATCCCTTCTTTTAGTCAAGGTATGCCAGAAATTTCTTTTCTCCCCAATTCTGTTCAGTACCTCCTCATTAGTTACACGATACACCCACCTAATCTTCAGCAAATGTTCAAATGTTTGTATAGTCTATGGGACGTAACTACGGGGTCATCAGTCCCTAAACTTACAAACTACTTATGAACTACTTACGAACTACGACGGCACAAATATCCATGCCCGAGGGGGGATTCGAACCCCCGACCGTAGTGGCCGTGCAGACCGTGACTGGAGCGCCTTAGTCCCCTCGGCCACCGCGGCCGGCTAATCTTCAGCATTCTTCTGTAGCACCACATTTCAAAAGCCTTAATCCTCTTCCTTTCCGCACTGTTTATCGTCCATGTTTCACTCCCATACAAGGCAACACTCCACACTCCATACAAATGCCTTCAGAAAAGACTTCCTTAGGCTTAAATCAATATTCGATGTTAACAAATTTCTCTTTTTCAAGAACGCTTTTCTACCCATTGCCATTCTGCATTTTATATCCTCTGTACTGCGACCATCATTAAATGTATTATCGGGTAGCAATTTCGACGGTATTAGGCCGTTTTCACACTGCCGGTTGGGCCGAGGCGAGCCGAGCCGGGTCGAGCCAACACCACCTAGAAGACAAGGGGCTCGTTCAAAGAGCTGCAAGGCTGCAACAGCGCATGCGCAGTACGAAAATTCGATTTCAAAGAGCAATCCTGCAGCTTGCTGCAGCCTGCCGGCTGTTCAAGGAAGCTCCTGGCTGCAGCGTCCTGCAGCTTTCTGGCTGCATGAGCTGCAGGGAAAATTTCCTCCTGCAGCCTGACTGACATCATCGGTACCGCGCATGCGCGGTAGTGCCTGCTTTGCTGCTGCAGGAAGTTGCAGGAAGCTGCAGTCCTGCAGCTCTTTGAACGAGCCCAAGGCTACACAACTGGCCGTGCCTGCGTCTCACCTAAAGGCACGAGGCCAACGAGAGAGAAAGGCCGCGGCGCGCACGTCATGCGACGTAAACAAGGCAGTCGTGAGCCGGCGCGATCGCCAGGTGAGTGGCTGTCCGCTATGAGGCAGTGGGCTGTGCCCCAGTGGCCGGCCAATCAGCTAGCGATCGCGCCGGCTCACCACTGACTTGTTTACGCCTCATGACGTGCGCGCCGCGACCTTTCTCTCTCGTTGGCCTCGTAAATGCACCGCCTGCCGGCTGACTGGCTGGCCGCTAGGGCACGCCCCACCGTCGCGAAGCCGCCGATAAGTCAGCTAGCATTCGCGGCCTTTAGGTGTGACGTAGGCACGGCTAGTTGTCAGGCCTTGTCTTCTAGGTGTTAGCCGAGAGATTAAACACATTGTTTTCAGTTGCGCTGTTCATACTGCCGGTCGGGCCGAGAAGACTCCGCTTCATCCGACTCACGCCGAGCCGACGACATTCGGAATGTTTATTTCCGGTGCGAGCTTCTGCAGCTCAAGTGTTCCATGTCTGTAGCCTGTATTCAGTACAAGTCTCTCTGCATGACAGCTTTAAAAAGAAAAAAAAATAATGCTTGTGAAAATATGTTCTAATTATTTTTTCTTGTATTACTATTAATTCTGTAAAATTAATACAAAACTGAGAAATATTTTTTTAGTTTTTCTCACAAGGAAAATCTCTTAAATGTCAGTCGAAATTTATGTGCTTAAAATCCGATGAGTGAGAACAATAGAAATATAGTAACAAAATCAATGAATTGTTAGCTGGCTCTATCTAAGTTGATGGAAGTGAACAAAGTTTTGGTTACCTCCATGTTCCCTTCTATCTTCAGCTGACAGTGGGTGAGGATACCTTGTTGCTGAGGACAAGTCCACAAAAACAACAACAACAACAACAAGAAACAAAGTGGCATACGCTTCTCATACTTAACTGGCCTGTAGTGCCTGAGGCTAAACCAAGTCAGGGCGTTTTTCTTTCAGTAACAAAGAAAAAGAAATATAAAGAAAATCGAAGTACCATTGAGACGAAACAAATTGTCAACAGATGATTCAGCCAAATGTTCGTAGAAATGCAGTTCCCCCCAGACAGATTCTTAACAAAATAAATAAATAATAAAATTCTGAGACCTGTGTAGCGTTCTTGGAAATTGAAGTTGGTTTGAAATACAGTACAACGTATCCCACATAAAACCAGTAAAGGACACGTATGCCACCACTTACAACATCCCTTATAAGGAGGTAACTACATGTTTTTTAATGTTACTTTTATCTGTTCTATTTTCCTTAGTTCGTTATCACTTTAATCTCAGGCCTGAGTGATATTACTGTTACGTGGGACAAGCTGTATACGAATATTTTTACCTTCTGATACGACATTTTCCGAGAGCTAAAAAAAAAAAACAAACAAAAAAAAAAAAAAAAAAACAAAAAAAAGAACAAAAAAAAAACAACCTAAATATGACTTCGGCGTTGATGTAATTATAAATTTAAATATAATTTTGTACTTCTTTCTTTTATCATTTCCAACTAGAAACGCCATAAGTATAATGTCAGGAAATTTTATTTCATTTCAACAAAGCCAAATACGCAGTTAACATTAATTTATTCTTCTCTTCTAGTTACAAACACGAAATATTTTATTATATACCATATACATAGTGGTTAAGCACTATATATGTGGTATATAATATAATACGAATTTGTCACACTTCTAGACAGTAATGGCGAATAAAATAGCGAAATATTTATACTATTATTTGTATAATGTGGACAAGATATCAGTTGTATGCCTCTTATAAATTATGACTTCACGTAAAACAATAGATCATTGTCAATTGTAATCGGTCGCCACCCAAGAAAAAATAGTTTACACTTGTTTTCTGTCAATGGATCATTAACACATCACGAGGAAGCGACACACGTGACCAGCAATTCATTTTTTCGGTGCTGCAGTGCTTCACGTTACGCCCAAATGATGATGATGATGATTGGCGTTTTAGGGCGCTCAACAGAAGGTCATCAGCGCCCGTATGCTAACGTAAACAGATGAGAAGAAAAACGGTTCCACTCATAGTTACGCTCAACACCCGCCGAGATCGAACGCTTGCGGTCGCGGCATAACGCCGCTCAGATAACTCGCAATTACTTGTGAAAGGAGTACAGATCATGTACTGTCTCGAAAATATTTGAGGTGAGCAGTTTAGTTGTATCACCTTCTATATATATAACCAAGTGGTCAAGAACTGCCGGCCGCGGTGGCCGAGGAGACTGAGGCGCTCCAGTCACGGTCTGCACGGCCACTACGGTCGGTGGTTCGAATCCCCCCTCGGGTATGGATGTTTGTGCCGTCCTTGTTCGTAAGTAGTTCATAAGTAGTTTGTAAGTTTAGGGACTGATGACCCCGTAGTTAAGTCTCATAGACTATACAAACATTTGAACTTTTTTTTTTTTTTTGGTCAAGAACTTTCAGAAATTACAGGTTTTTGCACATACTTACATTTACATGTAATAACGTTCCTCATTTATTACATACGTATTGCACACTTAGCAGTTGGCGCTCCAGTATGTACTAAAAAACAAGTGCTAAATCGAATTGTGTCAACATTTCAACGTAAACTGAAGAACTTTCGGATTTCCCATATTTCGAACAAACGAACATTTCTATTTGTACTTATATAGAAAATGCAGATGTTCCTAACCGCTAAACTCCGAAAGTTCTTGTCGGAATGCTTTGAAATTTTGACACGACGTTGCCCTGGAACACGCACATGTGTTTATATACAATTTAAAAAAAGTCATATATGAATTTATATAAATTTTGTAGACATAAAAAAAGTCATATATGAATTTATATAAATTTTGTAGACATTGTTACCAAAGAATGAATCGGTGAAGAATTGTCGGAGATTACTGACTATCCACGAAAAAATATATTTTTGTTTATACAGGTAGATAAATGAAGCGGCAGTTCTCTCCGGAATTGCTACGGCTGACTTACCTTCACAAAATTGCTATGTCTGCTGAAGACAGAATAACCATTATGTGAAATCTTATTGAACAATGAATCTCGACTCTGAAGATACCAGAATCCTAAAATAGGACTTAAGAATTTTGGAGTAGAAAATATGTACTTACAGTTTGGATTACAGGTTACATTACCGTCTTTTGCAACTGTAAATTAGTCTAATTTGAGCAGACGCGTTTCGATTTATTTCAAAGCATTTTCAGTGGTCAAGTTTTTATGTAGCCAATTTCATATTTTTCTGTAGAACTCACATCGCCACTTATGCTGTCACTATCTTCAATTAATTTTTTTTTACAAAAGTTGCCAAAAACTCGCCATTTCTGCAGCCTGACGGGTTGTCGCGAGGAAAAAAAATTGCTAGAAAATATTGAAACAAGCTCACTAAAGGGGAAATTGAATTCAAATGTCTTATATTCGAACAGGTTAATGTAAAACCGAATCTGTACCATGATTCGAAAGTTATCTATCTTACAACACTATGAACGTATCTCAACACAGATAGGACTCGTTAAATGAAATAGTGTGTGTATTATCATGCTGAACCTTGCAACGCGAACCAGTAGAAAGTTTTTTAGAACGATTTCTAGTAGAGAGGGAAACAAAAGGTACGGTATCAAAAACCTCCCGGAATCTAATAATTTGGAGTCGATTTGAGATCCCTTGTCAATAGCACTTATTCCGTCATTAGAGTAACAAGCTAGCTGTGTTTCACAAGAAGATACTTTTCGAATCCGTATTGACTGTGGGTCAATAGGTCGAGCTCTTCGAAGTAGTTTATAATGTTCGAATAAATTATATGTTCCAAAATTCTGCTACAGACCGACGTTAGTTATATGGGCTGGTAGTGTTGTGGATCACTCCTATTGTCTTTTTTGAATATTGGAATACCAGTGCAACTTTCCAGTCTGTACCTGTCTTTCGCTATGTGAGCGTTAGGTTCGATAACTAGGCATGGAGCTACTGCGTGAGGATAGTATGAAAGATACGTATTTGTCGAGAATGGACCTTTCTTTAAATCTGAGTTCATACTTGCGTGTACCCTGTCTGAAGAGGTACTTTCACTGCAGGTACATTGCTCAAACAAAATTAACGGATCACCTTCTCCACAGACTGTAAATATTGCACATCGAGACGAAGGTTTAAAATTTAGTTCAAAGGTGACTACTGCCATCTTCCGTTTGGGGGCAAAAAGAGTGAAGCTCTTGACGTCACCACAGGGCTCGGCTACGCTTCTTACAGCATGCTGGTGACATATGCGAAAATAAGATTTATAACTCAGAATTTTGTGTGAGTCTTAAATTGGGTAAATGATTTGACACTGGAACCAAATCTCACCACAGTTTTGCCTAACACTGCGGTGAATATGTTCTAAGATGAAACCTCTTCTGTTTACATTTTTACTATACTGTTCCAACTATTTATAGTGTGCAATGGACCTGACCTATTGTACCTTTGGATCCTGCAAGGAAGACGTCAACAGCATGTCACAGAGAAGTCAGAAAGATGCTCCCTGCCTACCTACAATCAGTGAAACTTTATTACTTATGTAAAGATATGCGAGACATTACCTGTATGAAAATATCTTAAAATGAATAAAGTGTAACTAGTGAGGATCAGTTCGGCTACTAAAGTGATGTCGCTAGTTACTGGAATGAGAAACTGATTGTGAATGCTTCTTTTATTATTTAACCTTTTTAGAAAATTCAAATTTATAAAAACAATAAATTAGATATTTTAATTTCCAAGTTCTGGATAGACCGACAGGATGGTTGAAACGTATAAGCAATTTCAAAATAAAATAAAGTTGGTAGAATGGCTGAACAACCGAGCCTACTTGACTTTAAATTTGAAATTGAATTCAAATTAATTCAATTTCGTCAGTTTACATTCAAGGGTGTCGCAAAGTTCGAAATGATGGGCAATGGTGAAAAAAATGTATTTGTTATTATTGTTTGGGGATGGGTAGAGTTTGCCTAAAGCGTTCACACACAATACCTTTAACTGCGTCGACGTCTGCTAGTTGCGTCTCCGTTGAAGTCGAAACTAAATATTATCTGCCTTGATCGACTACTGCCGATCGCACTTATCCTGTGTCTTGATGAAGAATGACCTATGAATGCTAGTCTGGCTATAAATTGGCGTGGTACGTCAGTCTCAGACTAACCCACCACATTGCCACTCAAAAATGCGCTTGCAAGCGTTAACTAATGCCCTCTGTGTTCACTCTAGATATGAAGTACCTATGCACAATCTTCGGTTAGATTTGCTCCACGACAAAGCGTTAACTAATGCCCTCTGTGTTCACACTAGATGTGAAGTACCTTGATCCACCATCTTCAGTATTCTTCACTGGGCATCCACTAGGATTTGCTCCACGACAGAAGTGCTCCATACAACGGAATACTGCGCCGGTTTCTCTATCGCCTCACCACACAAAAATCGCTGCGAGAGCGTTACACCTCTAGTGACAACACACACAGACGGACAGGAGGGCGCGTTTCTCTGCTAAATTTCTTCACTCCGCTCGTATATCTTTTGGGGACGGTGGCGCTACCCTGCCATGGGATCGTGCGTTTTAAAACACCGCATTGCTCATTGGCCAATAGTATGTCAGCTGACGTCTCGTTTAGGCATTCCTCTCAAAAATAAACAGTGCCTTCTGGAATTCACTTTCCTCATGCGTCCTAACAAGTTGTAAGTAAACATGCTTTGTGAGAAAAAAACTATTGTCTGTTCCTTTTAAACGGCTTTCAAAGAATTTACAAAAACGTCTGTTTCGTGTTTCCCCAAAGAGGAAGGAGGATTTTTAAGTCGCTTTTATGCGTATGACCGCTCAGGGTGGCTACTGTAGGGACCGCTGCCTCTGTCCACCTGGGCTTTTCTGGCCAGCCATCGCCGCACAAATACTCTGGGTGTTTGTTCTTTAGTACGCGTCAGCCTTCATTATTTTGTCGCACTTGCGATTGGAACTCGTAATTTCAAAAATGTTCAAATGTTTGTACAGTCTATGGGACTTAACTACGGGGTCATCAGTCCCTAAACTTACAAACTACTTATGAACTACTCACGAACTAGGACGGCACAAATAGCCATGCCCGAGGGGGGATTCGAACCCCCGACCGTAGTGGCCGTGCGAACCGTGACTGAAGCGCCTTAGTCCCCTCGGCAACCGCGGCCGGCACTCGTAATTTGCTTATCACATTGTAGTTATCATTAAAAATGTGCGTACCCCATCGAGTTTATATTCAAAAGATTTGTTTTGGCGAGTATAATGTGATTGTGAGGTCGGAATATGCAGCAAATAACAGTGAGGAAAACTTAACTCCTTACAATGTCAATACAAGATGAGAAGGCCGCTACTCTTCCTCTTATATAACCCCTTTGTTTCAGCTCTCTGTAATGAACTAAACAGCGAAGATCGACAGGAAAAAGTTTCAGGGGGTGACATGAAGGGTGAAAACGCAGCCCTTGGGAATTTCATTTCCACGCACTTTGGTAACTACACTGCTCAAAACAATTAGGGGTTTAGGTGAGATATCATACACAATATACATGTAGTAACGAATTTATTGAGGTATTGGTTTGTAAGTCTAGGGACTGATGAACATAGCACTGTGATCCAATAGGTTTACAATCACTGGAGCATTTGATTAAGATGTGAGCTGTGTATTTTACAGTGGTAAATTACTACAAAATGAAATCGCATTTTTGATATTTTAATAGGAAAGTCTCAGCAATAATTCGCTCCGAAAGAAGTTCGTATCTGTCTAAACCCCCCCCCCCCCAAAGAAAATTGTTTTTTAATATATAGTATCTGTAATAATGAGTCACTTTCATCCACTCATTACTGGGCACTTTCTTTGGGACATGTTTTCTCACCCGACAAAGACACTCAAATCTTATATTAGTAATTTTAGCACTGTCTGAAGAATTAAAACTATTATAAATATAGCAATTTATTTCTCATAACGAACCATACAGGGGATCACTTAGTATTTGACGCGCGAGTAGCCCATAATATTTCACACTTAACTGAAAATAGCTGGTGTTACAAAAATCGGAAGCATTTCCAGTTTCGAATAGAAGAAAATTTGGAGTTTCCTTAACATTTTCTTCGCTTAATGTGCTTACCTAACATTAATAACAATTAATAACAATTATCCGTATGTCGAAAAATCAGTAACATCGTCAGAAAAAGCTTTTTTGTAAACTGTCAATGTTGTTGTTATGGTCTTCAGTCCGGAGACTGGTTTGATGCAGCTCTCCACCCTACCCTATCCTGAGCAAGCCTTTTCATCTCCTCATAAGAACGGCAACCCACATCCACCTGAATCTGCTTACTATACGCGTCTCTTGGTCTCCCTCTGCGATTTTTACCCCACACACTTCCCTCCAATGCTAAATTTACGATTCCCCGATGTCTAAGAATGTGTCCTACTAAGCGATCCCTTCTTTTAGTCATGGTATGCCAAAAATTCCTTTTCTCGCCAATTCTGTTCAGTACCCCTTCATTAGTTATGTGATCTACTCACCTAATCTTCAGCATTCTTCTGTAACACCACATTTCAAAAGCCTCTATTCTCTTCCTGTCCGCACTGCTTATCGTCCATGTTTCACTCCCGTACAAGGCAACACTCCACACAAATGCCTTCAGAAAAGACTTCCTTACCCTTAAATTAATATTCGATGTTAGCAAATTTCTCTTTTTCAAAAATGCTTTTCTTCCTATTGTCATTCTGCATTTTATATCCTCTGTACTGCGACTATCGCATGTTATTTTACTACCCAAGTAACAAAACTCATCTACCACCTTCATTGTTTCGTTACCTAATCTAATTCCTTCAGCATCGCCTGATTTTCTAAGACCGCATTCCATTATTATTGTTTTGCTCTTGTTAATGTTCATTTTATACGCTCTCTTCAACACACTGTCCATTCCATTCAACTGTTCTTCCAGGTCCTTTGCTGTCTCTGACAGAATTACAATGTCATCAGCAAAACGCAATGTTTTTATTTCTTCCCCCTGAACTTTAATTCCTTCACCAAATTTTTCCTTGCTTTCCAAAAAACTGTCAATATACCGTTAAAAATATGTTGCCACAACTAAAACTGGTTGAAAGTATAGAGCAATTTTTCTAGACTACATGTATGCAAGTTCGATGTTTATGCAGGAATAGTTTGCGTCTTTGGGCTTGTTGAATGAAATGTGACATGCCGCATGAGTTCCGTGCCTTCTCGCGTTCACTGCGCAGGCTCCCGCAGAGCTGTTAATCCTGACGTAATTTTGAGCATGCTGTAGTCACACACACACACACACACACACACACACACACACACAGCGAGTGCTGGTAAACGAGAGTGCCTCACGATTATGAAGCACCGATGTGTGGCAAGAGGCGATATCTGCGGACCATCATCTGGAAAAGCCGCTCACCAATCGCGATGTATCAGATTGGCTTGAGGCGGGTCGATATCTCAGCCAGAGCGATAAGCGGCGTGTGCAGCTATTGTGTGCCAGTTAGCGCCTTGTTTACACGCCACAAGCCGGCTCTCAGCGTAGCGCCGCTGTGCCCCACTGCTCAAATACTCCTGACTGACACCTCAGATATTTCCAGAACGGAGTAACGTACTGTGAGTAGTCCCTCGTTAAATGACATTAGGTTTCCTGTCATACCTACATTACGGCGGGCGGACACCGGAGACTTTTTGCCGCGCACTGTCTCTTCCACAGAGTCTGTGCAGTCACGGAGTTCACAGTGGCATCGACGAGCCGCCGTCAGACGCCGTCGACCGAGTTTGACTAAAAACATCGACCGACGGTGTGGTCACACTGCATCCGATATAGCTTGTCAATTGGTCCGGTTAAAGGAGAAAGTTAGGTTAGGTTTGAATGTATTCTGTGTTTGAAGTTATTAAATTTCAATTCCCTGGGGTGCAATGGATTCCAACGACATTTTTATGCTTCGAAATTAATGCTACAATGCGGCTTTTGTTATTAATAAAGAACTCAAATTCATACGAATGAGCTACATCTGTATGGAACGAAGAAAGTGACGAGGATTGTGTACTGTTCTCAGTTACTGCTACTCCCAGACAATCTTTATGAATATTTGAGGTTCCAGTAAAACGAGAAATGTCTATTACATACTTGATATTTCGTGGTGTCACTGACAAGCAACATTACAGTTTTGCTGAATTTATTTGAAGTTGTGCAGACATATACCAGTTAACCTTCATGCTTTAAATAATGAAAAAATACACCAGTTAGGGACGTTTATTGCTCATCACAACGAGGATTTATTCGCATCTTCTAGGGCATTTGTTTACATAAGTACGCTACGTTTTCGACGTTTCAATGTGTGATTTCCTGACACAACTGCACTGCAGTTGTCTCTTTCAAGTTAGCTGCATAAGTTCGGAAAATCAGAGAGAATAAATATTGAGGTGTGTGTTTCATTCTAATGTTAGACACCATAACTTTTTCTGTCTGCTTAAAGGTATTGTGCCTCTTCCATTACTCAGAATATGCAATATAATAATCGTGACTTAGACCTACCTGTGTATAAAAACCAGTGTGTCTAATTTTTGTGTTGTGATACCCAGTTTAATGGAGCAGACACAATACCTGCAAGTATAACAGACTTACTATTTAGTATGTAAAAAAGTTGCCAAGATTTCCCTCGTTACAATAACCTCAAAAAGACTACAGCTGTGCAAGAGCTGCATAAAATCACACATGGAAACGTCACGAGGTATTGATGTACACAAATGCACTAAAGGCAAGAAAAATTCTCGAAATGCGTTGTGCCAAGCATAAAAATATATAATGGATGCAGTTTTTCAGTATTTAAATCCATGAAGAACACAGTATAAGGCCACGCAGGAACATCCGATAATGACGAAAGAAATGAAGTTACGGCACATTGAACTTCAATGACTGTCCAATATATTTGTGAAAGACAAGTGTGAAATTAAGAACAATTTTGAACGCAGAAACCACTGAAAAGCGGAAGCACACCACATTTGCAGGTCACTTCGTAGAACACTCCTCACCTTGTTAAAGAACGTCAGAACCAGTAAGAATAATTTGGGGAGAGCTTATACCCGATTATCACAGTGTAAAACAACGTAAGAGCTACTAAAATAACATCAAGATAAGCCACTATCCCGAATAGAACACATTTTTGAGGTTATAATTTACGCCTAAAATTTCTGATAAAGGATTTAACCAAGCTGGGGTTTCCAATATAATATCAGACCATAGATTCCGAATTATATCCCGATTGTGATATTTATCGTCTTCTGGGTGCCACAATTTATTTCTTTCTTTCACCGAGCATATCAGTTTCTCGCTGTCCATATCCAGCATGTGAGAACGTCGGTCGACCGAAGAAAACAAACTGTTTTGAATTTCACAGACTGTCGTCCGAAGCCTAAGGCTGTGGTCACAGTGGCTCCGATGTCGGTGGGTTTTACCAACGACAGACATCGGCGGAAAGCGGCAGATCGTTTCAAATCAGTACTCCACTATGGGCACGGTCACAGTGTAGCCGATCTCATCGCCCGAATGGAGAGACTTCGGACGACAGTCGGTAAATTCAAATAAGTTTTTTTTTTTCGTTCAAATCGACAGACGTTCTCACATGTTAAATATGGAGAACTGAATGCTTAGTGAAAGAAAGAATTGATTGTGGCACCCAGAAGACGATAAATATCACAATCGGGGTATAATTCGAAATGTATGGTCCGATATTATAGTTTAGTGGAAACACTAAGTTGGTTTAACCCATTATCAGAAATTTTAGGCGTAAATTATAACCTCAAAAATGCGTTCGATCCGGGATTGTGGCGTATCTTAATCTTATTGTAGTGGTTCTCTTCGTTTTTTTATACTTTGATAATCGGGTATTGGTTCTGGCGTTCTTTAACAAGATGGTGAGTCAGTTCTATGAAGTGACTTACAAACGTGGTGCAGGCCTACGTGTGCTTCCGCTTTTCAGTGCTTTCTGTGTTCAAAATTATTCTCAATTTCACACTTGTCTTTCACAAATATATTGAATGACAGTCATTGAAGTTCAATGTACCGTAACTTCATTTCGTTCATCATAATCAGATGTTTCTGGATGGTCTATAACTGTGTTATTCATCGACTTAAATACTTAAAAGTCCATTATGTACTTTTAATGCTTAGCACAACGCATTTCAAAAAAAATTTCTCGCTTTTAGTGCATTTGTTTACATAAATACATCGCGATGTTTCCATCTGTGATTTTATTCAGATCTTGCACAGATGTAGTCTTTTTGAGGTTATTGTAATTAAGGAAATCATAGCATACATAATAAAATCTCCTTGCATACTAAATAGTACGTCTGTCTAAACTTGCAGGTATTGTGACTGCTCCATTAAACTGGATATCACAAAACAAAAATCGTTACTTACACTGGGTTTAGTACACAGGTAGGCCTAAATCTCGATTATTATGTTGCATATTCTGAGTAATGAATCAGACACAATACCTTTAAGCAGACAGAAAAAGTTATGGTTTCTAACATTAGGATAAAACACACACCTCAATATGTATTCTGTCCGATTTTCCGAACTTCAGTAGATAACCTAAATGAGACAACTGCAGTGGAAGTGTGTCAGGAAATCACACATTGAAACGTCGAAAAAGTATCGTACTTATGTAAACAAATGCACTAGAAGATACAAATAAATACTCTAAATTCATTGTGATAAGCAATAAACTTCCCTAACTGGTGTAGATTTTCATTATTTAAAGCATGGAGGTTAACTGGTGTATGTCTGCACAACTTCAAATAGATTCAGCAAAACTGTAATATTGCTTGTCAATGACACCACGAAATATCACATGTATGTAATAGAAATTTCTCCTTTTACCGGTACCTCACATATTCGTAAAGATTGTCTGGGAGTAGCAATAACTGAGGACAGTACATAATCCTCGCCGGCTTTCTTCTTTCCAGACAGGTGTAGCTCATTCGTATGCATTCGAAGACTTTATTAACAAACGCCGCATTGTAGCACTAATTTCGAAGCATAAGAATTTCGGTGCATCCCAGGGAATTGAAATCTAATATACTTGAGACATAGAATACATTCAAACCTAACCTAACTTTCTCCTTTAACCGGACCTAGTGACAAACTATATCGGATGCAGTGTGACCACGCCGTCGGTCGATGTTTTCAGTAGAACTCGGTCGATGGTGTCTGACGAAGGTCTGTCGGGGCCACTGTGAACACAGCCTAAAAACATTGGCCGACTGCGTGGTCACCATCCGATATAGTTTGTCACTTGGTCCGGTTAAGGAGAAGGTTAAGTTAGGTTGTTACGTTAGAATCTATTCTGAGCGTGAAGTATATTAGATTTCAATTTCCTGGGATGCAACCGATTCCACCGACACTTATATGGTTTCGAATGAGTGCCACAATTCGGCTTTCGCTATTAATAAAGACATCGAATGCATACAAATGAGCTACATCTGTCTGGAAAAAAAAGTGACGAAGATTGTGTATACTGTCCTCAGTTATTGCTCCTACCAGACAAGCTTTAAAAATGTTCAAATGTATATAAATCAAAGGGACGTAACTACGTTGGTCATCAGTCCCTAGGCTTACAAACTACTTAAACTAACTAATGAAGAGGACAAATGAAACACCTATGTCCGAAGGAGGACTCGAACCTCCGACGGCGAGCAACAGCACGCTTGGCAGCAAGGCGGCTTAGAACGCTGGGCCACTCCAACGCAGCCAGAAAAGTTTTACGAATATGTGAGGTACCGATAAAAGAGAAATTTCTATTACATACTCGTAATACTTCGCAGTGTCACTGACAAGCAATATTTCGGTTTTGTTGAATTTATTTGAAGTTAACCTCCAGGCTTTAAATAATAAAAAACTACACCAGTTAGGTAAGTTTATTCCTTATCATAACAAGTTTCGAGAATTTCTTCGCATCTTTTATTGCATTTGTTTTACATAAGTACGGTATTTTTCCGACGTTTCAATGCGTGATTTTTCTGCCTCTCTTGCACTGCAGTTGTCTTTTTTAGGTTTCTGATGTTGGTAAAATCGGACAGAATAACTCTTGAGGTATGTATTTTAGAAGTCGTATTTTTTCTGTCTGCTGATAGGTATCGTGCCTTCTCCATTACACAGAATATCAGAGACAATAATAATGACTTAGGCCTACCTTTATACAAAAACAACCAGTGTAAGTGACGATCTTTGTGTTGTTATACCCAGTGCAATGGAGCAAACACAATACCTGCAAATACCGACAGAAACACTACTTGGTATTTAATAACATGCAAGCATATATTGTGTACGATATTCCTCAGTGCAGTAACCCCGAAAAAAGACTACAGCTGTGCAAGAGTTGCATAAAATCACACATGGAAACGTCACGATGTATTTATATAAACAAATGCACTAAAAGCCAGAAAAATTCTCGAAATGCGTTGTGGTAAGTATAAAAATACATAATGGTGCAGTTTTTAAGTATTTAAATCCACGAGTAATACAGTTATAGGCTATCCAAAAACATTCGATTATGATGAACGAAATTAAGTTACATTGATCTTCAGTGACTCCCGTTCAATATATTTGTGAAAGGCAAGTGTGAAGTGAAAAATAAGATACTAATTTTGAACATGGAAACAACTGAAAAGCAGTAGGACACGTATACCACATTTGCAGGTCACTTCAGCATCTCGTTAAAGAACGCCAGAACCAGTAAGAATCTTTTATGGAGGGCTAATAATACTCGATTATCACAAAGCAAAACAACGTAACAGAGTCACTACAATAACGTTAAGACACGCTACAATTCTGAATTGAACCCTTTCTTTTAGGTTATAACTTATGCCTAAAATTTCTGTTAAATTTCAAATAAACTGAAATATCAGACCATATTTCTGAACTATATCTCGAATGTGATAATTATCATCTTCTGGGTGCCACAATCTCTTTTTTTTCCTTCACGAAAAGGGAAAGTGTCTCACAGTCCATATCTCCTGTGTGAGAACGTCTGTCGATTTGACCAATGAAACAAACTGATTTCAAGTGAAACCGATTTGAATTTCACCGACTGTCGTCCGAAGTCGCTACGTTCGGGCGATGAGATCGGCTACACTGTGACCTCCACATAATGGAGTACTGATTTTAAACGATCAGCTATCTTCCGCCTGCCGGCCGCGGTGGCCGAGGGGACTGAGGCGCTCCAGTCACGGTCTGCACGGCCACTACGGTCGGGGGTTCGAATCCCCCCTCGGGCATGGATATTTGTGCCGTCCTAGTTTGTAAGTATTTCATAAGTAGTTTGTAAGTTTAGGGACTGATGACCCCGTAGTTAAGTCCCATAACTATACAAACATTTGAACATTTATCTTCCGCCAATGCCGGTCGGTAGAATCCACATCTATCTTGCATTTCCCTCTTGTTTACATCGATATGTGGATTAGATACAAAAGTTTGCTCAAATCATTCCAGAGGTGTCCACAGAAAGTCGTGCTAATCCTACAGCACCGCATTATGTTTAACTTACGGGATAATACTGTCGAAACAGGTCATCTAGATAAAAGTCTTAAGCGATCTTGGATTGCATTTATATAATGACTGTCAATATGCGAGGTTTGTTTGGGTCCTGCAATAAGTGTTTGTTGTCTGCTGTGACAAATGCACCACATCGAATTTTTGTACTCACATTGCTGAATATACTTCTATTACGTTACTGAGAAAGTTTCAGAATGTATTCCCGGAAGATTCTGAGAGAAGAAAAAATGGATCATTAACTGTCGGCGTATAAAAAGGGAACCAGGACCGAGCGCACTCTTATGGATTATTTATTAATATGTATTATTTATTATTATGACTTGAAGCAATACTTAATAGTGAAAATCGTCAGTGATATTCGAACGTAAGTTTTTTTAGCTCTTTTGAAAGTTCTACCTCTAACAGAGAAGCTGCCTGTAGGGAGTTCGCAGCCGCATAACATCATAACACAGCAAAACATCCCAGAACATAACGGTTTCTAGAGCACAATATGTGTGTCATATAGTATATTGATAAATACACATCAAAAAGTTTTGTATTGACATTGCACAAATTGTTGAAGATACTTCTGTTACGTTATTGTGAGAAAGTATTACAAACATTAAAACGGAAAATATAAATATACTGGGCAAAAAGTTTAGTTACGGCTGTGACAGCGTACTGTGCTGATACAGGCAACTACCATTGAGTGGTATTTGTGGTATATCGAAGTTTTAGCGTCATAACTTGTAGTATGCAATTTGAAAGAATAGTACCTGAGGTTTTATCACAAAATACACCCTCAATTCAATTTCTTATTAGTAAATGCAAATATTGACGCTTATATATAAGAGATCATAACATAACTGACGCGGTGGCCGAGGGGACTGAGGCGCTCCAGTCACGGTCTGCACGGCCACTACGGTCGGGGGTTCGAATCCCCCCTCGGGCATGGATATTTGTGCCGTCCTTAGTCTTAGCTAGTTCATAAGTAGTTTGTAAGCTTAGGTACTGATGACCCCGTAGTTAAGTCCCATAAGTTCTACAAACATTTGAACATTTGTAAAATATTTCACTAAACCTGAACAAAACAACACTGTTCGCATAAGCTACGTGTTGTGTTTAGCATTCGCAGGGAATGGCGGATGCGCCAGCCTATGTTTTTAGAAGCTCTAATACGCCTCCCACAGTTTGTGCACGCGCACACGGACGACAATGTCTGTTTGAAGTCAGTGAAAGGGCTTTTGTGAGGAACGATATTGAATCGATCATGAGTGAATTAGAAATAAGGCCGGCATTATTCAGTTAAACTTTAATAGATTATTCTGACGCAAATTTGAAAAGCCAACCATTGGAAGAAGCGTGTGTTAAAGTGTGAAGTAAAAAAAGAAAAGAAAAAAGAGGAAAAAAAGGAAGTGTATGTTTGAATAAGCTATTAGTCTACACATTTATATACATATAGTATATTAACTGTAGATACAATTTATTCATAACAGTTACATCAGTTTCCGTTTGATGCATGTTTTCAAGTTCTTTGTACTTCCTGTATGAGACGGTTACCTACATTATTTGATTTTTGCAGTTTTCCAAAAAATGAACAGATGGCTCTAAAAAATAAAAAGGAATAATTTCGTCCGTACAAAGTCTTTAAAAGTATAAGCACTTTAAAAAATAGTGTTTTGGTAGGGGACAGTTTTGTAAGTATGCGGTTGTTGTCTGATTCCTTATCAACAATTTTTAACTTTCCACAAAAAATTATTAAGTGCTTGTATGGGTCGATGTTACCAGACTTAAACTTGTTATCTTGAAATGTGGACATCTGCAGCCAATGTCATCATTATGGAAAGTAAATCCACTTTGGTTGCAATAAACTTTAATTAATAAAGCACTATCCGATTCGTGTCTTACAGACACATATTTAGGGCCTTACAAAAATGTTAAGTCATGTCGGTGCCTTTTAAGCACTGCCAGAGTTGACTGAATGGCTAGTATTGCGTTGGCTGACCGCATCTGCATTTGGCTCGGTTTTGCCACCCTCCGCCATCACTTCGTTTTACATAACTATTGCAGCAGCGTTCATCATTTCAATCATTTTAACGTTAACTTTGGGACGCAGCATTCAATATTTTAATTATCTGACGAGAGCGCTGATAAAGGGCTAAAAGGCACAGGGTGCCTTTTTAAAATTTTGTATGACAGAAGATGCGTCTGTAAGACGCGAGACCGGTAGTGGTTTACCAACAAGAGTTTATTGCAGTCAGAGCGGACTTATTTTCCATAAAGATTATCATACTTGTTATTACTTTTTCAATACTTCTTTCCAAAGAAAATCAGTAAAAACGTACATGACGAGGAACCTCAGCTATGATACAAAACAAGTATAATACTCTCGATCTTTGTGTGTTCAAACAAAATTTATTCGAAGTATGAAATTTTTAAAATGTCGCCGACTGGGATGGTCGTACGCTCTAAGGCGCCTTGTTTCGGAGCGCGTGGCTGCTCCCAGTTGGAGGTTCGAATCCTCCTTCGGGCACGTGTGTGTGTGTGTGTGTGTGTGTGTGTGTGTGTGTGTGTGTGTGTGTGTGTGTGTTGTGTGTTTGTGTTGCTTTTGATCACTGCAGTTTGGTCCCATAGCTTGACAAAGATTTGAACAGATGATTTTTAGAATATCCATAAACAGATCACAAAAGTCTTATGATATTTCTGAATGTTTTCTGTGAGTACTAGCGAAGTAATAACGCTAGAAAAACGCATAGCGCTACATAGGCTGCAGCGCGCCGTCCCAATACTACGTGATTTCAGCGCAATACATGTTGCGGACAGAATTCTAGTTCTGTGCATCCGAATGCTCACTACATGTAGGTCTTACCTGACAATCTTTCTATGCATCCGCGCTATTCGTGGAGTCGATACAGCCGGACTGCACGGAAAATCTCTCCGTTGTCCTTAGAGTAGATACTGTCTGTATGTTCTTCTCTCTGTGTGTCGCCGCGGTGGAGTAGCCGAGCGGTCTAAAGCGTCTCGCTGCGGAACACGCGGTTGCTCGCCGTGGAGGTTCGAGTCCTCCCTGGGGCATGAGTGTGTGTGTGTTTGTCCTTAGGTTAGTTTACCTAGGTTTAAGTAGTTTGTAAGCTACGGACTGACGACCACGCGCCGGCCGCGGTGGCCGAGGGGACTGAGGCGCTTCAGTCACGGTCTGCACGGCCACTACGGTCGGGGGTTCGAATTCCCCCTAGGGCATGGATATTTGTGCCGTCATAGTTCGTAAGTAGTTCATAAGTAGTTTGTAAGTTTAGGGACTGATGACCCTGTAGTTAAGTCCCATAGACTCTACAAACATTTGAACATTTTTTGATGACCACGCAGTTTGGTCCGATAGATTTACAAATATTTGAACATTTCTCTGTGTGTCTTTGTATTCTTTGTATCATGGACTTGTGTAGTAAGCCTCCAAAGATGTTCTGAAATGCTAGAATAATGTCTGTGTTTCTTTTACTTTCAGGTTGGCTGTGCTCTGGGATAGACACAATGCCACCTTCAAGGAGACTGACACCATCGCCAAAGTTTTGAAGGGAATCTACTATGGACGCTAATTGGCAATAACGCACGTGGAAAATGTACTGATAATGTGGGTAAGGCAGTCGTAGGGGGTGGGACTAGCGGTTCAAGTGTTTGTGTGGCACAGGTGGCAGTGACAGTTTTCAAATGTTTGTTAAGCTTAAGGGACTTAACTACGAGGTCATCAGTCCCTAAACTTACAAACTACTTATGAACTACCTACAACTAAGGACGGCACAAATATCCATGCCCGAGAGGGGATTCGAACCCCCGACCGTAGTGGCCGTGCAGACCGTGACTGAAGCGTCTCAGTCCCCTCGGTCACCGCGGCCGGCAGTTACAGTTTTGAAGAAGGCTCTAGGGATAAGATGTTCGGTAGGATTATTGAGTAAGTGTTGTGGCCGAACAGAGAAGTTCTGGTGTTAATCAATTGCTATTCCACCACTGCAGGGAGAAATGGTTATTACCGCTGTTAAGGATAGGGAGATGTACCTATGGTGTGGTAGAGTTGGAAGAACGTTTCATTGAGGACGAAAGTATTAATGTTGTTTTGGGACAGGATATGCGTGCTAAGAGGCTTGTTGGTGTGTGTACGAATAAGATTTTTCTGTGGAAGATCCTGTACTGCTGTCCGTCATGAAGAGAATCTGAGAAGCGTGTTGCCTGGCTTAGTGTTGGAGAGGATAATATGAAAGTGTCTAGATGGGTGTAGACGAAGTGGAGCTGATTTCAGGGGAACGTGCCTTAGGTTTCGAGCTAGAATACAGAGTGGCCTACAAGGGAAATTTGCTGGAGAGTGTGTTGTCTTTGGAAGGTGTGGATATTTTGGACGATAACATTGTGTGGCCTCATTTGGACAGCTGCAGAGTGCTTTGTCTCTGGTGCTTGGAACACAACATTTAAACCTTTTAACGGAACTTTGTGTGTGTGTGTGTGTGTGTGTGTGTGTGTGTGTGTGCGCGCTAAGGTGGAACTTCGGTCTCAGAGACTGCTAGGACTTTTAATCTAGATTTTCTCCCCCTAATTGATTTTTTCACTCTTCCATGTTGTTTTTATCACTATTTCAGGTATAATTAAACATAATAACGTATTTTTAAATCGTAGTCTTTGCTAAAAACAACAAAAGTCTAATTTATTATTGAAAAGAAATTTAATTTACAAGTTTTGATTGTTTACAGTGTCGTCCTCCAAGAAAACTTTTCTTTACATTATTACAGCTACAATGAAAAGGAACTGAATAGCACTGTTAACGTCAACTTTAGCGGTCGCTCAGACCGACGTTCCGTTCAAAGGGTTAAATTAAGTGATCAGAAAGTAATTGGTCTAGAATGATGGTGCAGTGTTCGCGTGCATCCAATTGTTTTTATTTGTGCGGTGGTCTAACGCTTCAAATTAAAATGTTTAATATTAGCACAGATTTCGGTTAACTCCATTTTGAAATCAGTTGACAAACTGGCCAAAGCGGACAGCTTTCGAACTGTGCGCTGTCTATTTCTGAAATAATTTATAGGATTCTTTGACTAATAAAGTTTACCTAAACTGAAAACACAACAAAAATGTTCCATTATTTCATGTAAATTTGCAAGGCTTACAAAACCACTTTCACACATACATACCCTCTGCCATGCTAATATTAAAACGTTCTTCATGAAAACTAACATAGATGTCCTATACGTGGTATGTGCACAAAGTAAGTTCCGTTTAGATATATTAAACTAACGTGTACAGATACAGCAAAAAATATTGTACAAAAATCTACAACTGTTAAACTACTTTTCCACATAGTTTGAGAAATTTTGTAGGCACTTGTCATAACGTGGCACAAGGTTTTGTATGCCTTCTTCATAGGTTTCCGCCCGTGTATTCAACCATGTGGTAAGATGTTCTTTCGGCCCATCGTCATCGTTGAAGTGTTGACCACCAAAGATAGATTTTAGGTCTAAGAAGAGAAGAAAGTCGTTAAGAGCGAGGTCCGGGCTATACGGAGGATGATAAAACACGTCACAGAGAAATTCTCGTAAGAGTTGTTAGGTCACATTCGCCGTGTGAGGTCGGGCATTATCGTGTTGTGTATTGTGCGGCGCAATTTCTTAATGGTCTCGCAGTAACCATATGCACTGATTGTTTTGCGCGGGAGAGGGTAGCGTAGAGGGCTGCATCAAACCAGTCTGCGGACTGAAGACCAAAACAACAACAGCGTAAAGCCTGCTGTGGGGGTTTATACACGAGCACCGTGTAGCAAGCGACGGCCATGACGCACTGGCACCTCGGCAAGTTTGTCCAGCTCTGAGTCAACAGGTTTTCGCTCCGATACCCACCCTGTCCTGTAAGCTGGTTTACTCCAGTTTTGTCCGTATGCATGCCAAGTGATTATTTTGATGGTCGTCAGCCGGAGTTACGCGAACGATTACAACGCCATCTATTACGAAACGAAAGAAATGTTTTTCACGGAGAATCCAAATCTGCATTAAAAAGAGGTGTTCCTACGTAATATTTCAAAATCACCCCCTCGCGCCCACGGTGGTGGTGAATAACTTTTATTGCAACTTAAAAAAAAATCTATTTGTATTTTTCGAAATATTACGAAAAACAGTGGTAAGAGCCTCACCCTGTATAGAACCAAATAATTATGGATGATAATATGAGCCCTGCTTCTCTCACTCGTCAGAATTACTTGATAGCCTTTGTTTCGTTTATGAAGTGAATGCCAGGCAAGACTGACTAGTAAGTGGATGTCACCTGCTTGGTGAGCGTTCAGATGTGTTATCGGTGCAGTACATTAAATTTGAGGAGGTAGTATAGAATGACGTGTAGTTTGAGAAATAATTAGTATGAGATCGTACTTTGTACCATATACTCTTAATAATAAGGATTATTTATTTGTTTAGTGAAATACAAACATCATAGAAAATTTATCAATACAGTACAATACACACTTTCCTTATTACAAGGTAATTAAATGTTCAGTATCTGTGAAGTACAAAAGATTAGAGACACAAATACAACTGCGAATATATTCAGCTGATATGTTTGTTGCCTTCCAGGAACTCCAGATTATCAGGAAGAGATCGTTTTCGATACTGATGTCCGTCTTTCTCCACCACACATCACCCTGTTCTGAACTTTTTAACTGAGTTGAAGCTTGTAACACACACTTGACAGACCTTTTTTATTTATATTTTATGTAGAAACGTTTTTATGCGGTCAGAATTTATACCTGTCAGAATTTATTGTATCGTGAAAATAGATTAGACTAGTCATTTCCCAGATTTTGGTAGCCGAAATTCGTCGAGTGTTCGCAAATGTGTTCAAGACATGTCAGGCCGCTCTTTACGTAGAGGGACATCATTTTGGACATCTACTGTAAATAAAGGTAAGCTTAGGTTACTCAGATGGCAATGTTTTTTAGACTTTAACTCAGTGTATGCGCCCACGGCACAATAGAGTCCGAGAATCGGGCGCTGCCGTGGCCGGAGGATGTGGTGGCGGCGGCCGGGAGCCGTACCACGCGATCCGCGGACGCCTGGCAGGCGTCTTTCTTGAGACACCCTTTACATTCAAATATGAAATCCTAGTGAAAACGCGCTCTACTAACTCTATCCTTACATGCAGAATGTAGATGACACAGCTACTGCCTACTAAGTGCAATTTTGTGAAAAGAAAATTAATCAGATTTGTATTTTGACGTTTCTTGCATGCCGTTTCCGGGGCACTGCAACTTTAATGTGCACTTCTGGAGCAAATGCAACAAGAGAAGTCACCAAAAATACGAGCGTTGGAAGTTAACTAGTGGCAACTACTTATTGACAAACTACATAAAAGTGTTACATGTTTGCACCTGTTATTGTCCTTCAGTGTAGTCACCAGCGTTGTGTAGAAACTGTTGCCAGTGATGTGAAAGGCATAGCATACCATTAGCAGAGCTTGTTCTCATAGGCATATCCAACAGGGGGGGGGGGGGGGGGAGGTGAAGAGTCGTTAGCTCCCCCCCCCCCCCCCCGAAGCAGCTCTTTTCAGCAACCAGCAACTTCTTCTTTCACCGTCCCCCCTCCACCCAGCAGGCTTTCCTGGATCCGCTCCTGCCTGTTCTGTTGATGGTGCGAATGGAGCGGTGTACTGCCTTTCGAATCTCTGGAACAATTCTGAAGCGAATGCCACGAAGTCGTTCCTTCATCTTCGGAATCAAATCAAAGTCACAAGGACTTAAGTCCGGGGAGTTTGGTGGATGGTACAGTACTTCCCAGTGCCATCGACCGAACAGAGCAACCGCAGCTTGCGCTGTATGCACCGGCGTAATATAAAGGGTGGGTTGCGCAGAAAGCTGGTCGCAGGTGATGCTCCAAAAGCGAACAGTAACACTGTCCATGATGGTCTGCCGTGGAGGAACTTAATGCGTTACGATAACACCATCACAGTCGTACACGAGAATCACCATAACTTTCACCATAGTGGGGCTCTAACGCTCTTGAAGACCTTGATGATTCTGTCGTGTTGTACGACCTCAGACACAATCAATCTTGATCCAACTCCGTTGTTCCTGTTTCGAAAACACAATGAGACCGATACGTTAGACCGCTCGCTCACGAGTGTCTGTGTTTCCCTCGATTGTACGCACGCCGTTGACGTGAGACGGACGAGTCCATTTGCTCGGAGGTAAGGTAGGTATGTCAACAACGTGTGCTATCAGTGATGATAATGTCTCCATAGCAGTGTTTGCCACTATTTAAGCTTCAACCCTCATATAATAATTACAGTGTTGATTATATTGAAGAATTTTAGCAGAGACGAAAGGATTGTGCGATATAAAATACTGTTTTGTGGGTCTGCCCTTCATTGGAGGACTGACGCTTGGCACGGAGAACAAAATATTTCATCAACACTGTATCTCTGAATAAATTTGAACACTGAATAAATTGTTTTACTTAGGAGATTACATGGAACTCGCTCGAGTGAACATGTGTATTAATCATAATTTAAACAATGCACCTTTCACAATTTGACAAAATATTACCTTGAGTACATTCGCTAGTTATAACAAATGTTTGGATATAATGAACTAAGTATGCACGTGATTATAGTACGCCGAATAACAGAATCCATCAAATCACTAGCAATGATGTAGTTCATCTGTTGATGCATAAGACAATTTGGAGAATTTTATTCATATGACGATCGCAGGAAATCCCTCAAGACTCAAGATGTGATGAGAAGCTAAAAGTGTGGGATTTTATTTTTTTATTTAATGTGAGAAATATAAAAAATTAAAAGGTTAATGGAGATATTTTAAGAAAGTTATCGATCTCAGTGTATCGCAGGTATTGGCCCCATGTTTGGTACATAGGCATAACCGATCCACTAGATGGCAATTTAGCACATTGTAGCTGCCCATCAGCTGTATGCTGTATGTATGTCTGTGAGTGATACAGTGAACTGTAAGTGGACATTTTGTATTTATATTTGTATCGTACACAATGATAATTGACGCAAACAAGAAATTAGAGGATTACGTCTTCATTGCCTAAAGTACAAGAACAAGAAAGACACATTGCTAACGCTATCTTCGATTTGATCATAAAACTTGAAAATGCCACTATGACTGATTGTCGGAGTGAAATGAGCGTCAGGGATATCACATTCGCATACAATTCAGCCGTATATCGTGAATCAAGAGGTACATTTGGATAAATTTCTTGAATATCCGTCTGTAGTCCGCTATTATCTTGTATAACATGACCGGTTTCAGGACAGCTGCCCATCTTCAGATCAATTCTATGAGGTTACAGTCGTTAACCCATTGTGAAGACTCGTTCATTACGCGACAGGTTACTCTGTAACTTCACACAATTGATCTGAAGATGGGCAGTTGTCACGAAACCGGTCATGTTATAGAAAATAAAAGCGATCTACAGACGGATATTATATCTTCCAAGATATGTCATAAGGTGAGTATTACCTTCCGTGTTCCTGCATTACTCCTGAACTCCTGCCTGGACATTTTGCACTTCCTGTGTCTCATTTCTTAGTCGTCTGTACTCCATTTTATCTGCTTCATTTCTGAATATCTATACATTCTCCTTTCATCAATTAAGTTTAGTACTTCCTGTGGTATCCAAGTATTTTTTGTAGGTCTTTTCTCTCTGGCCCTCTGCTGCCTTCACTAAGCTACTCATTCCTCTTCTACTGTTTTATTTTAACCTGTTTCTGTCAATTGTGGCCTAAATCTCCCTCTGATATTTTCAAGAACTTCAGGTTTCTTCAGTTTATACAGTTCCTATCTTCTTATTTTCGTACCTTTCTGCCGTTTCTTCAGTTTCAGTCTACAGTTAAAAACCAATAAGGTATGGTCAGAGGCAGTATCTGCCCCTGGATATGCCTTACATTTTAAAACCTAGTTCCGAAATCTGTGTCTTACCATAATCTATCTGGTACCTTCCGGCGTCTCCTGGTCTCTTCCATCTATACAGCTTTCTTTCAAGATTTTTGACCAAATGTTTGTTATGATTAAAGTATGGTCCGTACAAAATTCTACTGGGCAGCTTTTTCTTTCATTCCTTTCCTTCCTTTTCCTCCTACCGAATTCCACTTTACCATCACAATTAAGTTTTCCTTTGCCTCCTCATACATTTCTTCGACGTCCTCATAATCTGCAGAGCTAGTTGACATATAAACTTGTACTATTGTGGTCGGTGTTGGCTTCGTATCGACCTTGACTACGATAATGCGATCACCGTGCTGCTAATAGTAGTTTACCCGCATTCCTATTTTCTTATTCATTATTAAACCTACTCATGTAATAGCCCCAACTGATTTTTTATTTATGATCCTGTACTCGCCTGAACAGAAATCCTGTTCCTATTTCCACCGAATTTCACTAATCCCTACTATATCTAACTTCACTTCCCTTTTCGAATTTTCTAACCTCCCTTCTCGATTAATGGATATAACATTCCACGCTCCGATCCACAGAATGCCAGTGTTGTCTATCCTGATGACGACATCCTCCTGAGTAGTCCCCGCCCGGAGAACCGAATGGGGGACTATTTTAGCTCCGGAATATTTTACCCGAGAGAATGCCATTATCATAAACCCAGAGCTGCATATCCTCGGGAAAATTAACGTCTGTAGTTTCCCCTTGTTTTCAGCCGTTCGTTAATTGCTACAAGCAAAGCCACATTATCTGATGTTACAAGGTCACCTCAGTCATTATGCAGACTGTTGCCCTTGCACTACTGATAAGGCTGCTGCCCATCTTCAGGAACCACACGTTTGTCTGGCCTCTCCACAGATACCCCTCCGCTGTGGTTGCACCTACAGTCCGTATATCTGTATCGCTGAGTCACACTAGCCACCCTAGCTCGGCAATGTATAAGGTTCATGGGGATAGGAAGAAACGAAGCTTAAGACATAAACGCGTCTATTGTTGTGGGACATGGGGAGCACCTTTGCTGAAGCCTGTGTGATGGGTCGAAGTGCTCTCGTCGTCTCCGTATAACATTAGGGAACCTGCAACACCTGTTGCACTGGGAGCGAATGAGTAGTTGTGATGAGCAACAACTGAACAAATATAGCTGAGAACGTCTGATTAACAGGTGAATACAAGAAGGTGTGTATCAGAAAGACAGCGCGGAGAACCTGTCTTGCATGTGCTAAATAGACTGTGTCGGAGCTTGCCGTCGCTTTCTCCTGTAACGCGAATACACCAAAGAAGAACCCGACGAGATCGATTATGACGTTTTGGTCTGTGATCTATGCCTACTTCCTAATACTACAAAGTATTCTGAAGTGCGTGCCAGAGTGTAAAATAATGTCCCTCACGGAAGTCGTGGTGGATGTTGTCACTGAAATTTGACTAGATTTGGAGGAACCACTTCTACGTTGGTATTTTGAAAACCCATCACACTAGACGATATGATCGCGTGTTCTGCTTTTACTTCCCCTTCCATGTCCGAATTGGAAATTTTCTAGGGGGAAAACCATTCTTTGGTACGACCGCAATTTAATAGCCAAGGATTTTGGGTAAATATTTAGTTTTACTCGTGCACTACGATTTGTTCAATTCATTTGTTAAAAAATGTGTTTAAGAATTCTTAGATTTTACACTAAGACAATTTTCAGTCATTTTATACTACAACCGCTTGCTGAACCATGCTTCGTGAATAACTCGTAAATGTTGCAATGATGATCTGAAATGATATGATAGTGTGGCATTTTTACCTGGAAGAGCCCATTTGGTCTATGCGGCTGTCTAGTGCATGTCTTTATATTTGACACCTAATCGTCGACTTGCGTGAAGATAATAAAGAAATGACGAGGACAACAAACACCCAGCGCTCTTCCAGGAATCGAACCCGGTTCCCCTGAGTGATAGCGACGTTGTGGACTGAAATATGAAAGCCGACAAAAATAATTTATACAACGGCAGGGACAAAAGTCATTGCAGCTATTTCCTTTCTTGCAGATACCAGCCATGTTGGAAAATCAAACATATGCGTATGATGATGACAGGATGAAGTGGGTGCTTCATGTGTGGACGCCGAAGAAAAAGGGCAACATATTATAGTAGCCTACAGGAAATTTTCGTTTGTTCTGCCGTACTTCTTGCTATTCCATTCCACTGTTGCTTCCTTCTGTTGCGAAACTTTGACTGCACTTGGCCTTAACTGAGGCTATACCAGGAAGTCCTACATTATAAAAACGTCATACATATAGCCTAGATTATATGTGTAATTTTAATTAGATAATTACGTATGTGTATTAGCTCCGTATTAGTCAGCGATTTCATTAGATAATTATGTATGTTTTCATCAGAGAATTACGGAAAATTGGCCATTTATTTAGATGCAACTACATAGCCTTCTAGTTAGGTGTAATTTAACCGAGAAATTACTTATGACTTTATCGGACGACAATTATTCTGTTCCCCGGAATTGGTGTGTGTTAGTCATTTACGTTTTAACATGTTTGGGTTATATATTAGAATTATTTGACTGGAGCAATTAGAACGTAATTGTGCCTAGATAAGTTCCGAAGCATCTAATTTCACCCGTATATACCACACCAAGGAATCGTTTCCAATACATTTCAAATATAATTAGGTTGAGTTGTAGGATACGTCCCTAACCATAACTATGCATAATTCAAAGCATTAACATATCCTAAGCAACAAATGCAATAAAATGTACTATCGCAAGAATTATAACCTATGGACGTGAATGTTATCGGTCACATAGTATTTGTACAGGTATTTGGAATAATAAGTCCTCCACAAACAATTTGCAGCCAAAATGAATCATCTTAATCGATGATTTCTCAGCCAATTACGCTTTTTCCAAGAGCTTTGTATGTATTGGTTCGATTACATTTGAGTTTAGTAGACAATTGCACTACTCTCAAGATCCTAAGACGCCCGGAGCTTGGGCCGTGTTGCTTTGTCTGAAACATGTGATCCATATACCGTGTCTATGAAGCCTTTCTAACACAGATGCTAAGGTCTTTTTTACATGTTCAATGCATCTTTTAAATCTTAACGTATCATGTGCTAACTGTTGCAACGGAAAAATACTTGAAGTCCTGTAAGCGTATTCCCATTTAAATATTAGATGTGTAGTTACATAATAATCTGTAAACTGTTTCGAAGTCATGCTGATCAGCAGACTTACACGAACTCTTCGTGTTTCGTCAAATAATGAGTTACATATTTAAATGCATCTTTATCGTCTTTTCAGAATTCTTAACAATGCAACAAGCAAAGTTTAACTTTATTGAGTTCTGAAATGTGATGAAAGTAACATTCAAAAATGCTAGTGAAACTGATGGTTGAGAGCCAAACAGTATCGTTCAATATCTCTATTTAAAAACACAGAAAGGGTACACAAACAATAGATAGCAATGAGTATGCATTTTCTCTGTAACGAGCAACCCATGAAATTATCATAATGTAAGAGCAGCAATCCTTTCGATAGAATCTGAAGGCTTTGTGTTTGTGGTGCTGTGTTGAAATTAGCTTTCTAAAGTATTAATGAAGTGGTAGAACAAAATCGGTATTTAAGACAAATATTCTGCAAAAAGAGTGAAGAATAAAATTGTATTACGAAAGTATTTTGCATACGTCTATACCATTCATTATAAACACGAAGGTTTATCCCATGAAAATTCATGCAGCAGACCGCAAATACCTCATGTGTTTGAATTGATTTTATACGGATGACAAGTTAACTGAATATCGACAGAGGTATTCTACAAATGTTCTTCTTCATATTCATTGATGGACAGGTTACGAATTAAATAAATATCTCCCCAAGCAGTTTGTAATGTTATGCCATACACTTTAATTTGTCCAACATGATCTTCCAACTGTGACGTGAGACGGCAACACAGATTTCCATTAACAGACAACTGTTAGAACAGTTGAAATAGCAACATAATGCACTGCGGAGTAACACAGTCTGATGATAAACCAGTTATCACACTGTTGTGTGTATTATCTGTAAAGTAATTGACAAGTTTAACTTAACAGTGCTCTGAAATGCGATGAAATCAGCTTTTGAAAATACTATGGGAACTAATGGCATGTATAACACCTTCCGCAAATAGAAATAAAAGGACTCCCAATTTAATTCGTATCACGAGCAAAAATTGCATTAGATAACGGTTCTCATATTGAACCTTTCACTAACTGTGTAGTTCTCAAACATATAAACGCTTTATTTAATGGCACTTCGTGTGAGCAATGACACGTGTACGTTAACAGCAACGTGTTAAAAACCCAGTATCCCGAAACAAATTGTCAGGAAGTGCACAAATGCAACAGAGAGCAATCAACTTCGCGGTCTTACGAGTACTCCTACACTTCACAACGTACCGAACAGTCATCCCTAAGTTATTGGTAACACCCGGGGCAAAACATTTCGACCGAGGTGTTAGCTTGCACTACAGTTCTGTCAACATCCGCAATTCTTAGAACGTAAGGCACAAGCGAAACAGAATGATGTGAGAAATATATTTATGACCCTTTACAAACCAGGGTAGCCGCGGCGGAGCGGCCGAGCACATTGAGGTGTTAAGCTACGATGCGCGAGGCCGTTTTCCGTCGGGGTTCGAATCCCTCCTCGAGCAGGGATTTTAATGTCGTCTTTAGTATAAGGCAGTTCGTAGGGACTTTGTACGTTTAGGGACTGATGACCCCACAGTTAAGTCCCTTAAGCTTAACGAACATTTGAACATTTTTGAACAAACAGGGTATCGGAGAAAATCGACACGTATACCGCATTAAAAAACCGTTAAGTACAGTATTGTATTATGAAAGTATTTTAAATACATCTATAACCTGGGTAACGTAGAAAATGAAGCATCCAATCCAGATTCACTTGTCCCCTTTCGACCTGCAATTATAATCAAGAGTTAGTAAGTAAATATAACGTAAATGATAATTTTCACTCTGCAGTGGAGTGTACGCTGATACGAAACTTTCCAGTCGGATTAAAACTGTGCTGGGACCGGGATTCGAACCTGGGACCTTTGCCTTTCGGGGGAGGGGGAAAGCACTTTACCGACTGAGCTATCCCAGCACGCTTCACAGTCTGTCCTCACAGCATTAGTTCCGCCAATACCTCGCCTCCTGCTTTCCATACTTCACAGAATATGTATATATCGTGAGTAGTATAGCAATGTGGATTCTACGCCACTAAGAATCGATCGTCGACTTACTGTCAAGAGGGTCATCCCTTCACCCTCGGACACTTCCGCCAGTACCTCGCCTCCTCCTTTCCAAACTTCAAAGAATATGTATATATCGTGAGTAGTATAGCAATGCGGATTCTACATCACTGAGAATCGACCGTCGACCATACTGTCATGAGGGTCATCCCTTCACCCTCGGACTCTGGTCCGGCCGCTGATCAAAGGACGCAACCATGTTTATTAACATTGAACATGTACTTGTACTTAGTAGAATATTTGTAACACACAGACTTTTTGATGGCACACAATGTGTAGCCGCAACAGCTGTGCCATACAATGAAAGAGAGCAAAATGAAATAAATCATGTTATTTCGACCATGGATTTGAGTTGCCAACAAAATTACGCTCCTTGATACTAATAACGGACCACATGGATCCTTAATTTAAAAGTCGCCAAATTAAATCCATTAATTTAGGCGATTATAACCATTTTAACAACCAAGGAGCATCACAGACTGATTGCTTATGTAGGGACAGTCCGAGGGAGTGGACAGAGTAATTTTAATTTCTACATTACCTGTTTGGTTGATGTAGAAATCACTCAAAATGAAGAATTTCCTCTAGCAGTTCATAGCCATTAAATTTAAAAGAAAGTGGATCCCACGCCATGGCATGGGGCATACCAGCTTTGTCCCGCACCCAAACAGACGTCACAACCTGAGTGTCCAAGACACAGTGCCACCCACGAGGGCGAAGCTTCCACAATGGCTCCTCTCCCCTACCTGTAAGGTTGGCAACAGGGACTACTTTTGAACAGCAGAAACACACTGTGGTGCTATGACCGGCGGATAACTGTGCACCACCATTTGCTTACAGAGTTTCAGAGGATTCATTACCATATTAGTAAAGTGTGACTTTGAGGAACATCTGAGTTGGTTTAAATGATTGGCTTATGAAAGCAAATTGCTAATGAGTAATTGTACCATGAACATCCGGAACACTTACCATTTAGTTTATAATGACGTAAACTTTGCCATTTGGCCCCTGCTCTTGTTATAGTATTACGAATTTCATCGCTACAAACATCCTCTCTGGTTCAACAACTCTCCACTCTCTCTATGAACTGCAAATGTATCTTTTTTAAGTGTCTTCATTTATTGACTATTATTAATATTTCCTTGTCCTACAGCAAGGTGGTTTCATACCAAAATAATCTCATTTGTGAAGTAATATTTGTGGTGTCGCACAAGTACAAAGTGCGCGCCACCTACTTTCGCCGCGCGCCGCCATGCACGCACGGCGCGGCGATCTTACGACAGCCACGAGCGCCCTCTGCGACAACGCCGCTCGTGGCCACCACTGAAGGACATCGGTCACTTCGGACTGAGATAGCAACCAGTTAACACTTCGTAATCAGATAGGCACCAGTGAAGACTTGGCTATCGGATAGGCACTAGGCAGACCTCTAACTCAACTATGTATCAGCGTTCTGCAGTACTGATCTATGTAAAAGTTAAGTATTGTTACATTCTGTGCAATATATCTCTTTCTAATTTACTCGAGTGTTTATAGTTTCTGGCTGCTCCCCTCCGTACCTGCACCAGCGTGCTATTTTTGTTCCTGTGTCGGTCTCGTTCCACTCGGCCACCGACACCTACGACGAGGCTGGGACACAAAAGCGGCGACGAAGTTGGGACACAAAAGTGGCGACGAGGATGGGATAGAACCTTGGACCAGACCGCTTGCAGCAGCCAGACAGCAGCAGTCGGAGCACGCAAAAATTGCTCCCGCCCACCCACCCTTATTATAACAATTTTGGGGAAAGATATTTTGTTACGTGATTTGTGGACTTTTTTGTTGCAGAGCGTCCTCTTTCATATTGCATTTGTGTTTTGTTATAAGTTACTTGTATGCGCGGCGCCTAATCGGTCAGCATGGCCACTACCCCGAACCCAAACCTAATGGAAATTATTCATTTACAGACGGCGCAAATAACACAACTCCTGCAGGCTGTGGCCCAGCTCACAGCGCAAGCAGCTAACCAACAACAACAGCCGCCGCTTCAGCAGCCCACACCAGCTGCCGTACCGCTCCCTACGTTCCGCCAGTACAACGAACGTGAGGAAGAATGGAGCGACTACTTCGCACAGTTTCAAGAACTCGTCGCGGCTCATCAAATTACAGGTCAGAGAGTGAAGAACCTTTTCTTATCGATTGTGGGCCCCCAGACCTTCGTACTATTGCAGAAACTATTCCCTCACGCATCTCCTCGTGATGTAGACTTTGAACAAATTGTAGATGCACTGAATGCTCATTATGAGAGAAAAGTTCTTGTAGCCGCTGCACGATACCGATTTTTCAGACTTAAAAAATTACCGCAGCAGTCACACCAAGAATGGATCACGGAATTGAAGGGCTTAACCCGCCAATGTAAATTTACTTGCTCTTGTGGACTTTCGTATAGTGACGTGATGTTGAGGGATGCGATTACGCAGAATATTCAGGACCCCAGAATTAGAGCAGCAATTCTGAAACAGTCTGACCCCTCCTTACACAGTGTACTGCAGCTTATAGAAGCGCATGATACTTTTGACTTAGCTGATGTAGAAATGCAAAGCCATAGTGTAACTTCAGTGCGCCGCAACGGACGCTTTCCTAGCCGTAGTTCTCAGTATAGCACTAGTGATTCTTATTTTTCTACCGGCCGTGCTGAACAGACAGTGAACAGTAGCCAGTGTAAAAGTGCGACGCAAAGGTCGCCCTGTCGTGTTAGAAACAGTAATTTGAAATACGGGCGCCAACGCTCATTTCAGAAAAATGTACGCACATCTTGCCCCCAGTGTGTGTCTCGCCACAAGCGTGCTCATTGCCCTAGTCGCAACGCAACCTGTTATCAATGTGGCAAATCAGGACATGTACAGTCTGTGTGTATGCAAATTAAAAACTCGAACAGTAACGTTAGAAATAGTGCTTCGCAAAGTGCGAGAGCAGTTCATTCTGTAAATGTTATACGGGCTGTGGACTTAGACAGTGCTTTCCTTGGATCTCAATTGCAAGAAAGTAGTTCTGCGCCTATGGCAAAACTATATAGTGCACCACGTAGCAAGCGCCGACGAGCGCGTAATTCTGTGCAACGGATAAGGGTTCGGGACAAGCAAAATGACTATGAACAGTGCATTCCTGTAGTGAAAATAGTGCCTTCTGCAACTGCTCCTTGTAATAGTGCCCAGTACTGTGTAGCTAGTGACAGTAGACATCAAGTAGCAACTCAAAAGTGTAGTGCAGTAGTTAGTAAATCTGGAGTAGCTTCGCAGGCTTGCGCGGACGCTGATCCGGCGGTAGTGTCATCTAGTGACAGTGTTGTTAATCCGCTGCGTGCCGAGTCTGCGCCGCTTACTTCACTACGCGGCCCGCACAAGCACAGTAAACAAACCGTAGCAGACGTTGCCCACATTCGCGCACCTGTCGAGCGCCGAAAGCAAAAACTTTTTGTGAATCTTTCCATTGACAATAAGACTGTGCAATTTCAGCTCGACACTGGTTCCGCTGTTACCTTAATTAATAAAGATACTTATGAACTTCTGGGTTCGCCAAAATTATCGCTGTGTCAACAAGTGTTAACAGCTTATACAGGTGAAAATATTCCCGTGCTAGGAACATGTAGCCTGCCCGCCTGTTTTCAAGGTATAACAAAAACAGTTGCTTTTGTAGTTCTTCAGGCCAAATCGACACAGAACATTTTTGGACTAGATGCTTTTGACTTGTTTGGTTTATCAATTCAAAGAGATGTGCTTCAAATTTCGTCAATAGTGCCTCAGGATAAAATCAATGCATTGTGTGACAAATATAGTGACTTGTTTTTGCCGGAACTAGGTTGTGCAAAAGACTTCGTGGCATATGTAACTTTAAAAGAATCTGCAGTTCCAAAATTTCGTAAAGCTAGACCAGTGCCTATCGCATTGCGTGATTCAGTTGCCGAAGAACTTAAACGTTGGCAAGATAGTGGGGTGATTTCTCCTGTTTCTGCGAGTCAGTGGGCCTCGCCTATAGTAATTATACCCAAGCCGTCAGGAAAACTTCGTCTCTGTGCGGGCTTCAAATCAACAGTGAACAGTCAAACAATTGTAGACACTTATCCCCTGCCCAGACCTGACGAACTAATGGACAAATTAGGACAGTCTCGCTTCTTTTCCAAGACTGATTTAGCAGACGCATACTTACAGAATCCACTTGATGACGAGTCAAAAAAGTTTTTCGTCATTAATACTCATATGGGCCTTTTTCAATTTCAACGCCTACCCTTTGGCAGTTCTTCCGCCCCCGCTATTTTTCAGCGCTTTTTGGAACAGCTGACAGTTTCTGTACCGTGTTGCTCGAACTATTTAGATGATATTGTGGTATCCGGACGTACAGTTGAAGAACATTTAGCAAACCTGGAGTGCCTTTTCAAAGTGTTGACTGCAGCAGGTCTACGTTGTAATAAAGCAAAGTGTTCGTTCTTTCAAACTGAAATAGAGTACCTAGGCCATGTGATTAATGCCCAAGGAATTCATCCCTTACAGTCACATCTTAGAGCAATCAAAGACTTGCCTCCTCCTAAGAATGTGCAGGAATTGCAAGCAGTGATGGGAAAGCTTAACTATTATTTCAGATTTATTCCCAATGCGTCTCAGATTGCAGCTCCACTGCATCGCTTACGTAGGAAAAATGTTCCTTTTGTGTGGTCGAAAGATTGCCAAGTTGCCTTTGACAAATTAAAGTCTGCACTACTCAGTGATGCATGTTTGATTCCCTTTGACCCACAGAAGCCTGTAGTGTTAGCAGTTGACGCCTGTCGTACGGTCTGGGCGCAGTAATCTCACATCGTATTGGATGTCACGATCGTCCTATTGCCTTTGCATCCAAGCTACTGACGCCGACGCAACAGAATTACAGTCAGATAGAAAAGGAGGCCTTAGCAATCATTTACGGCGTCAGAAAGTTTCATCATTATCTCTATGGCAGAAAATTCTATTTGTTGACAGACCACAAGCTTCTCACCCACAAAGCCAATTCCGCCACGAACGGCACAAAAGCTTCAGAGATGGTCCTTAATACTGTCTAATTATCAGTACGAGATTTTGTACCGACCTACCACTAAACACGCCAACACGGACACACTTACCCGACTTCCGGTTGGCCATGATATGTCATTTGATTCTTCGGAAATGGCATGTTGTCAGATAGACTCCAGAGATGCTTCTGCTATCGCAGACTTCCCTTTGAACTCTCGTCGGGTTGCACAGGAAACAACTGCGGATGCAGACCTAAGTGCGGTAGCGCGTTTTGTTCGCTTTGGTTGGCCTGCCAGAACCAAAGACATTCAACGGCCTCTGGTTCGACGTTATTTTGCACAAGGTCATGCATTGTCTTTAAGTCAGGGTGTTCTGTTGTTACATACCGACAACGACCAAACAAGAGTGATTGTTCCTCGTTCCCTGCAACGTGGTTACGCCTCCTGCATCAAGGACATTGGGGTATTGTTAGGACAAAGTAATTGGCCAGACGTCATTGTACCTGGGTTGGTATGGACGCTCAGATAGAGAGCATGAAGTCACAGTATACTGTTTGTGCGGAGCATCAGACGGCTCCTCCGCAACGTTTCTCAGAGTGGCCACGCCCTAAGGGACCATGGCAACGTTTACACATTGATTTCGCCGGACCTTTCTGGAATACGCGCTGGTTAATTGTTGTAGACGCTTTTAGCAAGTTTCCTTTTGTGATTGCCATGAAGTCAACGACGGCGTCTAGTACAATCAGTGCCGTAACATCAGTGTTTTGCATCGAAAGTTTGACTGAAACTATCGTCAGTGACAATGGACCTCAGTTTGTTAGTGCGGAATTTCAACAGTTTTGTCGTGTGAATGGCATTCAGCATATCACCACCGCACCTTTTCACACTCAGTCCAATGGTGAAGCAGAGCGTTTCGTTCGAACATTCAAGTCTCACAAGGAAAAGATGAAAGGTCAGCACTCCAGGCAGCAAGCTCTTCAAATTTTCCCTTTCTACGGATCGGTGCATGCCACGTGACGGCCCGTCTCCTGCCGAGCTACTACACGGCCGCCGTCACCGCACTCTCCTTCACCTGCTGCAGCCTCCCACGCACCGAGTCGGTTCGTATGGCGCTTCGCGTTTTCAGGTTTCTACACCGGTGCTGTACAGGGTGTTTGCTGGCATGAAGAAGACATGGTTGCCAGGCACTATTCAGCGCGTGCTCGGTCGCAATATGTATGTTGTACGTTCTTCCACAGGGTCGGAGCTGCGGCGCCACGCAAACCAATTGTGCTTGCACAGGCCGCGCGATCCTGTCTCGGGTTTCTTGATTCCAGACCCAGTTCACCGCCAGGGAGCACAGCCACATCGCTCGCCACCGGGCCCAGCGTCCCCGGACTACGAGATCGTACCCATGGAGGTGGACGCGCCTCCTACGCAGTCCGCCTCTCCGCCTCCGTCGCCGCCGCAGCTGACAGAGTCACCAAGAAGGACTCCGGGACCGTGCGTGCCCCCGCCGCCTGGGCCACGCACCTCAGAAGAAGATGACCTGCTCCCGCTGGGCGGAGGGGTGCGCCCTTCCCCTCGTTTTGGCGGATTTTCCGGGGGATCGCAAGGTGGATACCGGGGCGCGGACGGCGTCTCGATCCCAGCCTCTGCTACGACGCCCGTCCCACCGGTAACGCCCCCGCCCAGGCCCTCCTCCCAGTGCCGTCGCCGTGGCCCTCAGCCCTACGCCACGACGGCGCGGCGGTTTGGGGGGGAGGGGTGTGGTGTCGCACAAGTACAAACTGCGCGCCACCTACTTTCGCCGCGCGCCGCCATGCACGCACGGCGCGGCGTTCTTACGACGTCACCCACGAACGCCCTCTGCTACAACTCCGCTCCACTGAACGACATCGTTCACTTGGGACTGAGATAGGAACCAGTTAACACTTCGGAATCAGATAGGCACCAGTGAAGACTTGGCTATCGGACAGGTACTAGGCAGGCCTCTAACAACTATGTATCAGCATTCTGCAGTACTGATCTATGTAAAAGTTAAGTATTGTATACATTCTGTGCAATATATATCTGGTTCTAATTTACTCTAGTGTTTCTAGTTTCTGCTGTCCCACTGGCTGCTCCCCTCCGTACCTTCACAAGCGTGTTACCTTTATTCCTGTGTCGGTCTTCCTGCTCGGCCACCGACACCTACGACGGAGCGAGACACAAAAGCGGCGACGAGGCTGGGACACCAAAGTAATTATTTTATTCCTTTATTAATGATCAATGCTTCATGTTTATATATGTTTCCACCCATGTGATTGAACTTGAGTGTTCGTATGAATGTGAAAGGTTGCTTTTAACATTGGCTGACTGCCACGCAATGGCTTACATTCGCCGCCTCGTGCTTTAGGCCTCGTTTACTTTAGTTAAGAACGCATGTCTTCATATGTCGTCTGTACTACCTTCTACTGGGTGGCGAGAGACAAGCTTCCTTGGAAAGATGGCCTGTTCTTTTTATGAGTAGTTCTATCGCTATGCGAGGCGAAGGGTTTCTTAATTTAAAGAACTTGAGTAATTCAGTTTAAATTTAGTAATTGCATTTTCATTCCAGTGATGATTTCATGTCCTGTATCTCAAGTTAGAAAACACGTGTGTGGCCTTCAGCCTTTGTATAAACTTAGTATGTTTAAATTTTCTTGCTGTTTTTAACTAACGTTTTTGTATCATGTCTATATGTGCGAGTATGCTAAATTCTTTCTCAGAATATCTGGTTCTATTCCATATTTCCTGTCTTGGTTTGATCGATTGCACAACGTGCTTTCATAAGGGTCATTACTTTGTCTTTCTGTCATGCTTTTACTGATACTAGCTTTCTTCTATATGCAATCTTGCATGTGTTTTACTTGCTTATTCTACATTAATTTCTTGTAAATTCTCTGTAGTTCACCATGGTCGCACACCATGTGGTACTTAAGGATAGTATGCCACTGCTTCCTTGCACATGAGTTCGCTTCTTGCATAGTTTGATTTTAATTGTGGTTTAAGACACCCGCCATCTCATCAAAATGTCGTTGACGCTTAGTTTTGCCGCTGCTATTAAGTGTTCCCACTCGAGTAATGTGTCGTAAGGATTATGTGCTTGTCTGTGAGTGAATGAATGTGCTTTCCTTTATCCACTGTGTATTTGCAAATTTGCTCCCACGTTACCTCCATATTAATAAAGGGCAGATAGGATTTTTATTATGGGCAGTAACTTTATGATGTAATTCACTTTTGGATAACATGTGTGCTTTATTGTACTTAATTTGGTGTCCCCACATTTATTTGCTTGTTCATTTTATTGAATAGATGATGATTTAAAGTATCAAACATCTGCTTTATAATTTCATGCTCCCCATCCCATGTTTAATTATCTATTCCTTTTTAACATTAATTTTGTGTTTGTTAAAACGTTGGCTGCCACCTTAAGGGGTGAGCAGTTAGATAAATTTCTGTTGCACAAGTACTGTGGCCACTCGCAAAGTAATTTAGAGCAGCAGTGAGTACTTTAACTTGCATTTGCAGATCTCTGCTGCCCGAGGTATTTCATAGAAAATTTTAACAAGCTACTTTCGATATTTAAAAAGGCATTTTTTTCAACGGAAATGACATATTACAGATTACATAAGGGAGTAGTTAAAACACTATATGACAAAAGATGCCTTGATTATTCACAACATGAATTTAAAAAATAAGATGAGGAGAGAAATGTTTTGACAATTTACTCGAGTTTAACGTACGTACTTACTACTTAAGTTGTTTGCAGATGATGCCGTCATTTACCGTCTAGTAAAATCTGAAGATCAAAACCAACTGCAGAACGATATAAATAAGATATCATATAGTGTAAAAATCGGCAATTGACTCTAAATAATGAGAAGTGTGAAGTCGTCCACATGAGTACAAAAAGAAATCCGTTAAACTTCGCTTACGAGATAAATCAATCAAAAGTGAAGGCCGTAAACTCCATTAAATACCCAGGAATTACTATTACCTCATACTTAAACTGGAAAGAACACGTAGTTAATGTCGTGGGAAAGGCCAACCAGAGACTGCGTTTTATTGGCAGAACCCTTAAAAGATGCAACAGAACTATTAAAGAGTCTGCTTACACTACGTTTGTTCTTACTTTTTTGGAGTATTGCTGCCCAGTATGGAATCGTTAACAACTGGGTTTGACGGAGGACATCGCAAGAGTCCAAAGAAGGGCAGCTCATGTTGTATTGTCACGATACAGGGGAGACAGCGTTACGGAAATGATAAAGGACCTGGAATAGGAATCATTACAACAACGGCGCTTATCGCTGCGGCGTGGGCTACTACGAAACTCCAATCCCCAACATTCTCCTCCGAATGCGAAGATATATTGTTGACTCCCACTTACATAGGTAGAAAAGATCATCAGAATAAAATACGTGAAATGAGAGCTCGAACAGAAAGATTCAGACGTCCTTTCTTCCCGCGCGCTATTCGAGAATGGAATGGGAGATAAATAATAATATGGTGGTTCGATGAACCCTCTGCCAGGCACTTAAATGTGATTTGCAAAGTATCCCACATTGATGCAAATGATGTATTACAAATAAATGGGAGAGAACAATTATTTTAAACTACTGAAAAACACACTGGACTGATGACCCGGTAGTTAAGTCCCATAAGCTATACAAACAAAAAACACACTTTTTCAAAAGATATACTAATTTACCGCACAAGAAATCTTAAAATGGTCCAATATCGGCCACATGCCTACGGTATATGATTTACTTTCAAGGGGGTTAAGCGATGGATTTAGGACACACACGCATTCACACTCAGACGTCAAGCCAATCAGGTACTCACCAAAAGGAAACTGGAATTCGAAAGTGCCTAACAGCAATTTGATCGACAGAAGAAGCATAAACACTCGCACACAAGAAAATTAAGACACTTCATTTAGTGGCAGGCCTATGTGGTGTTGGGTACTAAAACTCGATTTTCTGAATACAAATGGTTCAAAGATCAACATGGCGAAATGTACGGTCGCCGAACACAATTTACACACATACACAAAAAGGTCAAAATCTTTAATAATGGATATGTGCTAAGTAATTGAAATTATACGGTCCTGCTGCTGTTCGCTTAGAAGCACTAGAGGGAAGCACTACAGTGATACTATATGCTATGAACAGCCGAGTTACAAATCCACACAATCTCAATAAAACCAAAACTCGGAAATGAAATTAAATATATACGGGGTTCAACGGTTCGTTTTGCACAGAAACGAAATATCTAGCGAATGGTAAAGGTTTCAGAGGGTTAGGATGCGATACGGGATGAGGTCATTGATTTTTCCTAAGTATGAAAAAATCGATTCGTAACACATAAGACTATCCTGAACAAAGAGCGTGACCACATAACTGACCAAGAGCGTTGTCATAGCAACCGCCGAGCCATCTCCAGCGCCAACGGAAGAGTGTCTCCTCGGATCAGAGCGTGCCGGTGGAGGAGGGAGGGAGCACAGAGGTAGGTATGGAACCCTAACAATCATCCTAGAAGGGTTCAAAAGGAAGCTCACTGGAGTAATCTTTGCTAATGGTTCTGCCACAGGGCTGAAGTTGGCAGAACCTGCACCCCACAGAGAAGCCACACCTCTATGTTTGCTGGAGACAGAAATGCTTGCAGCTTGTAGAAAGCGATTGCATATCAATTACATATATACCACGCAAGCAGGGGTCGACAGGAGTACAGTAGATACACACTATCAGTCATGGGGGGTCACACACATAAAAAATTGGCGTTTAAAATTGTAAAAAGATAAACGTACTTCATAATAAAAACACACAGAAGAAACACATTGCATTAGCGTTTCGGGTTTGCCCGAAGTATTATGATTAAAACAGATCTGAAATATACTAATGGAACACACCTGACGGACGTGTTTCGTCGTACAGGAGACCATAGAGAAGTTAAGCCTGAGATGATATGGACATCTCAAGATAATGGAGGATGAACAATACAAGAAATAAATGGAGGGAAAGAGACCAAGAGGAAGTCTATAATAGCGGTGGACTGTGGAAGTGAACTAAGAAGAGTGAGGGGGAGAATGAGGCCGAGTGCAGAGAGAAAGAGGTGGGAGGATATAAAGTGGTGCAGAGGCTAGTGTTCCATGCAGACCTAGCCAGGGGCTGGAAACTGCAGGTGATGAAAATTATAGTGAGTAGCAAGATTTCAAATATTGAAAATTGAAACAGAAATTGCTGTGGAAGTTTTTAGATTACAAACGGCAATGTCTTCGTGACATTCATTGCCGGTTTTAGCTTTGGAGCCATTATCAGATCTATAAGCGAGAAAATTAAGAACGTATCAATATAATATGTACCAAACAAAGCCAAATTAACATTAAATGTTGACAAATATTTAGTAGCATTACGTAGGTAGGTAGTTGGAACACTAAAGAAGAATGTTGTTGTTGTTGTGGTCTTCAGTCCGGAGACTGGTTTGATGCAGCTCTCCACAATACCCTATCCTGAGCAAGCCTCTTCATCTCCACATAAGAACGGCAACCTACATCTGTCTGAATCTGCTTACTGTATCCATCTCTTGGTCTTCCTCTGCGATTTTTACCCCACACACTTCCCTCTAATGCTAAATTCACAATTCCTTGATGTCTAAGAATGTGTCCCACCAATCTATCCCTTCTTTTAGTCAAGGTATGCCAGAAATTTCTTTTCTTCCCAATTTTGTTTAGCACCTCCTCATTAGTTACGCGATCCACCCACCTAATCTTCAGCATTCTTCTGTAGCACCATATTTCAAAAGCCTCGATCCTCTTCCTGTCCGCACTGTTTATCGTCCATGTCTCACTCCCATACAAGGCAACACTCCATACAAATGCCCTCAGAAAGGACTTCCTTAGGCTTAGATCAATATTCGATGTTAACAAATATCTCTTTTTCAAAAACGCTTTTCTACCCATTGCCATTCTGCATTTTATATCCTCTGTACTGCGACCATCATTTGTTATTTTACTGCCCAAGTAACAAAACTCATCTACCTCCTTTATTGCTTCGTTTCCCAATCTAATTCCTTCAGCATCACCTGATTTTCTTAGACTGCACTCCATTACCCTAGTTTTTCTCTTGTTAATGTTTATCTTATATGCACCTTTCAGCACACTGTCCATTCCGTTCAATTGCTCTTCCAGGTCCTTTGCTGTATCTGACAGAATTACTATGTCGTCGGCAAAACGCAAAGTTTTTAATTCTTCACCCTGAACTTTAATTTCTTCACCAAATTTCTCCTTGCTTTCCTTTATAGCTTGTTCAATGTACAAATTGAATAACATTGGAGAAAGGCTACAACCCTGTCTCACTCCCTTCCCAACCACTGCATCCCTTTCATGCCCTTCAACTCTGGCAACCGCTGTCTGGTTTTTGTACAAGTTGTAAATAACCTTACGCTCCCTATATTTTGCTCCTGCTTGCTTCAGAACTTGAAAGAGTTTATTCCAATCAACATTGTCAAAAGCCTTCTCCATATCTACAAAAGCTAGAAATGTAGGTTTGCCTTTCCTTAATCTATCTTCTAGGATAAGCCGTAAAGTTAGTATTGCCTCCCGAGTTCCTACATTTCTCCTGAACCCAAACTGATCTTCCCCGAGGTCGGCTTCTACCCGTTTTTCCATCCTTCTGTATATAATTCGTGTTAATATTTTGCAACCATGACTTATTAAACTGATGGTTCTGTAGTTCTCACACCTGTCTGCACCTTCTTTCTTTGGAATGGGGATTATAACATTTTTCTTAAAGTCTGAGGGTACTTCGCCTGTCTCATACATCTTACACACCAGGTGAAACAGGTTTGTCATGGCTGGTTCTCCCAGAGACTTCAGTAGCTCTGAGGGAATATCATCTACTCCAGGGGCCTTGTTTCTACTTAGGTCTTTCAGGGCTCTGTCAAATTCTTATCTCAGTACAGTATCTCCTATTTCATATTCATCTACATCCTCTTCCCTTCCTACAATATTGTCTCGAAGTTCATTTCCTTTGTAGAGCCCCTCTATATACTCTTTCCACCTTTCAGATTTCCCTTCTTTGCTGAGAATTGGTTTTCCATCAGTGTCCTTGATATTCATAGAGCTGTTTCTCTTATCTCCAAATGTTTCTTTTATTTTCCTGTGGGCTGTATCTATTTTTCCCCATTTTATACATTCTTCTACATCTTTGCATTTGCCTTCTAGCCACTCCTGCTTAGCCATTTTGCACTTCCTGTCAATCTTATTTCTTAGTCGTCTGTACTCCATTTTGCCTGTTTCATTTACTGCATTTTTATATTTTCTCCTTTCATCGATTAAATTTAGTATCTCCTGTGATATCCAAGGATTTTTTGTAGGTCTTGCCTTCCTACCTATTTTGTCCTCTGCTACTTTCACTATTTCATCTCTCAATTTTACCCATTCCTCCTCTACTGTATTATTTTCCCTTGTTTCTGTCAATTGTTGCCTAAAGCTCCCTCTGAAATTCTTAAGAACCTCAGGTTCCTTCAATTTACCCAAGTCCCATCTCCTTATTTTCCTACCTTTTTGTAGTTTCTTCAGTTTCAGCCTACAGTTCATAACCAACAAGTTATGGTCAGAGTCTATATCTGCCCCTGGGTATGTCTTACACTGTAAAACCTGGTTCCGAAATCTATGTCTTACCATTATAAAATCTATCTGGTATCTCCCAGTGTCTCCTGGTCTCTTCCACGTATACAACCTTCTTTTGTGATTCTTGAACCAGGTGTTTGTTATAACTAAATTATGTTCCGTGCAAAATTCTACCAGGCGGCTTCCTCTTTCATTCCTTTTGCCCAGACCATATTTACCTACTATCCTCCCTTCCCTTCCTTGTCCTACTACCGAATTCCAGTCTCCCATCACAATTAAGTTTTCCTCTCCCTTAATTGTCTGAATAATTTCCTTTAGCTCCTCATATATTTCTTCGATTTCCTCATCATCGGCAGAGCTAGTTGGCATATAAACCTGTACTACTGTTGTCGGTGTTGGCTTCTTATCTATCTTGACAATGATAATGCGATCACTGTGCTGCTCATAGTAGTTTACCCGCATTCCTATTTTCTTATTCATTATCAATCCTACTCCTGTGATACCCCCAATTGATTTTGTATTTATAATCCTGTACTCACCTGACCAGAAATCCTGTTCATCCTGCCACCGAACTTCACTAATCCCCACTATATCTAGCTGCAACCTATTCATTTCCCTTTTTAAATTTTCTAATTTTCCTACTCTATTAAGGGATCTAACATTCCACGCTCCGACCCGTAGAATGCCAGTATTGTCTTTCCTGATGATCACATCCTCCTGGGTAGTCCCCGCCCGGAGATCCGAATGGGGGACTATTTTACCTCCGGAATATTTTACCCGAGAGGATGCCATCATCATATGTTCATACAGTAGAGCTGCATGTCCTCGGGAAAGGTAACGGCTGTAGTTTCCCCTTGCTTTCAGCCGTTCGCAGTAGCTGTGTGGCAAAGCCACATTATCTGATGTTACAAGGCCAGCTCAGTCAATCATCCAGACTGTTGCCCCTGTAACTACTGAAAAGGCTGCTGCCCCTCTTCAGGAACCACACGTTTGTCTGGCCTCTCCACAGATACCCCTCCGCTGTGGTTGCACCTACGGTATGGCTATCTGTATCGTTGAGGCACGCAAGCCACCCCACCTCGGCAATGTCTGTGGTTCATGGGAGTGGAAAGAAGAATAGCAGGGAATAAATATGTATAGGCTAAATATGTTAACATCCATACTTAGCGGAAAATCCAGTTCGACAGATTGCAGCATTTCTGTCCGGAATGTGTCGAATATGAAGTACGGCCTGCGACATCCGTTGATGCTAGAACATTCATTAATACGAACCAACAAGCGTCATGGCTTTTCTCTGGGCCGCGCGGGAGTAGCCGAGCGGTCTGGAGCACTACGTTACGGATTGCGCGGCCTCCCTCATCGGAAGTTCGAATCCTCCCTTTTTTAAAGTAGTTTGTAAGACTAGGGACTGATTAACAACGTAGTTTGGTCCCATAGAATTACAAACATTTGAACATTTGCTTTTCTCTGGAAAACCTACAAAAGATTTCAGTCATGTACTGTGAAGCCAAATATGATCTGAATGCTTGTTCATGTTTGTTAAATTATGTATTACATGTATTTCAACATATGGCCTGTGATGTGCATTATATTTTTATCTTCGGAAAACTACAAAGGTTTGGGATCAGTTTGATAACAAATAAAAATTTGCTCATAAATAAACATTACGTCTATTTAAGTTTTTTTTGTTGCCTAAATAAGGTAAAAAAACAGCCGTTTAGGCGCCTAAAATGCTCTTTTTAGATCTTAAAAGCCGCGGTCTGTTTATTAGTACGTTCTTTACATGATATGAAGAATTTTCCGCCGTTGCGGCAATTTGTTTTTCGACGTAGTTTTCGCACTTGAGACTGTAAGTAAGGTCGAAGCCCACAAATTTGTTATTTTCGCGACATGTGCTTTAATTTCTTTCCTATTGTCCATTTCATGATTGACTCCGGACTTTGAGCTCGTATTCTGGCCACATCGCACAACGAACATCGATGTTTTATACCTCGCCGGAATCGTTGAAATGTCTACTTTTATTTGGTGTATGAATATTACATTTTATTTGAAAAGGGGACGACATACGCGGTAATATTTGAGTGAAAGCGTGCTTTTTCTGGCTTATTTCGTCGAATGTCAATTTTAAGGATGCACAGAAACCTTGTTCTATTTACAAATGCAGTTTTGTTATTTTCTGTAAAAACAGACGCACTAACCGGAGTGGCTACACGGATATTTGTATAGCGGTTAACAGGAGTCACGCCTAGCAGGCCGGTGCTGTGGAATGCGGTGGCAGCGGTACGACGCCAGCAGCACGCTACCGTGACGTCACAGCGCGGCCACAAATCAGCACTTTCGCTGCTTTAGCCGAGGCACGACGTAACGCTGCCGACAGTCCGAACGCCCAGCGCAGCTGCCGCCATGCACCCGATCTCTGGGGGACTCTTCACGTCCGTCTTCTGAACAAGGCAGTCGTACCACTCGCAGCCTGTCTGCTATTAGTGACTTTAGAAAGCATAATTGAGAAAAGCGGCGAACTCGATATACTCGTTTAAATTAAAATAAGTCCAAACCGAAAAACCGTTGTTTTCATTTCATGACCGGTTTCAGCTTATGTAGAACGTCTTCAGATGAATTGCACCATAGTGGCAGGAAGCGGGATGAACACAGCAGGCCGCACAAACGTGAACTGAACCTTCCATCAACAATTAATTGGAAATTTAAGACTTCCATTATCGACTATTTCATCCTTAACGGACCACTGACAATAATTGGAGACACTTGTGTGAAGAAACAAACTGGTAAGGTGGGGGTGTCAATTCGCATGCGTGCATTCTAGTAACGTGGTTCTGTCATCCATTTATTTCTAATGTTTTCCTCGCAATATTGCAAAATATTACTAACAACGATATGAGAGTTATTTGTTAAATGAAATACACCTTCTTTAGGTTGTTACGCCAAGATGACTAATAAAATATATATACATTGCAGATATGTAAATGTACACTCAGCGCATTCACACTGCTTGTCTGAAGATGCATTGAAGATGATCACTATGTGATCGAAATCATTCTGCTGGTTTAAAAATAAAATATTAACGACCAATGCTGCTTATTACATCTGGTGTATTCATCATTGTGTGGTCGTTGAGCGCCACCCTGGAAATGGAATCAAATCTCAATATATAGTTTTAATTTTCCTTGACCGTTTTCAATGTTTCACTTCATCTTCAGAATAGTTTACAAGGTCGTCACTTAGGAGTACATGTCAAATAAATACTTTCTCGTCGAGAAATAAAATGAATAAAGAATCATGGTTAACATGTCAAAAAACACTTCACCAAAATGGATCGTCATATTAGAGTAAAAGGTAAAAATGTGACTATTTCTGACGTAAGTATAAGACACTGTCAAAAATAGTCACATTTTATCTATTAATCTGACGATCCATTTTGGTGAACTGTTCTTTTGGCTCGTTAACCATGAAGACATTGTAAACCATTCTGAAGATGATGATTTAAATAACTGAAATCGGTCAAGGAAAATAAATATATTTGATCAGCGATCTTAGCGTAACAACCTAAAGAAGGTGATTTTTTTTATTAACATTTAAACATATCACTCTACATTAGCGTAACATGGCACGTAACCATAAGAAAGTAATTTCTTTATTCGTTTATTTACAAAAAATATTTACCTTAATTATAATTAATGAACCTTTCGATTGACCAACATTCTTAAAGATAGTTTATTTCTTATTATTTTCGAGAGAATCTTTTGAAACATGGTGAGGCGAGGAACTTCTAATGTAGATTGTGAAGTCAATATTCCTGAAATCAAAATTCTGAGAGTAAGAACTCTGGACGAAACTGTATCTATGGACAAATGTTGCTTGTTTGGTATAAAATATGGTATGTCATCAAGTTATCTACATCTAAATCAAAGTGAGAGCGTAAAATCATCTCAGCATAATACTGTCATGCTATTACCGGGAGCTACAGGTGAAGCAAAAAACGTAAAGAGTTCAATTATGACATATAACAACGTATTTACACTGTTGATGGTCAAACAGAAAACGTTTATGACTTCGGTGTTTCATTTATGTTTTTCAGGATTACGTACAGAACCAATAAACTTATTGTGCATTGTCGTGTATGTTATTAATATGTAAATAAGCGCCGCGTGCGAAACTGCGCCTTATCAGAAGCCCATATGTCAGCTTCTATAGCTCTACAAAGATATAAGGAGTAAATCTTGCGGATGCCTCTAGCTCTGATGATCATTTGTATACGTACTAGAAGTACTGGCATGCTGACTGATTCAGGAGCTCAGATGCTTTTTGCACATTAAATGTGTTCTAGGGTGGTCTTTATACGGCTTATAAAAGTATCATTTTTTCTTGGGTCATTCCTGAGAAAGCCACGAGAAACCATGAGTTTTGGGTACAAAAATTGCAAATTGTGTTTGGGAGCCACTACTACATTTTTTATCCGTTGCAAATTGTCGAAATTTTCTCCATGTGTTCCTAAGATTATATCTCAAACTATTTTTTTTTTTAATTTTATCTTTATCCGTTACCGAAATGCAAAGCGTTAAAATTCTATTACTTCCGCACAGAATTACAAAAATCAGTTTTTCACCGTTTTTGACAGTGGGAAGTAAATATTTAAATAATAATTGCCAATGCCTCAAATTTTAAGTATGTATTCACTACACATTTACCTAGTAACGATATTTTCCCCCTTTTCAAACTTGTTCATCCGTTAAAAAGATACCACTGTAAAACCATAATGTTTGTCACTACACTGAAACGGCATTCTGCACACTGAACTTACCATTTGATTTCACGAAATCTGTTCGGTGAAAAAACTTGGTTTTTGCCATATTTTACACTTTGGTGTCGTTGCCAGATAAAGAGTAAATCTATTCGGTGAAAAAACTTGACTTTTGCATATTTTACAGTTTTCGCAGATAAAAGGTTGATTCAATTTTTCTTATTCGTAATAGTACAGGATTAAAAACAGTACTGCAACGAGTTTGTAGAGGTAGAAACACAATGTGTAGACTTTCTATATGGTTGATTTAGGTCATACATGCCAGTGTATGAAATCCAAAGGAGATATCAAAACTTTATTTAAAATAGCCGCGAGGAGTGGCCGCCTGCCCTAAGGTGTCAAATGCTACGGACTGAGCAGCCATTAACCCATCCTTCACCACGATGTGAGGAGTCGCCAGAAACGACACATGGTTCGGATTCCACGCTAAGCTGTAGGTCCCCTTTCCCCGGTCGGATAACTGGGGTAGGTTAGGGACACGAAAGTCGCTAAAGTGGCGTCCAATTGAAAGACTTGCACTAGGCCAATGAGCCACACGAAATTATTATTATTAGTGTAAGTTAGTTTATGTAGTTTGTAAGTCTAGGCAGTGATGACCATAGCAGTTTTGTGCAATACGTTTACCAACATTTGAACAGACTCTCAACCTGCGGTGCAATGTTCCAATGTTTGTAAATTTATCGGACCACACTGCGTGGTCATCAGTCCGTAGCTTACAAACTACCTAAACCTAGGTAAACTAACGTAAGGACAAACACACACACACACACCCATGCCCCAGGGAGGACTCGAACCTCCACGGCGAGCAACCGCGCGCTCCGCAGCGAGACGCTTTAGACCGCTCGGCTACTCCACCGCGGCCCTGCGGTGCATCTAACGGAGAGTTACGCAGGCAACCAGCAGTAACTGGTTTAGAGTAAGTTAGCCGTCAGGTGTGAATTGTCAGTTAACTGTTAGCGCCATATTTTCTCATAGCGTGGCATGTGCCACGTACGCTACGTGAATGAAATCGCAGGACGAGGAAACGGCTGCAGAAGTGTGAGTCATTCATGCCCCCCCCCTTTCCCCACGTCCAGACAAGGAAAAGCGAGCGAGAGGAGGCCCGCTCTACTGTGCAGCTAGGCCGGGGTGGGGCGCTGCAACCAGAGTATATATATAGCGCTGATGGCGTGGCCCTGTGGCTGTGACGTCACTCCTGGCGTGGCGCGGGGAAGCACGCGGTCCCGCGAAGCCGCCAACAAGCGCTGGCCCCCAGGCGCCGCTTCTGCATACGGCACGCGCACGCTGCTGTAATGTCCACTTCTCTGTGTCATCATTCTTCTCACTGATTCGATACCATGTACTCGTCTTCTGTGTCAACGACTAACCCCTTAACTGTGATTCTTTAGCTTCCCCCGACGTAATTCTAGATGGATAAGTTCACAGGTGTGCGGCCGCATCCCTGTGTCAACCTGGCACAATATTCTACACCTACATCTACATGGGATACTCTGCAAATCACATTTAAGTGCCTGGCAGAGGGTTCATCGAACCACCTTTATACAATTTATCTCCCATTCCATTCTCGAATATCGCGCGGGAAGAAAGAACACCTGAATCTCTCTGTTCGAGCTCTGATTTCTCGTATTTTATTCTGATGATCATTTCTACCTATGTAAGTGGGACTCAACAATACATTTTCGCATTAGGAGGAGAATGTTGGCGATTGGAGTTTCGTAAGTAGCCCACGTCGCAGCGATAAGCGCCGTTGTTGTAATGATTCCCATCCCAGATCCTGTATCATTTCCGTAATGCTGTCTCCCCTGTATCGTGACAATACGAAACGAGCTGCCCTTCTTTTGGACTCTATCGATGTCCTCCGTCAAACTCACCTGATAAGGATCCCACACTGGGCTGCAATACTCCAAAAATGGACGGACAAGCATAGTGTATGCAGTTCCTTTAATACACCTGTTGCATCTTTTAAGGGTTCTGCCAATAAAACGCAGTCTCTAGTTCGCCTTTCCCACGATATTATCTACGTGTTCTTTCCAATTTAAGTCTGACGTAATAGTAATTCTTAGGTATTCTGTGGGGTTTACGGCCTTCACTTTTGATTGATTTATCTTGTAAACAAAGTTTAACTCATGTGGACGACTTCACACTTCTCGTTATTTAGTGTCAATTGCCAAGTTTTACACCATGATGATATCTTATTCAGATCGTTCTGCAGTTCGTTTCGATCTTCAGATGATTTAACTACACGGTAAATGACGGCGTCATCTGCAAACAACCTAAGAGAGCTACTTAGATTTCCCCTAAATCGTTTATGTAAATAAGGAACAGCAGAGGACCAATAACACTACCCTGTGGAACGCCCGATATCACCTCCGTTTTAGTCGATGTCTTACCATCGATTACTACGAACTGTGTCCTCTCTGACAAGAAATCCCCTATCCAATCGCAAATTTGGGGCGATATACCATAATCACGCAATTTGATTAAAAGCCTTTTGTGAGGTACAGTGTCAAAGGCTTTCTGGTAATCAAGAAATACGGAATCGATTTTCGAACCCTTGTCGATAGCCATTTCGGCAATCAAACCTGTCATCAGGTGCGCTGATGAACTGACTGGTGGCGACGCTTTTATCTCCTCGCTCCTTCCGCTGTTTCATATGCCCTCCGCACACGGAGACAGCTGCTGGCGGCGTCGTAGTACCTCGTACCCTACGCCATCCGCGCCCAGGGGAGTCCTCTGGCGGTTTATATTTTTATTTATCGTATGACATAAACACTTGGACACGTAAGATACATTATACAATGACACTTCCCCAGGTGGGAAGCAGAGACAACAAACAGCTTGTATAAAAATTTAAGTATATTAATTACAGAGAAGTATACAGGTATGCAGTAAAATGTCCATTACTATGTGTGATGCAGTAGAATCTGGAAAAAAAATTATAAAAATTTAAGAAAGATATGTTACATCGTACAGTAAAATGAACAATTGAATCAACACTAATAAAAGAATATTAAGTTACGAAACTAAAATAAGTAATAAGAAAAACAGCATTGAAATGAGCAGTAAATTTACACAATTTATATTAACTGAATTAAGAAAGATGAACATGGAAATGTGGTGCTACAGAAGAATGCTGAAGATTAGGTGGGTAGATCGCATAACTAATGAAGAGGTACTGAATAGAATTGGTGAGATAAGGAATTTTTGGGATACCTTGACTAAAAGAAGGGATCGCTTGGTAGGACACATTCTTAGACATCGAGGAATCGTAAATTTAGCATTGGAGGGAAGTGTGTGGGGTAAAAATCGCAGAGGGAGACCAAGAGACGCGTATAGTAAGCAGATTCAAGTAGATGTGGGTTGCCATTATTATGAGGAGATGAAAAGGCTTTCTCAGGATAGAGTAGGGTGGAGAGCTGCTTCAAACCAGTCTCTGGACTGAAGACCATAACACACACAAAGCTTATATATTAATGTCTAAACTAGCCAGCCATGAAAGTGCATCATCTGTCACTTTATACAGGTCTGTTTTTGGACCTGGGTAAGACCTGATGTTGCAGTCATACACAATATGGTCTATTGCCTGACGCAAAGCACCGCAGTCGCACTAAGGTCGATATGCCCCACTTGTACAGAGAATCCTGACAGACTCTGTGACATGATCGGATTCTGTTAAGTGCTTTCCATTGTCGGCGGGGAAGTTGGAATTCAGTAGGTCTTTTTGTGGGGTCGGGCCAGAGAGCTGTGAAGTTGACAGTGCTCCAGTCCGTCCGCCATTGCTCAATGATGCTGAAATCCGCGTCTTGTAGTTGTTGCGCTGAGACTAGTGGAGGCTTCCTGGACTTCAACCTTCTCAATGCTAGATGAGGACTGTCCTTATGCACTGATAGGTCTGGGTCACTTTGGATCCTCTTCAGCTGTCGGACCAAGCAGCCCTTTCTTCGTAGCGGAGGTGGAGCAATGCGACTCAGCAGAGATAACCATTGCACAGGTGTGCTTTTGATGCATCCGATGATGGTACACATGGTGTCATGCAGTCTGGCATCTAGTTTGCTTACATAACTACTATTCAACCATGAAGAGGAACAGATTCATGCGCTAGCGGTATCTAGGCGTTATCCTCAACCCCGGCCAATGTCAGTTCCTTATGAGAAATTTTGTCTTTTTAATTGAGTGCAGGTTCCCATGCTTCACTAAATATGTAGCCGTTGTGATTAATCTGCGGTTCCCTCACTCGGATCAGGATAGACGTTTTAATTATACTCGTCCAGTTCCAGAACTCTCGTATGCTTGTAGTCCATGCCATGTAACTCAGAGAGTATCCTGCGACTACCGATTTGTTGCGTTCTTGTAGTCTCGTATGTCACTGCTGTTCATGACAATAATCTTCAACAGTATACATCTGACCAATGTAGGTATCACAACATTGGCAGGGAATCTGATAAACTACAGATTTACGTAGACCCAGGTCATCCTTAATCCTGCCAAGCTTCACTTGGCGTTTTCGAAGAATTCACCTTTTCTGGATAGCGCTCCACAATGTGGAATAAATGCAGTGGCAACATCCTCCTGATGTTCCTCAACTGCTTCTTCCAGATGTTCTGTCTGTGCATGCCACTCTGTATAGCCGTTCTTTATTGATACTGCCTTTGTCAGAGAGGGTAGGTGCCCTGTGAGTTTTGAGCACATCGGTTCTCTGCGCCGGATGGTGGCAGCTGTCCATATGCAGGTATACGTCGGTGTGCGTCTTCTTGCGACACACACTGTGGCCGAGTGTTCCATCAGGTCTTCTTCTAACTAGCACATCCAGAAAGGGAAGCTTTCCTTACACGTCCATTGTGAACTTTATATTCTGGTGTCTGGGATTGAGATGTTCCAGGAATTGATTTAATTCTCCCTTAAATGAGGCCATACAACGAATATATCGTCGACATACCTGAAAAAGAGGTTGGTTTCCATTCAGCTGAATCTAGAGCTTCCTCCTGGAAATGCCCCATTTACATGCTGGTGACAATTGGAGATAATGGGCTCCCCATTGCCACTCATGTCTGCTCGTAGTAAAGACCGTCGAAAAGAAAGTAAGTCGATGTCAGTACAAGCCTGAAGAGGCTGGTGATCTTTACATCAAAGATCCGTTCAATTAGTTCCAGTGTATCTTGTAGAGGTACTCTCATGAAAAGGGAAACGATGTGCCGCGGTGGAGTAGCCGAGCGGTCTAAAGCGTCTCGCTGCGGAGAGCGCGGTTGCTCGACGTGGAGGTTCGAGTCCTTCCTGGTGTGTGTGTGTGTGTGTGTGTGTGTGTGTGTTGTCCTTAGGTTAGTTTACCTTAGTTTAAGTAGTTTTTAAGCTACGGACTGATGACCACGCAGTTTGGTCCAATAGATTTACAAATATTTCTACATTTGACTACTTTTGAATAGTGGGAGCACACTGCAGTTCTGTGACTGGCGGATAGCTATGCACCACCATTTGGTTACAGAGCTTCAGAGGATAGAATTACAAACATTTGAACATTTGATTTTGGAAACGATGTCGAAGCTCACGAATGGGTCAGAGATCGTGAGCCTAAAGGTTCTGAGGCGTTACGAAGTTTCATATGTGATGTGGACATTTGCCAACATAATGACTAAGCATGTTTGGATGGTGGTCGAGGGGACTGAGGCGCTCCAGTCACGGTCTGCGCGGCCACTACGGTCGGGGGTTCGAATCCCCCCTCGGGCATGGATATTCGTGCCGTCCTTAGTCTTACCTAGTTCATAAGTAGTTTATAAGGTTAGGGACTGATGACCCCGTAGTTAAGTCCCATAAGTTCTACAAACATTTGAACATTTGTTTGGATGGGAGGTATGTTGTAGCTCCAATGTTGCTAACAATGGGGCGTAGTGGCACATTTTCCTTGTCGACCTTTGGAAGTCCAAGGTGCCGAAATATTGCGCCGGTTTGACACAGGGACCCAGCCGCACATCCGTGAACATTTTCGTCAACAATCTCTGTCCTCCCCTATTTTTATTCTTAGTAACAATAGCGTTACCAACGTCCTCTACTATCCGAACTTCATTGTGGCCCCTAAAACCGTCTGGGTGGGTTAACAGCAGAATGTAAGAAGGTCCTCACTTTTTTTGTTAAGCTTCTTGAACTTGAATGTGCGGAAATATGACAATGAGAACTCTCACAGTCACAAAATCTAAATAATTTAACCTTTCTTCCAACAATGTGTTTTTTCTTTGTTTTCAAGAATGTCGGCAAGCAGACCTCAAGTTAACGATTTCAGAACAAATGAAATAACTGGCGTGGCAGTCAACGTGAACTACGACCTGCAAGGTGGCCTGTTATAAGGATTACGTATGCTGCAATGCAAGATACCACGACTTCGAATAATTAAAAAAAAAATTATAAGACTTTTGATTATTTTTTGTGATTCTAAAAATGTCCTGTATTTGGAAGACTGACAACTGATAAGCCTAAATGGCTCCCTCTAGTATTATCAGGCATGTCCTACCATCCTGAACCTTCTTCTTATCAGGGTCCTCCATATCGTTGGCTTACACTGGAAAGTGACGTTTTACTTTCACATAACAAACTTATTAACACGCATAATTCAGGCGATATTCTTTAAGAGCACACGCAGTTATGGGTCACCTATCAGTGAAATAGGAGTGACACGTCTAGAGTGTGATACATTTCGGGTTTTCAAGATAAGTATTTGAACCACGTCAATGTTCTATATCGATATAATCTGATGGCTTTTTCTCGTTCACTGGGTACAGGAGAACGTGTGGGATGGAGTAAGAAACGAGAGAGTAACAACTGGAGAGTATAATTACAGTTCCGAAATGGGGGACATAGCAATAGGTATTTCCGGTGTAGAGAAGCATCTGAGAGAGCTAAATACGAAAAAGTCTACTGGTCCGGATGGAATACCAGTTCGGTTTTACAAAGACTATTCAGCGGCATTGGCCCCCTACTTAGCTTGCATTTATCGCGAATCTTTAATTCAGCGCAAAGTTCCTAGTGATTGGAACAAAGCGCAGGCGACTCCCGTTTATAAGAAAGGAAAGAGAACTGACCCACACAATTACAGGCCAATATCGTTGACATCGGTTTCATGTAGAATTTTAGAGCATATTCTCAGTTCGAATATAGTAAATTTCCTTGAAACGGAAAAGCTTCTTTCCATGAATCAGCACGGGTTTAGGAAACATCGTTCATGTGAAACTCAGCTTGCCCTTTTCTCACATGACATCTTGCGAGCCATGGATGAAGGGCATAGGCGGATTGTGTTTTTCTCGACTTCAAAAAGGCGCTCGACGCGGTGCCACACTGCAGACTGCTAACGAAGATACGAGCTTATGGAATAGGTTCACAGATTTGTGACTGGCTGGAAGACTTCCTAAGTAATAGAACGCAGTTCGTTGTTCTCGACGGCGAGTGTTCATCAGAGACGAGTGTATCGTCAGGCGTACCCCAGGGGAGTGTGATAGGACCGCTATTATTTTCTATGTATATAAATGATCTGATGGACAGAGTAACTTGTAATTTGCGGCTGTTTGCTGATCATGCTGTGGTGTATGGGAGGGTGTCGTCTGTAACTGACTGTAATGGCATACAGGATGACTTAGACAAAATTTCTAGTTGGTGCGAAGAATGGCATGTAGCCCTCAATGTAGAAAAATGTAAGGTGATGCGCATGAGTAGAAAAAAACAATCCCATAATGTTCGAATACAGCATTAGTAGTGGGTTTTTGATGCTATCGCGTCGTTCAAATATCTAGGCGTAACATTGCAGAGCGATATGAAATGAAACAAGCATGTAAGGACAGTTGTGAGTAAGGCGGACAGCCGACTTCGGTTTATTGGGAGAATTTTGGGAAGATGTACTTCACCTGTAAAGGAGACCGCGTATAAAACGCTTGTACGACCACGTCTTGAGTATTGCTCAAGTGTTTGGGACCCGCAGCAGATCAGTTTAAAGGAAGACATAGAGGCGGTTCAGAGGCGAGCAGCTAGATTTGTTACCGGTAGATTCGACCAATGCGCGAGTGTTACGGAAATGCTCCGGCAACTCAATTGGGGATCGCTGAAAGAAAGACGACGTTCTTTTCGTGAATTTCTGTTAAGTAAATTTAGAGGGCCGGAATTTTAAGCTGAGTGTAGTACGATCTTGTTGCCGCCTACTTACATTTCGCGTAAAGATCACAAAGACAAGATAAATTAGGGCTCGTACGCAGGCATATAGGCATTCTTTTTTTCCTCGTTCAATTTGGGAGTGGAATAGGAAAGAAAATACCTAGTAGTAGTACAGTGTACCCTCCGCCACGCACCTTACGGTGAATTGCGGAGTATGTATGTAGATGTAGATGTACAGTAAAATTGTGTATTCAAATGCATTTGAAACTGTTCATGGTGAACGAAAATTTAAGTCCTCACAGTGTTTCCAGCACTCACGTTTTGGGCTTCGTACTGATTGCTTGTTGTGGCGTACAGCAATCGCGAAAGAGACGGGTTTCGTAAACACACATATTTCCATATGCGTTTATCTTTACATGTGGTACATACAGTACTCCTAACCCACCAGAAAGATGAAGAAATTATCTCAACCCTGGTCACTGCATACTGAATGATTGTTGCTTGTATTGTTAAAGAAGTGTAGATGCTGTACGTTGGTAGAAGTTGCAAAAACCACGAAACATTCCGAATTAGCAACCGGTTTCGTTCATAGTGTTTAAAGACTTTAGTTGATACCCCTACTAGGTAGAGATTTTGTTATTGATTCTGAACTTTACTTAGCAAGTACAAAGGTTTTTGGAGCTGATGATGGGAGATGCCGATATGGTATTATAAATAAATAAAATTTTATCGATCTAGACAGTTGGCGACCTTCCACACACATATTTGACTACTAACCCACCGTCTTAACTTCAGTGTTGGCATGACAACGGCGTCACCAATTGCTAACATTTTTGACCTTCCCTTTACCATGGTGATGGCGTCATTTCTAATGACCCACTAGTTGGCATTGCACCATAAAAATATGACTTAATTCATAATTATGCAGTATTTTAATATAATAAGGTCAGGTCTGCATATGTTTTAGCCACATTAGCATATATATTGATTATAATAGCCTTTCGTTTGCAGACTAATACCATTGATTAAATCTCACCCGCTGATTACATTCATAATGCATTTTTAATACACGGCATTTTTACATTATCACTTTTTTATTATACTTCTTAGTTCTATTTATATATTTTTATTATCAATCTATGTAAATTTATACATTACTCAGAACGTACTCTTTGTAAGCCTTTTCCCATTGGCTACTGATGACTTGACGCCAAAATCGTACGCTATTTAACCAGAGGCCTTAACGGCCTTATGGCCACTAGTCAACAGTTACCTGCTGGAACTAGAACAGTATAGGACAGCCCAGCCCAGCCGAGTCCAGCACTGGCCACATCGGTAAAAGTCATAACATTACTCCGAATATATTTTATGTTACAAATAAAGTCGTACTTAGACGTTTTTGTAATTATTTCCATTAATCCTTGCAGGCTACTTGTAATTCCGAAGATGACCTAGATCAGGTCGAAACCGGTAAATAGAAACTGTTAATTTCTGTGATCAAGACTGTTTTTTATAATATTAGCTCACGCGTGAGTCTGTAGTCGCGTCACAAGTATTTTCTGCACCGTCGTAATTACTACAGTTCGACAAAGTAAGCCGGCCGCGGTGGCCGAGGGGACTGAGGCGCTCCAGTCGCGGTCTGCACGGCCACTACGGTCGGGGGTTCGAATCCCCCCTCGGGCATGAATATTTGTGCTGTCCTTAGTCTTAGCTAGTTCATAAGTAGTTTATAAGCTTAGGGACTGATGACCCCGTAGTTAAGTCCCATAAGTTCTACAAACATTTGAACATTTCGACAAAGCAATAACACTAAGAATCATAACATTTGCATAGTATTTGAGAAAGTATAAGCGCCAAACTTGTGTTTTAAAAGCTGCCATGCAATTAGAAACTAATTTCATCTGATAACATTTCTAATCAGATAGATGCACAATGCAACGTTAAAGCAACAAACAAAGGGAAAAATATTTCATTGTTTGATGCTGTAATGCAGTGTTTGTCAACCCGTGATTCGCCACCCACCGCCGTCGCCGTCGCCGTCCACCATAAAATAACCGGAGCATCAGTAATACAAAAAGTATGCCCAAGTGAAATATACTTGATGTTAAAGTTACGGAGTTCTTTGTGTAACATTCATTATGAATTTATCATAGATTGTCTAACAATGTAGTGTGTTAATGACGAATAAGCGCAAAAGCCTGTAAACAGTTTTCAGGAATTAATCGTTAGGTAAAAGAACTTGAACAACAAAAAATTCTGAAAAATTAAAAAAAAAATGAACATTACAAATTGTATATAGAGTGGGACCTTTCTTAATGAGCATAGTTCGCTTCGGAGTCTTGCTCAAATGTGAAACAATCGTTAAGGAAAATATATTTTTCCCAAAATGTTCAAATGTTTGTCAAGCTTAAGGGACTTAAATGCGGGGTTATTAAACTACTTACAAACTACTTATGAACTACCTTATACTGAAGACGACACAAATACCATGCCCGAGGGGGAATTTGAACGCCCGACCGTGGCGGCCGTGCAGACTGTGACTAGCGCGCCGCAGACCGCTCGGCCACTGCGGCCGGCTGTATTTTTCTCTCTCGGAATTCAAGTAAAACTACGATAATGTGTTCCATTCCGAAGAACACACAAAACTACGTCCAATAATTTAAAAGAAAACTGAAGAAAAAGAAAGAAGATTAAATTTGTTTTCTGTTGAGTTAAATTAGTTTTATTACAATTCTTGAGGAGAAAGGAAGGTCACCAGAATATTTTTTACTTGTAAGGCGGTCGCAACTGTTACATCAAACGACAGTGTTGCACATTTCCTCCTAAACCACTGGACCGATTTCAATTTGGTGCACATATTCGTTACCGTGAGGTAACAATGCTGTCGGGGTATGAATCACATACGACACATGATTCAGGAGTCACAAAGTCATAAAAAATATAGTTGCAAGAAACTGCCATATAATGTGACGAGACGTTATTCACGAACTCTCCTCGAATAACAGTACTTAGCGACTCGAAACAAACTGTAAACATAATTTCAAACCTTTATTGAACTTTTTCTCGCTGACAACCGTGGAAAAATTATGAAAAGGGGGTCGCATATTCGAAAAGGATGAAAAACACTGCTGTAATGAATGATGCAGTATCGTAAAAAATAAAGTTGCATAGTTTGATAGCAATTAAGTTCGAAAAACCGGAGGGCAGGTCGTTGGTGCGCTAGAATTAGCGCATTTGCCCACCCTTCCTTGGCGTACATCAAAAGTAACAAAAGTAAGAGGTAACAGCTGATAGTCCAGACTTTTCGGTAAGCCGAGACCGGGAATGTTCCAAACATGCTAGGCAGTCAGACTTATGCTGTATGGTACCTTCATTTACAGTTTTCCCTTGACAGTTGTATTTCTCAGTCTTTAGGCCAAATTCGATACATATTAAAACTGTACGAAAATCATTTACTAAATATTAACGCCGAAGGAATTAAACTGCATTGGGCGTATCTAGTATTATCGTACGAGTGAGGTATTTCACAACGAAATGTCAAGGATGAGTAAGATAATGAAGAAGGTTGAGTATGATAGTGCAATATCAGGGGAGACAGGAAGCACTTGAATTGTTCGCATAGGGCACCAAATTCCCCGGCGTATCCCCTGTATACAGTGCGACCGCAGAACAAAAAAGTAATTTATTGTCTTAAACGTTCCAGAATATAATTACACACCTGGCCATTAAAACTGCTACACCACGAACATGACATGCTACGGACGCTAAATTTAATCGACAGGAAGAAGATGCTGTGATATGCAAATGATTAGCTTTTGAGAGCATTTACTCAAGGTTGACCGACGTTGCCTGGTGAAACGTTGTTGTGATGCCTTGTGTAAAGAGGAGAAATGCGTACCATCACGTTTCCGACTTTGATAAAGGTTGTATTGTAGCCTATCGCGATTGCGGTTTATCGTATCGCGACATTGCTGCTCGCGTTGGTCGCGATCGAATGACTGTTAGCAGAATATGGAATCGGTAGGTTCAGGAGGGCAATATGGAACGCCGTGCTGGATCCCAACGGCCTCGTATCACTAGAAGTCGAGATGATAGGCATCTTGTCCTCATGGCTGTAACGGATCGTGCAGCCACATCTCGAACCCTGAGTCAATAGATAAAGACGTTTGCAAAATAACCATCTGCACGAACAGTTCGACGACGTTTGCAGCAGCATGGACTATTAGCTCAGAGACCATGGCTGCGGTTACCCTTGACGCTGCATCACAGACAGGAGTGCCTGCGATGGTGTACGCAATGACGAATCTGGGTACACGAATGGCAAAACGTCAATTTTCTGGATGAATCCAGATTCTGTTTATGGCATCATGATGGTCGCATCCGTGTTTGGCGACATCGCAGTCAACGCACATTGGAAGCGTGTATTCCTTATCGCCATACTGGTGTATCACCCGGTGTGATGGTATGGGATGCTATTGGTTACACGTCTCGGTTACCTCTTGTCCGCATTGACGGCACTTTGAACAGTGGTCGTTATATTGCAGATGTGTAACGACCCGTGGCTCTACCCCTCATTCGATCCCTGCGAAGCCCTACATTTCAGCTGGATAATGTACGAACGCATGTTGCAGGTCCTCTACGGGCCTTTCTGGACACAGAAAATGTTCGACTGCTGCACTGTCCAGCTCATTCTCATCTCTCACCAATTGAAAACGTCTGGTCAATGGTGGCCGAGCTACTGCCTCGTCACAATACGCCAGTCACTACACTTGATGAACTGTGGTATCGTGTTGAAGCTGCATGGGCCTCTGTACCTGTACACGCCTTCCAAGCTGTGCTTGACTCAATGCCCAGGCGTATCAAGGCCGTTATTACGGCCAGCGGTGGGTGTTCTGGGTACTGATTTCTCAGAATCTATGCACCCAAATTGCGTGAAAATGCAATTCTAGTCTAACATATTTGTCCAATGTTAGTTCTAGTATAATGTATTTGTCCAATGAACACCTGTTTATCATCTGCATTTCTTCTTGGTGTAGCAATTTTAGTGGCCAGTGGTGTATAATACCTTCAGTGAAACGAGAATCATTGATTTCGTATTTTGATGAAAGGCTGCTGATATTGTGCAGTCCTAAAATATCGACTACACACCAAACAGCGCAGCTCTATCACATCAAGTTACTGAAGGCAAAGCGACGCGCCAGTTGTAAGTAGATGCGCGGCCGTGTCCTCGGCAGACACGAAGAGCAACGCCCTTCAGAACGGCGATTTAATGAACCGCACATTGCTGGCCGGTCCAGTCAGGCAACGTTCTCCCGAACGGCAGCAAGAAGAATCAGCACAGTCTTGTTATTTTTACCATTGTCACACTGCCAGTTTGCTTGCCAGTAGAAGTTCAAATCAAATGTTTGTAAACTTAACTACGGGGTCATCAGTCCCTAAACTTACAAACTACTTATGAACTACTTACAAACTAGGACGACACAAATATCCATGCCCGAGGGGGGATTCGAACCCCCGACCGTAGTGGCCGTACAGACCGTGACTGAAGCGCCTCAGTCCCCGCGGCCACCGCGGCCGGCCACAGTAGAAGTAAAAAAATTCTTTTGTGCGCAGATGATAAACGGGTGTTCATTGGACAAATACATTATACTAGAACTAACATTGGACAAATATGTTAGACTAGAATTGCATTTTCACGCAATTTGGGTGCATAGATTCTGAGAAATCAGTACCCAGAACACCCACCGCTGGCCGTAATAACGGCCTTGATACGCCTGGGCATTGAGTCAAGCACAGCTTGGAAGGCGCGTACAGGTACAGAGGCCCATGCATCTTCAACACGATACCACAGTTCATCAAGTGTAGTGACTGGCGTATTGTGACGAGGCAGTAGCTCGGCCACCATTGACCAGACGTTTTCAATTGGTGAGAGATGAGAATGTGCTGGACAGTGCAGCAGTGTGTTCACTTAATGAAATTGTATGCGCCAAGTATGCATCCACGCCCTCAGCCTTATTTGTGTACCTGCTGCTTTTTTATCTCCTAGCAGTCGAAACAACTTTGGCGACAAAAGAATGCTTTCCGCAGTTTGTCGCTCACTGCGTCACACATCACGTTCAGGATACTGTGAAATTACTTTTTGTCTACGGCAGGCACAACTATTTATAGGCTAGAATTTGTTTCCTACTTCTCGTCCGGAATCGCTTCAGTTTAATTAATAAATTACTGTTCTTACACAATATTACCACGATCAAGTATGGCTTGCTGCTGCTCATAAAAAGGTTTTTCGTTTGCAAAAAGAGGCCTGAACAAACATACCTTCAGTGGGTTATGGATATAGGTCTGCACGGCACTTTTGTCAGCATCCGCAAGTTAGTTATCCGCATAAACAGGTATTTAACGTCTGAATGCGTAATAGTAATTTTTGTGTCCCAACTTCGTCGCCGCTTTTGTGTCCCAGCCTCGTCGTAGGTGTCGGTGGCCGAGTGGAACGAGACCGACACAGGAATAAGGATAGCCCGCTGGTGCAGGTACGGTGGGGAGCAGCCAGAAACTATAAACACTAGAGTAAATTAGAAAGAGATATATATTGCACAGAATGTAACAATACTTAACTTTTACATAGTACTGCAGAATGTTGATACATAGTTGTTAGAGGCCTGCCTAGTGCATGTACGATAGCAAAGTCTTCAATCGTGCCTATCTGATTACGAAGGTCCTAACTCGTTGCTATCTCAGTCCGAAGTGGCCGATGTCCTTCAGTGGTGGCCACGAGCGGCGTTGTCGCAGAGGGCGCTCGTGGCTGTCGTCGTGAGAACGCCGCGCCGTGCGTGCATGGCGGCGCGCGGCGAAAGTAAGTGGCGCGCACTTTGTACTTGTGCGACACCACAGTAATAGCTATCAGTATTTAAAGCCAATGTATGTAATGACATAATTATTGTTAGAGTGTAATTTCTGCGACAAATTAACTACTTTTGACTTCTCGAATCACGGTAACTGTTCTATACGTACTCCAAAACAGGCTATTCCAAAGAGGAAAACATTGGCACTCCGGACACACACAGTAGCGCTTCGGATCCCGTGTGATTGGAGCACTACGTCAGCTGTTTAATACAGGCATATTATAAAATTTCAGTGGTTAAAACTGATCGGCATAGGGGAAATTTTACTGTTTCTACAATAATAATAATAATAAATAAAAAAGGTTCTTTCGGAGTTTTACAAAAGGGACACTATATTTTCCCCATATTAACGCACAAGAGGTTATGTCACACAAAGCAAAGCATGTCATTTCAAGTGAAAAAAGGGCCGTCTACTTATAAATGGTAACTGTCAACAAAAAAGAGACAATGTCGGATGTAGCTAAGGCCAGCCTATACAATCTAACATTGTGTATCTTCCTAAATACGTTACTTTCATTGTACACCGCATCTGCTTATGAAATTTGCAATAGGGCCTAAAATGCTATTGTCAATATTTATTACTTCCATCATCATTTATATACTACATAAACATGAAAGTTTGTTCGTATTTTATGCTTGGCTCTACCGTTCATTCGGTAGCAATGAAACAGTGTAATAATATACTTTTATAAACGCAAAACAGGTCATTATATTTTCCTTGCCATCAAATACGTATCCAAATTTTTCCCAAATTGACGATTTCAATTTGTTTTCCTTCACTAATATCAAATGACCTCTTTTCACTTTATACGATATATTCTCCATTGATGTCGTATTGATTTATGGAACTTCAGAGCTTAACAAGACAGTTTCGTTTTCATTGTGTGTGTGTGTGTGTGTGTGTGTGTGTGTGTGTGTGTGTGTGGACAGTATTATGCAAATGCTATGATCCACGATGCAATTACATGCAATGTGCTGGGCAGTCGTATTCGCGAGTAGATTGTCAAGCATGCATTTTCGACTTTGCAGTAAGTGTTACAAATGAGTAGAGGATCCGTATTCGTGTTAGCACCATGGAAAAAATTTATGAATCCTCTATTTGTCCTATCACGTACAAGCATAAGAGATAGAAAATTTCTTCATGAAACGCAACTTTATTTTATTTCGGAAAGACTGGACATGTATAGCTCGTGTGTTTGCAACATAAACATTAAAATCGCTCGCTCTCATACTCGCCGAGCGCCTTCGCATTTTGTGCAGACTGTTTCAAAGCCGACGGCCGAGATAAGTGATGTACGTATCTCTATACTAATAAGACGCGTTTGTTGTCTGCCTGTCTGTTCTCTCATAACTCAAGATCGAGACAAACAAATAACGTGAAATTTGGTAAACGTACACAAAATTACATGGGGAAGGTTCTTAAACAGGTTTCGTTCCATTTTTTGGAAAACCAACCGGAAAATTTGAGAAAAAGTGAAAGTGCGTTTTCAATGTGTCCATGTAAATCTATATCTTCGCACTGATCTTGATGAAATTTTGCACAATTGACCTTCAAAACAACAGGAAGGGCACGGTCTACATAAAATTTCGTTCAGTCCATTGTGAAAGATACTTATGAATTTCGCCAAAATCCACAGTTTTGCTCCTATCTTGATGAACGTTTGTACACTTGACCTTGAAAACAAGATGAAGGTTACTGTCCACATAAAATTTCGTTCACTGCATGGAGAAGAGTACTTTACTTACAGACTTCGATTGCAATCTTTATACATATAAGACGCGTTTGTTGTCTGTTTGTGTGTTCCCTTATAACTCAAGATCCAGACAACCAAATAACGTGAAATTTGCTGTTTTGTATGCTTTTACAGAAAACTTTATTTTAAACCCGGGCAAAGCCGGGTATTTGCAGCTAGTACAGGATATGCTCAAAAAATGTTTGTTCAAATGTTTGTATAGCTTATAGGACTCGACTACGGGGTCATCAATCCCTAAACTTACAAACTAGTTATCAACTACCTTATACTAAGGACGGCACAAATATCCATGCCCGAGGGGGGATTTGAACCCCCGACCGTAGTGGCTGTGCAGACCGTGACTGGAGCGCCCAGTCCCCTCGGCCACCGCGGCCGGCGATATGCCTTTGTCCCTCCTCTAGTGCATTGCAAAGACAACCAGATAAACTGTTTGTGACCTTAGATATTGCCGCATATGTCTCTTTCTTTGCTCAGTTCTGTCACTGATTTACTGTTAGGCTCACCATGATTCACAAACCCCAGTACACAACTTACTGTGTATAACGGACAAAACATTCCAGAGCTTGTACCTGTTGCTTGCCTGCCATATTCAAGTTCCACATTAAGACAGTTACATTCAAATTGTTGCGCGTACGAGACTGTGAAAATAGTTTTGGTTTAGATTGTTTTCATTATTTGACCTTGGAATTTAGGACAATGTACTTTTTCAGTTTCTGGTTTGATCCAACGAACAGTGTTTCTCAATTGCTTGCTCAGTTTCTGAAGGCCTAGGTAAGGCAAAACATTTCATTGCACATGAGACACTGAAGAACAATATGCAACCTAAGTTTTTCGGGCACGGACTGTTTCTCATACACTTAGAGACAAAGTTGCAAACGAACTTCGGCAATTACAGGACAATGGTGTTCTTCCTTCTTTTCCGGCTAATCAGTGGGCTTAGCCACTTGTGATTTTAGTTAAAACTTGTAGCAGATATCGTCTTTGTGTTGATCTTAAATCCTCACTCTGAGGAATTGATGGACAGGCTTGTTGTCGGCAGGTATTTTTCTAAAAGTGAGTTACTTCTGCAAACTCAGCTAGATGAAGTCTCAGAAAGTGATTGTGGTCAACATCCATTTAGATTTGTTCAAGTTTTTGTGTTTACCATTTAGCACCGCTTCCGCACCCAGCATTTTCCAACGCTTTATAGAATACCTTACTGCAACAGTCCGTTTCTTTTAAAATACTTGGACAATATTGTGGTATTAGGACGTACACCAGAGGAACACATCAGCAATCTTCGTACACTCTTTCAAGTGCTTTCGGCTGCAGGTTTGATGTGTCCACGCCTACAATCACATTTGCTGGCAATTCGTGACTTACCGCTTCACGAAATATGAATGTATTACAGGCCGTTCTTCGTAAAATGTGCCATTCGTATGAACAGGATGCATTTCAGAGACTAGTACGTGGTTTGTTGAGTGATACATACCTTCTACATTTCGAAACTAGTAAGCTGATAGTTTTGGCTGCTGAAGCTTCCTCTCGCAGAGAGTGGTTAGCAGGACAGGCCGATTGCTTTTGCATCCACATTGTTGATAAAGACTCAGAGTAATTACTCGCAGATGGAGAAGCAAGATCTTGCTATTATCAATGGCGTGAATAAGTTTTGACAGTTCGTGTTTGAAATAACGTTTTACCTGGTGACGGAACACTTTCCACTTCAGTTATTGTTTATCCATCAAAACCTGTTGTGCAACGGAGAAATTGCAACGTCGTGCCTTGTTCTTGCAACGTTGTGCCGACCCACGTCGAAGAATAGAAACGATGACGCCCTTTCTCGCCTTCCAGTCGGCCCTGATTTAGAACTTGACGCCACAACAGTATCGTGTTGTCACAGTGACGTGCAGGACAGTGAAATATCACAGTTTTTTTTCTCCTCGACCATCGGAAGATTTCACATACTGACTTGAAACTGTTATATCCGAAATGTTTGCTCTCGTTCTGTGAAACACATTACGAATACCTTTGTGCGCCGTTATTTTGCTCGACGGCATAGCCACTGCATTCAGCACGGTGAGATTTTAATTGAAAAATCGGTGTTGGTAGTCATGTGTGTGCTTATTCGGAAAGTGTTGCAAAAACACCATATGTTGCCATTGCCCCACCAGTGATATTCTGGAATAGTACGCAAGAAACAGTCAGCGCGTGGCAAGGCATGGACGCCCTCATTTAAGGCTCTTCCTATAAACCCGAGCTGAACTATCCGCCTTTTTTTCCCCAAGCTGTAGGAGTTACCACGTTCCGGACGAAGCTCACGCGTTACCTCGCGTTTCATTCAACTCGCTCACACTTGCAAACTACTCAGTGTATCAACGTGAAACTTTCACCGATGTGTATTAAGAACTACACTACATTTTCATTTTAGTTTTATTTATGGCAATAATTTATAAACAGCTTATACTGATAGTTTACGACCATGCACTTTCTGACGACGTTACGAAATTTTCGACATGCGAGGAACTTTTTTTCTGTTAAAGTTAGGTGAACACATTAAGCGAATGAAGTGTTCAAAATACATCAGATTTTCATCCTGTTCAAACAGAAACTCTCTGAGAAACATATAACTCGAGATAATGTCAGTTAAATATGATGCACTGGGATCCGCCCGCCTGTCTAGTAGTAACACGTCTTCCGTATTAGAGCTCCTAATAATTAGGCACATGTTGTTACTGCATAGCGTCCATACTTGAAGATACTGGTACTGACTTCTTTTAACCCATTAAATTTAATAGTTGCACACTTCAAAAGTGCTGTGTCTCTATGTAATACGTAATTTCAATTTTTCAGTTATGTGAAAAGGATATTCTAAATATCTCAATAAGAGTGCTTTATTATGTGAGGAAATGAGAACAAGTCAGTTCGTTAGCTAGTAAAGAGATCCTTGCTATCTGTCTTTTCAAGTATTCTCACATAAAATCCTCATTAGATCTAGTAACTTCCGTTCTGTTACTGCTAGGCTTTAAACTGAAGGAAATGTAACTTCTATTAGGTTTTGGAAACCGATTAGTAGCTCAAACACAATGGACAAGAAGCAAAGAAATAAACATTTGTGAGTGACGAAGGAATAACTGCAAATCGAATAATAAATCATTAACTTTACTCTTTTTTATTCTACAACTTTGTATTTCCTTGAATAACGTGACAGTTAATTAAGTTTTGCGTAGTAGTCATGTGGCAAAATACTCCCCTCTTTGCATGTTATTATTTGTCAAAATATCATTTTGATACTTCTATCCGTGTATGAGATACGCAATGATTCATTCTGGCCTTATCGCCATCGGAAATGGGTAGGCTAAGTCGAAAATAAAATTCAGTCCATTAGGAAGGTTTCATCCGCGGCAACATATGGTGCAACAAGCACCAAATGGAATATCATAGCTGCCTCTATTTTTTTACTGCAAGCTTATCCTAATGTAGGGCAGTCTCTTATTTCGAAGCCAATATCTTATTAACTATGACTATTAACGAAATGACCAGCATTTCATCACAATGCTGAAATATAAAGATTAAAGTAGCGGAAAAATTAAATATTTCTACCAATTAGTTTTTGCGAAATCGTTTGTGAAAGATGGCAGGGCATGCGCCTCTACGCTGTTAGTCCAGCGCGATTCCAACCATGTTGGGGAAAACATGGCGGACGATTCAGCTTGGATATTTAGGAGCTCTACCCTCTTTGAACAGCTGACGTCCCTGAAAATCATTCCTTGCCGCCACAAACATTTTCAGCTTGGCCGACGTCTCAGTCTGCCGGCCGCGGTGGCCGAGGGGACTGAGGCGCTCCAGTCACGGTCTGCACGGCCACTACGGTCGGGGGTTCGAATCCCCCCTTGGGCATAGATATTTGTGCCGTCTTTAGTCTTAATTAGTTCTTAAGTAGTTTGTAAGTTTAGGGACTGATGACCCCGTAGTTAAGTCCCATAAGCTATACAAACATTTGAACATTTGAAATGTCTCAGTCTCCCTGTCAACGAATGCACGTTGATTTCGCAGAAACATTTTGGAACGCTCATAGGATTATTGAGTAACTCTTTCCCGTATATGGTGCCTAAGTCTTTGACTACGTCCCGTAGCACTATTCAGACTTTGGGATACATTTTTTCCTGACAAAGGGCCGGAGATTACTGTTAGGGCGTTCGAACAGTTTTGTGCAGCAAATGGCATCAGTCACCTCATTAGTCCGCAGTCCATTAGATTAGCTGAACGTTTCTTTCGAACATTTGAGCAGCAGCTGTCAGTCAGGCGTACCTTCCACACACATAAAGGAACGTTCTGCTGCTGTTCCTGTCGACGCACCGCTCTCAACCCTGGGGCGATCCGTCGCCTTCTACAGTAGGTAAGTATCATTACACGCCTAATGATCCTGTTCTTTTCAAAGATTTTTGCCACTCTAGGCGCTGGTAACGCGGTAATGTGGTTCGACACTTGGATGCCTGTATATTTCCTATTCTTACTGCATTCGAGTTGCTGCACCGTCATCAGAACCGCGAGCTTGTCGATTGCGAGATTTTTCTAGAGAATTTCTGTCTTCAGATTCCCGCCTCACTAAAATCCGGCAATCGGTCTGGTCGCCTCCTGGTGCCACCTCGCCGCCGCCTGCAAAACCGATGGACGTGGATACATCGCGGCTCCTCGAGACGCACAGCTCCCTGCCTCCCTCCCCGTTGTCGTACGATGGCTTCCTAGACGACAACGGCGCAGCATTTTAGGAGGGCGGAGGAGGAGTGTGCAGCCCTAACGTATCGACTGCTCTTCGACTGCCGGTACAAGATATAGAAGGCGGCGACAGCGGCAGCGGCGGCAGCTAGTAGCGTCCTTCGAGGCAACGGCAGGAACAGGAGGTAGCAACGGGTACCAGGTAGCCAACTGAAGTAACCGGGATCAGCCCGGCAATATCTACAGCTGGAGGATTGGATATGACAGAACGATATAACCTGCTGATACTAAATTAGAAGCAGAAAGAATACAGAACGGAAACAACTGCTAGATGTTCACTGCCGGAATATAAAAAATACTGCATTTGGAAAGACGACGTCGATTTGGATGAGAGAGCGTCATCCTGTATGTACCCTCTGAGCACTGCGCGGCAAAGTTGACCAACTGGGAAACTCTGCCGCTACACGCCGTGTAGTACCGCTGCCGCTGGCGCCCATTGCTCGGCCGACGCAGAGAGCAGCGCCCCCTATAAAGCTGATTTAAAGAGCCGCGCACTGCAGGTCGGTCCAATCGGTCGTCAGCAGCAAGGAGAATTAGCAGACTTTTGCTATGTTTAATATTGTCACATTGCCAATATACATTCCAGGCAAAGCATTTTTTTATTTATTTATTTATTTATTTATTTATTTTTTTACATTTAACCCCAATAGCGTAGAATTATTTTTCGTTTTAATTTTATTTCAAAAAGTATAAATTACCTTCATATGACTGTACAGAAATGTTATAAGTGATTATTTTCACAAAAACATCATTGTTTTTGTTGTTGTTGTTGTGGTCTTCAGTCCGGAGACTGGTTTGATGCAGCTCTCCACCCTAATCCATCTTGAGCAAGCCTCTTCATCTCCTCATAAGAACGGCAACTTACATCCATTTGAATTTGCTTACTATATTCATCTCTTGGTTTCCCTCTGCGATTTTTACCCCACACACTTCCCTCCAACGCTACTTTCACAATTCCTTGATGTCTAAGAATGTGTCCTACTAATCTATCCATCCCTTCTTTTAGTCAAGGTATGCCGGAAATTCCTTTTCTCCCCAATTCTGTTCAGTACCTCCTCATTACTTACGCGATCCACCCACCTAATCTTCAGGACTTTCTTATGCTTAACCTAGTGTTCGATAATAAATTTCTCTTTTTCAAGAACGCTTTTCGTCCCATTGACATTCTGAATTTTATATCCTCTGTACTGCGACCATCATTTGTTATTTTACTGCACAAGTAACAAAACTCATCAAACTCCTTTATTGATTCGTTACCTAATCTAATTCCTTCAGCATCACCCAATTTTCTTAGGCTGTACTTCATTGCCCTTGTTTTGCTCTTGTTAATGTTCATCTTATATGCTCCTTTGAACACAGTTCATTCCGTTCAACTGCTCCTCAGGTCCTTTGCTGTCTCTGACAGAATTACAATGTCATCGGCAAAACGCAATGTTTTTATTTTTTCACCCTGAATTTTAATTCCTTCTCCAAATTTCTCCTTGCTTTCCTTTATAGCTTGCTCTATGTACAAATCGAACAAAATTGGAGGAAGGCTACAACCCTGTCTTACACCATTCCCAACCTCTGCATCTCTTTCGTGCCCTTCAACTCTGATAACTGCTGTCTGGTTTTTGTACAAGTTGTAAATAACCTTCCGTTCCCTCTATTTTACTCCTGCTGATTTCAAGATCTGAGTGTATTCTAATCAACTTTATCAAAAGCTTTCTGCAAATCTACAAAAGCTAGAAATGTAGGTTTGCCTTTCCTTAATCTTTGTTCTAAGATAAGCCGGGAAGTCAGGATTGCCGCCCCACACATCATTAGGTTTCGAATATTGCCACTCTTTCTGGAAGGACGTCAAAATAAATGTTTTAAAATTTTCATCTTTTGAATCATTATTATTAAAACACTGTTTAAGATGAAATATACGCTTATAAATGTCGCAAAAAAATTAAAGAACGTTCAAAAAATACAAACCTAGCTAGGAGGAAGTCTTCAGTATCTTCTGTATGCACCTCAAATTTGCAGTCGCATTCTACAACTTCGCGATCAACAATACAAACTAAAATTGATCTAAAATGGAAGCAGGTGATTCTAAGAAATGAAATACGATACTGTGTGTGATACTGTGTAAGTATGACAAACTAAAGTCTCCATGCTCGTCATTCTGGAAGGATGTCAGCGCTGTCTGGGTTGATAAAAGTGTTCCCTTAATGAAAGTGTTTGCTTCAGATTCACCTTCACATACTCATCCTTGTGTGTTCTTTGCTGTTTTATCTCGCAGTAGCTGTCACAAGTGTCTCCTCATCTACTCCGCTGATATGCCCCAACCCCAGCCTCCCATCCACCACCTGCAATACGCTGATGACACCGCCTCCCTAGACCTTTCCCCCTCCCTCGCTCGCTCCCAGCACTTGCTCCAGTCTCACCTCTCTGAATGGTGTAACTGGTGGCTCTTTTCCATAAACCCAAATAAATCCCAGGCAGTCATCATAGGTCGAACCAACCACTCCTTCCTCCTCCATTATTTACCTCACCCTCCATGATGGCCCCATCTGTCACATCCCCAGTCTCAAATTCCTCAGCCTCAACCTCGATCGATCCATCTCCCGGACTTCCCACTGTCTGCGCAGTCCGACAAAAAGCCATGTCCCGCCTTAACATGCTAAAACTCCTCTCCAGCTGGACATGGGGACTCAACCCCTCCACTATCCTCTATATCTACCATTCCATTATGTGTCCCGTCCTCTGTAGCTTCCATCCTGCCTGGTTTTCCGCTCCCCCCTTCAAGTCCTTGCACGGAACGTGCGAGGTGTCCGCACGACAATTATTTTATAAACTTGTTCTTGTAGGCCCTGTGCTTGTCGCGTAGCCTCGCAACAGATGGAAATTTTTCCAAATTCCATCTAAATAGGCATATTGATTTTAAATGCCAATTTAAATCTTCAGAACTGTATTTATTATAATTCATTTTACAACCTGTTATATATGTAGGCTATATGTTATCGGTTCTGTGACCTATTATCAACTAAAACAAAATCCGTTCCTTTTTTCCCTTATTTATTCTTTTTCTTCAAGTCCTCAGTGCTCCTAAAACTCAGTACGGCATTGCAGTTTCCTTGCCACTCTGTGTGAAATCACATAACTGCGCTGTCGCACGAAGCCAAAGGAACACTTCAGAGAAGGAAAATATGAAAGAAACAATTAAAAGGAAACAAAAATATATTAAAAATTCCTCCCACCTAACACCTATATGACTCGTACTTGTTTGTTAGTGGTTTAAATGTAAGGTTCCATTTCTTTTTTTAAAGACAAAAAAATTTAAAAATGTGTTTGTACCCTTACAAACGCCCTCCACCCTGCTTACCACATCTGACTTCCTTCCCCCATGCAGATCCTTTACGACCTCATCCCTTTCCCCCACCTTCTGCAGTTATTAGAGCACATCCGAATCCTTTACACCACCCGAAAAATAGATTCCCAAAACTCACTGGTCTACCCCATCCTCACCAATTCCGGGCCTCTGCCACGCCTTCACCACTGTGTCCCTCACTCCCTTCACCTTCACTCTCTCCACATCCTCTCCCTCTCCTGGATGACGCCCTCTGTCCTGATATATATCCTTTCTACCAACCCTGATCCTCTCCCATTCCCCCATAGATGCGACGCTCTCTCTGCCCCTTCCACCGCTTCGCTATCCCCCTCCTCTTCCCTCCCACTCCTTAGGCTCCTTCCCCACCACTCCCCTCCTACCGCTCTTTCCACCCTCCCTCTCTTCTCCTGCAGGGTGCTCAGTGTCGTCGATTTTTAATCAGTGCTTCGTCCAGTCTTCGGTGTTGAGTGCATCGAATGTCTTAACAGTGGGCCCACCATCAACTACAACAAATGCCATTCCTGTATTTTATCTAGTGTCTTCGATCGTCTCCACTGTACCAGTACTGATACTCAGTGTGTTTTTAACGCCACCGTGGCACAATTATTGACTTACTGCATGATTTTATCATCTCTGCTATTGTATTTCTCCCACTTTTTTTCTCTTGGCAAGTTTAATTCTTCGCATTTTAACTCCATTATCAAAGTTATTAATTACTTCATGTGCATTGTTTTTAAATCCGCTCGACTAAAGAGCAGCGTATAATGCTGCTGACAACCTGCCGACTGTATGGTTAGTTTTAAAATTACAGTAAAGAAAAAAGAGAAAAAAGTATTAATAAAAATTAATTTATACAATTTTATAAAATTAGAATTAAAAATATTTCTTTATTTTTCTAAAAATAATTGTACACATCGAAATAAGTTACCACTGCTTTGTAACATCAATTGTCTTTAAACGACCTTTTGTACTCAAATAAAAGTTAACTTAACAAAATATAAATGCTGCGATAATTCATTGAGCAGCTATCGCTGACAGTGTGCGCACCACTGTCAAATAGTCATAGAAAAATAGCCACGTTACCGCTCCACTCTCTGACTGACAAAATTCTTTTTGTCAGGTGGTTTCCCCTGCCAAACCCAGTAAACGTAAGCTACTCGGATGCAACTGGACTACACAAAAGCCGTCTATATGGTCCGTGAAAACTAACTAGAGTGTGAAGCAATATATATTTTTAAGATAACAATGTCGTAACGTAATCAAGTAGGTGTAAGATACAAGTAATTTCGGATTCCGATATCGTATTAGGTAATGTGAACCAATACCGCTACAGATGTTTTATTCAAACAAAGTTGGTGTGGATTTCAGTAGATTGTTTTGACTTAGCCAGCATGAGAGGCATATATTTTGATGAAGAAGAGAGGCACAGTTGAAAAGCTTTGCTACCAACTGGAGTGTGTATATATATATATATATATATATATATATATATATATATATATATATATATATATATATATATATATATATATAAGAGAGAGAGGGGGAGGGAGGGAGAGAGTCACTATTATGACGAGCAGTTTGGGTGACATTTAATTTTACATCTACATCTACATAAATATTCAGCATGTCACATTGAAGTGCATGGCAGAGGGTTAATCGAACCGCTTTTATCATATTTCTCTACAGTTCCATTCTCGAATGGGAAAAAGAACACCTTATTGATGTGGCGTAAAGTCAGCGCCACACGCCAGACGTAAGAGAACGATCGTGGAGAAGGCAGCGACCTACCAAAACCCAGCAGCAAGCAGGCGATGCGCATCCTGGAGGGAGTAACCGAAGATGCACGCCCTCTACAAGCGGCTGCATCTAGGCCGACATACATCTGGACGCCCGGCAGTTACTAGTGAGAACTCATCAGTGACTATTCAGAACTCAGGCAGTTACAAGGCAGCTACGACGACAGAACTAGGACAGTTACTAATCAGAACTCGGCTACTAACTTATCAGTAACTAGGTCACAGCGCAGCTAGCATCATACAGACGACGCCACGAGAAGCAAGAAGAGAGAACAGTTGAGTATTGTATATTTCAGTCAATAGCTATCTTGTAATCCTAACTATATCAATGTTTTAGATGTCAAAGGATCCTGCGCCAGTACCTTTATTGACAACTAGACCGGGACGATTAAACAACAAAAAGGCGACGAGGTCACAACACTTATACTTTCCGTTTTCGATTTGGTTTCTCTTATTGTATTGCGATGATCATGTCTCCCTATCTACGTGGGTGCTAACAGAATATGTTCGCATTCGGAAGAGAAATTTCGTGGCAGAAATTTCGCAAATAGAACTCAGCGCAACGAATAAAGCTTTCTTTCAATGATTTCCACCCCAACTCGGGCATGATATCCGTGTCACTCTCTCCCCTATGTCGCGATAATACAAAACGAGCTGCCCTTCTCTGAATTTTCTCTAAATCGTCCGTCAGTCGCACCTGGTGTGGATCCCACAATGCGCATCAATTCTTCTAAATAGGACGCACAAGTGTAGTGGAGGCAGTTTCTTTAGTAGAACTGTTGCATCTTCCAAGTGTTCTGCCAATGAAACGTAGCCTTTGGTTCGCTTCCCCTACAATATTTTCAATGTGTTCTTTCCTATTTAAATTGTTCGTAATTGTTACAGCTAGGTATTTAGTTGAATTTACAACCTGTAGATTTGACTGGTTTACCGTGTAAATGAATTTCAATGGATTTCTTTTAGTGGTCATATGGATGACTTCACACTTATCATTGTTAGGAGTCAACTGCCAATTTTTGCACCATGCTGATATCGAATCTAAATCATTTTGCTTTTGATCTTCTAGTGAATTTGCTAAACGGTAAATGACAGCATTATCGGCGAACAGTCAAAGAGAGCAACTCGGATTGTCTTCTAAATCGTTTATAAAAATAAGAAACAGTTGGGGCACTTCCCTGACGAAATCCATATCACTTATGTTCAACTCGATGACTTTCCGTCATTTACAAAGTGCTGTGTACTTTCTGACAGGAAATCACAATATTCCATTAGCACACAATTTGATTGTAAGTCACTTGTGAGGTACAATGTCAAAAGCTTTCCGTAAATCAAGAAACACGGAATTTATTTGAAGTCCCTTGTCGGTAGCGCTCATCCCATCATGTGCGTAAAGAGCTAGCTTTGTTTCACAAGAAAGAGAGAGGTAGTTCATAATATTTGAGGAACGTATATGTTCTAAACTTCTGCTGCAAACCGACGTCAATGATATAGGCCTGTAATTTTGAGGATCTCTCCTATTGCCTTTCTTGAATATTGGAGATATCTGTGCAACTTTCCAGTCCTTGTGTACGCATTTTTCATCATATATTCACTGTATATGATAACTAGGTATGGGGCTATTGCATCAGCATACTCTGAAAGGAACCTAATTGGTGTACAATTGGGACCGGCATACTTATTTTTCTTAAGTGATTTAATACTCCAGGGGTATCAACTTCTAAATTACGCATGCTGACAGCTGTTCTTGATACGAATTCTGAAGTAGTTGCTTCGTCTTCTTTAGTGAAGGAATTTTGGAAAGCTGAGTTAAGCAATTCTGCTTTAGCAGAACTGTCGTCAGTAGCATCTCCATTGCTACCGTGTAGTGAAGGTAATGACTGCGTTTTGTCGCTAGTATACTTTACAAACGAACAGAATTTCTTCGGATTTTCTGTCAACTTACGTGACAGGGTTTCGTTGCGGAAACTATTATAAGCTCTTGAAGTTGAGATAAATTTCGAGTTTCTTCGGGATTTTGTGTCCGTTTAAATTTGGCATGCTTCTTTCTTTGATTTTGCAAAAGTGATCTAATCAGTTTTGTATACCACGGCGAGTTAATTTGTTTGGTATAAATCTTTCAATGATTGTCGATATTATTTCCTTGTATGTAAGCCGAATCTGGTCTAGACTCACGTTGCTAGTTTCGAAAGATTGGGGATTCTTGCCCAGAAAAGCGTTAATCGAAGTTTTATCTATTTTGAATAAATATACTATCCATTTATTTTTGGTAGATTAGGGAAATCCGATTTTTAGTCTCGCTATGACAACCCTGAGTTCAGTAACCCGTGTGTCTGATTTGATGCTCTTTATTAGCTCCAGATTATTTGTTGCTAAGAGGTCAAGTATGTTTTCACAACCATTTACTATTCTAGTTGGTTCAGGAACTAATTGCACGACATAAATTTCGGAGAATGCGTTCAGTGCGATTTCAGACGATATCTATGCTAGCTTTCAGGTTTTGAACTTGTATTTTTGAATTTGTATGCTTTGAGAGCGTTTTTGAAATTTGATCCAAGCTCTCTTTCAACATTTCTGCAATCGAATCGTCTGAGTCAGGGGGCCGATAAAAAGAACTAGTTGTTGCTTTAATCCGATTGTCATAGCCTCTACTCATACCAATCCACAGGAACTATTTACTGCAAATTTGCTGCAAGATAAACCGCTAGTGACTGAAATAAATACGCCACCACCCATTTTATTCAATCTATCCTTTCTGAATACCGTTCGCTCCTTCGTAAAAATTTTTGCTGAACTTCTCAGGATTTCGCCTGATTTTGCTACTTTTCATAATTTGAGGTTCAGTAGTTTCTATTAGCGCTTGGAGCTCTGGTAATTTCCCTACACAGCTACGACCATTTACAATTGTTAGACCAATGGTTCTTCTGTGTTCGTCCAACTTTGACCTGTACCCTTCGAGACTGAAACCCTTTCTGAATGTTCCCATGCCCCACAACCTAAAAGTACCGCCCAGTCCATGCGACATAGCTCCCGCTACCCGTGTAGGCACTTCCCGCACGTAGTGGACTCCTGACCTATTCAGCGGAACCTAGAATCCCACCACCCAATGACTCACGTCGAGCAATCTGCGGCCTACACGGTTGCAGAACCGTCTGAGCCTCTGATTCAGACCCTCTACCAAGGGTCCACAGTCGGTCGTGTCAACTATACTACAGATGGTGAGCTCTGCAGTGTTTACCACTTTGGAGAGAATCACACGTTGGTACCAACGTGAGCCACCAGCTGCAGGTGTCTGCACCCCATACCCTCAACTGCATTCAGAAGGGCCTGTTCCACATCTGGACTGATACCACCCAGTATGCATCTACATCTACATCTACATGGGATACTCTGCAAATCACATTTAAGTGCCTGCACAAGGAGTGTACATTGACCTTCTTTCCCTCCCTAGCATCCATATTCCTGACGGGCTCCACTGTCCGCCTAATGTTGGAGCTCCCAACTACAAGCTGGATCCTGCAGGCTGGGAACAGACGTCGGGGGATAGTGAGACCATTCGGCTCAGGAACATTTTCTGCACAGACAGTGCCTCGAACCTGAAGACGAAATTTGAAGGCCTCACGTTCGGTACCCCGGGAAGTCTTTCGTTTCCTGCCATGCACGGAGGCGAACTCCCATGCAACCACGGGTGGGGTGTCTGCCTCACTGCGAGCAGTAACAGGACTTGTCACGGCCCCGGTGGACACGCCGAACCTCTGTATTATATCGAAAACAAATACGTATAGGTCAAACCATTTGCTGACTTTTAGGGAAACTAACATACAACAATTTATATTTACATTCCTGGCTATTAAAATTGGTACACCACGAAGATGACGTGGTACAGATGCGAAATTTAACCGACAGGATGAAGATGCTGTGATATGCAATGAATAGCTTTTCTGAGCATTCACAAAAGGTTAGCGTCAGTGGCAACCTGACATGAGGAAAGTTTCCAACCGATTTCTCATACCCAAACAGCAGTTGACTGGCGTTGCCTGGGGAAACGCTGTTGTGATGCCTCGTGTAAAGAGGAGAAATGCGTACCATCACGTTTCCGACCTTGATAAAGGTCGGATTGTAGCCTATCGCGATTGCAGTTTATCGTATCGCGACATTGCTGCTAGCGTTGGTCGTGATCCAATGACTGTTAGCAGAATATAGAATCGGTGGGTTCAGGAAGGCAATACGGAATACTGTGTTAGATCCTAATGGCCTCGTATCACAAGCAGTCGAGATGACAGGCATCTTATCCACATGGCTGTAACGGATCGTGCAGCCACGTCTCGATCCCTGGGTCAACAGATGGGGACGTGTGCAAGACAACAACCATCTGCACGAATAGTTCGACGACGTATGCAGCAGCATGGACTGTCAATTCCGAGACCATGTCTGCGGTTACCCTAGAGGGTGCATCAAAGACAGGAGCACCTGCGATGGTGTACGCAACGACGAACCTGGGTGCACGAATGGCAAAACGTCATTTTTTCGGATGAATCCAGGTTTTGTTTACAGCATCATGATTGTGTGGTGTCGCACAAGTCTAAAGTGCGTGCCACCTACTTTCGCCGCACGCCGCAATGCACACACGGTGCAACGTTCTTACGACGTCAGCCACGAGTGCCCTCTGCTGCAACTCCGCTCGTGGCCACCACTGAACGACATCGTTCACTTTATCTAAACTATGTATCAGCATTCTGCAGTCAAGAACTATGTAAAAGTTAAGTATTACCGAGACTCCACAAAATATATATCTCGTTCTAATTTACTCTAGTTTCTAGTTTCTGCTGTCCCACTGGCTGCTCACCTCCGTACCTGCACACGCGTGCATCCTTTATTCCTGTGTCGGTCACTTTCTACTCGGCCACCGACACCCTGGTCTACCGGCGGAAACGGGACACAAAAGTGGCGACGAGGCTGGGACACAAAAGATTGTCGCAACTGTGTCTGGCAACACCGCTGTGAACGCACATCGGAAGCGTGTATTCGTCATCGCCATACTGGCGTATCACCCGGCATATTGATATGGGATTCCATTGGTTACACTGAAAGACGACCGTCTGTCGTCTTCCATATATTTTTTGTACATTTCTGTAAAGTTATAATTTTTATGTCGCCTGATTATCATTTTGTTAAAACTTGAACGCCACTCTTTTCAAGGCTGGAGGAATAGCATTTTTTATTTCATGTGTTAAAATATTAGTTAATATTGCTAGGTTTTTCTTATTTTGTTATGTTAATAATTTTTTATTCTATTAATTAATGTGACATAAGTACAGCTTCTCCGCTAAGCCACTGTCCTTGTGAGAATGTGTACTTATCTTACTTTTAAGTGGAAGTGCGAGAATCTATGCCTGTTTGAATCTGGGGAGTGATAGCTCGCTTTGCATCGTTCTCTCTGACTCAGTTTCGATAGCTGCTGTTACTACCAAAGAGGTTTCTATACCCTTTGGTTGCAGTCAAGTCAGCGAGCTTTCTTTAGCGCGAGTCTGGCTGTCCGCTTCCACCACCGCTGTTTTTGTGGATTTTTCGGTTTCCGGTCGTTTTCCCGCGACCCTGTGGCCACAAGGCGATCCATTCTATGATGGGCGTCTGGCGAGGTAAGGTTGTTTCTTCTCTAGTATCTGCGAGATGGTAGCATTTCATTGACTAGCACGTTTAACTTAGATTCTTTAACTTAGAATCTTTTTTTTTTTTTTTGAATGTTTTCTCCGATCGTGTGCGGAAATGTGTTATCGTTTTGCAATTCAGTGATTTCCAATAGATAAACTCGGTGTATGTGATTCTTGTTGCTGTTCGATAACGGATTGGAATGGTAAAACCTTTTGTGGTCATGGGGCGGTGTATGAACTCTGTGTAAATACTTTATAGCTTTGTGGGGCCCGATTTATAATAGGTGATATGTTCATTTTGTACAGTGCATGTAAAATTCTTCTCATCATTTCCCTCCGTGAGTGGTATGTGTTTCACGTGGTTGGTTCATGGAACAAAGCCTTCAGATTCCACTCTTGTTTGTACCATGACCATCAGGCAAGTAACTATGCGGGTATCCTTCTGATTTCCACTAATATTTCGCGATCTTCTCTCCCCGCCTATTTTAATTTCTCTGTTTCTTCTCCGACTTGTAGTTCGCACTCTGATTTGTCAGTAATTCTCTCTGAGCATTGTACTACCTCCTTCGATAGCTTCCTTATGTAATTCTAAACATTTCTATGGGTTGCAGGCTGTAATTCTCAATTTTATTTTTCCTACTTCGTAATTATTTCACTTTTTACGAGATTTTTGAGATTGGACTTCATCCGTCTCTCTAATCGCTCCCTGCCGCGTGTAGCTGTATTTCATTCGCCTCTTATATAATTCTAAGCATTTCTATGGGTTGCTTGCTGTAGTTAATTTTCTTTATTTTTCACAAACGGAATTTTTTCAATTTTATCAGTTTTCGGAACCACGTGGGTCCGAGTTCCGACTTCCGGGTTATGCAACTAGTCACCTGAGTTCACGTCACTTCTCTTATAAAACAAGTACCTAGCTCGATTTCTAACAACTTAACAATCCACCGTGATTTTGTATAATGAATCCGACTTCCAACCACTTCACTTTCAGTGGAGTGCGTTCATTTAACGTAGCCGTGTGTCACCGTTAGTGTGTTTGTTCGCGGTCCAATTCAGAAGTAATTTAACTTGGCTATACAAACGCATCATCTCAAAACAGGTACGACAGACCAGAGCCAGCTTCAAAGTGTTTCTGTTTTGTGCTACCTTCGACTTGCTGAATTTCGCCTACGATAGCGGCGCCTGCTTCCGCCTCGTCTCAGCACGCAGATTTTTGTGAGTTTCGCTGTGGCATTGCGTTGTGTGAGAGAATGAGTGTTGTTTGTGAATCCTTCCCCCCAGTAACGTTAAATCATGTTTAAGTTAGGCTGGGCACCATCCGCATTAATCCATGTAAGAGATGCATTTTTTTTATATTAACATAATTGGTTTCCCATTTTGCTTGTTTTCTATCTGAATAAACAAGTTTAAGTTCAGCATAATCCGTAAGTAGCTTATAAATTGTAGTTTTAGAGCACCTTATCTCTGTTATTTAATATTGTTCTTCACAAGTGCTGAGAACAAGCTCAGATGCAATTTTTCTAATGTCTAAATTCCGTTGCGCCATAAATGTTTCCTTAGCCACCTTTCTAAGATAACTTTAATTGTGGTGGCTTGCTTATTAACGTCTGTGTGTAATAACGTGTGAGCTGCAATGTATATTGACCACTGTAGTATTAACATCCCGTTATTGAAGTATTTTGAAACAAGTCAGTTTCAGTTTGGGTCAGGGATCAAGGCTTTGTAGCAGGGAGTAACCAGTAGTTCACACGGACCTTATTTTGTAATTTTAGTGACAAAACAAGGCTCTTGTTACGTACAGTGGTCGACTTTTAACACGTCTCGGTCACCTCTTGTTCGCATCGACGGCAAGTGGCCGATACATTTCAGATGTATTACGACCCGTGGCTGTACCCTTCATCCCCTGCGAAACCCTACATTTCAAGCATGTTGCAGGTCCTGTACGGGCCTTTTTGGATACGGAAAATGTTCGACTGATGCCCTGGCCAGCACATTCTCCAGATCTCTCAACTGAAAACGTCTGTTGAATGGTGGCCGAGCAATTGGCTCGTCGCAATACGCCAGTCACTACTCTTGATGGACTGTGGTATCGTGTGGAAGCTGCATGGGCATGGGCATCTGTACCTATACACGCCAACCAAGTTCTGTCTGACTCAATGCCCACGCGTATCAATGCCGTTATTAGGGCCAGAGGGGGTTGTTCTGGGTACTGATTTCACAGGATCTGTACAACCAAATTGCGTGAAAATGTAATACCATGTCAGTTCTGCTATAACATATTTGTCCAATGAATACCCGTTTATCATCTTCATTTTCTCTTGGCGTAGCAATTTTAATGACAAGTAGTGCATATCACAGGTAAAGCCAAATTCACGCACTCGGCTACTCAGCGCGATTCCTCATATATCAGCAGTAAAAAAAATGTCTCTCTCAATATTTCGTTCTGCGCATACTTTCGACAGTAAATGGACGTCGAAGACTGAGATGGGTGTGTGTGTGTTTCATACGTCATTGACTTTCAGTATTACACCAACAAACCTCTAGGGGATTTAGAAGACCTTTTGGGAAACGAGCTTAAAAACGCCTGCCCGGAAACGCCATTCAACGACGCTACGAATAGTCGAGCGCTTGTCGCTAGACATACCCTTCAGCAACTTCCACGTCAGTAGAGTCGTTAAACGATGTTTCCGGTCATAGGTTTGTAAGCTAATTTTGTTCCTGACTATGCTTTCTATATGACCTAGAAGTTTGTTGGCGAAATTCTATAATTATGAAACACAACGACGTATGAAATACACTCACCCATATTAGTGTTCGACGTCCATTTGCTGCCAGAAATATCCACAGGACGAAATTTTGTGATTTTTTTTAAATTTCTGGTATGTGAAGAATCACGCTGCGAAGCACGTGTGGGCGAATTTTGATTCTCTCTCTCTCTCTCTCTCTCTCTCTCTCTCTCTCTCTCTCTCTCTCTCTCTCTCTATATATATATATATATATATATATATATATATATATATTACATTGAAGATTATTTTAAGACGTCGGAAATGTACATATTATTATCGAGTTCGTATGTTCGGTAGTTAGCTACAAGAATGCTTCTACATTATCAATAACGAGAGAATATATCTAACAAAACTGGAGTACATTATAGATTACCGTTGCTTTTATCACATAAATGCCATTACATCACTGCACATATACTTTCTGTTAATTTTAATTAGTTCTTAATCAGTGGATTTTGAATGTTGTAGCTACCCTGTATCTCGTTTTACGAGTTGTTAAAAATGAAATGTTATCTTGGAGAGGGAAGCTGCAGCGTTCAAGATGCAGTCGAAAAAACCTTATACTGGTGTTCATCTGACTGTATTAAGCGAATTGAAGCTTGGATAAAATAAAGCCATACAAAAAGTTTCAGTGTGCAGTATCTCTTCACGTCGCTACATAACGAGAGTCTCACATTCTTGGGCAAGAAACAGAAAATCAGTGTCTATAATTCGAAACGAATTACATATTAAGCTTAATTGAAATTTACGTGCTCCTCCCTAACAGGAGTATTTTTCACGTGAAAAGTCCGACGGATGTGAATTCGTATAGGATGTTACAGCGTCTCTCTCTCTCTCTCTCTCTCTCTCTCTCTCTCTCTCTCTCGTATAGTGTGTGTGTAAGTGTAAGCGTAGTTTCGAAAGCCAAGTGAGACGTCGTAAATCGTTATGTAGTTGTGTTAGAGAGGCGTCAGTATTTTTTCAGCACACGAGAAAGTTTTCCCGTTTAATTTTGAACGAGTAGAATTGATATTTCCTTTGTTGACGTCATATAAAATTAAAGAAGGTCAATGGTGGGAAGGCGCGAGATACAGCAAAGGGCGGCAGGTGGGTGTGTTCCCGGCACCAGACTAGAGTGCTGGCTGGCGTGTTCTCAGGCGCTGGCGCTGAGTCATGCTTCACGTCCTGAGTGTATTATTAAACAGTGTGTGAACGGCATGCGGTTGAGAAATGAAAGAACACTGTACTTCTCCAATATATATATATATATATATATATATACGAGACGCAACCAGAAAGTAAGTTCCGTTTGGTAATAAAATGAAATAGTACACAGATACAGAAGAAATTTTTATTGCACAGAATTCTACAACTCTTAAACTACTTTTCCGCATAACTTCAGAAATTTTGGAGGCACTTGTCATAGCGTGTCACAAGTTTTTGCATGCATCCTTCACAGAAGGTTGCCGCCTGTGTATTCAACCATGTGGTAACAGCTCTTTATTATCGTTGAAGTGTTGACCACCAAGGAGAGATTTTAGGTGTAAGAAGAGATGAAAGTCGCTAGGAGAGAGGTCCGAGCTGTATGGGGGATGATCAAACAGGTCCCATTGAAATTTCCGTAAGAATTGTTTGGTTACATTCGGTGTGGAAGGTCAGTCATTATCGTGAAAAAAAAAATCTTTTGACAGTAAACCTCTTCTTACACCTAAAATCTGTCCTTGGTGGAAAACACTTCAAAGATGGATGACGAGCTGAAAGAACATGTTACCACATGGTTGAATACACAAGCGGCAACATTCTATGAAAAAGGCACACAAAACCTTGTGCCATGCTATGACAAATGCCTACAAAATTTTGGAAGCTATGTAGAAAAGTAGTTTAACAGTTGTAGATTTTTGTACAATCAATATTTTTTCTGTATCTGTATGTGGTTTTCACTGGAAACTTGAGAAAAGTTCGGGTCAACATATACGCATGATTTCATCGAAGTCGGGTCGCGGAATAAATATTTTTGGAACTAGCTGTAAATCCGGCGTTGCCCGGGTATTTATTATTCTACACTCTCGTGGTCCAACTCCCCTTCCCTCCTCTCTCTCTGCATCCATCTCTTTCTCTCCCATCTCTCCCTTCGTTTCCACCTTTTCGTCTCTCGGCAAAGTTTGTTGCAAGGTACCCTCTGTCATGTACCATACATACATTTATGTACCGAGTAACGTTCCTCTTAGTTTGAAAGTCACGTGTGCAAAAATTCATCGCCAGCCGCGGTGGCCGAGGAGACTAAGGCGCTCCAGTCACGGTCTGCACGGCCACTACGGTCGGGGGTTCGAATCCCCCCTCGGGCATGGATATTTGTGCCGTCCTTAGTTGTAAGTAGTTCATAAGTAGTTTGTAAGTTTAGGGACTGATGACCCCGTAGTTAAGTCCCATAGACTATACAAACATTTGACCATTTTTTTTTTTTTTGAAAAATTCATCAAGATCGGAGCAAAACAACGCATATTGTCAAAGTCCATAAGTTAAGTACCCTCCACCATACACCAAACGAAATTTTATACAGACATTGACATTCCTCTTGTTTTTAAGGTAAAGTGTGCAAAATTTCATCAACATCAGAACAAAACTATAGATTTGTATGCAATAGAAACACAGAGTCACACTGAAAAATGCAATTTGTTGCTCTCAAATTTTCCAGTTTTATTTCATACAACCCTTGTCCCGAGAATGACGGAGAAAAAAGCAAGAAAGAAAGGATCTGTGAAATTGGTAGAGCCGTTCTCAAGTTATGCCGCGACCAAGGTATTTAGGGATCTATTTTTATGTTCAGAGGTTCCATCTCCCATGCACCGTTTGAAACTTTAGGTAGACGGAGACTTTCATTTTGTTTTGAGGGTCAAGCGTGTAAAATTGCGTGACAATCGGAATGAAACTGTAGATTTGGTCAGTCTGTAGAAGAAGTATACTCCGTCATGCACCTTCATTCTCTCCTATCGCAAAATAGTTTCTTAGCTGACGTTTTCTACCTATAAACTACATACCGGAAAAATTTCAGCTTCATGGGTGCATTAGTTTTAGAGATTTCGTGTTTAGTCAGTGAGTGAGTGACCTTTCGCTTTTGTATGTATAGAGATATATCCTGAATTGTGTGTCCTACAAAAACATTACTTATCAGGTTCGTAGAGTGGAATATTTGGAAACTGCCTGCGAGATGTGTTGTAAATGGAGTTGTTAATAAAGACGTAGGAAAGTACAACCTCATGCATATTAGGGCGAATTTTCATGCATTTCATTGTCTTTGAGGTCATAGCACCTAGTCTAAATGCCGTAAGACCACATTATTTCGAAGGTACATCCAACTGTGTATATGTAAATGCCTGAAAATACGTCGCGAATCGAGATAGTAGGAAAGAGGTTATAAATCAAAACATCATGTGTAATAAGGCGGTTTTTTATGACTCCATAGTTCATGAACTGTATGTCGTACTATGATAAAATTTGGAACCCACATTCAGTGGTATGTGTGTATACTGTCTGTAACACTTATTGCGAATACATTTCATAGTGTACAAGTAATAAATTGTAACGTAATGCCAAATGCCTTAAGATGTTTCCTAAAGGTTTGAAATTATGTTTAACTTTCATTGAAAGTCGGTAAGTGCCCTATCGCAAATCCGTTCTTTTCTAACGTCTTCTACCTATAAACTACATTCCTGCCAAATTTCAGATTCATAGGTGCATTAGTTTTAGAGATTTAGTGTTTAGTCAGTGAGTGAGTTAGTGAGTGTCCATTGGCTTTTATATACACTACTTGTCATTAAAATTGCTACACCAAGAAGAAATGCAGATGATAAACGAGTATTCATTGGACAAATACTAGAACTGACATGTGATTACATTTTCACGCAATTTGGGTGCAGAGATCCTGAGAAATCAGTACCCAGAACAACCAACTCTGGCCGTAATAACGGCCTTGATAAGCCTGGGCATTGAGTCAAACAGAACTTGGATGGCATATACTGGTACAGATGCCCACGGAGCTTTAACGCGGTACCACAGTTCAACAAGAGTAGTGACTGGCGTATTGTGACGAGCCAGTTGCTCGGCCACAATTGACCAGACGTCTTCAATTGGTGAGAGATCTGGACAATGTGCTGGCCAGGGCAGCAGTCGAACTTTATCCGTATCCAGAAAGACCCATACAGGACCTGCAACATGCGGTCGTGCATTATCCTGCTGAAATGCAGGGATCGAATGAAGGGTAGAGCCACGTGTCGTAGCACATCTGAAATCTAACGGCTACTGTTTAAAGTGCCGTCGATGCGAACAAGAGGTGACCGAGACGTGTAACCAATGGCACCCCATACCATGACGCCGGGTGATGACGATGGCGATGACGAATACTCGCTTCTAATGCGCGTTCACCGCGATGTAGCCAAACACGGGTGCAACCATCATGATGCTATAAACAGAACCTGGATTCATCCGAAAAAAATGACATTTTGCCTTTCGTGCACCCATGTTGGGCGTTGGAGTACACCATCGCAGGCGCTCCTGTCTCTGATGCAGCGTCAAAGGTAACTGCTGCCATGATCTCCGAGTTGATAGTCCACGCTGCTGCAAACGTCGTGCAGATGGTTGTTGTCTTGCAAACGATTCCATATTCTGCTAACAGTCTGTGAATTGCGACCTACGCGCGCAACAATGTAGCGATAAGATAAACCGCAAACGCGTTATTCTACAATCCGACCTTTTATCAAAGTCGGTACGCATTTCTCCTCCTTACACGAGGCATCATAACAACATTTCACCAGGCAACGTCGGTCAACTGCTGTTTGTGTATGAGAAATTGGTTGAAAACTTTCCTCGTGTCAGCACGTTGTAGGTGTCGCCACCGGTGCCAACCTAGTGTGAATGCATATCACAGAATCTTCTTCCTCTCGGTTAAATTTCGCGTCTGTAGCACGTCATCTTCCTGATGTAGCAATTTTAATGCACAGGAGTGTAGACAGAGATTAAATGCTTTTTTTCACCTATGACCGTCATAGCTGTCTGTCTCTTTGAACACTTTAATTTTCAACACTACTACATGAATTGTTATGGGATTTTCACACGATACTTCTGTGAGGCATGGGGTTGGATAAAGACTTTATTTCGTCATTGTTTAAAAGCAATCGTGTGTGCCTATCTGTAGAGGCTAATCTACAACAGTAGTACTTGGACTTTCATGGGGTTTCACAAATAAATCGAGAGCAGTTGATTAAACCACAAGGTATTTCTGCTACCACTTTGTTTGTTTGTTTATTTATTTACCAACAGACGTAAAGTTTGTCGTTTTATTGAACTACCGGTTCCGGTATTACAATAATATCATATTTACGATCTATACAAATAAAGTTACAAATAAGTGTTGTATTTATAACATCATATCCTACATATGTCAAATAAAATATAAAGAACAAAAAGTGCAAAAGACCCATTAATCAGAACTGAAGCTATATAATAATCCATAATGGATGGTATAATAAAAGAAGTATTCAAATAAAATGACATTTATAAAGAGTATAAGAATCAAAGTGTATGAAATATTTAACTTCTAGAAAAAAATAGTAATTAAAATTTCAATTTCGGAAGATGTTATAGTGATTTGTGGTCTAAGCCATTTGTATTCATGATGATCAGGTCAAATTCATCGTTATCTGAGGACCTATGAAGAGTCGCCAATTTTACACACCCAATGCTAGAGAAGTGTTTTGAAAGTTTTCACTTTCTCTTTACTTCAAAAGAATAACGTTCATTAGTCACTGATGTATACCATGTCAATTTTTACTGCAATGGCCACCCACTAATTTAATACTACTATAGTGCCCTAAATAATCCATTTTATCGTTACTTTCAGCTTCTGATTATACCTGTAATAGTCCCATACATCACTATTACATATATTTCACCGTCTTATATCACTTTAAATATTTTTGTACGTATCTACTATTGCCTAAAATATCTTAAGAGACAAACAGTCTGAAGAAATGTTATTTATTTCATACAGTCAACACCATTGCTTCTAAAACCAATATATTTCAGATACTTTGATTCTTATATTATTTATAAATCTCATTTTATTTTAATATCGAAACCGGTAATTCAATAAAACAACAAAATATAAGGCTGTTGGTAAATACATTTTTATTTGGATTAAAAATAGACCAGCCGCAGTCCCAATTCCAGAATAAAAATGTCCAGATTTTTGTAGAGCTTATGGGTCCTAACTACGGGGTCATCAGTTCCTAAATTCCAAAGTAATATGGAATACATCGACTACTGTTTATTCTTCCCACAACTTTTTAGGGGGCGACGAAGGCGCATGTTTCGCGACCCTAGATGTCGCACTACATTATCCCAAAGCGGCATATTCAAATTTCAACCGGTTGGTTTTTAACACGTTTCGTACCCCTCATACAATTTTTCGGCTTTTTTTTTTTTTTTTTTTTTTTTTTTTTTTTTTTTTTTTTACTGCCTGAAATTCTTAGTTTGGATAACTTGCAATAGTTCAACATTCCACTGTTTGTACGTTACCAACATGCGTTATTTAGAGATTGGTTGTCAAATGCTCGTTGAGTTCCCTTTTATTAATATTTACTTTTGTCTTGGAGATCCGAAATTGTAGAAATCCCTCTCCTGATGATCTGGCCTCCAAAGTTCACAGCGGCCGATTTTCTGTCCTAGAGAAGACAATACTTGAGACCTCGCGACAGGACGTCACGTCTACCGGGTTAATCCGGCGACTGCCTGATGTAGACGGACCAGCGCCGTGCCTGGCTTTAATGGAGCGATCCATCATAGCGCGGCCGACGGGCAAACACGCCGAGTTGGCAGTTCCCGCTGTTGAGCAGCTTCTTGTTGGACATCATTTTGTAGAACCATGCGGGCAGGTGACGCACGAGCTTATGTAATCAGTAACTTCCTAGTGAGAAATAACAGCGATTCCCTAGTGAGAGTTGGTTAACATACGACTTTTCCCCCTGCTGACCTATATGAATGACTAGCAGTCTGTCAGAGTAACAAACGTTCCAATATTTAGCCAATGAGCTTAAACCACAATTAGAAGGTGAACTTTAACTATGACCAAACAGTAAGACTGCCGTGTGTGTTGTTAATCTGTTTTAAAACCCTTACCTGCAAAACTACTCAACAAATTTATGTGGGGTTTTCTCATTTAAATTGACCGCTGCTTCGGACAACGAACATTCATCACAATCTGGTAGTGGAAAAAAAGTATATCGTGATTTGAATTTTTTATCGGTTACCGTTGTTTCTGTCTGTTAAATCATTGCGACTTTGATTTGTTCCGAAGATTTAGGATGCACTTCGTGGCATTCGCATGCTAATCTCCGGAACACCTACACGATTTTGCAAGGAGTTTCCACAGATAACTTGATCATAGTTTCAATTAACGTATATGTTTCATTTCATCAAAATTAGATAACGAAAGCAAAAGATGTCATTTAAATTTTTTATCGGACACTATCGTGTATTCCATCATTTTCGAGAGTGCAATCGGGACAGCGACAATTCTTCATCAGATATTTTGGCTGCAAACCTCACTGCCGTCTTCAAGGCGAGTCGATGACTGAGTTTTCAGCGCCTGCGCGTGCCTACTTATAAGGAAAATTACGTGATACAAAGCTACTGAGAATTAGAATGCGCACGCGTCGACGATATCGCAGTCGTAAATGCTGCGCTACTCATACATGTAATACGAAGGCTGGAACTTAAATAGTGGCAACACTGCTGTGGGAACACTATGCAATGGAATCTACTACTGTCGCTGATAGCACACGTCGTTGACATACCTACCTTACCTCCCAGAAAATGGACTCACCGGTTTCACATCACCGGCGTGCGCACAATCGACGGAAAGAGAGTCACCTGTGAGTGAGCGGTCCAACGTAATGGTGTCACATGCTTCCGAAACCGTAACAACGGAGTTGAATCAAGATTGAATATGCCAGAAGTGGTACAGCTCGACAGTCATCAAGGTCTTCAAGAGGCGTGCCCATTCGGCATTGCCGTACGGAACAGTGACACTTTGGGTAAAAGCCTTCAACGAAGGTCGGCAAACTGTGGCAGACGTGCATCGGGCAGGTCTTTCTAACGTCCCCGGAGTTAAGTCCTTGTGGCTTTGATTTGCTCCGAACATGAAGGAACCACTTCGTGGCATTCGCTTCAGAACTATTCCAGAGATTAGACAGGTAGTAGATCGCTCCATTCGCACCATCAACGGAACAAGCTCTGCTAAAAGTGTATACTACGCCTTCAACATCGCTGGCAACGAGTTCTAAACAACGCTGGTGACTAACTTGAAGGACAGTAACAGGTGAAAACATGTAACGCTTTTGTGTCGGTTCTGAATAAATAGTTGCCACTATTTAAGTTCCAACCCTCGTGTGTATGTAAAGGATAAACATATAAGCGCAGAGTGCAAACACAACGGCACTGCTACGAATCCACAGTGCTTGGGATCCGATAAGAATGATCTGTTCTTGAACTTAACAGGAACCACAGCTTCTCCTTTGTGGAATTCAGTTGTAAAGGAAGATGTAGAAATACAACTGGCGGACAGCCTGTTTAAGCAGTGCGAAGGATTTCATCTCGACAATGCTTGGAAGTTGCTTCTCCCACGCCTTCGTTGTTCGGAAAAATTTTCTGCTTCTTTAATTTCCTACAGATGTTACCACTTTTAATGATTAATTATTCATTTATTAATACTGTGGTTTCGTAGCAGTTTTGTTGTGTTTGCACTCTGCGCAAATATGTTTATCTTTGACGTATATATTTCATCTGTGACTAACACAGCAGTTACGACTGTGATATCTTCGACGCATGCGCATTCTAATCCTCAGTAGTTTTGTATCGCGTGATTTGCCGTATAAGTAGACACGCGCAGACGCTGAGAACCTAGTCATGGACTAGGATGAAGAATTGTCGCTGCCCCGGGGGTACTCCCGAAAGATGATTGATTGAATATTATGTCTACCGGGTAAACTTCAAGAATCACACTACCATGTACGTTAGAAGAGGCCAATCCTCAAAACTACGTGCGGTTTTCACAAGTAAATTGAACAATTCTTCGGGAAATGTAGAGGCTTAATATAATCAAAAGTGGATCAAAGAAACAAAAGATTTTGCAGTTTAACTTTTTTTGTTAACCGGCATGTCCCTCTCTGATGTATCAACACACTAATTTCCTGAACGAACTGACACGGGAGTTTTCACAGGTAAATTTAAAATTTTACCTCTGTCATGTCTATCTGTTGGTCTGTTTGAATACGCTGACGTCCGGAATTAGTTCACAGGTGATATGATCGTAGTTTAGGACAACATATTTGTTTGAAATCGGGTAATGGTAACAAAATATATCGTAATTTCAATTATTTAAAAAAAAAATATTTGTACAGCTTGTGGGACTTAACTACGGGGTCATCAGTCCCTAAACTTACAAACTACTTATGAACTGGCTAATACTAAGGGCGGCACAAATATCCATGCCCGAGGGGGGATTCGAACCCCAACCGTAGTGGCCGTGCAGACCGTGACTGGTGCGCCGCAGCCGGATCGGCCTCCGCGGCCGGCCTCAATTATTTAGCCAAAATTGACGTGACACTGTTTGTGAACGAAAATCTGCAAATTTACTAGATGAATTTTTATGGGGTTTTGACAGGTAAATTAAACAAATATTAATGTAAAATATAGGCTTTATTTCATCACAAACTGATCTGGGAAAGAAAAGCTATTGTAATTTAAATCTTATCTCTGACCGTCATGAACATACTAATTATCCGAAAATTCTGGACGAATTTGCATTGGGTTCTCAAAGCTCAGCTTTTCGCAACATACGGGATTCAAGGTATCATAGTCGGATCACGGAAAGAAAATATATCTTAGTTTAAAATTTTTATTTGCAGTTAATCTCAAAAAAGTTCGTCTAGAATTTTGCTGTCTTTTTACAGGTAAATTGACCATATCTTCGAGCAACATAGAGGTTTATATTTCAAAAGAGTCCGATCAGGGAAAGATACCGTGATTTAAAATTTTTGTCTGTAACTTTCGTGTCTGTCTTTGCCGCTTTAAACGCACTATTGTCTGTAACTAATAGTAGAAACTGCATGTAGTCATTTCATCAAAATCTGATAAAGGAACTAAAAGATATAGCAGTTTCAATGTTTATTATCTAAAATCGTCGTCTTTGTCTGCCTGTGCTAACCAACTAGGTGAAATGGCAACTTGCATGGCGTTTTCAGAGGTAAATTCAGCGAGTCTGGGGTTAACAAAAATGCTTTATTTCGTCAAAATGAGGTCAGGGAGAAAGGGTATCGTAATCTAAACTTTTATTTATCACTTTGGTATCTGCGTGTTCGGACACGCCAGCGGAAAAACTACTAGAAGTTAGCAATTTGATTGTATCTTGGCAAAATATGCAAGTTTAAATTTTTCAAAAAGGTCCATGGTAAAAATATCGTTATTTAAAATTTCTGTCAAATCAGCTGAAGGAGATTATTCTGAAGACAATAACGGAATCAGTTATGACGTATGGATCAGAAACGTGCGTTATCGAAGAAAAAAAAAAAAAAAAAAAAAAAAAAAAAAAAAGAGAGAACAGACTACCTGTAACAGATCTGTCATAGAGATCACGTGACAAATAAAATAATTAGAGGGAGGATGACAGCTGCTGAGTTATATTTTAGGTGCTACTTGTTTTACAGTATTTGCATGAGAATTACCCAGAGGAGCATGCTTTATTTTACCTATTACCTTATCAAAACTTGCGTGCTCAGTAGTTCTTAAAATTTACTTCTCATCTCGCGACTGTTTCAGATACATTACACCTATCTAATATTTTTAATTGGGGACGTTCCTGAAAGCAGACTTTGTATTACGGCATTCAAATTTATCCAAGACCAACGCTTGAAGATAAAAACAAAAACATACATAGCGGACCTAGTCAGACTTTCCAAAGGAATGCAGTGGTCGCTGTTCGCATTAAATATGCATTGTCATAATGTTCATTGTTTTATTTGGTAATAAGTAGCGTTCGATTGTGATCTCTGGTTTTATTTGTTGTTTATCTTTGACGAACGAGATTGCCGACCACTGTAGTTCACCTATCTGCAGTAAGCTCAATTCAGTTGAATGCTCAACCCCGGGAGTGATTTCATTTATTCCGTAGAAGCGAGTTCAACGGTAGCATGAAGCAACAATTGTAAATAAGAAATCTGTATTGTGAGGCAGTAGTGTTCAGATTTAGACGTATGACCGTCGTGAGTCAACGTGGTCGTGTCACAAACCGCAGTGGGGCATCCTCTCCGAATCGAGTGTTGAAGACATTCTCCAGATTGTTATGAACAAAAAGTGTGCAATACACACCCAGACTCTCAAACAAAATCTAGGCGCAGAAGCTCTCTCTGGCGTACTTGAAATGAAAACGTCTAAAGTTATTTTCTAATAAAAAATGTCGTGGTTGGTGGCGAGAATTGGTATTATAAGTGCGACCCTACCACGAAACAACGTAGCGCTGAAATACAGATGGCAGCTTACGTGCTGTACTTAAGTGAGGGGGGGGGGGTGTGTACTTGAGTATATAAAACATCTGCGTCAGCACTTCGTATTAATCTTTGGGACTGAAAGAACATACTCGAAAATGTCCTACAAATAATTAATCTATTATACTATAACATATACCTACCTAAGCTTGATGGTTTAGTGGTGAAAACATATGAGGTTCGATCATTGATATCTTGTCCATCTGGATGTTAAACTTCAGCGGTCTGAAAATGCTAGGCATGGATATTCATATTTCGTTTTTTGCCATATTACAACATAGTTGCTATGAGATGTTACATCGCATATTTACACCAACTGACAAATACTCCTACTGGAGCGCAGAAAAGGCAAACATGTTCCCATAGGAAAGTGAGGAAACATTTGTCTCGGTCCTGAGTTCTCGCCAAAACAGGATAAATCCCTCTACCTAGTCAAATGGTTTTTCCAAGTCGACAAATCCTGTGAACCTGTCATGATGTCATACCTCTTACGCGGAAACAGCAAGGGTATCGGATTTTAGAGTTATTTGATATTTATCGTACGTGAAGTTCAGAAGTCAAATCAGCCAAAGCCATTCGACAAAACTCTCAAGAAATCGGCTTTGAAGTTAGGCAAGTCTGGCCTTGCAGCCATGAGATCGCTGGTTCGAATAACATCGTGGAAGTTTTTTTTTTCATCGTGTACAAATACTTACACAATTTTAGTATCTAATGGTTTTTACGAAAAATGCCCGTATTTTTGTTTATTCGTTATTTCATATATTTTGAAAAGTTAGTAATGATGGTTTCAATCAAAATACATAAGTTACGTTTTTTTTCAGTACATTAGTTGACGACGGTTGTCTTTGATTGCTCCGTTTGTGAAGACCTATGATGCTGTTTTTTGAAAGTCATCTCCATAGCTACTAATGGATTTCCAAGCAGCTAACCTACCCAACCATCGTTTTAGGTGACGACAGTGTTCATGTCGTCTGCGTACACTTAAACAAAACTGGTGCTACACTTAGAATTAAAGATCCTCAAATGTTTTATATAACTGAATTCGAAAACAACGAATAAGATATGTCTTAGTGGGATTTTTTTTTTAGTTCCTCAGTTCGATTGCTGCTTTGCGGTCGTTTTGTTACTCATTTTTGTCGTTCGTAGAGTATCTGGCAAAGCTTTTTTATTACAGTGGGAGTTTTTTTAATTATTATTTTTTTAGCTCTATGGGTAGTTCTGTTCCTTGCTGTCGCTGATCCTGTTTGTTTGTTGCTGTTCAATATGTTCTTGGCTCAGCTTTTTTATTACAGTGGGCGTTCAGCCCTCTGACCGGGCGCGCTGAGCCACGGCACCCACCGACTCTCTGGTTGTGAAGCCAGAACTCCAACTCTTCAGCTACACTGACATATACCTCAGTTGATTTAATAATTGGTAGTTACGTGTACTTGCATAACTTGGAAGTCGATTTTTTTAGAGGTGCGTCGAGTGGCTTTGGCTGATTGTTATTTAAGTTCTGAACTTCACGTACCAATATCTATACCAATACCTCATACCAATGTGGTCTCTTTATTAGATTATCAGGCGCAATGACAGGCCGGTTCTCTGGTGCCCTCAGAAGAGGTAACCCCAAACTGGTTATGCTACGGATCCTCTGTTTTCGTTTCCATTCTTGTGTGAATTATTCCCGTCGAAAGCCACGCTGACGTACAGTTAATAATAACCATCTCTATGTAGCAATCATACTTGAGCGAATTTTGTAATAATTAGTAAAATGATTTCAAAGTCGGTTGTAAGGTACAGTCTTGTTTTTAAGGTTACTTGCGCAAAATTTCATCAAGATTGGAATAAAAGTGTATATTTTTCCGAAGTGAGTAGGTTCGCTTCGTTATGCACCATATGAAATTTTATCTAGAGAGCAATCTTCCTCTTGTTTTGTTTTCCAAATGTGCAAAATTACTTCTTAATATTGGTATAAAACTGTAGGTATGTGTGTAAGTCAGTACTAAAGTACCCACCGCCAAGCACCATACGAAATTTTAAGTAGACAGTAACTTTCCTCTTGTTTTGAAGCTCAGATGAACAAAATTTGATCAAGGTCGGAATAGAACAATAGATTTTTATGCATTGCAAACAAACACACAGACAAAGGGACTCTCTTCTTTGTATAATTATAAGCAAGAAGGGATTAAAATCGGTACTCCTATTTCCGTGTGCACGTATTAATATTACGATGAATCAAAGCAGTAGCAGACCCCAAAGAGTTGTGTAAGGCGGGTTGCCTTTCGAGGGAATAATAAGCATCGGATTTAGATTATTTATTTTTTTTATTTTTCAACTGTTCCCTTGCGTTTTCCCTATCGCTTGTTCTAAACCGTCTCTGTATTAAAGAGAAAAAAAAATAATTAAAATTATTGAAATCAGCCATGGTTAGCGTGTGTATCGTACAGCTATTGAACATAATACTTCCTCATAGGGCAACCACAGTCGAAAGATTCCATATTTCAAAGAACAGCTCCGCTGCGACTGTTAAATTCCTTTATTATACGACACAAAATTGCATCCTCATCCTGTTTACAAATGAATAAGAACTTTCAGAATTTAAGCGTTGTTAACATTAATGAAGTCGTAAAGGTTTTTGTCTACTTACGTATAAACATTAAAAAGATCTGATATGAAAACTGATGGAGCTGATTCCTCTTATATAAGTCGCAGCTTCTTTCAAAATTTTGTACAAAATCTTTATAAATGTCTATTCAAAGGGAAGGTGTCCATAATTAAAATTAGTGGCGAGATTTGAAGTCACCCCTGTATCTAAAAAGCAGTAAAAAGTATCAAATTAAGGAATGGGAAGAATGTACTTTTCTAAAAATAAAGTTTTGCAATCTATCTGCTAACCTTAACGTTCTCAACCAGTAAGTGTAATCCACGTATGTAAAAGTAGCATTCCGCGTAAGTTGTCACTGTCCACAAAAATCATCAGGATGTGAGAGTCAATCCTTAAAACTATTGACAATGTGTTCTCACGCCGTGAATAATTTTATGTTGTTGTTGTTGTGGTCTTCAGTCCGGAGACTGGTTTGATGCAGCTCTCCACAATACCCTATCCTGAGCAAGCCTCTTCATCTCCACATAAGAGCGACAACCTACATCTGTCTGAATCTGCTTACTGTATCCATCTCTTGGTCTTCCCCTGCGATTTTTTCCCCATACACTTCCCTCCAACGCTAAATTCACAATTCCTTGATGTCTAAGAATGTGTCCTACCAATCTATCCCTTCTTTTAATCAAGGTATGCCAGAAATTCCTTTTCTCCCCAATTCTGTTCAGTACCTCCTCATTAGTTACGCGATCCACCCACCTAATCTTTAGCATTCTTCTATAGCACCATATTTCAAAAGCCTCAATCCTCCTCCTGTCCGCACTGTTTATCGTCCATGTCTCACTCCCATACAAGGCAACACTCCATACAAATGCCTTCAGAAAGGACTTCCTTAGGTTTAAATCAATATTCGATGTTAACAAATTTCTCTTTTTCAAGAACGCTTTTCTACCCATTGCCATTCTGCATTTTATATCCTCTGTACTGCGACCATAATTTGTTATTTTACTGCCCAAGTAACAAAACTCATCTACCTCCTTTATTGCTACGTTTCCCAATCTAATTCCTTCAGCATCACCTGATTTTCTAAGACCGCATTCCATTACCCTAGTTTTGCTCTTGTTAATGTTCATCTTATATGCACCTTTCAGCACACTGTCCATTCCGTTCAATTGCTCTTCCAGGTCCTTTGCTGTATCTGACAGAATTACTATGTCGTCGGCAAAACGCAATGTTTTTAATTCTTCACCCCGAACTTTAATTCCTTCTCCAAATTTCTCCTTGCTTTCCTTTATAGCTTGCTCAATGTACAAATTGAACAACATTGGGGAAAGGCTACAACCCTGCCTTACTCCTTTTCCAACCACTGCATCCCTTTCATGCCCTTCAACTCTGACAACCGCTATCTGGTTTTTGTACAAGTTGTAAATAAACTTACGTTCCCTATATTTTACTCCTGCTTGCTTCAGAACTTTAAAGAGTTTATTCTAATCAACATTGTCAAAAGCCTTCTCCAAATCTACAAAAGCTAGAAATGTAGGTTTGCCTTTTCTTAATCTATCTTCTAGGATAAGCCGTAAAGTGAATATTGCCTCCCGTGTTCCTACATTTCTCCTGAACCCAAACTGATCTTCCCCGAGATCGGCTTCTACCAGCTTTTCCATCCTTCTGTATATAATTCGCGTTAATATTTTGCAACCATGACTTATTAAACTGATGGTTCTGTAGTTTTCACACCTGTCTGCACCTGCTTTCTTAGGGATGGGGATTATAACATTTTTCTTAAAATCTGAGGGTATTTCACCTGTCTTATATATCTTACACACCAGGTGAAACAATTTTGTCATGGCTGCTTCTCCCAGAGACTTCAGTAGCTCTGAGGGAATATCATCTACTCCAGGGGCCTTATTTCGACTCAGGTCTTTCAGGGCACTTCCTGTCAAATTCTTCTCTCAGTACAGTACCTCCTATTTCATCTTCATCTACATCCTCTTTCCTTCCTACAATATTGTCTCGAAGTTCATTTCCTTTGTAGAGCCCCTCTATATACTCTTTCCACCTTTCAGCTTTCCCTTCTTTGCTGAGAACTGGTTTTCCATCAGTGTCTTTGATATTCATAGAGCTGTTTTTCTTATCTCCAAATGTTTCTTTTATTTTCCTGTAGGCTGTATCTATTTTTCCCTTATTTATACATTCTTCTACATCCTTACATTTGCCTTCTAGCCACTCCTGCTTAGCCATTTTGCACTTCCTGTCAATCTCATTTCTTAGTCGTCTGTACTCCATTTTGCCTGTTTTATGTTTAGATGTAGAAATCAGTAGCTGTTCTCCGCTTGCGCAACATCCGCGACTTCTCGCGGTTATTGACCAGGCTCAGACAGTTAACATCTACATCTACGTGGGATACTCTGCAAATCACATTTAAGTGCCTGACAAAGGGTTCATCGAACCACCATTATAATATTTATCTCCCATTCCATTCTCGAATAGCGCGCGGGAAGAAAGAACACCTGAATATCTCAGTTCGAGCTCTGATTTCTCGTATTTTATTCTGATGATCACTTCTACCCATGTAAGTGGGACCCAACAATATATTTTCGCATTCGGAGGAGAATATTGGCGATTGGAGTTTCGTAAGTAGCCCACGCCGCAGCGATAAGCGCCGTTGTTGTAATGATTCCCGTCCCAGATCCTGTATCATTTCCGTAACGCTGTCTCCCATGTATCGTGACAATACGAAACGAGCTGCTCTTCTTTGGAGTATTTCTATGTCCTCCGTCAAACCCACCTGATAAGGATCCCACACTGGGCAGCAATACTCAAAAAAAAAGGACGCACAAGCGTAGTGTATGCAGTTTCTTTTGTAGTTCTGTTGCATGTTTTAAGTGATCTGCCAATAAAACGCAGTCTCTGGTTCGCCTTTCCCACGACATTATCTACGTGTTCTTTCCAGTTTAAGTCTGAAGTGATACTAATTCCTAGGTATTTTGTGGAGTTTACGGCCTTTACATTCGATTGTTTATCATGTAAACAAAGTTTAACGGATTTCTTTTTGTACTCATGTGGACGACTTCACACTTATTATTTAGAGTTAACTGCCAATTCTGACACCATACTGATATCTTATTCAGATCGTTCTGCAGTTGGTTTTGATCTTCAGATGATTTTACTAGATGGTAAATGAAGGCGTCATCCGCAAACAATCTAAGAGAGCTTAGATTTTCCCCTAAATCGTTTATGTAAATAAGGAACAGCAGAGGACCAATAACACTACCCTGTGGAACGCTCGAAATCACCTCTATTTCAGTCGATGCCTTACCTCTTTGAGAGGAAATCCCCTATCAAGTCGCAAATTTGGGGAGATATACCGTAACCACGCAATTTGATTAAAAGACGTTTGTGAGGTACGGTGTCAAAAGCCTTCTGGAAATCAATGAATACGGAATCAATTGACCAGGCTCAGACCCTTAACAACATACTGCCTCTCAGGACCACCTTCATAGGAGGTAAATGCAACAACTTCCTGATAGCGGTTTCAACGTTGCAGAATAAGAACGTTAAGGTTAGTTTACACGACGACACTACGTTTCATGAAACTGCGCTACTGGCCAGTGCGCATGCGCGGCAGGCGTTCGAGCAACTCGTTGGCGAAACTAAACAGTTTCGGCACCTTCCAACTTTGGCGAAACTGATTGCACGCGTTTTTAGGTTAGGTGATAACCAATGCAGAACAAAACACGACATAAAGGGGGGAAATGAAGAAATAATTCGGTTTTTGAACATATATGCATAGGTGTTTGTGCCATTTTAACGATGAAAATTTTAGGAATAAGCAGCGGCGTGTTACTGCTCTTGAAGCAATTATTCGCGAATTAAGTAATGATGGGTTGAAGATTAGTGAATTGCAGGCTAAAATACATTCAGTTCCAAATACCTATACAAACGAACTATGACAATTGTGGATTTGGGAACACGGTACAAGGTACTGTAGAGACGAATATCTACTTGACAAGAAAAGTAATGCAATTTGTTATTTCAGATCTGGTAACAATTCATCACGCATAACAGTATCTTGTTTCTTTATTGCATTACTAACTCTGTTTAAAAGAAACATAAACTGCTCTGGTGACATTCTGAGTTGATTAAAATAGGTTCTAGGGTCTTCAATCACAATTTTTTTTCAGTAAGGTCGCTGAGCAACCGAGCTGACGTCTTTTTTTTAAAATCCAGTCAGAAACCCAAACACGTTTCTCATTCTTTTTATGTTTAGTCTTATGCAGCGACTTCACAAAGAGAAACGACAGCTCCGCCACAACTTTTACAGCTACCAAAACTTTCATTCTACGGCACTTACAAAACAACGAAACCGAAGTGTATAGTATTGGCGCTTTGTGTACCAGTTGCGCGCAACTCGTTTAATGAAACGAGTGTCGCATCCTAGTGTCGACGTGTAGACTAGCCGTTAAGATCGACGGAAGGTAACCGCGTAACACCTACATCTACATAGATACTCTGCAAACCACATTAAATTGCCTAGCAGAGGGTTTATTAACCACTTTCATTTCTCTACCGTTCCATTCTCTAATAGCGCGCAGGAAGGAAGAACACCTAAATCGTTCCGTTTTCGATATGATTTCTCTTATTTTGTTGGGATGGTCATGTCTCCCTAAGTAGGTGGGTGCTAGCAAAATATTTTCACATTCAGAACTAAAAGTCGATGATTGAAACTTCGCAAACAGATCTCGCCGCAATGAATAACGTCTTTCTTTTAATGATTTCCACCCCAATTCGTGCAACATTTCCGTGACGCTTTCCCCCCCGTAACGCGATAGAACAAAACGAGCTGCCCTTCTCTGAACCTTCTCAATGTCTTCCGTCCATTCCACCTGGTGAGGGTCCCACAAGTGGCAACAGTACTCCAGGAGAGGACGCACAAGTGTGATGTAGCCAGTCTCTTTGGTGGAGCTGGTGCATCTTCGAAGCGTTCTGCCGATGAAACGTAACCTTTGGTTCGCCTTCCCCACAAGATTTTCTATGTGTTCTCTCCAGTCAAAGTTGTTCGCAATTGTAACTCCTAGGTATTTGGTAGCATCTACGACCTTAAGGTTTGACTGATTTATCTCGTAATTGAAGTTCAGCGGATTTCTTTTAGTGGTCATGTGTATTACTTCACACTTTTCTTTATTTAGTGTCAATTGCCAATTTTCGCACCTTGCAGAAATTTTGTCTAAATCGCTTTGCAGTTGCTTTTGATCCTCTGTTGACTTCACTAACCGATAAACGACAGCATCATCCGCGAACAGTCTAAGGAGGGAGCTATTCAGATTGTCTCCTAAATCGTTTATAAACACGAGGAAGAGTAGGGGACCTATAACGCTTCCATGTGGAACGCCAGATATCACTTCTGTTTTACTCGATGACTTACCGTCAATTACAACACCTCCAAAGGGAGCGAGCTCAGTGGAGTGTTGGGAGCCACCTCGCAGCCGTTCTCTCGTCGGCACACATCTGCGCGGCCTTTGACCCCGCTCCCCGCTATTAAGGAGCCGCGGCCAGAGAGCGTGCTGCTGGCAGCCAGGCCAGGGAATTAGATAACTGCCGCTGCCGCCACCGCTGGCCCTGTGCCCGCTGCCCGGCCTCACCGGCAACCACTCTACCAGCCGCCGGGCCTACCCAGCAGTCCACTTTTAAAACATATCTATATCTGTAAATGTGAATGTCTGTTCGGTGTACGTTTATCACGTCTGAACCACAAGACAAAGAGCTAAAAATTTGTACCGTTACTAATGTCTACCTGGGGAAGGCTTTAGGCATGGTTTTATGACGATATATATATTAACCCTTTCAGTCACTATTTTTTTGCGTTTTTCTTGATCAAATGATTTATCTAAATATGTTTTCCGAGGGGGAAAAAAAATAAAATAAAATAACAGAAGCCGGCCGCGGTGGCCGAGGGGACTGAGGCGCTCCAGTCACGGTCTGCACGGCCACTACGGTCGGGGGTTCGAATACCCCCTAGGGCATGAATATTTGTGCCGTCCTTAGTTGTAGGTAGTTCATAAGTAGTTTGTAAGTTTAGGGACTGATGACCCCGTAGTTAAGTCCCATAGGCTTAACAAACATTTGAACATTTTTTTCCTGTTTATTTTTGTAATATTGTAGCACACTGGTCAAATTTTGTACGCGCCGCCACTGCACATAACTACCAATAATTAAAGCAGTTGCAGCATCTGTCAGTGTAGCTCAGCTGGTAGCTTTCTGGCTTCACAACCATAGAATCGATGGGCGCCGTGGCTCAGCGCGCCTGGTTAGATGGCTGAACGCCCCCTGTAATAAAAAAAAAAAAGTGAGTTAAGAACATATTTAACAGCAACAAGCAAGCAGGATCAGCGACTGCAAGGAACAGAACTACCCAGAGAGCCAAGGAAAAAAAAAAAAAAAGCCCAGTGAAAGGGCTGAACACCCCACTGTAATAAAAAAAAGCTGAGCCAAGAACATATTGAACAGCTTCACAAACATCTGATTTGAAAAAAAGAAATTTCGAAAATGGTTTTTGAAAGATGGAATGTTGTCATTTGACACCATTGTGTCGGTACGGGTCAACATCTTCTTGGTACAGTTATAATTAGCAAACCATTCAAAATGGCAATATTTATTGCAAAAAATCATTTAACATGAAATTTAACTAAAGAGTTGTTATTTTTGTTCAAACAAAGTGTTACATGGCATTTGGAACAGCGGGGGAAGGGGGGTAATTAGGGGGGGGGGGGCAGGTCCAGGCTCTTCACTGTCTGAGACTCCTGAAAGCTCACTGTCATTGAGCTCTAGTAGAATCTGCTCAATTTCCTTGTCGGAAAGTTTCGCCATATCACAGTCTGAAAAATTAAAATATTTACTGAAATTAACTGTGTGATGTGTGAAAATAAACGGAATATCCATTAAATGTATTAAGAAAGATTAGCTTTCAAAATTATTACAACTGAAGATAAAAAATATAAGTACCTACAAAAACGAAAACTTCATACAACATGACTGAACGTCGTCACAATGGTGTCCAATGACAACAAAAAGATTTGAAAAAAATGTAGCTAACAATGTAACAAAAAACATTCACCAAAATAACACACTCACAATAACCTTACCTTTATAAACTTGTAACACCTTTGTATTCTATAAATCTTTGACAGGCACGAAACAGGAAGAAAAAAAAGTGAAGCACGATCCACACACAACAGCACACGTAACACAGCACGACAAACACTCGACTGTTGACTTCCATATTCAAAGGAGATGAAAGCGCGCCATGTGCTAGATTGTTGTCATCCGCCATCAGCGTGAGGAAACGCAGACATTCGTTGTTTCCACTCTGCAGTTGGTGAAACATGGTGGTGTCAATTAACAACACGATGAACGAAAGGGTTATTTTGAATGTCTGTTCGGTGTACTCTTATCACGTCCGAACGATGAGACGCAGAGACTTGAATATTTTTACAGTTACTAATTTATAGCTGAGGAAGGTTTTAGGCACGGTTTTATAGCAATCTGATAGATATTTAGTAATTTGAAGAATATAACGCGAAATGCGGAACAATAATAACTCTTTGAAAACTGTATTTACTCTTTGAAAATGGTTTTATTGGGTGCATAGTTGCTTGAGGGTTGATAATGATAAAAGGGTGGAGTATATTGGGATGGAAAGTTATCGGTGTATATAAAATTCTACGTGTTTGTGTGTTAATATTTCGCTCTGAAGCGAAAACTACAGAACGCAAACGAATGGTCTGCGTGTAATTGTTGCCCGAAGTCCCCTGTTGTACACCGTAGCAGTTCCATGCCGATAGCTACAAGGGGGTAGAAGATATGGTGGTTGATAGTTGTCAAATTATTTTAAAAAACGGACTGAAGGCCAGCGATGACGTTTGCGTCTCGATAGCAAGGTGATTACAAACAGCGAAACGTGATGCCACAGACCATATCTTTGGTCTATGCGTGCTACAATGTCTTCAGCTCTTTCTCTGTAAAGAAATATAAGAATAAATAAATAAAGCAGTAAAAAAGAAATTTCTTTTAATACATCTCTTAAAAAATTGATTTGACATTTCGCGCATTACATCAAGTGATCGATCTGTAATATTATTACAATCATTATTATTGAATTTCCTTCAATCCCTTCAGCTATGCCATTTCATTTCAAAAGACTTTAGTTTCCAGTTCGACAATTAACAAAGTTCAAGGACAATCTTTAAACATCGCAGGAATCCATTTACAGCCCTCATGTTTTTCACATGGTCAATTATACGTCCTTTGCTCAAGGGTGGGCAACCCAAAAAGTCTCTACATTTACGCTTCAAACAATACTACAATTAACGTAGTTTAGAATGCCCTAAAATGAAATTAAAATTAATTTGGACATTAATCTCGCCATACGTGTTGAAATATTGCAACACAGGCTATAAGTAATAATGTATGTATTACTTATTGTAAATCACTAAGCATTCACATAATTTTATTTTTTTATTCGAATGTCGATTAAAATGTTTGTTTTTAAAAAAGGTATTGCATTTCATTTCATCCTTCAGAACCAGTCTCATAGCACACTACTGAAAGATAGCTTATCATAATCAACCAACACGGGAGCGGAGCCGCGGGTTTAAGCTAGTCATTATATAAATTCGCTAACACGAAAATTGTGGTACACATTAATAATTTATTCGTACAAGAAGGCCTATCAAAGTTACATAATTCGAAAGATTGTCGTAGATTTCACGAATATAAATATTATGTGTGCATGTAGCCATTAAAAGTGGTAAAAGGAAGTAGAAATTTCCCTATCTACAGCTTGGATCATGTTCTACATTCTCCAACAACCAGCTCACTGATTGGCTGTTCGCCTCGACCAAAGACGCTGTAATGCAGCGCATCTACAGTATTAAAATAAGTAAATATCGAAACATGGAGTGCTCCCAACTCACTTTCTTGTGCCGTTCAAATGCTTCATTTTCGCAGCGATTAAGAGTGGTTAAAGGAAATGGATGTTTTCATATGAATGCCGATATAAAGGACTAGCTGAAAACCCGGCGCTGCCCGGGTATTTATTTATATATTCCTGCCATTTTTCTGGTATATTTTCATTTGTATAAGGGCAGTGTGCCTGTAGAATCTCTTGGGAATACAATTAGTAGTAAAGAAGTAATAGATTAAAACTTGGTGCGTGATGTGGCGGTTTTCCACGAACGTTACTGTTTATGTGCTCATATCTAATAAACAACATGTCGTACTGTGATACAACTTAGAAGGTACACTCAACTATATGCGTGTATAGTGTCTGTAAGATTTCCTGCGGCTACAATTTGTAGTGTACAAATCGTAACGTGATACCGAATCCCGTAGTTTTACTCAATAAACAGCGGAAAAGTAGTAAGCGAGAAACCTTTTTTCCTTTCATAATTTTGCTATGGTTGTCAGCGAGAGAAAGTTTAATAAAAGTTTGAAATTATGTTTAAAGTTTGTTGCAAGTCGCTAAGTACTCTCACTGTCGTATAGCGTATTTATAAAGTCCCGCCGCATTCTTGCAAATCCTATTGTTTACGACGTCATATCTTCTGAATAATGTGTCGTATGATTCTTAACGCTGCAGCAATTTTACCTCACGGTAAGGAATGTGTGTACCAAATTTGGTTGAAATCGGGCCAGTGGTTTAGGAGAAAATGAGCAGAATTGTCGCTAAATGCAGCAGTTTTCTGCGCATCTCATTGTTTATGGCGTCACATCTCGTGAACTAGGTATCTTACGTGATTCTTACACTTACGGCGACCGTTCTCGTGGATTGAAGCTTAGATGTACAAAATTTCATAAAGATTGGAACAGAACTGTAGAGTTGTATGCAACACGTACAAATATACGGACACTCTGCTTTATATAGTAGATGATGCGCCGGGAGAGGCATCTAGCGGTGCTCGGGTGGAACTACGAAGTAGAGTATGCCGATATAAATGATGATGCGCCGGGAGGGGCATGTAGCGGTGCACAGGTGGAGCTATGAAGTCGACATGTTGTCAGCTCTGGAATTCTGAATATCGCAGTATCGAAATAACATTATTTCTTGGCGTTGTATAAATAAACGAACACCGAAATTGTAGTTCCATTTCAAATATTAGGCTAATGAAAGTTATATAATTCGAAAATGGCATGAGAAGTATATACTTCCGTTTTTATTTGTTGTTATTGTGTCAGGCATTTTCCTTAACACGTAAAACATATCGTTTCATACCTCCCAGTGCCAGTTAAAGTTTACCAAATATCCCAGCGACCTCCTATGATAATGTTGGCAACAGATGCTGAATAGTGAGAATCCTGAGAGTTTTCATTTTAGCCAATCGCTAGACAACGCTGATGTTTTCTCATGGAATCTTCGCTTTACGAGGGCAATTATTTTTACTGAGCGGACGAGGGTACATACAACAACCTGTCAACCATAAAGCATGAATATCATTATTTGTTTACTTCATGGTCTATACGATACACTAATCAAGTCATTCTAGCCGGCCGCGGTGACCGAGGGGACTGAGGCGCTTCAGTCACGGTCTACACGGCCACTACGGTCGGGGGTTCGAATTCCCCCTCGGGCATGGATATTCGTGCCGTCCTTAGGATAAGCTAGTTGGTAAGTAGTTTGTAAGTTTAAGGACTGATAACTCCGTAGTTTAGTCCCATAAGCTTAACAAACAACAAACAAGTCATTCTATGTGGTTCGAACAAATGGGCAAACATTTCCTATCATGTTGTTGATGTTGGCAACATAATCACACGAGGCCGCCGACATGATACGTAAAATTTTACCCCCAGTGACCATTGTAAACACAATTGGTCGATTTTCGACCACAGGCAATACTAGTATTCTTAATGACGTATTTTACGCGTCATCTCCACTATCATTAAGCATTACAGCGTTCTGTCTAGAGCATGTTGTTGTTGTCTTCAGTCCGCAGACTGGTTTGATCACCTGTCCGAGCTACCCTGTCCTGTGCAAGTCTCTTCATCAACGGCAACCTACATCCTTTTGAATCTGCTTACTCTATTCGTCCCTCGGTCTCCCTCTACGATTTTTATCGCACACACTTTCTTCTAATGCTAAATTAACGATTCCTTGATTTCTCAGAATGTGTCCGACCAACCTATCCCTTCTCTTAGGTTATGTCAGAAACTCCTTATCTCCCCAATTCTGTTGAGCACTTCCTGATTAGTTACGTGATCTTCCCATTAAATCTTTATCATTCGTCTGTAATACTACATTCGAAAATTTGTCATCTTTTTGTCTGGAACTCCTTATCGCGCACGTCTCACTCCCATAAAATACAACAATCCATTCAGAAAGGACTTCATAACATTTAAACTAATATGTATGTCAATAAATTACCTTGCCTCAGAAACGCTTTTCTTCTCCTAGCCATTCTGCATTTTATGTCTTCTTTACTTCGGGTATAAGAAGTTATCGTGCTACCCAAACAACGAAACTTATCTACTACTTTCATTGCGTCATTAACTAATCTAATTCCTTCAACATCGCCTGATTTTCTGACACTACTTTCCATTACCCTCGTTTTACTCTTCGTAATGTTCCTCTTTGTATCTTCCTTTCAAGACAGTCCATTTTAATTGATCTTACAGGTCTTTTGCTATCTCTGACAGAATTACTATGTCATCAGCAAACCGCAAGGTTTTTTATTCCCTCTTCCTGTACTTTAATTTCTCTCCAATTTTCTCTTTGCATTACTTCACAACTTGCTCATCGTATAGATTGAACAACATTGGGGAAGGCTACAACTCTGTCTGACTCCCTTCCGCCGCGCGGGAGTAGCCGAGCGGTCTAGAGCGCCACTTTGCGGGTCGCACGGCCTCCCGAGTCCTCCCTCGGGCATGGATGTTTGTGTTGTCTTTAGTATACGTTAGATCATGACTAGTTTGTAAGCTTAGGGACTGATGACCCCGCAGTTAAGTCCCATAAGCTTAAAAAAAACATTTGAACATTTACTCCCTTCCCAACCACTGCGACCCCTTTCATGTCCTTCGACTCTAATCATTACTGTTTGGTTTTTGTACAATTTAAATATAACTCTTCGCTCCATATATTTACCCCTGCCACCTTCAGAATTTTAAAGAGTGTATTCCAGTCAACATTGCTAAAAGTTTTCTCCAGATCCTTAAATGCTAAAAACGTAGGTTTCCATTTCCTTAACCTATCTTCCAAGAAAGTCGTAATGTATTCCCTCGCGTGTTTCTACATTCCTCTTAAACCCAAACTGAACTTCCCCACACGCTTTTCCATTCGTCTGTAACTAATTCGTGTTAGTATTTTGCAACCATGACTTATTGAACTCATATTTTTGTAATTTTCACATTTGTCTGCACTTGATTTCTTATGAATTGGAATCACTATATACTTTTAGAAGTCTGAGGGTATTTTTCCTGTCTCATACTTCTTACCAAATGGAACAATTTCTTCATAATTGGCTTTCCTAACGATAATAGCAATTCAGGCGGATCCCCATTGCACGCGAAAGGCAATGGTCTCAGATTAATCTGCCAGGAAGTTTCAACTTACCATTTGTCTACTTTGTGTCTGAGGCTATCTCTTTGTCGGCTGGTTTTATGTTGGCATTACTTAGGTCCTTTCGAGTTTAATCTAGTCAAGGTGTGGAATTCTTAATTAACATTGAATAATCTATTATTCTTTTCGTCAATCGATTTTCTGGAAATCGGCTGAGGTGACCAAAGAATTTCATTTGTCTTTTCCTAATTTAAGTTTCGATGTTTGAAAACTTTTGTGGTTTTAAATTATTGCAGCCTATAAACTCTTGGGCATGTTTTCCTCCAAGAATTTTCCTGATGGTCTTGTTTCTTTCTTTTTTTGATCTCTTCAAGTTGTTGCTTTCTCTTAAGTGTTACTGTTTCACTTGCGTAGATGATTGCTGATTTTATGATATCATTGTAGAGTCGAATTTTTGCTGCTCTTGACATTGATTTTTGTTGTTGTAAAGTTTTTGCATTAACCACAATCCTTTTTTTAATTCTTAGGAGGCGATTTTGACGCGAGATTTTTCAATACTTGTCGATGAAATGAATTCTCCAAGATATTTAAAGTATGGGACAGTGTTACTTGCAGCATATTTTATTTTCAACTTTGAAATATCTGTTTTTGAACAAAAGAATTCAGTTTTATCAACTGAAATTTGTAAACCTACTGTTTGTGCACATTGTGTATTTCCAGCTGTATGACTGCAGTCCGGTCATCCTGTATTAGTATCGCCAGGTTGTCGGCAAATGCAAGACATGGTATGCACGTTATGTTTGGTAACACCCAGGCGGATTAACTTCCAAACCCCAAATTTCTCGAGTTCTTTTGTCCCATTATTCCATAACTATCTTAAACAGAGAGAGTCCGTCACCTTGTCTCACACCTATTTGAATGTCAAAGGGTTCTGAGATTTCCCCATAAATTTTACTTTAGATTTCGTGCCAAAAAGTGTTTCTGATTTGTCTTGTTTTGGGATCCCATTTCTTCTGAAATTTGGAATAGTGAGGGCCTGTCTATTGAATCGTATGCTTTTTGAAACTACAAATGTGCATACTACAGGTTTTTGTCTGAGAGCTCGCATTCTGAGTATGTCTTTTATTGAAAATTTGCTTCGGACATGATCTGTTCGGTCTGAAACCTGCTCGATATTCTGCAATTTTGTGTTCCAATTGCTGTTCTGCTCTATTCAAGAAACAAGCTGATAGAGTTTTCTATGTGACTGGCAATAGAGATATTCCCCTATAGTCGTTTACATCTGATTTATTACCTTTCTTATGTACTGTATGAATCAGAGCTATCTTCCAGCCGTCCAGGATTTTATCGGTTTGCCAGATGTGGATTATTTGCATAATTTCTTTGAGTGAATGTGGGCCTAAATTCAAGAGTTCTACAATTCCGTCCTCCCCTGATGCTTTATTGCTTTTAAGTTTCTCGGTGTGCGCGTAAATTTCTTCTTGTGTTGGTGGTGACGAATTATGTGGTGAGATGTCTGGCTACAGTTTTGGGAATCTCGTTGGTTCTGGACAATTTAAAAACTGTAAAAAATATGTGACTAGGATAAAAAATTTTCCTTATTTGTCAGGGCCAATTACCATCTTCTTTTGTTTTCTGGTGAGTACCCTTTGATCTGGTTTGCGAAGCTCTTATAAAATTTCTTCTGCGTTTCTTTTGTTTATTGCAACAGTAATTTTGAAATGCTTTTCTTCTTTCTTCTAGTGCTTTCTTGAATTCCTAATTCCACCAATTGTATTCTTCTTATACGTTTGAGCCACTATGGACTACGATTATTACAACTGCTTCTCCTTTCTTTTTTCCATATTTCTCTCATCACTTTCCGGTGTTTCTCTCTTCTTTCTTCATTACACCTGGCTCCAGTCTTCTTCTTTGGTTTTCCTGGAAACATTTGTCATCCTTTATTTTCTTTCTGAATGGTAGTCATTTCTCGATATCTTGTTGGGTAATTTGGAGCTCGTCCATGTCCCAACTTGTTTGCACCATGTGTTGTCCAGTTTTAATTTACTGGAGTAAAAGAACAGTAATTTTGTCAATCTGTTGAGATTCATCCTTTGTATGTGACCATAAAAATGCTATTCTTCTTTTCCTAATTACATCTGTGATTTTTTCAATATGTGTATAGATTTCACTATTATGACGCATTCTGTATTGTGTCTGCTCTTTAACTGGCCCGAAGATTTTCCTTAATATTTTTCTTTCAGTAATCTTCAGTGATTCCATCATTGCCTTTATGTTCAGAGCAAAACATTCTGCTGCATAGAGTGCTTTTGGGCGAATTACTGTAGAGTAGCGAGCCAGTTTAGCATTGATGGACATCGACTTCTTATTACATACGTCCTTAGTGAGGCAGTATGCTGTTTTCATCTTACTAACTCTTGCTTTAATGGCATCTTTCTCTGAAATATCTTGTTCTGTTTCTTCTGCTAGATACCTGAACTTATTTCTTCTCTCAGCTTTTCCATATTTAGTTGTCATTATGTTTGGAACTGTGTTAATGTTTGTCATAAATTTCGTTTTGTGAAAGGAGATTTGTAAGCCTGCTTTTACAGCCTGTTCTTTGAGCAATTCAGTCTGTCTCGTGGCTGTTTCTGATGAATCTGAAAAAAAAAAAGTAGCTAGGTCATCTGCAAATGCTAAATGATCTGTTTGTAAATGGTCCCTATTATAACCTAATCTAGCTCCCTCATTGATTCGGCTTTCTCTTAATGACACTCTCCATTCCCTTACATCGTTTTCTAGGAGACAGTTAAAGAGAAGTGGAGAGAGACCACCTCCCTGCCACACTCCAGTCTTGATCTCAAAACTTCCAGATATTTCGCCTCTGGATTTCACTTTAGAATTAGTGTTTAGTAGAGTTTGTTTAATTAGAGCTGTGGTTTTATTGTCTAAGCCCCGTTCATTCAGTATTTCAAACAGTGATTCCTATAAACTGAAGTGAAAAAACAAGATTACGTTCTAGTTCTTTTCAGATACATTATACAAAGGAAAAGAACTTAGAGACAATATTGTAGGAAGGGACGAGGATGTAGAAGAAGATGAAATAGGAGATATTATACTGAGAGAAGAAATCAGCAGGAGTAAAATATAGGGAACGGAAGGTTATTTACAACTTGTACAAAAACGAGGCAGCAGTTATCAGAGTTGAAGGGCACGAAAGAGATGCAGTGGTTGGGAAGGGTGTAAGACAGGGTTGTAACCTTTCTCCAGTGTTGTTCAGTATGTACATTGAACAAGCTATAAAGGAAAGAAATTTGGGGAAGGAATTAAAGTTCAGGGTGAAGAATTAAAAACATTGCGTTTTGCTGATGACATAGTAATTCCGTCAGATACAGCAAAGGACCTGGAAGAGCAATTGAACGGAAGGGACAGTGTGCTGAAAGGTGCATATAAGATGAACATTAACAAGAGCAAAACTAGGGTAATGGAGTGCAGTGAAAGAAAATCAGGTGATGCTGAAGGAATTAGATTAGGTAATGAAACAATAAAGGAGGTAGATGAGTTTTGTTACTTGGGCAGTAAAATAACAAATGATGATCGCAGTGCAGAGGATATAAAATGCAGAATGACAATGGGAAGAAAAGCATTTTTGAAAAATAGAAATTTGTTAACATCGAACACTAAGTTAAGCATAAGGAAGTCCTTGAAATGTTGTTGCTCTATTCAAAATTTATTGTTTTGAATGTCAACTGAATGTTGTCCGTCATTTGTGTTATATTACCTTTTCTGCCAACTTTGCAGATAGCTCATTAATATGCAAATGAATGAATTGTATTTAAATTAACCATCATCACAAAACAATCAAGTTATCCAAGGGTCGCCACTATTTTTTTATTATTATTATTTTAAAAAATAGAAAAAAAAATTATTAAAAATATGAAACTCAGAATTTACTGTGTCTAACTAAAAGTAGTGGCGACCAGTAGTCTAATCACACTTATTTATTTATTTTGTGAAAGTGCGTGTTTCCATACACTGTTGTTGGAAGCACACAAATGCCCTGACCTACCTAACATAGACAAGAGAAAACCCCTCCAAAATATATGAATGGTGGTTGAAATCAGGTACACGATGTTCACAAATAGTTACTGCATTTAACAAAAAATTTATGTGCCAATTTATCAAAAACACGACATGCGTGAACAAAAGTGTTAATTCCTTAAAAAAAAAGAATACAAAAATAATGACTTGAAATAGCACAAACAAAATTATCTAATGATCAGACTACTTTTTACAGAATAAAGGACAAAATCCTAACACCAAAAGAAAAGGTACAAATTCGACTGGCTATAGTCATAAATTTGGTGTGTTAACCTATCAAAAATGTATTTAAGAAGTCTGTAGAAGGTTAAGTACTGAAACAGACACACTCGATTAAAAATCGACTATGACGACCTCACAAACTCACACCTACGTCCCACCTATCAACCACCATTCAATAATCCTTTTCACTATTTATGCGTTGGCACTACTTTACCATATACAGTTGAACAGTGTCACCGATGTCCATGGGCCGCTGATGGAAGAGCAGGCTGATGAATGTGATCGTGGATGGGAAACTATCTACCCAATCAGCACGGCAATTACTAAAGTATTCGAGCTATGAAAAAATACAGCAATTTTTCAACCCAGTGGTGTATGCTGTTATTGAAGAACAGTAAATATTCTGATTACGAGTGAGTTTGTTCTGAAACAACATCCACTTCAGAATGTTTTTAAGTTTCTCAGTATAACTGTGAATGCGAACAGCAATCACAAAGACGCCATCTAACACTGTGCAATGAGCACAAAAATTCTAAGTCCACCGACTCGCAAGGTCCGAAAACTTCAGAGTCCTTGCTGCCACTCCTCACTGCTACCAAGAGGTCCGAACCGTCCAGTGTCCTGCACGCTTCTCTCTTTTCTCTCACTCACCCATGCTCTCCTCAAGAAAAAACTTTCTTTGGCTGCCAGCCTCCACCCACATGTGACGTCAAGCCAGTAAGAGAGAGGACCTAATGTTCTTGCCAATCAAATCAATTTGCTATTGTTAGCGCTACTAAGCTCCTCCCACTCGAAAACTTTTCCAGGCCTGAGACTAACATATGCCGCAGTTCCCAGAAGCAGTGTGAAATTTTGTGTTTCACAATAGGCATCTCCAGACGGCTAAAGTATTTTATTATCGCATGGGCTCCCTCTCCCGTCTTGAGAGCCCTCAGCAACCCACGTCTCATCAACGTGGCACCGGCAAAAGTCGTAAAGTTTGGCACCAGCCAACAGCGAGGGTCCAGGCAGCGTACACAATGCTGCCGGTCCCGCTTTCCCTTCGACTCCCCGGAGCGACCGGACGAGCCCGGGGCGGCTCTCTCTCTCCAACCCCTGGGGTGGGGGCAACATCCTGTCCCGTATCTTTATACACCGCTGGCCTCGGGACAAGGGCAGCATTCTCTCCCACGTTCTTCGCTGGTGGCGACAAGCGCCTAAAAGCAATTACTCAGGTGGCTTAATCCCAATGTACCAAAATCATGCAATGATCATTTCTATCATCTGGCATTAAGAATTTGGAGAAATTAGAATACAAAGAACCCAACATCCAATTAAATCGACAGACTAAATGAAATTGGAAAATATTAATATAAATAGTATTACTACCTCTCATCCTTTCTAAAGGCATTTGTGTGGAATGTTGCTTTGTATGGGAGTGAAACATGGACGATAAACAGTGCTTACAGGAAGAGGATAGAGACTTTAGAAATGTGGTGTTACAGAAGAATGCTGAAGATTAGGTGGATGGATCACGTAACTAATGAGGAGGTACTGAACAGAATTGGGAAGAAAAGGAATTTCTGGCATACATTGACTAAAAGAAGGCATCGATTAGTAGGACACATTCTTAGACATCAAGAAATTGTGAAATGAGTATTGGAGGGAAGTGTGTGGGGTAAAAATCGCAGAGGGAGACCAAGAGAAGAATATAGTAAGCAAATTCAAATGGCTGTAGGTTGCCATTCTTATTAGGAGATGAAGAGGCTTGCTCAGGATAGATTAGGTTGGATAACTGCATCAAACCAGTCTCTGGACTGAAGACCACAACAACAACACACATTATTACATTATTATTCTTGTGTACTATTACTACTATACATTTTTTGAAATTCAGACTATTTTTTGTTTAAGATTTTCATTTCAGCAATGACTTTATTTGAATCTCTATTACGTACGTTAGACTCATTCTGTAGAACGATACATAACTTTTGTACATAACCTTATGTATGATTTGTGTAATCTAGAAATGGAGATGAGTTTATAATATCATTAGCGTTCCTTCATTACATACTTATGAGAAAAAAAAATCTTATTTGCACAGAAGAAGACAGCGTAAAACTGAAACTTTTATTCACAGCCAAACAAACAAAAAATGTCGAGAATATCAGATGTACACCCACATTCTAATTTACGTTATTCAAAAGCAACCTAGGTACACTTAGAATTTTGATCCACTTCGATAGAAGAGGGCATGAATAGGAATCCACTTTCTAGCATTTTCTGTTTTCCTTATGAGATCTTTATTTGCCATAGATCGGTTATATACATTGATTTTACATTGATGACTAGTGTAGACTCGTTAAAGAATCATTATCAAATTTGTAACCATTAAAATATGAAACTACAGTGAATACACAGTGCCTAACTGCACAATAAATGTGGTACTTTATTTAATCTAGATGTTATTCACGTCAGCTTCACAATATATAGAAAACAGTCAGGTTGAAGACAGCTTTTATAAAAACTGTTATATTGTATGGTGGGATATAGGTAAGGCTGTTCTATTGATTGGGAAAAAAGTGTCGCTCTAAGGATTTGGCATATAGTGAGCCAGATAAAGGAGGTCTGTTTCAAAAGCTACTCATTCAAAACTAATCTGGAGTTACATGTAACATTAAAAATTATCATCTGGTAGTTAACATTCACGATAACTTCCCAATCAAACTGATTAAAGATTAGTTGAACACATTTTTTATTCATTATCACTATAATTCTGTTTAGTTATGACCCTAATATTAATACCTGCACAGTTAATTAGAAAACAGTGGGTTTAAACTGATTGAAAACGCAACGGATATTTTGAACACTGCAAGAACAGTACATAGTCTGCATAAGGCTCACTGACTACAGTATAAATTTGACTGCGAGAGAAATCTGGAAAAACACACACAACATTCTAATAATGCAACTGTAAGAATTTATTTCGCCAACTGACTGATTGCAGAAACTTAGTATCTTGTTCGTCTGTGTAGTATTGCACAACAATCAGTATTATTATTAAACGTCACACCAATAAAGAAATACGTTAATCAAACTCAGCTTAGTCAATATTATGCATTGATTTTAATAGCCAATAACTTTCAATGAAAGGAAGAGGATTAGCTTTCTAACTACAAAAGTTAAACAGGTAAAGAAGTTCAACTTTCTCAATTATTATTAACAATAATGATTACATTATCTTATGATTCAAGAACAACAAAATCTTCTCAGACGGATACATATATGCATGATACAAAATCTTATAAAGACAAAACTGTGTGAATATCAGATTTCAAAATTATTCCATCAGCTTGTAGAAAAGCAGCTAAACAAAGCACGTCCGATCAATACCAGAGCTACACAACGACTCTTTGTCTTTCTGTTCAGCTACTATTCATACGTAGTCTTTGACAGAGATATTACACAACAGAGTAAACCATAGACGTAGTTAATCAAAGAAGTTCATGTAACATTTTACATCCAAATATCGATACAAGACAGGCGAAACAATATCATTGAATTTGTACAGACATGTTTCAAACTGTACAATAAATGTGGTACATTATATAATCTGTTATCCATGTCAGCTTCACAATATATAGAAAACAGTCAGGTTGAAGATAGCTTTTTTAAGCAGTAAATGTTCGTCCAGTTCATACCTTAATTATTAATTTTGACCACATTGTCATAGGAGACAAGAAACAGCGACCTATTTGATATGAACAATATATAGAAAACAGTCTTGATCGCAGAGATTGATAGTTTTAATTAACTAGTTTCAACCTGATGTAGGTCATCTTCAGAATAATACACAGTCTGCAAGGATTAATGGAAATAATTATAAAAACACCTAAGTATGACATTAGATATAACATAAAATATACAGGGTAATGTTTATGGCGGTTACCCATGTGGCCAGTGCTGTGCTCGGCTGGGCTGGGCTGTCCTGGGCTGTTGTGCTGCCAGTAGGTCACTATTGACTAGTTGCCATACAGCCGCTGGTTAAGTAGTGGAAGATTTTGGCGCCAAGACAGCAGCAGCCAATGGGCAAAGGCTTACAAAGAGTACGTTTTGAGTAATGTATAAATTAATATATAGTTTGATAATTAAAATAAATAAATAGAATTAAGAAATATAAATCAAATCAAAGAGGGATAATATAGAAAATTGTATTAACAATGCATACGAATATAATCAGCAAGTCAGATTTAAGCAATGGTATTAGTCTGCGAATGAAAGGCTATTGTAATCAATGTATATGTTAATGTGGCTAAAACATATGCAGACCTAATATTATTATATTAAAATACTGTACAATTATAGCTTACTTTTTTTTCCATGGTGCAATGCCATCTAGTGGGTTATTAGGTATGACGCTGTTACTATGGTAACGGGAAGGTCAAGGATGTTAGCAATTGGTGACGCCGTTGTCATGCCAACACAGAAGTTGAAATGGTGGGTTGGTAGTCAGAGATGTGTGTAGAAGGTTTCCAACTGTTGTCAGAGTTATGCAAATATATCAATGTGCAGAGTGAAGGTTATTAAGACGTATTTTTCGAGTGCGTGGCATTCGATAAACGTTAAAATTATGAAAATGACAGTGACGTATATTAGAAGGAAAAAATAAAAGTTATCATATCTTTGTCCCTTGGTAAAATACTAATAAAACGTTATACAATGAGTCTGAAAGAGATTAAAATGGACAATAAAACGTTCCATTAATAGCAGTAGGAACTGCCTAGTAAGATCATAAAATATTATGAATAGTGAGATTTCATAGTAGGAGAAACTACTAGTATTGTAATAAAATAGCAAAAAGTGCCAAAACAGCAGATAATATGGCGGCTCTGAGGAGAGTCATGGAGGGACAGTAACTTTGGTTCCTGTAGTAAAAATTATTACTATTATGAGTAAAATACAATGAACAATAAGATAGATTTAATAGTAGTATAAACTAAAGTCTTAAGATAAAATACGAAATTGCCACAACAGAAGGTTATATAGATTTTATAGTAGTACAACTACAAGTATTAAAATAAAGTACAAAGATTGCCATAACACAAGGCAATATAGCGGCTCTGGAGCCAAGATGTAACATTTAGAAAGCTAATGTAGAGGGGTCTAGTGTTAATGGTAAAAATACAAAGAACACCAAACGAAATAACACAGAAAAAACTAGTATCATACTGGAATATCCAGGATGCCAAAATATAAGACAATATGGCGGTTTGGTAGATATTCTAAAGAGAAATTGGTTATAATAGTAACTGATAGATGGAGATTCTTATTATTTTATACACACATATATACATATATACACATACATACACATACATATACATATATATACATATATATACACACATACAAACACATATACACATACATATACATGTATACATCACTTCAGGGACATAATATGAAGGTCATTCTGGAACTGAATAAAAGGGAAACATACCTGTAAGTATAAGTGTGCAATTTGTTTGAAATTAAAAGATTTTATGTATAAATTACCACATACATGATTTTAATGTACATAAGCCACTCTAAGAAGTAGTAGCATAAAAGGAGAAACAGTATCCCAGGTTTCAAATGATATTTTCAAACAATTCAAAATATGTTTTGTCACGGAATTCTAAGACTTCATTAAGAAGGCATGATTGATTATTTTTATCGTGAATAAAGATCTCCATTTCTTTGAGTGTGTCTAAGAGATAACCTTAGGATTTTTATGTCATGCTCTAATTCGATTTCTGAATGTTTGTCATTGGTTAGGTGTTGTCCAAATACAGATTTATTACGCGATGTACCTGTCAAGTGTTCTTTGAATCTGGTCTTAAAACTTCTACCAGTTTGTCCAATATATACTTTTTGGCAGTCTCTACATGTCAGTTTATACACTCCAGATTTCGAAAATGGGTCTTTGCTATTACTACTATTAATGGAACGTTTTATTGTTCATTTTAATCTCTTTAAGACTCATTGTATAACGTTTTATTAGTATTTTACCAAGGGACAAAGATATGATAACTTATTTTTTCCTTCTAATATACGTCACTGTCATTTTCATAATTTTAACGTTTATCGAATGCCATGCACTCGAAAAATACGTCTTAATAACCTTCACTCTGCACATTGATATATTTGCATAACTCTGACAACAGTTGGAAACCTTCTACACACATCTCTGACTACCAACCCACCATTTCAACTTCTGTGTTGGCATGACAACGGCGTCACCAATTGCTAACATCCTTGACCTTCCCGTTACCATAGTAACAGCGTCATACCTAATAACCCACTGGATGGCATTGCACCATGGGCTATAATTGTACAGTATTTTATTATACTAATATTAGGTCTGCATATGTTTTAGCCACATTAACATATACATTGATTACAATAGCCTTTCATTCGCAGACTAATACCATTGATTAAATCTGAGTTGCTGATTATATTCGTATGCATTGTTAATACAATTTTCTATATTATCCCTCTTTGATTTGATTTATATTTCTTAATTCTCTTTATTTATTTTAATTATCAAACTATATATTAATTTATACATTACTCAGAACGTACTCTTTGTAAGCCTTTGCCCATTGGCTGCTGCTGTCTTGGCGCCAAAATCTTCCACTACTTAACCAGCGGCTGTATGGAAACTAGTCAATAGTGACCTACTGGCAGCACAACAGCCCAGGACAGCCCAGCCCAGCCGAGCACAGCACTGGCCACATGGGTAACCGCCATAAACATTACTCTGTATATTTTATGTTATATCTAATGTCATACTTAGGTGTTTTTATAATTATTTCCATTAATCCTTACAGACTGTGTATTATTCTGAAGATGACCTACATCAGGTTTAAACTAGTTAATTAAAACTATCAATCTCTGCGATCAAGACTGTTTTCTATATATTGTTCATACCTTAATTGTCCAGGCACGGTAAGACATGTTTCAGATTAGTTGACACCATAGTGGCAAGCTACAAATGGTATGCACATTACCAGTCATGTTGTTCAAAACCTTGTGCTTTCCTGTCCCGCATGTCCAGGCACTGTGCCCATCTCCAGTTTTTGCTGTGATGACACACTACCTGGACATGTGGAGAGGGTATTGAACAACATGATGTTAAGCATATTTGACTGGTGATGTGCATACAATTTATAGCTTGCCACTATTGTGTCAATTGTAACTGCCCTAACTCTCGTATCAAATTATACCTCCTATACACATCTGACTGCGAATAATAATTATTTTTAATCAGAAAATACCAAGCCCCGTAGATTAATTCTACTGTACCAGAATTCCAATCACTGCAGACAGGTTCTTATTTGTTGTTGTTGTTGTATGCATCTGACGTGCTTACTAAGCAAAGATAAACAGCGAGTTGCGTTCTCTTGTGAAAAGTATGAATGTTACTTTCACACCGGTAGCTGCTCCAACTACGGCAATATATGATCTCTGGTGTTTAAAAACTTCGTCGTAATTACTGGTAATGTTTGCATCAAAATTCCTTTTAGGTAAAATATAAGTGGCCAATATGCCAAGTTCGTGCTAGAAAAGATCCACCTTTTCATATATATAAATACTTCAGCATGTAGAATAATTAAAAAAAATTATAAATATCGATCGCTTGAACTTTAATTTACTGTCGAAAGCCCGAACGACCGATATTAGTTTCTACGAAGTAAGTACACCCAGTTCTCAACCAATGAACTATTTTATTATTTATGATATATAAATATATTCCCATCATGATAATTTATGACTGATTTGTATACATTTATTATTTCTTCTTTTTTTTAAACTTGAGCGTGCATCAACTATTGAGGTTTTGTAAAGAACAGTAATAGAAAGAATTATGACAGAAAAAGAATTTCTTTTGAGTTATGGTAGCTCTACCAACGGCATGGCTACTTTAATACAAACAATCATTTTTACATCAAGCAGGTTTAACATTAATATTGAGAAGAAAGAAAAAGGGGAAGCATTTGTTGTAATTGATTGCTCAAGTACAGTCTTTATTATTTAATAGCCCTTATTATGAGCAGTTAAAGTCATCCTTCACCTACGTAGCACCCTATGTCCCTGAATACAGTTAGATGAAACTATCTTTCAAAATAGGTCTTATTTTAAGATTCAACTACAAGCCATCAGTACAATAAAATTAATCTGTCATACACACGTCACAATTGAGTTACCTAATCATTTTGTCGAAAATTTGAATACCAGTCTCTGTCCCTATCGAAGTTTACCAAAATCCAAGGGTCCTGTGGACATACTCCAAATGTTCAAATGTTCAAATGTTTGTTAAGCTTATGGGACTTAACTATGGGGTCATCAGTTCCTAAACTTACAAACTACTTATGAACTAGCTAACACTAAGGACGGCACAAATATCCATGCCCCAGGGGGGATTCGAACCCCCGACCGTAGTGGCCGTGCTGACCGTGACTGGAGCGCCTCAGTCACCTCGGCCACCGCGGCCGGCGTGGACATACTCCAGCACCACTCGAATAAACAGTAATGTTTAGGTACCTTTATAAATCTATCTCAGCCTGAAACTTCGTCAGTAACCGACGGTATTGTGGATCCTTTCCACCAATACCCCACTTTATATGAACCAAAGCGTACCAATAACAACTGCAACTCTCACAAAAACTCTACACATCAACAGCAATTTACGATATGATGCACACAGGAACCCTTGAATAATTTCTTTTACCTCTTTTACTCGATATTGCAATAACATGGACAGTTTAACTTGTCTCGAATCTCGATCAGATCTCAATAGGACAATCAGCATTAAAAAAAAAAAAAAAAAAAAAAAAAAAAAAAAAAAAAAAAAAAAAAAAATTTGCATCTCTCCAACACATTACCGAATTCTCTCCAGGTGTGTATCGACTCAGTACGAACGCACTGCGGCGCAGTATGCTGAATTCAGGCCCAAATGCTGGATTACTTCCACAGCCAGACGATATGTAACTTGGATGACATACTTTCTTCGTTTTTGCCAAATTTGAATGAAGTATTCCCCAGCAGATACGCTACGTAGCCTCGGACTGACTTCAACTACTCATGATTAACAATCAATATAAATTTCCGTGTTTTTCTTCGATCTCTGTGACCGCTGGATTACTCCTAGCAGCCATAATGGTAGCCCCAGAAACCCGCTTCAGAACGTGTATTTGCATCTATGGCAGCCATTTTGGTTAGACCCGCATCATGCCATGACTCCCGCACATTTCACAGCAAAATTTTCCATGCAACAAATTTACAAAAATAATTAATATACTATAAGAATACAATTTTTATAATAAATCTTTCGATAAAGTTTCAAATCTGTACACAAATCAGGCGATAAACTTCGACCGAGTTAGCAGCGAAAAATCAACTGTAACATAACGTTACGGAAATAGTCCGTACCGCTACACAATTCATCTCAAACATATGTCTTACCATGGCTGGACAGTTATGGTATGAACATGACAAAAATTTACTGCTTAAAAAAGTTATCTTCATCCTGACTGTTCTCTAAATATTGTGAAGCTGACATGGATAACACATTAAACAATGTACCACATTTATTGTACAGTTAGGCTCTGTGTATTCACTGTAGTTTTGTATTTTAATGATGAAAGATTTGATCATGATTCTTTAACGAGTCGAAACTAGTCATCAATGTAAAATCAATGTACATAAGCGATCTATGGCTAATAAAGAACTCATAAGAGAATCATAAGGATTACATACAAGATGACAACCTGTCAAGTGATTATAATTTTCTATTCTATCGCGGATATCTCTGGAAATCGATGCTGATTGTGATTGCGTAAAACGGCTTGTTTGCTTCCAGTGCAGTGCCCGCGTTGCAGCGCAGTCGGCCGTCAAGAGTGGGGACGCGTGCGAGATCCAGGAAACTGTGCAAAAACCGGGGCAGGCCCGCGTCGCCGATGGGGAAGTCTCACTTCCCTCAAGCGCTGACTGCTTCTGGGAACAACGAAAGAGGTTATCTGCCGTGTCGCACAGTAAACAGCGGAGATTTATCGCGCGCGCGGCCTGCGTACGACGCCAGAGCCGTAACTCTGGCCGCTCCAGCAGGCAGCCGCCGTGCAAGGTCGCGGATAGCGGGCGGCCGTGTGCAGCACGCCGACGAGCGCTTAAACCACCGCCTCGCATCACCACCAATTAAGGGCCCACCAAACATTCGCTTTCGTTTTCGGTTTCAGCTAGTTTCGGCCAAAATGTTAGTTTAGGTCACAGTTTCGCTTTCGGCAAGAAATGTTCAAATGTATGTATAGCTTACAAACTACTTATGAACTATATATACATGTGGCGTCTGTTCCGAAAGAAAAGACGCCACTTCTGATCCTGCAGCTGTTATTATTTAATATTCATAGAATATATGACATCAACTGCGATTGGGCAAAGCTGAAAATGTGTACCCAACCGGGATTCGAACCCTGGTCTCCTGCTTTCTAGGCAGTTGCGCTGACCCCTACACCACTGGGGACACAGTGATCACCGCACCTGCAAGGACTACCCATGCACGCAGTTGATGTCATATATTCTATGAATATTAAATAATAACAGCTGCAGGATCAGAAGTGGCGTCTTTTCTTTCGGAACAGACGCCACATGTATATATAAAATATGCCCGGTGACGAGCAATGATCCTATCGTTAGTGGGGAGGGGTGGGCAAGTTTGAAGCCCTTACTCTTACGGGAATTAGTTAAACTACGAGTTTGAGTACTATGGGCAGGGCGAAGCTGGGAATTTGTATCTGACGGGAGGCGTGCATGGGTAGTCCTTGCAGGTGCGGTGATCACTGTGTCCCCAGTGGTGTAGGGGTCAGCGCAACTGCCTAGAAAGCAGGAGACCCGGTTTCGAATCCCGGTTGGGTACACATTTTCAGCTTTGCCCAATCGCAGTTGATGTCATATATTCTATGAATATTACTTATGAACTAGCTAATACTAAAATCGGCACAAATATCCATGCCCGAGGGGGCATTCGAATCCACGACCGTAGTGCCCGTGCAGAACGTGACTGGCGCGCCGCAGAAACCAGACGAATCTCTTCGGCTTGCCGAAACTGGGGTTACCATGTGTTCGTCATCAAAAAAGAGGACTCTTTATTGTTAACATACGGTAATTTACAACTTAATTAATGAACCACGCAAAACCACTACAAACTCAATCAGTAACCTTACGTGGTTATTGTAAAACAAAACATTAAGAACCTTGACAGATTATTCATCATCACTAGAAACAATTGTCTCATTCTTGTCGCCGGCCGCGGTGGCCGAGGAGACTGAGGCGCTCCAGTCACGGTCTGCACGGCCACTACGGTCGGGGGTACGAATCCCCCCTCGGGCCTGGATATTTGTGCCGTCCTAGTTCGAAAGTAGTTCATAAGTAGTTTGTAAGTTTAGGGACTGATGACCCCGTAGTTAAGTCCCATAGACTATACAAACATTTGAACATTTTTTCATTCTTGTCTTTTTCACTTTTGGACCAACTATATTTACGATCCAGTAGTTATACGACTTACCTTTGTTTACAACGAATATCTACGTTCCAGTAGGGCAAATCAAAACATTCCACTTCATGTTCGTTTCTTCCTCCCTTCATTGACTTGTATTTGCCCACGAGCACATCCTTTAACACTGACTTTCTTTTCGGCATTTTGTACTTGTATTTAAATTCGTAATTTATTTTGAAGCAAAAGCCTACCTACGATCTCGAACACACATACAGCTTTAACCTAAATCACAAAGTATATCAAAAGCAACGCCAAAGAACATAATGCAGAACACAGAATGATAGACAAATTGGGTTCCTTCGCAGAGAAGTTTCGAATCGTTTGCAACTGTCAGACCCATGAAATTGTCAACGGCAATTTCTCTCTGAGTATGAGCGTGATAGTTGCGAACTGTTTGGACTTGCAGTGCGAACGATTCCGTTGTCGCCAATGACTCAAAAATAAATTTGCTTTCTCGGAACCCAAAAAAAGGACATTTTGTAGAATTTTATAAATTTCGGCCGGACACATTTTCTTGCCTCAAAAAAACTGTGTGTCCGGGGAAAAAAAGGACGTATGGTAGCCCTAGTTAAGCTGTTCTAACATGAAATTCTTAGAAGCCGGTGTATCTCGCATTGTTGCAGACCTGTGTTCTTAACTGGCTGCCTCGCAGCTACTATTCTGCGACAATTGCCACGCCAGTTATTTCAATTGTTCTAAAGTAGCTTTACCTGAGAGCAGCGCCGGCGTAGAGAAGAAAATTCTAGAAAAAAATTTCATTGTTTAAAAAACGGTTAAATTATCTAGATGTAGTGATTGTGACGCTTCAGAGAGTTGTCTTTACGCATTTTCAGATTGAAATAGTTGCATAACGCAAAAAAGAGGACATTTCCCGATTTTCCTAAAAACCCGGCCGGACCATTTTTAGGGTCTAAAAAGAGGACATGTGCCGGTAAAAGAGGACGTCTGGTAACCCTAGCCGAAACTAGATGTCTTGATTACTGGGTATGACGTCCGCCTGATATGCAAAACACTGTTTTTATTTGGCACCCAGATTAGTTACAGCACCTCTGTGCCATCATCAGTAGGCTTTCAATTTATTTCATGCTGTGAAAACAAATTACATTTATTTTACTATTGTACAAGTTGTAAATTTAGGCCTAAAAAAAGTCATCAGTCTTATTTTGGTTTTTACCTTATTTTAAATTTTGTGGTCAAGTGGGACCCTTTTTACATACTTACGTAGTGGTAACATTGTCATCTGCAACCAAAATTATCTCTTTTAATAACTTGTGAGGTTTTTAAACCGCTACTTATGGAGCGAAAACGTAATTTTGGCATGTGGGGATATTTCTATCGTCTGTTTACTATCTAGTAATAAATGTTCAAATGTTTGTGTAGCCTATGGGACTTAACTACGGGATTATCAGTTCCTAAACTTACAAACTACTTATGAACTAGCTAAGACTAAGGACGGCACAAATATCCATGCCCGAGGGGGGATTCGAACCCCCGACCGTAGTGGCTGTGCAGACTGTGACTGGAGCGCCTCAGTCCCCTCGGCCACTGCGGCCGGCATCTAGTAATACCTCACAAGTTGTTAAAAGAGATAATTTTGGTTGCACATGACAACGCTATCACTTCATATGTATGTAAAAAGGGTCCCACATGACCACAAAATGTAAAGTAAGGTAAAAACCAAAATAAGACTGACGACTTTTTAGGCCTAAATTTACAACTAGCACAATAGTAAAATAAATGTAATTTGTTTTCACAGCATGAAATAAATTGAAAGTCCACTGATGATGGCACAGATGTGCTGAAACTAGTCTGGGTTGTTAATAAAAACAGTGTTTTGCATATCAGGCGGACCTCATACCCAGTAATTTTTACTGCAAACACGGAAAAACAAGAGCTGCAAATCAAGAAAATGATGAATAGCTGTCTTGACCTTACGGATAAGGTCGGGTCGTGTCGGGATGGATTCAGTGCGCGTAAAATTGTATTTTGATGTTAATCAAACTATAACGCACTTGTATGTTAAAGTGATACTAGCTGTAAAACCTGCCGGCTGCGGTGGCCGAGGAGACTAAGGCGCTCCAGTCACGGTCTGCACGGCCACTACGGTCGGGGGTTCGAATCCCCCCTCGGGCATGGATATTTGTGCCGTCCTAGTTCGTAAGTAGTTCATGAGTAGTTTGTAAGTTTAGGGACTGATAACCCCGTAGTTAAGTCCCATAGACTTTACAAACATTTGAACATTTTTTTTTTTTTTTTTTTTTTTAGCTGTAAAACCCGGCATTACCCGGGTATATATTTTCCTAGTCAGTATAGCGGTAACGAGACGCGTGTATTTTATGCACTGTTTGTACGTATTTCCTTTCTTCCTCTTTTCATCCATCTTCACCTCTCCTAATCTACGACCATCTCATCCTTAACCTCCTTTCTATTTCCCCCGTTTGCCTTTCCAAGTTACTCTCTCTCTCTCTCTCTCTCTCTCTCTCTCTCTCTCCTCACTCTGTTTGCGTCTTATCCTATCTCTCTGTCAGTCTCTTCATCACGTGTCTCTTCCTACCCGCTCTATGTTTGCTTATCTCCTCGTCTTCCATATCTTTCTGTTTCATCTCCTGAACTATGTGTCGTAGATAGATTTTAACCCCACAGCGATTGTTGTCTGATAGTAAAAAATACGTGTACCAAGTTTAGTTGAAATCTGTCCATTATTTTAGAAGGCTATGTGGAAAAACAGCGTATGATATAGCTGCTATTCGGAAATTTCATGGTTTATAACGTCGTATATCCTGAAATATGTGTCGTACTATGATGTAAATTTGAAGGTACATTCAGTGGTAATGCGCGTAATATTTGCAAAATATGTGGTGAATGGTTTTAGTAATACAGACGTAACTCGAAGCCTCATGCGTCTGATGCTGTTTTTCATGAGAAAATTATTTATGACTTCATATTACCGCGAGAGACCACGTACACCGACTGCCGGCGTGGCGCAGGGGATAGCGTCACCGACTGCGGTGCTGAAGGTCGCCGGCAAAAACTTATATCTTTGTAATTAACAATTCCAGAATGTTCTACATCTTTCTTATGTCCACTTGTAAATTCTACTTGTTTCTTATGTTAACTGTTCTTCTAATTTCTGGTACATTCTGTCTGTGTATAAATAGTAGAGCACTCTGCCCGAGAGGCAGTCAGTGCTGCGTGTATGTTACGTTCGTAATAAACCAGCTTTCGGTGTAAGTGCTGTGTTCAGTTGACAACCCGGCCTTCGAAGTCAACCTGCTTCAATTTCAATGCGACAATATCTCATGAGCTGTATGTCAAAGTGTCACATAATATAGAATGAACATTCAGTGGTATGTATGTGTACTATCTGTGAAAGGTCTCGCGAATACAAATTACATTGTAAAAGTAATAACTTGTAACGCTATGCCAAATGCCGTAGATATACATCATGAGCCTTGGGAAAAGTAATAAGCTATAAACTTTTTTCCTTTCATCATTTTGTTGGGTTATCCGCGAGAAAAAGTTTCGTGAGAATTTGAAATCATGTTCAAAGTTTATCGCAAGTCGCTAAGTGCTTTCATTCTCTTTTTAGTTGACGAATAAATTCACGCTATTACGCGCTTCAAGATGGGACAGTTTTCATAGCTTATGACGTGATATCGTATGAACTGTGTATTCCACGATAGCAAAATGATCTCTAACCTAAAAGAATATTTGTACCAAATTTGGTTCAGTGGTGCGACAATATTCTACATCTGCTCCTAAACTAATGGTGCGATTGGCTCCTTTAGTTCAGGAGCAGATGCAGAAATATGTCACATCATTCGGCCGTTTTTCACGATGCCATTTTTTATAACATCATATCTCCTGTCCTAGGTGCCTGACAGTAAGAAATGTGTCTACCAAGCTGGGTTGAAATCAGTCCAGTAGTTTAGGAGGATGTGTGCACACAGCAGTGTATGTGTGCACATACAGCCAATTTTATAAGATTGTCTTCCTGTCCCCAAACTTGCCTCCTTTCTACGTGATAGTTTTATTTATTTATTCCTTATTAGTGAACACGGAGGTGATTTACAAGGAGCCATTATGTTCCAAAGTCGTGCGTTGCATATCGAAAAATCGTATGCGAGTCCAGATCACGTCTCACGTGATCTGCGCTGCGAGCCATGTTTTCGAATGTCTGACTGTGGAAGCGGCGAATTTGGATGTTTTCTTTGTTGCCAAGATTGATTCAATAATATTATTAAATTTAAATTTCAGAGTGGAAATTTATCAATGATTCAACTACATTATTGCTCTTCTCAATAAAAGGAAGTACAGGATTTGCTGACTGGAATGAACAGTTTAACTAGTATAGGTTAGTGATTGAGCGCAGACCGAAATAGAATAAGTACCATAAATCAGTTTAGTGCCAAATTTAACGTTGAAAATACATGTAGTCGAAGTTAAGAACTTCTGAAACTTTCGAAACAATATCACACATAGCAAACGAAGGAAGGAGGTCTTTAAGATTAGAATAATACAGGCAGGTGGGGTACTCCTCAACTACATATATCTACTGATATTAGACATAGACCTTAATTTCAGGAACAAACATCTGTACATTTGGAACACATCAGTATACAGAAGTGACTTACGGTACGGCGAAGCCGGTATGCCGCGGTGGAAAGGCCGAGTGTTCTAAGGTGTCTTGCTGTGGAGCGTGCAGTTGCTTGCCGTTGGAGGTTCGTGTCCTCCCTCGGGCATGGGTTTGTGTTGTACTTAGTTTAAGTAGTTTGTAATCCTAGGGACTAATAATCAAAGAAGTGAAGTCCCAAACATTTGAACAATTGGAGCCGGTGAAAAAGATAATTGAAGAGTTTGCGACATGGTGAGACAGAAGAACCTTATATTGCGTGGATTCTCCACAGAATCACCGAAGAAAGCAGCATATGGAGAACATGGACGGAGAAAGGAACACTATGATAGCACCTGTGTTAAGTCCTCATGGAACAACTTCACGGTAAAGACCGAGAGAAAAAAGCTGGAATACAACCAACAAATAACTGAGGATGTATGGTGCAATAGTAACTCTGAAGTAAAGAATTTGACACAGTAGGGGAATTGCTGGCGAGTCGCATCAAATCAGTGCGAAGAAACAAAAAGAATAAATAAATAAAAAGATCGCTAAGGTTAGACTTAAGATGGAAAGATTGAAACAATGACGATTCCAAATGTAGTAGCAACTCCGTCCGGCACCGATCTTTTCTGTCCTCGCAAGTCTTCGGAAAAAATGTGGCTAGGAACTGGTCGCTGAAGCACAACATGAACATGCGGTTGTCATTGACGGCTTAATCAAAAAACAAAAACATGAAGGGGTTACCCCACTAAATGAGGAAAAGTGCTACACTAACAACGCAACCTAAAATTTCTAATTAAAATATTGTAGGGGCTATCACACTATGCGATACTGGAAAAGAAAGAGAAGTAAATGGATCTTGAAGACAGATATTAAGCCTGGTCGTTGACACTCTAAATTAGAAGCAATAATGAAAACAACTCCAAATTTCACATTCTGCTTCAATGTTGTATTATTATTTCATAGCATTTTACCAGCTAACTTCCAAGATAAGCTACTTAAAAAGAGCCACGCCGGAATGGCCGTGTGGTCTGGAGCGCCACGTCTCTGATCGCGCGGCCCATGGCGTAGGAGGTTCGAGTCCTTCTTCGGACATGGATGTGCGTGTTGTTCTTAGTACAAGTTAATTAACTAGTTTGTAAGACTAGGGACCGATGACCACAGAAGTTTGGTCCCTTAGGATTACAAAACCTTGAATATTTTATGAATTAAAAAATAAAATTTCCAATGTAAAAAATCATATCAATGACATTGAATTATTAGATCATTTTGATGAAGTGTATTAATGCATTAATTTGAGTTTTTATAACATTGCAATGAATGAAAAACGAAATTTCATATTACGGAGAAACCAAATGAGAAGCCTAAGAAGTCATGTCTAGATAAGCATTGGATCCTGTGCGAATCATTGATCACGCCTTTAGTAAAGTTTTTGAGTTGTTGTCTGTAGTTGCTAGCCGAGTTTTGCCACACTTGTATATCAGATTTATATAACGATCAAAGAACGACCTGAAACCAGCGGTAATTCAAAAATGTTCAAATGTTTGTTAAGCTTAAGGGACTTAACTACGGGGTCATCAGTCCCTAAACTTACAAACTACTTACGAACTAGGTCGGCACAAATATCCATGCCCGAGGGGAGATTCGAACCCCCGACCGTAGTGGGCGTGCAGACCGTGACTGGAGCGCCTCAGTGCCCTCGGCCACCGCGGCCGGCCCAGCGGTAATTACTGACTCATTTACATTGACGTACATGCAAGTAAGATGAATGATGACAAATCCAAGGACATGATTAAAAACGTCGTTTAAGGCAGGCGAGGTAGACATTGAGAACGCAGCAGGGTAAGAAGACGAATGCAGACAAAAAACGTGAGCAATGTAACAGCGCTATAGTATACCGTAAAAAGGATCGATGAATAATTTAGATTAGGCACGATAAGAAGACTTTGGGCTCTAATGCTGATAGATGTGAGTCGCTTGCTTACGGAACGTAATACTATTACGCCGATGACTGAATGCACCTGTGACTACTGCATTACGCAGTTACACTGTCACTCAAGTTCTGAAGGGGGGTACTAGAGTGACTGCACTAGAACAGGAGAAACACAGGGCTGAACAAAATAATAGTTATGACCACAATGTACTACACTACATCTTGTTTCAAGATGGCAGCACTACGTACATGTTAATACGGACGTAAGGTAACTCCAAAGATTTCCAAGGTCGATTGTGCACTGCGGTCGCGTCGCAGAGATAGCACATATCTAATGGTGTCAACTTAAAACAACGTGTAGTGTAATGAATAATTATTATTTTGTTTAGCCCTGTATTTTCGCCTGTTCTAGTGCAGTCACTCTACTCTAGTACCGCCTTTCAGAACTTGAATGACTGTGTGACTGCGTAATGCAGTTGTCACAGGTGCATTCAGTCATCGGCGTGATAGTATTACGTTCCGTAAGCAAGAGACTCACATCTATCAGCATTAGAGCTCAAAGTCTTTTTTATCGTGCTTATTCTAAATGATTCATTCTCCTTCAATACTGACTCCTGCCCACACCATTCGTCCACCACCACGAAATGGTGATGTTTCCTACACATAAGCAGCATTGTTCCTAGTTCCACGTTCTCTCTAGATGAGGGAACGACGATTGTTCGACTGAACACAAAATCTTGATTCATCTGTGAACAAAACAAGGCACCATTCGTTACGATTCAAATCCTGATTTCCCTCCACCCAGTATCTGCGGGTAAACACACCATAGGCCTCCGCGCGTAGAGGCCACATTCCCGTCACACTGTGGTTGCCTGGCACTACCTGATCACTAGAAAACGTAAACCCAACTGCTTGTGTAACTCGTCAGGGTAACCCCCAGTCAACGCAAACACCCTCTGCAGCAAGTTTCTGTTGTTACCACTACCACGGTTGCCGTAATGATGATGTCTCCACTCCTTAGACCCGACAGGAAAACGTCGAACCATTTTATTCATTCTGCTGATGACAATATTTCAGAACCTAGATATTTCATATGATCCCCCTAATTATTTTTACCAGTGTATTTAGTTAACTAGCTTCAACTCGCAGCTCCACCCGCGTGTTGGTTGATTGTGATAGATAATGAGCGAAAAGTCAATTAGATTTTTTAAAGAGATGTATTATAATAAATTTCTTTTTTAGTGCTTTATTTATTTATTCTTATATTTCCTTATTCGTATACTTATCCCTACCGAGAAAGAGCTGAAGACATTGTAGCACGCATAGAACAAAGATATGGTCTGTGGCATCACGTTCCGCTGTATGTAACCTCCTTGCTATAGAGTCGTAAACGTCATCGCTGGCTTCAGTCGGTTTTTTTAATATTTTTTTTAATTATATATATATAATCTAACATTTGACGCCTTTCAACCACCATATTTTCCACCCCCTTATAGCTATCGGCATGGAACTGCTATGGCGTTCAACTGGAGACTTCAGACAACAATTACACACAGACCATTCGTTTGCGTTCTGTAGTTTTCGCTGCAGAACGAAATATTAACACACACTCACGTTGAATTTTATATACAGCGCTAACTTTCCATCCCAATATACTCCACCCTTTTATTATTATCAACCCTCAAACAACAATGCAACCAATAAAACCATTTTCAAAGAGTTAATATAATTTTCAAAGAGTAATTACTGTTCCGCATTTCGCGTTATATTCTTCAAATTATTAATGTCTATCAGATCGCTTTAAAACCTTCCTCAGGTATAAATTAGTAACTGTACAAATATTTAAGAGTCTGCGTCTTGTCGTTCGGACGTGATAAGCGTATACCGAACAGACATTCACATTTATAGATATAGATATGTATGCTGAAAGAGAGAAACGAGCTATGTTGAGTGAGGACATTCCAGACTAGTTCGCTACGCCGCTATGCGGCACGTATGTACCTGAGCGGGCAAGAAGGGAATAGTCGCAACATACCTGTCGTGCCGTGAGTGGCTTGTTAACGTCTGGAGCAACGCTCAGCCGACCACTCTCCTGTTGGTGAAAAGTCTTAACGGAGCACTGAAGGAATGTCATAGCACTGTTACACAAAACACCAGTTATGAAATATTGACAAATCCTGTTTCCTTTCGATTGGAATTTTGCTGGCTCCCTGGCCGGGAGTGTTGGCTCACTCCTGTAATCAAATGTTCAAATCTCTATAAATATATCGGACCAAACTGCGTGGTCATCAGTCCGTAGCTTACAAACTACTTAAACCTAGGTAAACTAACCTACTGACAAACACACACACCAATGCCCCAGGAAGGACTCGAACCTCCACGGCGAGCAACCGCGCGCTCCGCAGCGAGTTGCTTTAGACCGCTCGGCTACTCCACCGCGGCGCTCCTGTAATCCAAGCGACTGGGAGGCTGTTGTGTGGGAGAAATCTGCGGTTCATCTGCGGGTTCGATCACTTCATGAGCTCAGGAACGTCCGAGGGGCCTTCATCGTGCTCTGCAGCAACGTCCGGTGGCAGTGGGGAAGATTTCGGTAGAAGGCGCTTCCGAAGTCAAGAAGACACTCCTGCGGAAAGAGGATCAAGTTTTCCAGAGTTTCGGCACCATTTTGTATTTCATACACTCAACGGACAGGACACACGCATGTACTTTCTACAACTTTATTTACGTTAGTCAAAGATATACATATAGATATACAGAGATGAAAGACTTTATTAATCCGTAACAAGAAAGAAGAAAGAGCATCATTCTTCTCATTAGTTTCATATGGCTGTCCACGAATTCCCCTACAATTACATCACTACTCTGCATTTCACATTCAAGTTCTTGGTAGAGTCACTCTTAGACTCTTCCTTGACCGTTTCACTCTCCAGTATCATGTGGGACAAATGAAGATAAATTTTTCAGTGCGAGTTCTGATTTCTCTTATTTTATTTTGTTGTTAATTTTTCCCTGCAACATATTTTTAATATTCGAATGCGAAAGTCAGAATTAATATCGGAAAGTCTCACCAAAGAAAAATATTTATTTTAGTTACTGTCTCCAAGTTCAAATATCACATGCATGGCGATAATACAAAACAGGTAGCTCTAGTTAGAACTTCAGTTGAATTTTCCTGTTAAAGATCCCACACAGCGCAGCAATACTCTAGCAGACGTCGGACAAACATAATGTAGGCAGTGCACCGTTCTACCTTCTGACTGACAGTGAAAATAAAACGATGGTTATGGTTCGTTTTCCTCACAAACTCTTACGCGCGATACTTTCAGTTAAATTATTCATAACAGGAATTTTAAGAAATTATTGGTTCAAAAAAGAAAATCTGTGTCAATATCATTATTTCAGATAAACGGTTACATCGAACATCTTCAATTATATATATATATATATATATATATATATATATATATATATATATATATATATGTTTTTTTTCCTACAATTTTTGTCCTTTAAACTCCATCTAGTAGCGTGGAAGCTATTCCATGATGGTTTAACCCGTATCATGATGGTAGACGAATGGTGTGGTCAGGAGCCAGTATTGACGGACGTAAGGACAGCTACGTCGATCAGAATGGCACTTTGACTGCCCAAAGGTAGAGAGACGAGATCCATCGACCTTTCGTTATGCTCTTCGCTGGTGCCATAGGAGATGGGATCCTTCTGGTGGACGATAACGCTCGTCCCCATAGAGCTGCACTGGTGGACAACATGCTGGAAGCGGAGGGAATTGAAGAATGGACCCGATTGAGCAAGTCTGGGAAGAACTTGGCAGACGCATTGCAGCACGACCAGCACCTCCCACAACGGTTGCAGAGCTGGATATTGCACTTATGGGTGAATGGCCAAATAACCCTTAAGAGCTGATTGATAACCACGTCCTGTCAGTACCACGCAGGTCTGCAACTGTACTGGCGTCCGAGGTGATCGCACACCATAAGAGGACTACGAGAAGGATTTTTCACTTTTATGATAGCCCCATGGTGACTCGCTCTAAGTAAAAGACATCTAAACCTCGAGCAAGGAGCTGAGGCAGCAAACTGTCCTACTGTATCACACAAAGATTACAATTGTAGCCAGTATCTGTATAAAATACATAACCATATGTATATTGTGTATGATATCTCACCTCATCCCTTAACTGTTTTGAACAGTGTATTTTGGGTACAACAAGCCTGCCAGAACACACACACACACTAAGCACACTGCTGACAGCACCGTGTATAAAGTGGTAGCTTTTATCTTTTCGCTGGGTTCATATTGCTTCTGTCGCTGTTGTAGGCTACATTGAGAGTGTTACCTGTATGTAACGAGTGCTTACTTACTTCATTGATTCGTTTTACGTTATACATGGGGTGGATTAGTAAGGAATTTATTTACTTATTTTTTTTATGTAGGCTTTTCACATATTCCTCTCCTTGCCAAATCTGTGCTGAACCCTTCATAATTTATCTCGTCAGGTCACCAAATTCCAGCATTCTGTAACGCTCCATATCAAACAGCTTCATTCTCTTCTCCTCATTCCCCGAAGATCATTCACTTCCCGACGAACATTAATATGTAGCCATTAGAAGAAGACCACAATGTTCAAGAAAAATAAACTGTATCAATCTAAAAGTAAACTTTAATTAAAAATTTTAACATATTCGTTAAACTCCAAAGTAAATTGTATTGAAAGTAGAGTTCTAATAGTAACTTCTTATAGACTATTAAATTATGTTTGCAGCAATTTAATTTTGCAACTTCCATCTTTTATGTTCGGTAATCCGAGGGCTAACAATGTTGCTCAAAACTACACAAATATCACCACTTACTTTTATTCTATTCCTGGTTTCTTTTAAGCAGGAAGTCTTTGTTTACCTAAATAAGTCGTAGAAAAATCCTAGATAACGGAAAGCGATTTCCGGAATGTCATTACAAGAGTTTGCCTTTTTGCAACAATCTACCCAGTTTCCGTCATCTTGGAATTCAATAAGCATTCACAGCAGTAGAAGACAAACGAATATATGTCAAATGGTACCGATGTTATTCACTTTTGCCATCACCAATGAATCTGTCAAACTACCATGATCATATAAGTATGATTTAATTTTTTAAAATGAATCTTTCGCGGAGTATATTTTAGCTGTTGCCAATCACTTGTGGTCCGCGGAACACAGGTTCGAAAGCACGGTCTTACGGTAAAGTATAAGACGTTTTCATTAGCATCTATTTGAATTTTGATACTATGCATACATATGCACCCTTACATGAAACGCCTTTCTGTAAACATATTCCAAATGTTTTCGCTCTCATCCACCTGCTCAGTATTTGTTTCTACACTATTTTGAGTTACGAAAATACAGCTCTGTATTGAGTTGTATTACGTAGATAATAATCAGTTTTGTTATCTCTGTTGTATCTTTACAGATGTCGGTTCCTTCAGCACTGTTATTATTATTATTATTATTATTATTATTATTATTATTAGGTTTTTCGTGTCAAACCTAATTATTTAATACATAGATGTAATGTTTCATTATACAGTTAATCTATGTAGCGTCTTCGCCGACTGTTCAGAGAAATCTGCCACTTCGCTACATTCGTCAGCACCCAGCTGATCTGTAGTTAGGCCATCAACAACCTCAGTTCTAATAAAGTTTTATTACCATGTATGTCGCCTTGTACAGGGGAAGATGTTTTAAAACCCGGAGAACGGATGTTTAAGTGAAGGAGTAATTCTGCTGTGCTGCTACGCCTTCGTTATGAAAATGCTCACTGACAGCTTTTATCACCCACATATGAAAAAGAAAGTAGTCAACCAATGTCACTTTCTTTTTTCTCACTGATAACGCGACCCACGTTTCGTTCTGTAGCTTTCACTGTGTTTCCTCTGTGTATTTCTAAAGCTGTATACTACACAATATGTGGGCACTTTATATGTATCATGTACACCGTATGCAAGACGTAAGAAGGAGAGTAAGTTTCGTGAGATGTGTTACTGCTAAGTAACGTATCTAAATAAATAAATAGTGACATTTCGGGTGTTGTTGTGAGTCGTTATTGTAATCTGTGCACAATATTCTTCATTCTCCTTAAAGCGATGGGAAGCTTCCGTTCTTGGATGTCGTGGTGTACATGAAACATGATGGTACTCTGGGACACATTGTTCACCAGAAACCTACACATACAGATCTGTACCTGAATGCACGGTGCCGCCATCCACCACACCAACGCAGTGGCGTCCTAAAGGCTCTAGAACGCAGAGCTTATGCGGTTTCCGATGCAGATAGTCTACACAGGAACTATCACACTTGGCTTCTGTGTTTAAGGAAAATGGATACTCCGAGAAGCAGATTCTTCAAGCTATGAAGTTTGGACCATCCAGTGAAGTTCATGAAGAGGACAGAGCAGTTGCTTTTATTCCTTATAGAGGGGGCATATCTCACAAGATTAGCAGAATCCTAAGGAAATTTAACATCCAGAGTGTGTTCCGTCCATCACCCAAGAGTAAGGCACTTCTAGGATCCGTTAAAGACAACTTGGGCCTTAAAAACAGGGTGTGTACAGGATTCCATGCGAGTGTGGGAAGGCTTACATTGGCAGGTCGATCCGCACAGTTCATGACAGATGTGTAGAACCGCCGTCACATCAGGCTCCTACAGCCCAAAAAATCAGGAGTGGCGGAGCGTTTTTTAAACGAGGGACATAGGATGTTGTTCGATGAGACTCGTATGGTGGCCAGAACGTCCGGTTTTTGGGACAATGTTTACAAGGAGTCGACTGAAATTAGGTTGTCAGACAATTTGATCAATAGAGACAAGGGTTCTCCGTTTAGCAGGGCGTTGAACCCGGTTTTATTGGACATGAAAAAACATGGTTCTCTTATGCAACCCACCAGAGTGCGCCTTACACCACACAGGGTTACCATACGTCCTCTTTTTCCCGGGCACGTCCTCTTTTTGATACAAGAAAATGTGTCAGGCCGGAATTTATAAAATTTTACAAAACGTTCTCTTTTTTGGGTTCCGAGAGAGAATTTTGTGTGGTTTTTCTTTTTTTTTTTTTTTTTTTTCCTCATTGGTGACAACGGGTTCTTTCGGACTGCAGGTCAAAACTGTTCGCAAGTATCACGCACATACAAAGAGTGAAACTGCCGTTCACAATTTCGCAGTCTGCACGGATCTGACAGTTGCAAGCGATTCCGAACTTCTCTCCGCAGGAACCCGCTTGTCTATCCTGTATTCAACCAGTGTATTCTGTTTCTGTATTATATTCTTTGGCGTTGCTTTTGATCTGCTTTGTGGTTTAGGTTAAAGCTGTATTGTTTGTTCGAGAACGTAGGTAGCCTTTTGCTTCAAAATAAATAACCAACTTAAATACAAATACGTAATGCCTAAAAGAAAGTCAGTGTTAAATATGTGCTCCTGGAGAAATACAAATCACATTTAAGTGAATGAGCAAACTGATGTAAGAACTAATGATACATTGTGCTTTGGTCAGTTTTGTAATTTTATAAAATTTTTGAAAGATTATCAAAAGAAACTGAAGTGCTGTACACATTTCCGTCATCTAGTGTAGTTAGTTATTCTGAACTTCTTTTTTCTATACCTAATCATAATGGCAACACAGAACGTGTGTTTTCTCTTGTGAACACACAATGGACAAAAGACAGGAATAGATTTAAAATAGAATATATAAAAGCTATTGTATGTGTACAGTATAATTTCAAACATTTGAAATGCCTAAGCTACGATCAGTACTTGCTAAAAAAGAAAAACTCTTGAGAGAGACTTCGTCACCCTCCAAATATAGTTGGTTCAAAAGTGAATGAGACAATTTAGAGTAGTAATGAATAAACTGTCAAGTTTCATAATATTTCGTTTGCCGATAACCACACTGGGTTACTTTTTAGTTTGTAGTAGTTTTACGTGGTTCATTAATAAAGTTGTAAATTACATTATATTAAAAATAAAAGTCCTCTTTTTATGTGAGCTGTCCTCTATTTTGGTGATGAATATATGGTAACCCTACATATATAGGACGGCGTCTCAGTTTTCTAGTTTTCAAAATGAAATGCCAAGATCGCACATTAATAATTTATTCAATGAGGACCGGTTTCGGTGAACTGTGTCACCATCATCTCGTCACATATATATTTTACAAGATTGTCATCTTGCTAAAAATGGGTATAAAATAATAAGTGCAACATTGCAGTTAGTCACTATATAAAAAATACACAAGTGAAAAACATGACAGCTTACGAAATACTCAAAAGCGGCAGTCATTGAATAAATTATTAATGTGCGATCTTAGCATTTCATTTTGAAAACTATAAAACGATCAGATCGTCTCCAAACCCTACTATGTCAGGTAATCTTAACACAATTTTGAAATGTTTCTTCTGATGTGGCTGATGAAAGAGCATCTCAAATACTGAATAATAAAGTAAAATAAAGACTTTTGAGTATCTACACCTCTAATTCTAATTTGTTGACAATTCCTGATCGAGCATGCAATAAGTGAAAAAAAAAAAAAAAAAAAAAAACAATAGTAACGTCCAAAGTTTTTTCACTTGTTAAATGTCTGTGTTTTTCGCAACAAATATTTACGTATTTCATTTTGGCAACAACGAAAGTTATTAGCGGTACGTTATTTCGGTGGGGAATGCTATTGTGACAGCCGACCTTGGCGCATTTTTTATTTCAGTATTTTGTTGTCACTTCCGGCTTTGTATTCCAAACCACCAAACTGTACATCCAGCCCATTTGACAGCAATTTTACATGTATGTGTACTTTATTCGCGTAATAGACACCAGATAAATGTGTACTAGAGCGCGCGCCACGTAACTTGGCGGGTGAGGTCTGGATGCGCAGAAGCACAGGTAGGCCTACGTCACGTCACGTGACCTGCTGGCCAATAGCCGTCAGTCAGCCGTTGCGCGCGGTCGAGTTCGTGTCGACTGTGCGGAGCGACAACTGGTTCTGGCATTCTGCGTTGTGTTGTTTTGCGAGTTATTTCGGAGCATTCAGTTGACTACGAGTAGCAACAGCAAATCTCGACCTGTATTACACAAACAGGCAAGATAAATATTGTTTCGCGTATATCAGTTCCTTAGGCGGGAGTCGGAAGCGACTGATCACAAAGCCTCTGCTTATAACCACGTTAAAAATTATTTTGTGGCAGTTAAGCTTGTATTGTATAACTTTCTACTATGTGTTCTTCCCTGGCAAAGGAACTGTAACACGATTTTTGTTCTTACTTATGCTGTTTCGTTGTGGATTTTGTTTAAAGCTTGTCTCCCGGCTTCAACAGCTTTGACGATTTTGTTATGAACTCTATTAATGTTGAGTATTATCCGTTTCCTGACTGTGCCTCGACGATCGTCTTTGCTGTGTGTAGCAAGCAATCCTCATTATTTTATTGTTATTACAACCTGAATTTTGCACTGTAAAATCTCTTTGTTTTATTTATGCTAGTGTGACATCTATTTTCACTTTTGAAAAAATTGTACGAAAATCGCTAGACAAAAATGTTTTACAAAAGCTTTTATTCATGGCCGATTTCGACAGTTCTTGGTTGCCATCATCTGATCTTTATTGCATGGATTTCAGTATTTTTCATTTACCTCTACAGAATCAATTTTACAAAAAATAAATGAGGAAATCTGAAACACATTGCTTTGATCAGTAAGTACTTGCTTGATGGGCATCAGTACGAAGACTGAATATGTGTCGTTTGTAACGTTTTTAGATAGTCTCCTTGTCTCGTACAATGTCAAACATATACAATTATTCTATCATTTCATATGATATGTCACTTAAGCTTCGAAAAATCTAGGTTTAGAGATACAATTAAGGGAAAATGTAAAATTTGTCAATTTCTAATTTATAACTTTTTTATCTTCACAAATTTACTTTGAATTCGTAATATGTCGTGAACGTGTAATGTGGTTCTTTAGTGATAATGGATAGAGTGATCTCCCTAGAAGAACTGTGTATATAATTTACAGGTATTTCGTGTTAATCGACTGAGTTACGAAATGAATTTCTGTGCCGCTCAGAAAATTATGCCCTGCCTTGTAAACATGATAGGTACAAGAGAAAGAGACTCATAAATACTGTACCACAGTTTTCCCAACAATCAAACGAGCGTTGTTTTTCTGCATTACACTTTTTATGCAGCCGTGTGTGTTCAAGACTCGCAGCTTGACATTTCCTTGCGCTTGTATGCGGCCGTAACTTTAAACATAAGCGGCAGTCAGCAGTTGACTGCGGAATGGAACAGCGCGCAGCTAACGCACAGTGCGGCTACGCTGCGACAGCTGGTCCCCCCACCACTACACAACTACCTGCGCAGAAGAGCCAGTCCACCCGCCAAGTTACGTGGCGCGCTCTAGACTTATGAAAGCAGTTGCAACACATTAACAACAGGTGTCAATCCATGATCGTGATAGTTTGTTATAAGAATTACTGTTCATTGTGAAAGTTTTGCAGGACGTTTATCCCATGTACGGGGTGACACAGATAACGTAAATGTTTGAAATGAATGGTGGAAGCCATGCGCAGTTGGTTGCACTGTGGGTTCATAACTGTTAGCGAGTCAACAGGCCGTCATTTCTGGAATCGTGCATCAGTGCAACGGACAACAGCGTGCTTTAGCCATAAAAATGTTTTATTAAATCAATGCCAGTTTGGTAGCGGCGCTGAGGGAATTTCGACGGTTTTATAATTTGGGTTGTTTGGATTTCTGTAGAATCGCACGATAAAATGGTGGCTTCAGAACTCTGAAGAGACTGGAGTTGACCTCAAGACAAAACCAACAGGACGACAAAGAACTGTGCGTCCTCCAACGACATTGATGTTGTACGCGAGTCTGTCTTATGGAGCCAACGGTGTTCAATTCGTAAGCAAGCGGCAGTGGTTGTTGTCCTTAGAAACATTTTAAGCAGTTTGCAATTCTAGGGACCGAACGCCGCTGCAGTTTGTTCCCATAGCTTTACAAACGTTTGAAACCATTTCCGCGCGCCTTTCCGTGGCTTGTACTGATATTCCGCGAAATGGAGAGTGTCTTAACTTTACCATCTCTGATGACTGATAAGCCCGGCAAAATTTTAATAACTTTAGTGCCAAATTGCAAGCCTAATTTAAGTTGTAACTTTCCTTTTATTAGGTTTCTGATACTTTTATTTCGATACACTCCACTGTGTTTTTCTCGGAACTTTCACCGACTCTGATGGACTGAGTTTCGTTTCATTATTATATTCGAGCCGGTGCTCAGTGATAAGTGATTTCCTTTGTGATTCTAACTGTATCGATTTTGGTTTTGATGATTTGAGTTCCTTCAGAACACCACTGGTAGGTGTTATAGTACACGCAGACAACAATAATGATGTTGTACACGACTTACATTTCTATGTCGATTCTAAGAATAACATAGAGAAGGAAATGATGACACTTGTCAGTGTGTCAGATTTGCCATTAACTATATAGCCTTCCGAATCGACAAGTGTGGACTTCCACTAAAACGTATTCAAATGTTGTCACATCTCCACTGACTGAGAAAATGTGACGGTATAGTGAGGCACAGGTGTGTTGTTTGCGCACCTGTACCAGCTGCAATTGGTAAGTGAGACCTTCGCCACGTGGTTTGCAAGTGATTTAAGTGACAGGCAACATCGCCGTGAGCTGACACTGTTCGCACGTGGTACGGTGGTCTGGATAGGAATTTCGAGTTCGGCAAGGGTGCAGGAATTGGCCTCCAAACGATCAACCGTGTCCGTGGTGTATTGTGAATGATTCACTGAGACAGTTCCATTCCACACGAGACGAAACACCATTCATTCACCCACTCCCGATGACCGTGACCGGCGACATCTGGGACGGAGATTTAGGGAAATCACAGAGAACCTAAATGTGGATGGCCCGAGGTGGATTTCAACCACCTCCTAAGTGCAATTTCAATGTCTTTACACCTGCACCTCCTCGTTGGATCTAAACAACAGTTGCAACGGTGCAATACGCCACGGCTCATTTCAACACGTGTTAATACGTCTTTCAATGGCCACCCCAACGAACCATGGATTGTATAAGGCAATCCCCATCGGGGATTCGATTCCCCCCTCGGGCCTGGTTGTTTGTGTTGTCTTTAGTATCAGGTAGTTCATAATTAGTTCGTAAGTTTAGGGACTGATGACCCCGCAGCTAAGTCCCTTAAGCTTAACAAACATCTGAACATTTGTATGGGGCATGGAAACTGGTAACATCTACGGGTTCCAATGTTAATACAGCGACATCGGGGACAAGGCTTGCATTTGTTGCCAATCACCACGGATGGACACTGGAACAATAGCGGAATGGTCGGACGAATCACGCTTTCAATTGCATAACTACTGGGAGGCACCGTCTGAGGCACAGACCACATGAATGCATGGATCCCGCCTGCCAGAAGGTGTGTTTCAAGGCGGCGGTGACTCTGTTATGTTGTGGAGTGCGTATTCCTGCAATGGAATGAGCTCCCTAGTTCTTCTGAAAAGTGCTTTAATCCGTGGTTTCATGTTCTGTTTGGGGTCCACCTTCACCCACAGCCTTACAGTATGGAAACGTTTTAATGATGTTTAGATCCAGCTAGCCGGCCGCGGTGGTCGAGGGGACTGAGGCGCTCCAGTCACGGTTTGCACGGCCACTACGGTCGGGGGTTCGAGTCCCCACAGGGGCATGGATATTTGTGCCGTCCTTAGGATTAGCTAGTTGATAAGTAGTTTGTAAGTTTAGGGACTGATGACCCCGTAGTTAAGTCCTATAAGCTATACAAACATTTGAACATTTTTTAGATCCAGCTACGTGGTGCAGTGGTAAGGAAGACGGTGCATTTAGGAAGACGGTGGTTGAAATCTACCTTCCAGCTTTAGGTTCTCTGTGATTTCCCTAAATCAGAGAAGATGTGCAAAAGTGGAGCAGTGCCTACCGTAATACAAACTGTATGTAACTGTTCAGTGAAATTGCTGTCAGAAGCTTTTGAGACACTGCACAGTACATAAACGCACGCTGTAACTATTCACACATGTACAAAGCACGCCATATCTGGTAAAAACATGGCGTCCTGGGCTATCAGCCAATCAGGAGCGGTATCACGCATGGCCACTCTTTCCCTATACAGGCTCTGTACGTACCTCTCTGCCTTGCTTCGCGCGCCGGCCAATCAGAAGAAGAGAGCTCGCCAAGACAACCGGCGCACTGACAGACGTGACAGCAGTATAGCGGGGGACTCCAGTCTACGAGTGAGCTGAAGAGTACGGAGGAAATACAATGTACCAGACCTCTACGTCAGCATAACCCGGAACACTACTATCGACTGACGTATCATCAGAAATGTAATACCACAACCTAAAGTTGAGTACTCTGTCAAAATGTCCAAATGTTTGTAAATCTTTCGGACACACCTGCCGGGTTATTAGTCCGTAGCTTACAAACTACGGTAAACTAACCTAATATCAACACAAACACCCATGCCCAAGGGGCTTCCCCGACGGCAAACGACCGCGCGCACCGCAGCATGGCGCCGCAGTACACACGGTTAATCCGCCGCGGCGAGTATCCTGTCCATTCGTAATAAGAGTAAATGTGACTAATCACTTCTGTCAGTTGCAGAACTTGTCCACAATCCTTGCTATTCACGGCCCACCTCCCTTACTTACCGAGCACAGGGAGGTATTCTGAGGATACAAATGTTTTACACATATTACAGTTGCAGTAATTACGTCATTTAATTGTCTACATCTACATGGGATAATCTGCGAATCACATTTAGGTGCCTGGCAGAGGGTTCATCAAACCACCTTGGTACTATTTACCTCCCATTCCATTGCCGAATGGCGCGCGGGAAGAAAGAACACCTGAATCTCTACGTTCGAGCTCTGATTTCTCGTATTTTATTCTGATGATCATTTCTACCTATGTTAAATGGGAAACAATTTTCGCATTCGGAGGAGAATGTTGGCGATTTGAGTTTCGTAAGTAGCCCACGCCGCAGCGATAAACACCGTTGTTGTAATGATTCCCATCCCAGATCCTGTACCATTTCCGTAACGCTGTCTCCCCTGTATCGTAACAATACGAAACCAGCTGGCCTTCTTTGGACTCTTTCGATATCCTCCGTCAAACCCACCTGATAAGGATCCCACATTGGGCAGCTATACTCCAAAAAAGGACGGACAAGCGTAGCGTATGCAGTCTCTTTAGTAGTTCTGTTGCATCTTTTAAGGGTTCCGTCAATAAAACGCAGTCTCTGGTTTCCCTTTCCCACGACATTATCTACGTGTTCTTTCAAGTTTAAGTCTGAAGTAATAGTAATTCCTAGGTATTTAGTGGAGTTTACGGCCTTCACTTCTGATTGATTTATCTTGTGAACAGAGTTTAACAGATTTCTCTTCGTACTCATGTGGACGACTTCACACTTCTCATTATTCAAGCCGGCCGCGGTGGCCACGGGGACTGAGGCGCTTCAGCCACGGTCTGCACGGCCACTACGGTCGGGGGTTCGAATCCCCCCTCGGACATGGATATTTGTGCCGTCCTAGTTCGTAAGTAGTTCATAAGTAGTTTGTATGTTTAGGGACTAATGACCCCGTAGTTAAGTCCCATAAGCTTAAACATTTGAACATCATTATTCAAATTGCCAATTTTTACACCATAATGATATCTTATTCAGATTGTTCTGCAGTTGGTTTTGATCTTCAGATGATTTTACTAAACGGTAAATGACGGTGTCATATGAAAGCAACCTATAGAGCTACTCAGATTTTCTCCCAAATCGTTTATGTAAATAAGGAACAGCAGAGGACGAATAACACTACCCGGTGGAACGCCCGATATCACCTCTGTTTTAGTTTATGTCTTACCATCGATTACTACGAACTGTCTTCTCTCTGACAGGAAATCACCTATCCAGTCGCAAATTTGGGGCGATATACCATAACCAAGCAATTTGATTAAAAGCCGTTTGTGAGATAAGGTGTCAAAAGCCTTCTGTAAATCAAGAAATACGGAATCGATTTGCGAACCCTTGTCGATAGCACACATAAATTCGTGTGTGTAAAGAGCTAGTTATGTTTCGCATGAACGATAATTTCTAAATCCGTGTTGACCTTGGGTCAATAGCTCATTCTGTTCGAGATAATTCATAATATTTGAATGCAGAATATGTTCCAAAACTCTGCTGCAAATTGACGTCATTGAAGTAGGCCTGTAGTTTAGTGGGTTACTCCTACTGCCTTTCTTAGATATAGGTGTGACCTGTGCAACTTTCCAATCTTTTGGTACAGCTCCTTCTATGAGAGAGCGGTTGTATATGGCTGTTAAGTAAGGACCTATCCCTTCAGCATAATCAGGTAATGGGTATACAGTCCGGACCAGAGGACTTGTTGAGTGATTTTAGTTGCTTTACTACTTCTACGTTACTCATCATGGCCTCTGTTCGTTTATTTTAGATATATGCAAAAGGTAGGTAGTATGTTTAAAATTTCTTAATTAGGAAAATGGGAAATCAAACCATTGACATCAAATGACAATAGTAAATAGTTTAAAACTTGGCGGGACCTGTATGCAAGGACGGATTTGGGGGGGAGGGGGGGGGTTGGACAGTGGCACGTGCCCCTCTCCAGGAAAAGAGAGAGAGAGAGAGAGAGAGAGGGAGGGAGAACATCACAGAATAAGAATAATTAACTTTTTACTTACAGACAACATGTAACTGTGAGTTTGAAAAGGCAAAATCTCTGTAATTAACATAACGTAAATTAACTTTTTGTCTTGTGCTTCCTTTTAATTGCTTCTTGCTCCTTTTTGTCAGTAATTTACGATAAAACTATATAGAAATAGTTTATTGTTTTGTGATTGCTTGGGAGATAAATGAGATATTATGTATATGGTGTCGCACAAGTCTAAAGTGCGCGCCACGTACTTTCGCCGCGCGCCGCCATGCACGCACGGCGCGGCGTTCTTACGACGTCAGCCACGAGCGCACTCTGCTGCAACTCCGCTCGTGGCCACGACTGCTGCATCGCCCACTTAGGAATCAGATAGGCACCAGTTAAGACTTGGCTATCGGATAGGCACTAGGAATCATCAGTAGGCAGGCCTCTAAATAGCTAATGTATCAGCGTTCTGCAGTCATAAAAGTTGTGAAAGATAAATATTGTAATCTTTCTTCGAAATATATCTCTTATACTAATCTAGCTTAGTGTTTCTAGTTTCTGCTGTCCCACTGGCTGATCACCTCCGTACCTCCACACGCTTGCATCCTATTTTCCTATGTCGGTCTCTCTCTACTCGGCCACCGACACCCAGGACAACCGGCGGAAACGAGACACAAAAGTGGCGACAAGGCTGGGACAAAAAAAAATGTACACTTTATTTACACGTAAATAAGGTTAAAGATTTAACTATGTGAAAAAAATCGTGAGTTTCTAGTGCTGCGTTCAGGCTGGTGCTTTCAGGTGGCCACGGTGGAGCGGCTGGGCGCATTGAGGCGCCATGCTATAATGCACGAGACCGTTCCCCGTTGGGGGTTCGAATCCCCCTCGGTCATGGATGTTTGTGCCGTCTTTAGTATAAGCCAGTTCATAAGTAGTTTGTAAGTTTAGGGACTGATGACCCCATAATTAAGTCCCATAAGCTCTGAAAACTTCTCGCATTCTGCATTGAGGTGTTTTCGGTAATCAGCTTATCACTTTGGATTCTTTTGCGAGACACTGAGAAATAGTACTGCCACGCATTATAAACAGTTTCATTTGAAGCTACACGTTTCGATTTTCTAATTATTGAAGCAAATTAGAAATTTCAATGGCAGTTTTCCGCACATCAGATACAATAGATATTTATGATAGTAGAAATTCTTCTAGAAACATAATCCAGTGTAATTTTCTTGATTGGAAAAGTTTCTTGAACATTCATCACGTTTTGCGTAGTAACTTTACAAAGCACGAAGAAGAAATTGATTCAGTACAACGAGACATAGGAAATCTGATTTTAGGTTTTGAGGAAACATCAAACTTATCGCGACATATTTACTTGCTGTTTGATTGTCTTTCAGTGTATTGTTTGATAATGTAACAGATACACCAGATACATTATTGTTTGTACACGGGAAGTGACGATTCGTGCGCTGGCTGTTGGCAGCGGCAAGGCGTGTACCATGGCTGCCGGGAGGCGAGGAGAAATGAGCAGAAGGCAGCGTCGCAGTGTTGGAAACGTCACCCGTAACAATGTGGGCAGTAATGTTTCGTGTCTAGGGACAGCGCAACATTGACAGCGCTCCGAAATACATGAATGTCCTGCAACTACTGTAGATGTTTTCTGCTCCTGGCATCATTAGGTAAATCGTCTTCACTTGTCGATTTAATAAACTTCCATCTAACTACTAATGCACTTCTAGTTTCCGCGCATTATGGCGTCATTCTCAAGTTCCTATGATTACAAAAAATATGACAATGATTCAACCACATTATACTGTGAAACGTTTAAAAATTTACCACGACCAAAATGACATTCAAACCATGTGCTCCGCCCGGGAATGGCCGTGTGATCTGGGCGCAACGTCGCGGCGAATGCTGCTGTTCCCGCCAGGGGTTGAAGTCCTCCCTCTGGAACAGGGTGCATGCTGTCCTTAGAATGAGTTAAGGTCAGTAGTTTGCAAGACTAACATTTGAAGAATTTTTTAAATTTGTGAACCATACACCCTAGGTTTTTGTACAGTCACCATTCATTAATTTCGCACATTTAATATCGTAATCCTGAGGGCATCATTGTACAACACTTATTTTTCGACCGTATTGTACAGTTGTTTGAGTTTTCAAGTGGTCAGTCTTATAGTCCAATTATTCGAAACTTGTAAATATGTGGAGAAACTAATGCCAATTTCGATGGGTTCCTCTGTATAGGTATTCGCATATATCCATCTGGCCCAGCTGAGTAACAGTTATGACGATAAAGGATGAAACAAATGTGCTCACAGCTGGAAATAGGGCATCCAGATTCCGAATTCTCTGTTTTTTTTTTAAATTATTTTGTACATATTATAATTAAATATTATAATTATAATTAAGAATTATAGTTAAATTTAATCATTGCAATATTTTTGTATTCGTGGATACTTGAAAATAACGCCATTAAGCACAGAAACTAATAGTGCATTTATAGTACTAATAGTTAGACGGAAGTATATTAACCCTTTCGCTACGGTGAACTTTTGCAGAAGTCGGGAGCGAATGTGCTCCACAGCCGGTGGACTGCTGCAGCAGTCGAGTGCTGCCTGTGCCGCCCAGCCGGTGGACTGCTGTAGCCGGCCGCGGTGGCCGAGGTGACTGAGGCGCTCCAGTCACGGTCAGCACGGCCACTACGGTCGGGGGTTCGAATCCCCCCTCGGGCATGGATATTTGTGCCGTCCTAGTTTGTAAGTAGTTCATAAGTAGTTTGTAAGTTTAGGGACTGATGACCCCGTAGTTAAGTCCCATAAGCTTCACAAACATTTGAGCATTTTGACTGCTGTAGCAGTTCCGCCTCGCGTCATACATCGTAATGTAATGCTACTGAAGTGTAACGTAAAGCAATTGTAAATAAATATTATTTAACAAGCGAAATATGCGTTTATATTAATAACGACCACATCCCACCAGAGCTGTATCCAAAACTTGGATCTTTTAGAATTTACGAAAAAATTACGCAAACTATCTGAAAGAAGGAAGAAAACTGTTTCTATTACAAATGTATTTTCCCTAATAAATATGTAGTATGAAGCCGGCCGCCATTAAACACAGAAACTAATAGTGTATTTATAGTACTAATAGTTAGACGGAAGTATATTAAAAAGATTTTTCTAAGAAGCGACTGTGGCTTTGGAGCATATTCTGGGTGTTTACTAAATAAGTTACATATAAAATGTGTGTGTTTAAAATTAATCTCACAACGCCTTTAACCCTCCATCGGCCGCACCCATAGAAGAAAAAAAAATCAGGCGCACCCGGTTCGAGTGGCCATCCACATATTTTGTGGACTAGCTCCGTCATATTAATTCAAATCCAAAACGTTTGTTGGCTAGTCTTTAAGGGGATCTAAAGGAAGGAGCTACAGCAAACTGAAAGGAAACGAATGGATTTATTGAACAAAATACACCTTAAACTAGAATAACAAAAATTGCCAATTTCCTATTAACAGCATGCAAAATTCGTTGAATAGACATCCACCAAATAATAACATTATTTTTAAAACACATTAGGCATTGTATTATGACGTGAAATCATCTTTTCTTGTCACATCGGTAGCCAAAAACCGATGCTGAGGCTCCCAAATCAACAGCTGCAATACAAATAATTCTTCATCCTACTAAATCTTGTTTCAGATTTGCATGGTCGACACGGTCGCCATTTGGGAGGTAATGTGGGGGATTTTCACTTTCCTTGTGGGGTAAAAATCTTTTCAGTCGAATCGACACGTCATTCCACTTGTATTCAAACTTCGCCTGGATAGTTGTCCAATTGACCTTCAAAACAAGAGGAAGTTATCGTCTACCTTAAGTTTCATACGGTGCATGGGGTAGGGCAAATTGCAACATAAAAATGGATCCCTAAATGCCATGCCTTGCCATGCCATAACTTGAGAACGGCTCGATCGATTTCACAGGTTTTTTGATTTCAGAGTTTTTTTATTTTTTTATTTTGTTAGGTACAAATATCCATGCCAGAGGGGGGATTCGAACCCCCGACCGTAGTGGCCGTGCAGACCGTGACTGAAGCGCCTCAGTCCCCTTGGCCACCGCGGCCGGCCCCCCTCCCCCCTCTCAATCTCTCTCTGCATCCATCTCTTTCTCTCGGCAAAGTTTCCCGCAAGGTACCCTCTGTCATGGATATTTGTGCCGTCCTAGTTCGTAAGTAGTTCATAAGTAGTTTGTAAGTTTAGGGACTGATGACCCCGTAGTTAAGTCACATAAGCTGTACAAACATTTGAACAATTTTTTGGGGGGGGAGGGGGACGGGTTTGTGGACTAAGAGAGTGTAGGATAAATAAACACCCGGGCAACGCCGGGTTTACAGCTAGTATATAATAGTTTTACACGGTTTGATAGTGGCTTTAACTTGCTCATTGAAACTAGCAGCCGCGGTGGAGTAGCCGAGCGGTCTAAAGCACCTCGATGCGGAGCGCGCGGTTGCTCGCCATGGAGGTTCGAGTCCTCCCTGGGGCATGGGTGTGTGTGTGTTTGTCCGTAGGTTAGTTTACCTAGGTATAAGTAGTTTGTTAGCTACGGACTGATGACCACGCAGTTTGGTCCTATAGATTTACAGACATCTGAACATCTGAAACTAGCAGTTAGGACTTCGAGTAGGTGCTGACGTATGTGCGAACGCCTGATCAAAGGCGTACTCACCCATTACCTTCAGTTTACAGCGACAGCGAGAGGCACACGCACATTCTAATGGCAGCTGTTACTGCGCCGCAATGTCGATGGTGACCAGGAACCCAAGGTCCGACATGGTTCAAATGATAATCACTTCTGCACGACGTACTAATGTACACGTCAAGAGAATATGAACTTCCTGTCTCGTATTTCAAGGTGTTCTGGAGGGTGGTGTTTCTATTTTTTGTGTTTAGTTTTATTTTATTTATTTTTTAATATGAGAGGACATGAAATCTCCAAAAAGAATGACGTACCATTCACTACACCCTGAGGTGCATAAGCGGTGGATACTTATATAATTTCCATCGTTCCTGCTTTATTTGTGTGGGCAGCGACAGGGAGCACAATTGTGTGCTCGCTGTCCAGCGAAGAAGCAACATCTGTCGGTGACCTTGCTGCGAGTTTGAGTTTGTCCGATTCCGCCACCATGATCGATTCGCGACCCGTATTTGCGGACATCTGTGCTGCATTCAGAGTAGGGTAGCGTTTAGCTTCGATGGCTGCCGTCTTGCATGTCACCAGTTCCAACCGAACAACCATGTTATTTACTATTCGTCATTTATTTATACTTGGTTCTGATATCGACGTTACAATTTTAGCTAATTTTTGTCTGCAACATTCGTAGTCGAAACATCAACTTCTCCATGAAGCACGACGTCCGTCTGTATCCCTCACCTACGACGACTTTCTCTGAGACAAGTAACTTTCGCGCTTACTAAATGTGTTGTCGGTGTGGTCCAAAATTACTCGACCCGAATCTTTCCAAAAAAAAAAAAATGTTCAAATGTTTGTAGAGTCTATGGGACTTAACCACGGGGTCATCAGTCCCTAAACTTACAAACTACTTATGAACTACTTACAACTAAGGACGGCACAAATATCCATGCTCGAGGGGGGATTCGAACCCTCGACCGTAGTGGCCGTGCGGACCGTGACTGGAGCGCCTCAATCCCCTCGGCCACTGCGGCCGGCCCCGAATCTTTATTAATTATAATATTTGTTCCCGGGTAACAGTCAAATTAAATGCTACATAAGTTAGGACATAAATAACGCAAGACGATAAACAGCATCTACTGTTAATTAAAACATTAGTAGAGACTAATTATTTAGTTAGTTTAAAAGCTGTGCGTGTGTTGTGGATGTTGAACCTATCGTTAAATTAGACAACAAATTGTTCATTAACTCAGTGATTTGGATTAATTAAGGCTCTGATATTGATGTATATGGTGTTCAATAAGAAACAGTGCATTTAACTGATTATGTGCGCAACGGATCTTTAACAAAACAGCTGTGGCAAGTCACCATATGAAACAGACAGACTACACTCAAAGTATTTGACTGCAAGAAAGATAATAAAAAACCACAAACCACTTTCTTAATGTTTGATTGCGGGAGTTTTATGCAGATCAGTACCTGATTATTGAAATTCAGTATCATAATGAATTAACTGCAGTGTTGCATAACAATCATTTAGTATAGCAAAAATAACGAAATCTGTTTAATAAAATTACCAAAATAAATACTGCACTTTAAATCCACAAATAACTAATTATCAAATGAAGGAAGTAGGTTAATCTTCTAACTACGTAAACGAAACAGGAAAGAAAGGTCAACTTTGTTACTTATTATTAATAGTCACCATACATTACCTACATAATACAACCTTTTATAATGACATCAAATGCAATTACCTTCATTCCAGCGGTGATAGTAATAAAAATACAATATAAATATTCCAAATACAATCAAATCAACTTGCTGGCATAGCAGCCTCTGCTCTACATCGGAGCCATACACACAACTCAACCGCTCTCTAAGCGAGCTAAACCACAAGTGCCACACTCTCTCTCTGCGCGAGCTACAATGCTATGCGGCACATAATCTTTGCCAGAGATGAAACTTTACAGACTTAAGTACACATATCGATACACACAGTAGAAGCGATATTATACATTTTCTTGCAAGCAAGTTACTCGACACAAAACAGGCGGCAGAATATTAGACATTTTCTTACAAAAATATTTTTTATGGACACGTTTCAAGTTTAAAGAATGAGAAATTTCAATACTTTTCAACTGAATTCACAACAGACTTAAATGCACACGTAGGCTTCCGCGGCTGTTGTCACTATCAATAAAATTCTTCTGGATATGAGACCGCGTCGTCATTTTATAAACTCTACCGACGTTTCGGCCGCTGTTGCAGGCGGCCTTCACCAGGGTCTGTGTCTGACTGCTGAATGTACGATAACTTGGGGTTATTTAACAGCGGATGAGGGAGAGGAAGGGGGATGTTGGTCTTCCTTTATTGGTGGTTACATTATTGCACGCCATTGGTGGAAAGGGGCATTGTTTATTGGTGTTTTAAAGGCCTGTTTTTCATATGATTGGACGTTGCAGATAAACCCCAAGCTATCGTACATTCAGCAGTCAGACACACACCCTGATGAAGGCCGCCTGCAACAGCGACCGAAACGTTGGTAGAGTTTATAAAATGACGACGGGGTCTCATACCCGGAAGAATTTTATTGATAGTCACAACAGACTTGTTCTTTAAGTATAGGCATGAAATATTCTAACATTATAGCGGGTTATAATAATAAAAATATAAAAAATAGTAAACTGTGGGGTACATCGTATGTGATCATGACCATCCAACTCTGGTATGCGAAACGTATAAATACGCCTATAGGAACATTTGATCTTCGAAAGTCTCTTTACAATATGTTGTTAGGAACAACTGTCTCCCACTCTATCTTCGACCATTACACAGGACGTTGTGTACGTTTGTACCAGATTTCAGTATTTCCACTCATGCTATTATGCCCATTGTGTAATGCGTATAACGTTTGCATTAATATAGTTTTTATTCACCAAAAGGTTACTGTATCCGATTTTCGTTATTATTAACAAATAACAAAACTGTAGCATCGTATTCTGGAGGAGAGAGATTCAAATACTTAACCTAGCATTTAGATTTCCCGTTATATCCCTAAATCACCTAAAGTGAATACCAGGTTGGTTCCTATGAAAGAGCTCCACGGATTTTCTTTCCATCCTTCCGTCCTTTTCGAGTCAGCTTGTGGTCAATCTGAAACGAGCGCAGCGTCAAAATGAGAAACTGCAGATCAAACGAAATCTCGAAAAGCTGGCCAAAAGTCGAGAGCATTATAAATTTTCGGGTCGCAGATTACGAATCAGAACCTAACAAAAAAAAAATGGCCAATGAGATACGGCGTATTTTTTTCTTTTTCAAAAACGTAACAAATTCGAATGAACGTCTGGTGTTGGAGCTCTTCGGGGTCGCTGATTATGAAACCAAAGTCAAAATTTCGAAACAAAAAGTACATGAGATAAGGTGAAATTTTTTAAAAACATATTGAGGATAGAACATTGGAATAAAGTAATCAGTATTAAAATGTCGGTCTACATTTGCAATAATCTACTCAAGTAATGTTTCAGATTATACGGCAGCCTCTATAAATGCTTCGTTTTTTTTAACTCCTTCGTCTCATCAGTGTCAGACAATACGTTGATTTTCTCGATCATTACTAATTTCACAAATTTGAAAATTACTTCGCTCGTGGTAGAATTTTCTTCGGTGTTATCCAGAGGTGCTGTAGACTATCTTTAAAATGAGAATTATCGAGATTAATTTCCTACAAGCAATATTTAAGATGCAAAAATTACGAAAAACTGCAAGGAGTGTGCGCCTCATAAAAATTATATCCGGAATCAAAGTCGCAGCCAGTTGCAGCTAATTTTTGAATATGTTTTGAAGAAATGTGTATGCAACAATTTTCACTCAGTTTGAAAACCGGGGTGGGGAAGGCTTTTGATTTGTTGCGTTATCAACAGGACTTTTCAAAACATGACGAAGAAAAATACCACAATATTAATTAATGGTTTACTATTTCGTACACAATCAGTAATAATTTCGACGGACAAGTTTCAATTGTTCTTACATTCTGACTGAAAATCCAGTTTCGAGAAATAAAATCTATTTTTCGCGATCCACACTCGATTGAACTTTGCGTAATTTTCGACGTGTGACAAGTAAACAATGCAGCGGGTCAGATAATCACGAACGGAATGAATTCCTGATCCAAGTAGGGACTGTTCTACTCTATTTGCGGTTACAATACGCACCTGCTAAACCACTATTAAATGTCCCTAGAAAAATGATTTCTTTTCGACTTTTGGTCCTCTTTTCGAAATATCTGACCACTATGTGGCTGTCAGTCCATAGGTCAGGTTCCTATTGGGCTAAGACGCTAAGAGTTAAAATAACCAGTCAGGTCGACTGGAAGACTATATTTAAACAATATGCGTTATAACATCGTGGCATCGAACAGAGATCTACTCATAATAGATTCACGAATTTACTTATTCTCATGTCAAAAACATACATGGGCACAGTCTGCAGAAATATTGACATATCAGAATAGTTTATACAGTCTTTAAGTGAGTTGGAACGTCGAAAAATAGAAAAAAAATCAGATTTCCCGATTTAAAGTTTAGAAACTAATTTGAAATTTTCTGCTTAAAATGGTGTAAAATTTATTAAAAATACTAATAGGAAGAAAACAGGAACACAGAACTCTCATGATTTTTCTGTTATTTGTCTTACGTTGAGAATCTGTTCACGAGTTCCTTTCCCTTCAACAAAACCTGCTTGTTCTGAGGATATGTGGGGTTGAATGTACGGCTTCAAACTTTGGTTCAGTATGTAGAGTAAAATTTTACTTGCGTGAGATATGAGTGCAATAGTTCGGTAGTTGGATCAGTTCCTGATAGACCCTTTCTTGTGTAAGGGGATGAAGAGTCACTTTGGGCAGTCATCCGGCCACTCCCCAGTTTCCCACATTCTTTTACACAATGAGTGCAGCGCATCAATACCTTCCTGTCCCATTTCTTTGATCATTTCTCCTGATAAGCCGTGTACACCAGGGGCTTTATAATTCTTCAGATGTTGAATCGCATTCTCTGTTTCACTGCGTAGAACAGTAGGTTCCAAATTAAGTCGCTCAACTGTTTCGTTGTCTGTACTGTTGTTAATTCCAGAGTATAGCTTTTCACAGCACTGTTTCCACCTCGCACCAACGTTTTCTTTGTCGCCGATAGGGTTACCCTTCTCGTCATCTATCACCAACGTACGAGGATTAAATTCACCGGTGATGCTTTTGATTTTCTGGAAGAGATTACGTACCTGATTGCGATTATGATGCTGTTCTATTTCAATACAGATACCATTAATGAAATCTGCTTTGTCCTTTCTACAATTCCGTTGTATTATTCTGCATAGGTTCTTGTATCTGTCTTGATCCTGGGTAGTGAGGATACGAGTTTTCTTTAGATGCCTTCTCTCTTTAATTAATTGTAGTGTGGACTTTGATATCCAGGGATGTTTTGCATTCTGCGATTGTTCTGATGTCGGTAGTGACGAAGAAACAACGTTCTTCATTCGGTCCCATATTTGTGATGCTGATGCTTCGTTATCAAAATTGATTTTGTGAAGTTTTTCTCTTACAAGTTAACCAAATTTGCGAATAGATTCCTTGCTTGTGAGTCTTAGCTGTCTTTCGTCAGTTTTCTTAGTAGTTTTAAGCTTAATGCGCATTTCCATGGATAGCAGAATGTGATCACTGCCACAGTCAGCTCCAGGGAAGGTTTTACAATCTAAGACTGAAGTCTTCCAACGCCTTCGCACTAGGATGAACTCAGTGCACAGTCGTCGTGGGTGATGTTGGAACACTGCGTTACAGATGGACATATCGTTACTCACGCAGAAATCCAGTAAGCTCCTGCCTCTTTCATTTCTTTCACCAAGACCATAAAGTCCAGATGGATATAATGAGTTTAAAAATTCGGTTGGAAATTGACACTTTCTTCTTGATCCATAATTGTATCTATCGATTTATATATTGTTTCCGCTCCTGGACTCATCTTCAACAAATAAATAAATACTTATTTATTTGTTGCACTACGTCATTCCTTGGTGCTTAAAATTGTTCCCTCACACAACCAGTCTTTATTTAGGTAGTTCATTTCTATCGACGGATAGACTTTATGAATAAGTTGTTCCTCGGTTTCTACGACATTGCGTAATTCTTCTGTTAAAATCAGCTTTCAGAGTACGGATCAAGAGGGTAAGTAACGTCTCCAATTTTCAATAAATTTTCGGAAAACATGTGAGGTCTTGGATCTCCTGACATTACTGCACGCATATTTTCTTTCAAATATAATTTTTCAACTCTATCCCAAATTGACAATCTCATTAAAAATGCATTTAATTCGTCTGCCTGTGCTGATTTTTGAATGATCGGTAATGTTTGGCGAAAGTCTCCTGACAATAGCAAAAAACTCCTCCCATTAATATTTTGTTTTTCCGAATATCTTGTAGTGTTCTAATGAGTGCTTGAAATTTTTTTTATGAGCCATTGTACATTCGTCCCAGATAATCATTTTGCATCGCGTTAGAAGTTTACCACGCGCCGAAGATCTCGTTATCTCACAGACTGGAAACTCTTCCTCAGCTACATTCAATTGGAGTTTAAAAGCGGAGTATGCTGTTTTACCCTCCTCCATTAACGTCGCTGCAGTTCCAGATGATACCACAGCTAATATGATTTCTTTTCTAATTCTAACTGTAGATAGGTTCAAATTTATAAGAAACTTTTTACCAGTGCCACCCGGTGCATCCAAAAACATGATCCCGCCTTCATTCCTGACAATAAAAATTGCAATTCTGTCGTAAACATTCCGCTGTTATTGTGTCAATTTCGGTTCATTTCCTTTTATGTATTGAGGCAAATCTTTTAAGTTATAACTGAGTTCGCTCGTCAATTCAGAAGTGACTGCGAATGATTCACTTCTCACAGGTGGGTGTATTCCGAGTTGGAGAATTATCCCGATATTTCATCCAGAGTCTGTTAGGATCTGAAGAATTACACGAAGTTAAAATTATTGCAAACAGTTCTCGAATTTGTCCTCCACTGCTGTTTGCACGGCATCATCCATCGCTTGGTCCCAATGAATATCATTTTCTTAAGAACCACGGCGCTGGCATGCCTATCTATACATCTATTACATTAAGATCTTCAAATTATGTTTGTCCAAGCATTTCGTGAAGTAGTAGAAGTAAGTAGAAGCACTCTGCGTTTTTCAGATGAACCGTGTAAACTCGACCAATAGCAGTATCTTTAAATACACCCTCAAACCCATCAACTGGAATGTCTCTTTCGTGTCGACTGAATTTTCTTTGTGGTGCGTCCCATGTAAAGTAGCTAGGCACGTCGGAATACAGGAGCGTTCTCGCAAACGGATCATTTTGACATAGTACGAAAAACGCAGTCAAGGTGGTAGTGACGGGTTGGTTTTCAACTGCTTCTGATGAGTCATTCGTAAAATATACACGTCCATTTTTAAGATGAACTGCTAATTGGAAAACCGTTCGATCTCCATCGTGTATTGGAGATCCTAATATGAGCCAAACAGTCTCATTACTATTAATGTAACGTCCCATTTAATACCTCATAATTACATCATGCATTTTATTAGCCACTCCAAGCACAGCCAGATCATTGCCTTTATGTATTTGCAGGCATACTTAATTGAATTAACTGAGCTGCAACATTCAACGTTTATATGTGCTTCAAACGTCTTCAACAATATGGCACGACCCACTGATTGCCAGTTTCTATTTTCCACTGTTTCTTACCTTGATTTTCAGTTGTCGATCGACGTCTGTAATGTGGATATGCATCTTACTGGTTTGTGTTCCAGTCAACAATGGTCTCATACCGTTTGGAGCATTTGTTGTCTTTCTTATAGGGCGAATGGTCCTATCATATTTTTCACAATTATTTCATAGAGTGCAGGATCCTCGCACGGCTTTGGGATTTCAGCTCTGATAACATTATCGACTTCATGTGGATGGATTTTCTCTTTAAACCAAATTAAATTGTGCGAGTGTGGCAGCCCCCTCTTTTGCCATTCAATTGAATACATTCAACAAATAACGTCTCCAAAAATGCAACATTTTCCAAGTGTATCAATGAATTTTACTTGCTTTTGCCTGAACACTCGTGCAATTATATCGTGTCGGTCATAGGGAGTTTGTCCATACTATAACTCATTGATTGATTGATTGGTGATATCGGGCGCTCAACATCGAGGTCATCAACGCCCCTATAACTCATCTTTATCTCCCTCCACGATGAATTACTGGTAAATGTTATAAACAAATCGGGACGTCCGTGTTTTCTGATGCAAGTCATAGTATCTTGTGCATATTGAAGCATATTTGGGGGGACGTAAACGGAAAAATTACCAATCGTCGTAGATTTTCAACATTTGCATCATTGGCTATTTTTTGGTTTTGACGAAGGTAGAGTAACCTTTCTGACTATTTTAACATATATATATCCACAATGAATTGTTTAAACAACTGTCGACAATGACGTATATAATTGCAATCTTTTCTCTATACATTATACGATATGCATAAAACATTTTGGAAGTCACTTCTTTATTTGTTGGACTACCTGATTGCGGATCAACTTGGTGTATATTGAAATGGTAACCATCTTCACCGTGCCAAAAAATTAATGGATAGTGTAAAGCATCGTAAGCGCGATGTGTTTCAGAAATACGATGCAATATATTGCTCCTTCGTTGTATCACAATATCACGATGGGAAATTTGATTGTCCACAATTACAACGACCACTTCATTTGCTTGAGGTGCATTGAACCTTCTTTCGTGCTCGCCTGTTGGTCTCTTATCAGCGACAATCATTATTTTGTAATTATCTGTGACAATTTTTTCTATTTGATTTTTAAACATTCTTACCAGTCCATTATTTTTATGTAGAAAACGTTGTAGATCCAGAATTACATCTCGATGCAATCCACTGATGTTCACAGAGCGCTGATTGGCTTCATCATCTTCCTTTCCTGCAAAGTACACTTGTAAAAACTTCGACGATTCATTTGGAAATGGTGACAATGAACCAGTTTTATGGAACACTTGTCCTTGGATTCTAAACACAGGATGAAATCCTTTCTCCTCGGTTATCGCTGTTGCTCCAAATGATTCCATCTGGAAGCTTGCGTTATAGCACCCTTTTTTTCCCAGAAAGTCCTTGGTTGTCTGTGTTTCGCCTTTCATATATTCAAAGAAATCACATGGAGATGATTTTAGAGCTGGCAATGAAATATTTCCATGTGATCAGCATATACTTGGTGTTTCTCCTTTAAATTTTTTAGCCTTACAATATTTACACACTTCGTCCATTCTCCCGATTTCTATACTTGGATGTTCTTTGTATTTTATTGTTGGATCGTAATGAAATGCCTCATTTTTAAGACATCCAGCATGTGAAGATCTCATCAGTGACTGTCCCGTGATTTGGTTTCCTAAGTGAAGATTTGTTACTCTTGCTGTATTCTGATCATTATTTTTATTGCTATCCGATCTTTTTCCTCTTTTCCTGTAAGATTCCTTTCTTCTCCGATCTGTCTCCCTAATTTTCTCACGTTGCTTTTCTGTTCGATCATTTCTTATTCATTGAGAATTTGCCGCAAAACTGCTAGACGTGCTCTTTCTGAATCGCTTTTGATGTTCCGCTCCATCTTTTGTCTTTTAGACAATATTCGGGATCGTGAAAAGTTGTTTTTACGTTTGAGCATTTTCCTGTAATATATTTTCACGTTATTTATTGTGGATAATATGAATATCACTCGCAATAACTTGCACTCCATAGAATCAGCCAATAGTTATTGAAGAAGGAACTACATAAATTTTCCTTGCAAAGGATTCTTATTAAATGAAAACATCGGTAGACGCTAAATTCAAATGATAATCGTTGAAAGAGGCACTTTTTCCAATCTATGGTATTGCAAGGCATGCGGGATGCAGCTAATTATTTTGTGTGTCCTATCTGGGTTAAATTTTACTTGCATTGCCGGCAGTTTAGCGTGCTATCGTTGGCAACGAAATATTCGCTTTAGGAGAATCATTAATTTACTGACCGGAGCAGCACTAATTGCTTTTTTCATCACCAACATAATTCTACGTGACTGATCTTTCAAAAAGCATTGAACGGCCGTTGCCAACATCAGCACACTACGCCGATGTCTTAAGTAAAGTTGTACCCCTTGTAGTTTATTACATCACAGTTATGGGAATGAAAAAAACGAAGCATCGGCATCTGTTAGTTATTTGGTGTGCTACGTAACTAATATCTCCTCAATTTGTCCTTTCCTGTACTATGGCGTTTTCTACGCATTCCGAAACAGGAAGGAAGGAAGCTTGCAGTTTAACGTCTCGTCGACAGCGTGGTCATTAGAGACGGAGCTTACGCTCGGAGTATTTTGGGTAAGGATGGGGAAGGAAATCGGCCGTGCCCTTTGAAAGGAACCATCCCGGCATATGCCTGGAGCGATTTAGGGAAATCACGGAAAACCTAAATCTGGATGGCCGGAGGTGGATTTGAACCACCATCCTTCCGAATGCGAGTCCAGTGCGTTACCACTGCGCCACCTCGCTCGGTCATTCCTAAACACAACGAACTCAAATAAAATTAGGATAGGCCTACACCGAAATCAAAAAGGAAACTACATAAATTAGATTTTCCTTGCAATGTAAATGTATTCAAAGAATTCATATGGAGGTAATTTTGGAACTGGCAATGCAATTTTACCACTTGAGCAGCATATACTTATATATGACTTACGAACTTTCCATCGCAGACATACATTAACGTATGTCTACAGTCTGTGTATTGCTTGTGTAGTTAACGTATGTCTGTGTTTTCCTTTGAATTAACAAATATACAATAACGATGAACTTCGTAAATCTCGGAGTACGTAGCTTTTCCTAAAAGTATTTGGTACAACTGCATTTAATGCGGCCCGGTAACTGCTCGCTAGGTGGCGTAAAGACAATTTCTCACATTCCCCGTGAATCGGTTTGTTGTTCCTGCTCTATGGTTGGTAAGTTCTCGATGTACCCTTGTGCTGTTAGTAAATCAGTAATCTCATTTCTTGTGAATCGGTACACGCGACGACACCTATCGAGCGTTAGCCGGGCCGCATTAAATCTAGTTCAACCATTTATTTATTGCTCTAGAAAATCTAAAATAAAGAATACAAACACAGATGTTAATTACTCACCTAACTGAATGGTATCTGTTCGTAATGCGATTCTGTCCGCTACACCAAAATAACCTATGACATACGAACTTTCCGTCACAGACATACATTAACGTATGTCTACAGTCTATGTACTGCAGTGAGCTCAAAGATAATATGGAGATGGGCTATATATTGTGAAACCATGACGCTCGACGTATATTTGCCTCTAATCCACTACAGTTGTCTTTCCAGTGTTTATATTGAGATCATTGGTGTATTGGTGGTGTAGGTAATGCTCAGTTAATGTATGTCTGTGTTTCCCAGTGTTTTATCTTTGAGTCTTTTTATCTTTGAGCATCTGTTGATCGTCGTATTGCTCCACATTTTACGGATTTTTGTACACTCTCCAATAAAAATGGCTTAACGGTAAAAATTTATAGATATTATACCAACAAAAAGAAAACATTAGTTCTAGTTCAGCGAGCTAACAATATAAGCTGAAACTAGCTGTCAAAATTTCAAAGTTCTATATATAACAGTTCCAGAGAAAAGCTACATAAAGTTAGCAAATTTAACATTGGTGAGAGGACATTCCACTCCCCTTAACCAAAATTTGGCCACTTCTGGAGCATTTTCCGTTTCCTGGTGGCGTTCGTCTTCTGTGGAGGTACTTATACTTAGTGGCATTGAAGCATATGCTGAACAGTCTGTTCTTCCTCACAGTCACCATGAATGTTATTTTCTGCAGTAAAGTCCAATTTTGCCAAGATAATCCGTGATCTGTCCACTTCTAACATCACAGTTGCAGCCTCGTTTCTTCTTATTATTTATTAGTTTCTCCGATGTTTTGAGGAAACTTTTCCTTGACCTTAGTAGTTGTGGGTATGGTTGTTGCCCATGCAGGGGATGCCTATTTTTCTGTTCCATTTTTGTTCTTCCCCTGTTTGGTTCTATTTCTCTTCGGACATGAAGTGGTGCAATTCCTGCAAGGCGGAAGAACGATTCAACTGGAGTTGACTTCAGCCAACAGTTATAATTCTGCATGTGTCATTTAAGGCAATATCCATCTGTTTGGCCTGTGTTGACTTATACCAAGCAGGATAGGCATACGTTGTAGTTGTGTAGGATAATGCCACTGCAGATGTTCGAATTGTTTCAGCTTGATTGCCCTGCTGTAACCAGCCAGTTTTCTCAGTAGGCTGTTAGAGATGGAGACCTGATTTGACATTCATGCAGTGTTTATTGAACGTCAGGGTTCTGTAAAGTATTTATTACTAGATGTTTTGGAGTGTCACAGTGTTCTGATTTAGCTCCTGGCCATTTTATCTTTAACTTGCGCGTGGCTTCCCTGTGTCTCAGATGTCAGAAGATATAAACAAAGTATACATTATTAACTGCGATTTTCTTGACGCTCATCTCTGGATGAAGAAAGAAAACTATATGCTTTGATAAAGGGCAAGTGAGCGAATGCCTGCGACAATATCTGCCAAACTCTTTGTTTCGTCTGGAGCCATCCCGCTGACACGTGGCCGTTATCACTGGAAGGCAGCCAGGCGATATGTTTTGAGCTAGTCACTCGAGCCTCTCGTTCAGCAGATTACCCGACATGGTATATGCTCGGTAGTATGCGTATATCAAGTTAATTACGTAATTTATCAGCTACTGAACCGACGTCGCATGTCTCTGTAAGAGTGAACTCACACAATTATGGTACACGGCACATTGGACAATAGTTCAACCTGCTGAACTCCCCCCAGGGGGTTCACCGCTCTGTGGTGAGTACGTGCGTGGCGAGCACGGGGCCCCAGCCTTTGTAGCACTCTTTCCTTTCCGTGCTACACGACGATTCTTCTACTGTCCTTTTCCCCCCTCTTGGGGACCGAGTCTGTGCATCCTTCGGGGAACCGAAGTTCTGACCTTTTGGATTAAGCTCTTCTCCCACTTCTTTATTTGCCTCCGCGTCTGCGTTTGAGGCTTCTCCTCCTACTATTTCTCTCTTCCTCCTCCCTGTACGCACTTGAACGCCACCCATATGGGTGACTGGGTAATGCGTAAGTCCCAGCCCCGGGCTGGCATGTAGGGTGCGTGCGTACCCCCTGGTTAAGGCCAGGCCAGGGGAGGGGCGATTGCCTGCGCTGATACCTTCCCGATTCGCCGATTGGTCCCTCCGTCTGTAGATCGGGAGGTGTGACCTGGGGTGTGAACAATCACCCAAGGCGGGTGTGCTTCCGTTGGGGGCCCCCAGCAGGAAGGAGCGTGCCATCGGAGACACTGGCAATCGTGGGGGATACAACCGCGATGGTTATAAAAAAAGAAAATGGAAAGAGCCTTTAGAAATTGATGTACTAGACAATAGTGTGTCTGAACAGAAAAATTTACCGACATCAAAGTTCCTTGTGGTGACCCGTACTGAGGAAGGACAATCCTTTTCATCGGTGAACCCATTTATTATTCAAAAAGGGGTTGATGCCATTGCCGGCCCAGTTAAGACCTGCAACCGCCTGCGTAATGGAACACTACTGTTAGAAACAGAAAGTGGCTCCCAGGCACAGCGGCTGCTTAAGGCTACTCTGCTCCACAGCTACCCGGTTCGTGTTGAGCTCCATCCAACCCTCAATTATTCCCGAGGGGTAGTCTTCTCGGCCAGTTTGGACGGTCTGACTGAGGATGAACTGAAAGAATATTTGGCAGCTCAAGGCGTCGTCGCAGTACACAGAGTGACAAAAAAAGAGAACAATGTTGTAGTACCCACTCGCACAGTTTTTCTGACCTTCGACCGAGTGGCTCTGCCGCCGAAGATCAAGGCAGGATATGAGGTCATCACAGTACGACCTTATATCCCTAACCCTACTCGGTGTTATCAGTGCCATCGATTCAACCACACAAGCCAGTCTTGTAAGAACCCGGTCATATGTGTCACCTGTGGTAAAGAGGCCCATGAGGGGATTTGTCCACCACCGTCCCCTCATTGCATAAATTGTAACGGGAATCATGCTGCTTCCTCCCGGGAATGTCCTGTGTTTGCTGATGTACGGGCCATCCAGGAAATCCGTGTAAAGGAAAAGGTTCCCATACAAGTTGCACGTAAAATGTACGCTAGTCGTAAGCCTAAGACCCCACCGCGTGGTAATTACAGTACTGTAGTTGCAACGCCTCCACCGACACTGGATATGGCCACACAGACTTGTGACCTACAGTTTACGACAGTAGTTGTCAAACAATCTACATCGACAACGGCGCCACGTTCAACGAAAAGTGTGAGTACCTCTTCCAAATCTTCATCTTCAGCTGTGAAACCACAGATAGAGACCCGAAAGTCTAAGAAAGAGCATTCGCGCGAGGATTTCCTCCGCACCCCTACCAAAACATCTGAGCCAACCAAGGAGCTTCACCAGGGCTCCAAGAAGTCAAATAGGGGGAAAACTCTCCCCCCTCCTTCCTCACAATGTGACGATGGCATCCCCTGGAAGCCTATAGTCTCTCCAGGTGCATCAGCCAAAGATGGGGCTGCCGACCACACTCATGCAGCTGCTGTGGTCACCTCTGAGAATATGGAGCAAGACCCTCCTGTCTCAGACACCACCAGTTGCGAACATTCGCACTGTGCCCGCCGCCTTCGTCGGGCTGATGTCCACCTTCATCTCATTTTATCCAATTATGAATATTCTTCAATGGAACATTCGTGGTATCCGGTCGAATTGGACAGAACTGCAGCTTCTAACGCGAACATATCACCCAATCATCTTCTCTCTACAGGAGACAAAATTGCTCCCTGGTACTCGAATTACTTTCCCACGCTACACTACCGTTCGCTTTGACCTTCCTCCAGTGGCAGGAATTCCAGCCCACGGGGGCGTAATGTTGCTTATTCGGGATGACGTACACAGTACACTGGTCCCTTTGTGTACTCCAATACAAGCTGTTGCTGTCAGGATATACCTTCCTGGATTTGTCTTCACACTGTGCAATATTTACGCTCCTTCCTCCTTTCCCGTCACTAGATCCGATCTCCTAGATCTTATTGACCAGCTTCCGCGTCCGTTTTTGTTGGTGGGAGATTTCAATGCCCACCACCCCCTTTGGGGCTCCCCACGACCATGTCCACGGGGCTCCCTCCTGGCAGATATACTGAATCACCTTCAGCTCATCTGCCTTAACGCTGGTGAACCAACTTATCTTTCGGACACCACAAATACTTTCAGCCATACAGATCTAGCTATCTGCACTGCTCAGCTGGCACGGCGTCTTGAATGGTCTGCTCTCCCAGATACACATTCGAGCGATCATTTTCCGTGTGTAATTCACCTAATGATGCCTGACACCTTTGAGCATCCACACCGCTGGCAGTTCACCAAAGCGGACTGGGAGCTCTACACGTCACTGGCGGATTTTGGTACTTACCATTATCCTAGTATAGACGACCAAGTGGAACACATTACCACAGTTATTCTGACAGCCGCGGAATGTTCCATCCCCTGCAAGACTTCCCACGCACGTCGTCCCCTTGTCCCGTGGTGGACCGCGGAATGCCGTGACGCTCTGCGAGCACGGCGACGTGCCCTTAGAATCTTCAAACAACGGCCCACGCTCGACAACTGCATCCGATACAAACGGCTGCGGGCCTATTGTCGTCACCTCTTTCGCGACTGTAAACGCGCCAGTTGGCGCTCATTCACGAGCTCTTTTAATAGGTCTACCCCTTCCTCCATCATTTGGGGTAACCTTAGAAAAATTTCGGGCACTATGGCTCATTCCCCGATTCCCGGTCTGTGTGTCGCAACTGACACCGTCGTCGATCCTCCACAAATAGCCAACGCACTGGGTCGACATTTTGCAGAGGTCTCTAGCTCTTCACATTACACTGACGCTTTCCTAACTAGGAAACGGACGGTGGAGGCGACTCCATTGCCCTTTACCTCTCAGAACCGTGAATGCTACAATACCGAGTTTACTGTACGAGAGCTTCACCACGCACTCTCGTCTTCGCGGTCCTCCGCTCCAGGACCAGATGGCATTCACGTGGCGATGCTGCAACACCTTTCACCAACGAGCTTGCACTTCCTACTGGCCACCTACAACCGCATATGGATAGAAGGCACCTTTCCGCGACGCTGGCGTGAAGCCATAGTTATTCCCATACCAAAGCCTGGGAAGGACAAATGTCTCCCTTCCAGCTACCGCCCCATTTCCCTCACCAGTAGCGTATGCAAGGTGATGGAACGCATGATTCACGGGCGCCTGGTATGGTGGCTTGAAACGCGACAACTCCTGTCTAAAGTCCAATGTGGGTTTCGCAAGCACCGTTCTGCGGTGGATCATCTTGTTGCCCTATCTACCTCAGTAATGAATAACTTTTTACGGAAGCGCCAGACAGTAGCGGTGTTCTTTGATCTGGAAAAGGCATACGACACCTGCTGGAGGATGGGCATCCTCCGCACTCTGCATACATGGGGTTTTCGGGGTCGCCTGCCAATTTTTATCCGCGAATTTTTAACAGACCGTGTTTTTAAAGTGCGTGTTGGTTCTGTTTTATCGAGCACTTTTATTCAGGAGAACGGAGTCCCTCAGGGCTCGGTCCTGAGCGTTGTTTTATTTGCAGTGGCAATCAATTCTATAGCCGATCACCTTCCGCTGGGAGTTTCGGCGTCTCTATTTGTTGACGACTTCGCGATCTACAGCAGCTCTGAGCAAACGGGACTCCTGGAGCGGCGCCTTCAGCGGTGCCTAGACACTCTCCACGCGTGGAGTATGGACACTGGCTTTCGATTCTCAGCTGACAAGACAGTCTGCATGAACTTCTGGCGGCGGAAGGAGTTCCTTCCCCCGTCCCTTCGTCTGGGCCCCATAGTACTTCCATTTGTGGATACCACGACGTTCTTGGGACTTGTTTTCGACAGGAAGTTAAGTTGGCAGCTCTCTGTACCCGCTCTCTCAATGTGCTGCGGGTGTTAAGTGGCACCTCGTGGGGAGCTGATAGGTCTACTCTCCTCCATCTGTATCGCACCATAGTTCGGTCCAAACTGGACTATGGTAGCATCGTTTATTCTTCGGCTCGACCGTCCATACTGCGCCGCCTTAATACAATCCACCATCAAGGTCTCCGTCTGGCGACAGGAGCGTTTTATACTAGCCCCGTTGAGACCCTCTATGCCGAGGCTGCAGAACTACCCCTTTCTTACCGTCGGGAACTCCTGCTTAGCCGTTACGCTAGTCGTTTGTCGTCCATGCTAGGACACCCGACGTATGCAGTTTTTTTTAACGACTCACTTGACAGTCTCTTCGCTCTGCGCCCGTCTGCCTTGCTACCACCGGGAGTACGCTTGCGTTCGCTACTCGGCCAGCTTGGCGTTACAATGCCTGCTATCTTCTCGACTGGAGAGAGCACCTCTCCACCGTGGCGAAGCCCCGAAGTCCGTGTTAACTTTGATCTTCATTCTCTTGCAAAGGACTCGACACCTAGTTTCGTCAACCAGAGAGAATTTCACGCACTCCGGTTTAAATTTGATGACAATTTGTTCATTTATACTGATGGCTCAAAGACAGACCAGGGTGTTGGGTGTGCATTTGTACTTGGCAACGTCTCTTTTAAATATCGTCTTCCTGAGTGGAGTTCCATTTTTACAGCTGAGCTGTATGCATTATATCAAGCCACACACTACGTCCGGCGAAACTCGCTCAGTAAGACTGTCATTTGCTCGGACTCTATGAGTGCTTTGTTGAGCCTTCGCATGCTATATCCGGCCCATCCCCTGGTACAAAGCAATTGCCTTACTTCTCTTTCAACGAGCGGAACTACGGTGACGTTTCTGTGGGTCCCTGGCCACGTGGGAGTGTTGGGGAATGAGGCTGCGGATACGGCTGCCAAGGAGGCAGTTCTCCTTCCTCGGCTATCTACCTTTTCCACCAGCTCTGATGACCTTCGCGCTGGTATCTCCCAGCGTATTATCTCCCGTTGGTATCTACATTGGTCATCCCTGTCGGGGAACAAATTGCGAGCCATTAAACCTGTGCCTGATCTCTGGTCAACGTCATCTCGACCCTCCCGCAGAGAGGAGATTGTTCTGGCCCGGCTTCGTATTGGCCACTGCCGTTATAGTCACCAGCATTTATTACGTGGTGGTCCTGCTCCCTTATGTGAGCACTGTGATGCACCTTTTACTGTGAACCATCTTTTAGTGCAATGTCCGTTTTTTAATCGTCTCCGTCATGATCTGTGTTTACCATTTGAAATGTCTGACATTTTAGCTGATGACCCGCAATCGGTTAACAGAGTTTTACTTTTTATACATCGTGCGAATATGGTGAAAGCCATTTAATTTCTAACCCCGGGTCTTTTTTTACTATGGGCAGTGTTGGGCGCTAATGACCACAGCAGTTGTGCGCTCTAAAACCACAAAAAAAAAAAAAAAAAAAAAAAAAAAAAAAAAAAAAAAAAAAAAACTGCTGAACTGAGCTCTAACGGTGCACAATTGAAAACTCAGCAAATCGTGAGAATTTCTTGTGTATGTGTTCTCGTATTGTGTTTGTAGTATTGCTTAAGAATAGAGCAGCGTTTCTCATCCACCGTACCGTGAGTCATTACCGAGTCAGGTGTGTTGCGAGATTCTGAGTGTCTTCTAGTCCCGCAGATACAATATCTACAAAAAAAAAAAAAAAAAAAAAAAAAAAAAAAAAAAAAAAAAAAAAAAAATTAATATTGACGAATCCTTTCCTGGAGTAGCCCAGTTTTCATTTCCAATTTCCATTGCTTTTCTTTCGTTCTGTAACTTTTTTTTAATGTAGGAATAGAAATGACATGTAGGAGTGTCGAGGAATTTTGAAACGTACTTTGTGCGGCTCGGTAGCATAGTGGTAGAGTGCCAATCTCTGATTCCAAATGTCGGGGGTTCGATCCCCCCAGGTGCTAGGATTTTTATCTGTCACTTTCTACTTCTCTCACCTCTGGCACTGTTGCTGACATGAAAAATATCGAGCAGCACCGTGGTTCGAAATCCACGTTAAACTGTAGGCTGGGTAAGTCTGTTTGAAGGTCGGAGGAAGGCAACGGCAAACCATCTCCAAACAGGACCTTGCCTATTAAAGCACTGTGGTGTTCAAACCAGTCTTCGCATTGTTGACTACTTTACCTTTTTTCTTGGTCTGTGTGTGTGGGGGGGGGGGGGAGGGGGGGGGGGAGTATGTTCTAATGGGAAGAAAGGGTTTAGAAACGCTGAGTAGAAAGTGGAAAGAACCATATAAAAATCAGCCCTAGACCAGATGTGCTAGAGACCAAGGTTCTTCATCATGCTCACAGCGACCTGGGTCTGCCTTAACTCCCTCTCTCACAAATAAAAGAACTTGCCACTTTACGCTTTATCCTGCACTGCATTTATCACAGCTAATATTAAAGCAAATGTCACTATACTCTGTAAGGACCTGCTTATTGGGTTGTATACGGTACTGATTTACAAGTTTGACAAGTGTGACTATACGCTGTACGATCCTGCTTATTGCGTTATGAGAAGAGAGAGAGAGAGAGAGAGAGAGAGAGAGAGAGAGAGAGTGGGGTGAAGGAGGAGATGGAAACAGGAGGAGGTGAAAAGAGGACTGAAGTAAATACAAAGATTGGAATAAATGCAAACACAGGTAATGCATGGTACTCAGCTAGTTTCATTATAAAAATCAATTGCTGATTTCTGAAAGCTTTCCAATTATTTGAAAGTGGGCACGTTTCGAAAAGATAGAACTAAGCCAATAAGAAAGTAGATAATAAAACTTGTAATGATAGCTCCCTCTTCTCTCTCTTTCAGTAAATTTGTCCTCAGACAGATATCAACGGGGCATCTTCCTTCATTTGATTGTAGCTTCTTCCTTTCTTTACGCCTGTTAACATACCAAACCTTCATCTCCCCTTCTACTTTCCCCTCTATTCCTCTGCAGTAGACAGTTCCTGCGTAATATTTGTACCACCCAAAATGTTTTCCTCTTCTGTATCATCCTCAAGAAGTACGTTTCTTCTTTTACCCTGCTCATCACCTCATTTCTCATTCTGTCGGTCCATTTCACTTCTTTCATTCTTCTCCTTAGCCACATTTCAAAACCATTTTGTTCTTTCTGACAGTCCACGTTTAAAAACTATAAGACACCACGCCCCTCACAAAACATTTGGCGAACCTGTCCCTCATGTTAAATGGTATGCCCCTGGCTGTCAACAAAATCTTTCCAACGCTGTTATTCCTCGGTAAAGTCTAGAAACGATGCAGACAATGTAAAAGTGGTGTGTGTGTGTGTGTTTGAATGAATGCTAAAGGTAGTATGTGTGTGGGGCGAGCGTGTCAATGTGTTAAGAGACCGTCCCCGCTAAAATTCACAAATAAATTTTTTGTTGTGGTTTTGGCTAAAAAATAACTTGACTAGCAATGAGACTTAGTACCTTCCTTTGCCCTGTTAGAATAAATTGCAACTGACATGGGATGCAATAATTTTACGTGTATGTGGTTTTGTTTGATGCACAATGGATAACACTTTAAATTGTGCAGTGGTTAATAAATTAACAGTAATTAAACTCGTAATTTCTTCTACACATTTCGTGTGTAAGAATCAATGTGAGCAAATGAAATGTTCAGATCTGTTAGCGTGCAGCATATACCAGTAGCCAGACTATACATGCACAATTCGACTGTGAGAGCCAACAAAACAGCGGGCTACTAGTGTGATAATTTTGTCACTTGAATAAACAGGACGTCAAACAAAGATATTTGAGATTAATTGGATACCAAAATCACTGCACGTGATAATGTGCTTATCTGTATAACAATTACCATATTGATTCAACGTAATAAAAAAAGTCCTACAAATCTGGCAAAGATTTCGAGTATCACTCACTGAAAATTATTTCTTATCTCTTTACGTGATCTACTTCTCTTCTGATCAGCCTTATCACTTTAACTGTTACTAACATTAACTGACTTAATAATTTGAACTTTCATAAAGACTGAGAAAATCTCTATGAACTTTACTGCATTTATGAATAAACTACTTTCTGCTCTCATTAATAGACCCATTGATCATGACAAAATCCCTACACTGAACTGTTCTAATTATCACATAAATTTACAAACACAATAATTATGTAACATTATCATAAGAAAAAATGATCAGGACGGATTGCAATTCAAAATGGTGAAAGGAACGAGGAACTGGTAAAATGAGTCAGGGTTAAATGATAAATGCAAGCTGCACTAAACAGTATTCATTAGCAAAAAAGACAAACACCAACTACAATAGTTCAAATACAGGCTACCATACCTAACAATAGAAACGTACAAGTTGACCTTATTTGAGACAGATTAATTAATTACAAAAATTACAATTTGTAGACTTGGCTGCGACTCATCAAAACTCTGAATTTTTACTCTTGGAGTCTAACACACAGACAGACTAACCCGACAGTTCCACGACTACTAGTCATCAACTCTACCATAATCAGACATCGACTGCTCTCCACGACAATCACACTTCGACTCTTCTCTCCACGAAGGTCACACAACGAGTCTTTAAACGCAACAACTGCGAGTGCAACACACATTCCAAAGATAAAACAAAGTCTTTTGTTTACAGCAAAGATATGAAAATACGTTCAGTATGTTATGTCGATTAATGACATGGTACAAGATATTACATAAATTTGTTTTCTACAGAATCATAGTTTAGCTTTTTATAACAAAACATGCTCAAGGCTGTATGACGGGGAAACATTAAGTGAAAAATATATTGCGTACAGCTTTCAAATGTTATTCATAAAACTTTTACGAGAGAGTGGCAGAATAAATTCTCAGACTCTCGCGGCTACGCTGCAGACTTGTTTGACAGACGTCGCGCCGGACGCTCGGACCTGCAAGTCAGCTGGATGACTCGCCAGCCTCGGGTCACGCCGAGTCACACTGACTCTGCGCCCCCCCCCCCCCCCCTCTCAGACCTTTCGCTGCGACAAGTAGCGAGCGGCGACCAAGGCCGTGCTTCCTGTTACAGAGATCACGCCCAGTAATCCGCTGCTCAGAGTTCAGCCGCTGATTCACTTTGTACTATCTACCTCCTATTGTGTTTAGATACTTCTCGAGGCGCGGAACTTTCTCGATACACCCACATTGAATTATCATTCCGTGACGTCCCTCGAAGCTGACGCTAAATTTGCCGATTCATTGCCATTTCCAAGCCTTCTGTTGGAGATCTGCAAGTCATTCTCGAGTTTGTGTCTCAATCGTGAAACCCGCGTCCTTATACCGCATCGCACAGAAATACAATTGCGAATCTGAGTCATGAAACGTTTTGGCATACATTCGAATGAAATTTAATATTTTCTTCCTCACAAATGTGGTCGTTTCAACAGTAGTCCATGGTAGTTTCATTAGTTGTGAAAAATGAAAAAAAAAGTGTTGTAACAATGGAACTGATGTTTCAGCTGGCAGAGTTGTAACTACAATCACAGTATACAAATAATGTATCGAAGTCTTCCGTTATTATGCACGTGTATAAGAGTACATAATGACCGGATGGTCGGATAGTATCTCATATATAAGCTACATCTAAATTATAATTTTTCCTGAAGCTTATCTTGGAATGTAAACGAAGACTTCCGCGGCCGTTGTCATTGTTGATAAAACTCTTCTGGATATTGGACCGCATCGTCAATATATCAAATATTTCACCGACGTTACGTAACACCCAGAAGATGGCCGCTTGCAATAGTGGCCGAAACGTCGGTGAAATATTTGATATATTGACGATGCGGTCCAATACTCAGAAGAGTTTTATCATCTTGGAATGTTTTTCATTCTAAGCAATACCGTGATAATTTACTTACTAAAAGAATAAAACTCTATTGCGTAAAAATATACGAAATACGTTTTGTCATTATCACACATAAACCTTATTTCCAAAAGCAAATCACGGCGGTATATTTCGTCAAAAGATTTATCGAAATTGATACATTTTTTCGTAGTGTGCAATCGCTGAATCTGGCAAAAGTCGCCGCGGTGGAGTAGCCGAGTGGTCTAAGGCGCCTCGCTGAGGAGTGCGCGATTGCTCACCGTCGGAGGTTCGAGTCCTCCCTGGGGCATGGGTGTATGTGCTTCTCCTCAGGTTAGTTTAACTTAGTTTAAGTAGTTTGTAAGCTACGGACTGATGACCACGCAGTTTGGTCCGATAGATTTACAAACATTTGAACATTTTTTTGATAGAAGTCAGTGTCCTACCTTCCAAGGAATTGCCGCAGAGTCAGCTCCATCTTTTCTGCGTAGTGTGACGCTTTGCATCTTTCTATCGCTAGTAAAGGGGGATGCTTAATGTCAGTCAAGCAACTTTGGATTCTGAAGTGTTATCGCCTGTGATAATTGCGAACAGGAACCACTCTTGCATACCGCATTACGTGATGAAGTATCTTTGTAATTATTCAGTTTTGTGATGGGCTCAAGTTGTCGACTCCCATACCTCGGGCACGACGGGGTGCTGCATCTCTCTCTCTCTCATATATATATATATATATATATATATATATATATATATATATATATAGAGAGAGAGAGAGAGAGAGAGAGAGAGAGAGAGAGAGATTCTCTCTGTCTTCTCTGTCTCACTCTCCTTCGGCGCTCCGCCGACGTCCCTTGCGTCGTTGAAAAACAACAGGCGAGGATTCATGTCGTGTTCTCTTTCAAAACCTTATGAAACGTATATGTTTAAATTAAATAAATATAATAAAATAAAATTATTGTTCATACTATGGCTGAGTCTATATATACGTGATCGTATGTGTCTGTGTGTGTGTGTGTGTGTGTGTGTGTATGTGCGTAAATGCAACTGCGTCTAGAAAGGCGCTGCACTGTGGATATGAAAATGTCTGTATTGAAAGTAAGAAAAGATGCTATGATTAATTACAATAACATCGACAGCGATATGTATGGCCCCGTTAGGCTGTGGTCACAGTGGCTCCGATATCGGTGGGTTTTACCGACGACAGACATCGGCGGAAAACGGCCGATTGTTTCAAATCAGTACTCCACAATGGGCACGGTCACAGTGTTGCCGATCTCATCGCCCGAACGTAGGTAAAATTCAAATCAGTTTGTTTTCTTCGGTCAAATCGACTGATGTTCTCACATGCTAGATATGGACAGTGAGAAACTGATATGCCCATTGAAAGAAAGAAAGAGATTGTGACACCCAGAAGACGATAAATATCACAATCGGGATATTATTCGGAATCTATAGTCTGATTTACAGTTTATTGGAAACCCCAAGTTGGTTCAATCCTGTATCAGAAATTTTAGGCGTGAATTATAACTTCAAAAATGTGTTCAATCCGGGATAGTGGCGTATCTTAATGTTATTGTAATGGCTCTCGTACGTTGTTTTGCATTGTGATAATTGGGTATCAGCTGTCCACAAATTATTCTTACTGGTTCTGGCGTTCTTTAAGAAGGTGATGAGTCTGTTCTGTGAAGTGACCTGCAAATGTGGTGCAGGCCTACGTGTGCTTCCGTTTTTCAGTGGTATCTTTGGTCAAAAGTATTCTAAATTTCACACTTGTCTTTCACAAGTATATTTAATCACAGTCATTGATGTTCTACGTACCGTAACTTCATTTCGTTCATTATAATCAGATGTTTCTGGGTGGCCTGTAAGTGTGTTCTTCATGGGTTTAAATACTGAAAAACTGCATCCATTATGTATTTATATGCTTAGCACAACGCATTTTGAGAATCTTTCTCGTTTTTAGTGTCTTTGTTTACATAAATGCATCGTGACGTTTCCATGTCTGATTTTATGCAGCTTTTGCACAGATGTCGTCTTTTTGAGGTTACTGTAATGAGGGAAATCGTAACATACATAATAAAATCTTGGCAACTTTTTTCCATACTAAATAGTGCGTCTGTCTATATTTGCAGGTATTGTGTCTGCTCCTTTAAACTGGATATCACAACACAAAAATCGTCACTTACACAGGTAGGCCTAATAAGTCACGATTATTATGTTGCATATTATGAGTAATGGAAGAGGCACAATACCTTTAAGCAGAAAGAAAAAGTTATGGTTTCTAACATTAGGATAAAAATTTTTCAGTAACTAACCTAAAAGAGACAACTGCAGTGCAACAGGAAAGCACACATTGAAACTTCGAAAAATTACCGTACTTATGTGAACAAATGCACTAGAAGATGCGAATATAGGTCGAAAGTCGTTGTGATAAGCAATAATCTTCCCTAACTGGTGTAGTTTTTCAATATTTAAAGCATGGCGGTTAACTGGTGTATGTCTGCACAGCTTCAAATAAATTCAGCAAAACTGTAATATTGTTTGTTAATAATACCACGAACTATCACAAGTATGTAATACAAATTTCTCCTTTTAGCGGTCCCTCACATATTCGTAAAGATTGTCTGGGAGTAGCAATAACTGAGGACAGTACACAGTCCTTGCCACTTTCTTCTTTCCAGACATTTGTAGCTCATCCGTATAGGGTAAGGAAATCTAATTTGGTGATACACCTAAGTTGGTGATATATATTATTTTTTCTCTCACGACCGCAGGGATGACTCATGTAGCTCGAGAGACCGCTTATAGATGGCGCAGAATGTCTTCTTTGCACTGCTCATGCTGCAGCGCCGTTTTGGCATTGTTGGCGTATTGTAAAAAATGTGAAAGGACAGTGCGCCGTATTTGAGCAGTAATTTTCATTTCTTTGTGAGTAATACCACAGTTTATTTAATTTCTTAAGTATATATTGATGTAAAGAGAATCGGTCAAGAGTATTTCACTCACAAAACCTTGCAGAAACGTACGTTAAATGTATAATTTTGCTTACTTTATGGTTACTCTTTGTACCGGCTTAGCATTTTCGTGAAAAAATAAGGTTTCTCGAGCATGTTTTTATGACGTGGTCGCACAGGCATCAATTAAAAAAATCATAACTGGTGTTAAAAGTGTTATATCTCGTTTTCAATGCTCTTATCTGTAAGTGCATGCATGGAATTAACGTTTTTTAGTAACAATATAGTCATACAGCCTATCACCAAATTAGGTGGTATCACCAACTTAAGTGTCACTGTTTATTTTTTTATCTAATTTATTTGAACTGATCTGAATTTTGCAAATTTTTGTGGTTCAATATGTTCCATTTGACAGTTTAGAAATAGGTTTAAAGAAATATCAATAAATTCATAGTATTTGGAACTTATAATAATGTATCATCAAATTAGGAACCCGCTAGCTACCCTTATCATCAAGTTAGGTACCACTGTTAGGTCTAATTTAAATAACCTCAAGTCGACCAAAACGAACCTAATGGTATGAATTCAGTATTATTATATCATACAGATTTAAACGTAAGTTGCCTAAGCATTTTTCGCAGAAATTTATGGCTAATGAGCCGATTATTTACAGAATTATTGGTTTCATCACCAAATTAGGAAACTTTACCCTACATTCGAAGTCTTTATTAATAACAAAAGACGAATTGTAGCACTTATTTCGAAGAATAACAATGTCGGTGGGATCCATTGCACCCCAGGGAATTAAAATCTAATATACTTAAGACACAGAATATCTTCAAACCTAACCTAACTTACTCCTTTAACCGGAGAGACAAACTAATCGGATGCAGTGTGACCACGTAGTCGATCGATCTTTTCAGTCGAAGTCGGTCGACGGCGTCTGTCGACGGTCGGTCGTTGCCACTGTGAACACAGCCTTAGTGCACTTCATTATCCAGGGCTTCAGTGTGCCTAAATGATGACGTCAGTTTACTAAATGAGAAGTGCAAGTATAACGTGCAGATTTGATTACAAATACAAAAAAATGGATATGGAGCGAATTTAGCATTGACTGTTGTGTTTAAGACAGGTGTTCAAATGAACGATTAAATTCATTAGCAAACTAACTATAGTGTTGTGATCAAGTAGTGCAATTATTTCAATATTTGGATCGTATTCCACAATTAAATTGAAATAATTACACTTGCGTGACTAGGTGATAGGTTTCGTTATAATACCAAAATGAAAGTCCGAGAACAAGTAGTTAGTCAAAATTGTATAAATGGAATAAATAAGCTCTCAAGCAACGGGTTCTTCCTATCAATGATGTCGAACATAAATCAACTGAAATTTGCTCACCTTCCTACGTCTGACAGCACAGGCAGATTGCGTACACTAACGAAGAACGTAATTCGCGAGAAGAAGGTCAGTATTAAACATTGGAAAAGCTCTGTCTAACTGTCAAATATTGTTTGCATGCGTATCACAATGCACTGGTTACGTAATTCTACTCAAGAATTAAGATTAAATAAATTCAAAAAAGCTGTATCTACATTCATGTCTAACTTCAACACAACAATATTACAGTAAATAACGTGCATTGCTTAACCGTAACACAGGGTATAACAAAAGAATATTTTACAATGACTAAATATCTTGTATTTATATGAACTAGTATTGCCTGTGGTCGAAAATCGACCAATTGTGTTTACAATGGTCACTGAGGGTAAAATTTTACGTATCATGTCGGCGGTCTCGCGTGATTATGTTGGCAACATCAACAACACGATAGGAAATCTTTGCCCATTTGTCCGAACCACATAGAATGACTCGATTAGTGTATCGTACAGACTATGAAGTAAACAAATAATGCTGTTCCTGCTTTATGGTTGACAGGTTCTTGTATGTACCCTCGTCCGCTCAACAAAAATAATTGCCCTCGTAAAGCATCAGTGTTGTCAAGCGATTGTATAACGTACAGATTTGATTACAAATGCAAAAAAATGGATATGGAGCGAATTTAGCATTGACTGTTGTGTTTAAGACAGGTGTTCAAATGAACGATTAAATTCATTAGCAAACTAACTATAGTGTTGTGATCAAGTAGTGCAATTATTTCAATATTTGGATCGTATTCCACAATTAACTTGAAATAATTACACCTGCGTGACTAGGTGATAGGTTTCGTTATAATACCAAAATGAAAGTCCGAGAACAAGTAGTTAGTCAAAATTGTATAAATGGAATAAATAAGCTCTCAAGCAACGGGTTCTTCCTATCAATGATGTCGAACATAAATCAACTGAAATTTGCTCACCTTCCTACGTCTGACAGCACATAGACTCACAGGATTCTCACTATTCAGCATCTGTTGCCAACATTATCATAGGAGGCCGCTGGGATATTTGGTAAAATTTAACCGGCACTGGGAGGTGTGAAACGATATCTTTTACGTGTTAAGGAAAATGCCTGACACAATAACAACAAATAAAAACGGAAGTATTTACTTCTCATGCCATTTTCGAATTATATAACTTTCATTAGCCTTATATTTGAAATGGAAGTACAATTTCGGTGTTCGTATATTTATACAACCGCAAGAAATAATGTTATTTCGATACTGCGATATTCAGAATTCCAGAGCTGACAACATGTCGACCTCGTAGTTCCACCCGTGCACTGCTACATGCCTCTCCCGGATCATCATCATTTATATCGGCATTCTCCACTTTGTAGTTCCACCCGAGCACCACTAGATGCCTCTCCCGGCATATCATCCTTTATATCGGCATTCATATGAAAACATCCATTTCCTTTAACCACTCTTAATCATTGTGAAAACGAAGCATTTGGACGGCACAAGAAAGTGAGTTGGGAGCACTCCATGTTTCGTTATTCACTTATTTTAATACTGCAGATGCGCTGCATTACAGCGTCGTTGGTCGAGGCGAATAGCCAATCAGTGAGCTGATTGTTGGAGAATGTAGAACTTGATCCAAGCTGTAGATAGGAAAAATTCTACTTCCTTTTACCACTTTTAATAGCTAAATGCTCACAGAAATATTTATATTCGTGAAATCTACGACAAACAATCTTTCTAATTATGTAACTTTCATTGGCCTTCTTGTACGAATAAATTAGTAATCTGTACCACGATTTTCGTGTTAGCATATTTATATAATGATACTACCAGGCACTTAAATGTGATTTGTAGAGTATCCCATGTAGATGTAGATACTTAACAATGCGCAGTGCGGTAAAGAGATCGTACAAACAGAAACCTTTTTCCAGTGCAATACAGTTCATAAATATTCGTAATTGAAAATTTCAAGTCAATTATAAATCACACATCCTGGCCTTCATTCACAAAACCATCCAGACATAATGGCGTAACAATCGTGGTTGGATACTAGACCGCTCACTCTGGCTACTCTATGACGACTCAGTACAGACTCTACACAAGAAGAGAGGCCGCCACCGCCGTCTCTCAGTCTGAGCAGATTATTAAACCACTCGGTAACAACTAATATCTCTGCTCAAATTTTGAATTTTCCTCGTTATATTTTCCGAGGGCTGTATTGAAGATCAAATTGTAATGTGCAAGAAAGTGATGTTTCTATCTCGTTATTGGATGCTAATAATCAACAAGGGATTACAAAATACTATTCTTGTGCTCTTTCTCTTGAAGTAATGAGTGTTATCGATGGTGGATGTATAATTGAGGTCAATACCAGGCTGCATTATAGTGAGCCAAGGTCTAAGAATTCAAAGAGTAGGTAACAAACATATTGGATCTATGTAGTTATCAAATCTTTGTTACTTTTTGAACTCCTAGACCCTCGCCCACTATAATGCAGCCTGGTATTATCATCAAGACTTACATATATTTTATCTTTAGACATAGACATGGTAACAGAACATGCACCAATGTAATTAGTGTTAAATTTTACATTTCTGATGATGAATAATATCCGAAACCGATAAAAGTTCTAAATACAATAAACAGCTGATGGTGGACAATATGCGTTTTTAAAGTATATTACGGCTCCGGAATGAAACTTTCACTCTGCTGCGGAGTGTGCGCTGATATGAAACTTCCTGGAAGATTAAAATTGTATGCCGGAACCGGGACTCGAACCTGGTACCACTGCCTATCGCGGGCAAGCGTTTTGCCACTGAGCTATCCCGACACGACTAACACTCCGTCCTCACACTCCTGAAGAGTGAAAGTTTCATTCTGGAGACATACCTTAGGCTAGACTGTGGCTAAGCCATGTCTCCACCATATCCTTTCTTCCAGGAGTGCTAGTTCTGCAAGTTTCATAGGAGAACATCTGTGAAGTTTTGAAAGTAGGAGGCGAGGTACTGGCAGAAGTTGTGAGGAAGGATTGTGAGTCGTGTTGGGATAGTGTTACGGCGAAATCCTGACCGACAGGTTCGCCAATTTTTGTAACGTTTCATAAATTTGGTAGAAAGAGAGTCATTTCTATAACACCATTAATGTTAAAAGTTGTTACTAATTAGCCCCATGGTCGCCTGTTAAATGAGAACTAGTGTTAACGTTACAGTATTACGGTATTCATGCTGTAAATGTAACTCATCTGACTCGTTTTTATCCCAGTAAATCGCTTATAAGGTTCTATAAGCATCAGATACCGCCCAGGATGAATATATTTACTTCGGTTGTGAACAAAAACCAGCCTTAGAAAGTTATATTGCTACTACAACAAATTAAGAACGTGGGTACTCAACCTAAGGCCTCTTATTTAAATAATTTATTTGATTCTATAACTCCTATTTTCACAAATAGACAATATTTAATGCTTCAATTAAAAAAAAGTTATTACTGATATTTATCTATTTCTCTACCAAAGATATTAGTTCTTTAGGATCCTGTTTGATTACTTCCTACATATCGATATTTATTTTTCTATGTCTTTGAGAGATTTGCTATCTACTGAAAAAAATATTCCCATTCTATTTCTGTGTCCAGACTTGATTTTTAGTTTTATTGGAAACATTTCTATTTCAATTAAAGATCTTAGCTTTCGAGTGACACCTATAGCCTAATCCCCTCTATCTTTTGAAGACGAGAAAAAAAAAAATAATTAAACCTACGTAGTCACCACCACTTACAGCTCCGTATTTAACTTTAAGAAATCTTGAAGACAGCTTGGAGCCTTCTTCAGGTGTTGACTTGCTCTCGACTCTACAAAATTACACTTGGTTTACCCACAAAAACCTGTCACTCTTAGCTGATTTTTGGTTACTTTATAGATCTCCAAATAGATTTATTGGTTACATACCCTATTTATGTGCTTTATCCGCCAGAGTTACAGTTTTGGTTGGTTGTTAGTTAATAAGCTGGTTTATTCTTCCTTAGGTAATTCACGAAACACTTTTACCAACAACTTGACCTCAGAGCCAGTCAAAATACAGCAAAGGGATTCACGTCTTATACATGAACCAAATAAACTCCAGCAGGATTCATTCCAACATAAATAAACTGCTACGGGCAAATTGTAATGTCAACCCCGCTCGGGATTGACACATTCGGTGAGTCACCTAACATTGTAAGAGTACACCTGTCGCTGTATCTTACAGTTTGATTTAACGTAATGTATATATGGTCTTAAATTTGTGTATTTCATGTATTTTTCATTTGTTGTATGCTAGATATATTTCTTATGTAACGACATTTTCTATATTGAATCATTTAGTGTAAACATGTACTATATGTGTAAACCCGCATGAATGCACGGACATTCTTGGTTAGCAATGCGCCAGAGAAAATGTTGAACCTGTTGTAAAGACTGTCTTTGGCACAGAAGTAGTAGCTGTGAGTGTCGCGCTGCTAAAGCAGTCGCGGTGCGGACTCGCCGAAGTAAAGACATAAATGTAGTCGCGGAGCGGACTCGCTATAGTAAACGCATAAATATTTTGTTGATGGTGCAGAGGCACGGTAGGCGCAGTGTGGCGCGAGTTTAATGCAATTGCAATAAGCCTGAGAAGCGTACTGTTTAATGTATTGAAGGAAGTGCGAAATAAGTTTATTTATACTCGAAATTGATCAGAGTAATGTTTTTTCATGTGTGCAAGAAAAGTAATTGTTTGGTATCAAGTCTATTGTCACCGAGTGTGATCGTTGTTGTAGTAAGAGTACCTATTGTAATCATATCTGTCTTGTATGGACTTCACGACGAAGACGACGAAAATAGATGAGTACTTTTGTAACATTTTATTTTGTATGCATGTAAATGTAGTGTCAACCCAATCAGAATTTTGGTTCAATTATACATGACTTATTTTGAAACCAGTCTTAATTTTGTAAGTAGTTGTAGTCACCCCATTATCACCATTATTAGATTATGTTGATTATGCACGCCTGTACATTGACTAACAAGTTCAATCACTTTCAAAGTAATCACGATCAGTTTTAAAGAAATTGCTAGACGAGTTAAAGAATTGATAAACGTGTTACAACCACATAGACTAGTAATTAAAGTGCAAGGGAGTTTGCAAGTGAAGTAAAGTTGGTTTCATTTATGTAGAAAGTAACCAGGCTTACAGTAGTCAAAGTAATATAGTTGATTAACCAGACTTGACTGAAGTAATTTTTTATTAAATACGTTAAATGCCAAACTCAGCTCAGCCAGTTACACGCGTACGCTACCCAGGCCCTGGAACCAATTAAAAAAAATAGTTTACGTAAAGTTTCATAAGGAAGTTGAATGCTTTAAACAATAATATCAAAATTATTGGGAACTTTGACTGTAGTATTTGTGAAGCTCATTGCACCACGGAGTTTCACTGTATTGAGCTATTATAATTGCAATCAGAGTCTATCTGCTATTACAATTTTGATTATAACACGAACACGCCATCACCACTACATGAATTCTGACACATTTATTAGTGAAGTTGTGCTGTTCGTGAATCGTAAGAGGTGCTAGTTGGAAGCTGTAGTCAATGCTAAGTCAGATAGGGCCAAGCTTAATTAATTACCACAGTAACTGTTTCAAGTTAATTAATATAATTTTTTATTTATTCAAAATTTTAACTTTCACTGCGAAAGTGTTGTTGCGACCCATGAGTTGTGATTTGCTGCAACATTCAATAACGAAATTATTATTACTAGAGTATATTATTACACATTCTAAATTTTGAGATTATTTGACGACCTCCAACAGGCAATCTTCTTACAACATTACCGCTGAATATATGTCATAAACCACATCAAATACTGACGAACATTATTTCTCCAGAATTCTGGGTATTAATGCGATCTCCTTAGTTTTAAAATGCGTTAGATGAAACGTATTGATAGCTAATTTTACAACCATTAGAATTGCAGTTTTTAAGTGAATACTTTTGTTGCAGTCTAATCTATTAGTCTGGAGTTGCCACAGTTGAGAAGCAGCATTAGTTTTCTTACGATTCCTCAACCACAAACGCGAAAATGACTTATTATTCTTTTTATAAGAACTGAATTCGGTTCGTTACCAGAATGTCCGATTTTTACACAATGCAAGCTTTTAAACTTTATGACTTTTACCACATAAGCTGATGCTAATACGCGAAACAAGCAAAAAATTGGGTGTTTACATTAAATTTATATTATGGGCAAACATCAACCGTTGCACTCGACAGTTACGGCTATTTCTGTAGGTATAACGATTAGCCTGTACTCACCTTAAGGTCTGTACAACGCTATTAAAAGTAGATATGCACCAGACATGACTTACTTGTTCACATAAAATCTGCCAAGACCAGCTATGATAGTCCTCCTGTAGATAATCATAATCATCTTTTGAAGAAAAAAAAAAAAAAAAAAAAAAAAAAAAAAAAAAGAGAGAGAGAAAAATGTGGGATTCCTAGTGCAACACAAACACAGAAAATACGTTTTACCTACCACATATAAATACGATAACCACCGCATTACACTAATTTTGGAGAAATTGACTGATGACCACTCACTTAAGTCCCATAAGCTTAACGAACATTTGAACTAATATTTTTCTTTCCTTTTTCTTGTTTTTTCTTTTTGGAGAAGTAAGTGCGAGAAGTTGTTTTGTTGTTGAAATGGATGTTGTATAAAAATTACTCCTCGTAATGACGAAAGGCAGTCATCTGACTCGGGGCAAAACGTTAGATGTTGGTTTCAAACCTCAACATGACAGAAACAGGCGAATGCGAAGTCAGTTATCTTTGGTCTATTAATAGAGGCGCTGTTAGTTACGTATTGCACCCAAGAAGTAATAGATGGCGCTGCTGCCTTTTATACGATGCTTCCAAGTACGGCCTAGTACAGCAAGTATTTTGGTAAGCGTACATCAGTGAATACAAACCACCATTGAACAGTGAATATATTAAAAATTAGACATTTCTTTGCTTCTTTCCACAAGTTTCATTTGTATTTTAAAAATAACGACATTGCTTAGCTTTTGCTACACTTAGATAAGAATTCTTTTCTAGCATAATCGAATTTATGTAGTTTGCTTTAGTATTTCAGTGCTTCCTAGTAGATTCTGAATCTGTTCTACATATTAAGGTTTTCCCGGCGGGGTGTTGTCATCTTGGAGAATCGGGTTTCTGTCGGCAATCCGCGTCGTACTAGCAAGCTATTTCGATCGCGTTACTCGCTATCTTCATCAGGTGCTTCCTGAAGCGGAATCCAGTGTGGAGCATGTTCAGTATTTGTGCCTGTCTGCGGTGGCTGGGCCTTCTGCCATTGGTCGGCACTGTGGGAGGCGCTCCATCCGACGTCCGCGCCGGCTACTAGCCGCAGTACTAGCATTTACTAGCTGTGGCCGTTCCGCCTGCTGAGTGCGTGCTTTTTGGCTCTTGTCACTTAATAATTTTGTCATGTTACGATCTGTTCCACCTCAAAGTTGAACTGGGCGTTCAATTTGCTGATTGCCCTCATTTAAGCTTACTAGTGCTACATCCACGGTCTTAAGGCTATCTTATAGCTAGTAGGTGTAGGGTTTACAGCATGGGGATTTCCTACATCATAAGGATTTTGGAAAGGATATATCTTCTTTATTTTATGTTTGGCATCAAGGGTAGTATACTGTTCTGTTACCGTAGTCGGCCGAGTCGAGTGCTCCCTATGAGGTCCGCGCCCGCTAGCAGCGCCTGCCGCATCGCTCTCTGGCTCCTGGTGTTGGAAATGCCGTCGTTTATTCTCTATGTGACCGTCTTCTGGTGCTTGATTTGTTGTCTGATTATACACCATTTCAGCCTGTGTTATTTGTGCTGACTTATTCATTCTGTCATATGCATAATTATTGCTCTCACAGGTTGGCTGTTGCCTCTTTAGGAGATCAAGTGCTGGATTCCAGGCGGAACTAAGCTGATATCCTGTGTGACGGCTTATAAGATGTTGCGTGACCTTTATTTCAGTGGATTCTTTGATAAAACTTTGTGCTGACTTATTCATTTTGTCATATGCATAATTATTGCTCTCACAGGTTGGCTGTTGCCTCTTTAGGAGATCAAGTGCTGGATTGCAGGCGGAACTAAGCTGATATCCTGTGTCACGGCTTATAAGATGTTGCGTGACCTTTATTTCAGTGGATTCTTTGATAACACTATTCCAGTATGTGGGAGTTTGTGCCAGAATCTTGACATCGTCTTAATTCATCAAATGATTTGATTCCAAACAGTGCTTCGCTATAGCTGACTTGAGTCTGATGTGTCGCTGATGCTCCTTACACCTGATGTCGACGGTCCTGGTTGTTAGGCCACTGTATGACATACCACACTGGCATGGTATGTGGCTAGTAAATGCTAGTATTGCGGCTAGTGAGCGGCGCGGACGTCGGGTGGAGCGCCTCCCACAGCGCCGACCAATGGCAGAAGGCCTAGCCCTCGTAGACAGGCACAAATACTGAACATGTTCCACACTGGATTCAGCTTCAGGAAGCACCTGATGAAGATAGCGAGTAACGCGATCGAAATATGGTGCAAGTACAACGCGGATTACTGGCAGAAACTTGAATCCGATCTGTTTACGAATAATATGCCTAGAAAATAGTCGAGCGACCACTAGGTTCAGGATTGAGCGTTCTCTTGGCTGGGACAACTGACTTGAATGACAAAGCGATCCAACGAGAAATCTACATTTGCTGAGGACTGGAAATGCTAAAGCGATGATATGCAGGGGGCTCTTGTTTATTGTCCGTTGCGGAAGCCCTGGCGATCTGTCATCGCTTTCGAATAATCAGTTTCCCGTGTCGGCCGCAGTCCTCAGCTGACTAACGAATGGAAGCGTTTTTCGCCAGGAGAAAAGGGCGGTGAGTGTCCACTGCTGATCGCTGATCCAGCGCGGCTGTGCTCGGCGCGTCGCTTTCACTGCTAGCGGGCTGGGAGGCCGGCAGGCCGGCTTTCGACCGCCAGCGGCGAATGCGAAAAACGCGCGGGCTAGCTAGAGGGCCCAGGCCCCTGCTAGCAGCCGAGCAGTAGAGAGCCTACTATATAGGAAGAGGGTGCCAACCGGCCGGTGGCCGCCATGTTTTTACCAGACTGCGCGAGGAAAGTGCAGATTAGACTTGCGCATAATAGTTCGCGAACGGGAGCGCTCACTTTAGTTCGCGGCTCTGCCGTGAACTTGTTCGGGCTTTTAGTTCGTCCGCTCCCAGTGACGGCTGAGCGGCGTGGTCTGCGCGTGCAGGTGGAGGGGGAAGTTCCCCCACCTAGATGCTTCATGCGCTTGCTGCTTGAGCCGTTAACGATATCACGTAAACCAAAAGAAACAGTTTGTGGATAATTTCTCGTGTTTGAGTTTAGAGTTATCTCAATATCTTGGCATTCTGGAATTTATTAGTCAGATATTGCAGAGTGCAGAACACATCAAAACAGAAATTTTGTAGCACTGAACTATGTAATCTAGCAGGCTGACGCTCACCTCGAAATGACTCATCAGCAGAAGGCAAACACGTGATTTTCAATTCTACATCTACATCCATCTACATCTACATGAAATACTCCGCAAATCACATTTAAGTGCCTGGCAGAGGGTTCATCGAACCACCGTTATACTATTTTACCTCCCATTCCATTCTCGAATACACCTGAATCTCTCCGTTCGGGCTCTGATTTCTCGTATTTTATTCTGATGATCATTTCCACCTATGTAAGTGGGAGTCAACAATATATTTTCGCATTCGGAGGCGAATGTTGGCGATTGTAGTTTCGTAAGTAGCCCACGCCGCAGCGATAAGCGCCGTTTTTGTAATGATTCCCATCCCAGATTCTGTATCATTTCCGTAACGCTGTCTCCCCTGTATCGTGACAACACGAAACGAGCTGCCCTTCTTTGGACTTTTTCGATGTCCTCCGTCAAACCCACCTGATAAGGGTCCCACACTGGGCAGCAATACTCCATAAAAGGACGAACAAGCGTAGTGTATGCAGTTTCTTTAGTGGTTCTGTTGCATCTTTTAAGGGTTCTGCCAATAAAACGCAGTATCTGGCTCGCCTTTCCCACGACATTATCTACGTGTTCTTTCCAATGTAAGTCAGAAGTAATTGTAATTCCTAGGTATTTTGTGGAGTTTACGGCCTTCACACTTGATTGATTTATCATGTAAACAAAGTTTAACGGATTTCTTTTCGTACTCATGTGGACGACTTCACCCTTTTCATTATTTAGAGTCAACTGCCAATTTCTACACCACACTGATATCTTATTCAAATCGTTCTGCAGTTGGTTTTGGTCTTCAGATGATTTTACTAGACGGTAAATGACGGCGTCATCCGCAAACAACCTAAGAGAGTTACTTAGATTTTCCCCCAAAACGTTTACGTAAATAAGGAACAGCAGAGGACCAATAACACTACCCTGCGGAACGCCCGAATTCACCTATATTTTAGTTGATGCCGTACCATCGATTACTTCTCTGAGAGGAAATCCCATATCCAGTCGCAAATTTGTGGCGATATACCGTAACCATGTAATTTGATTAAAAGCCGTTTGTGAGGTACGGTTTCAAAAGCCTTCTGGAAATCAAGGAATACAGAATCAATTTGCTAACCCTTGTCGATAGCACACATCACTTCGTGTGAGTAAAGAGCTATTGCACGTCGGTCTTCGGAAAAGAATCCAACGAACTATGAAGCGAGATACGTTTGGCATAATCGTCCGCTGCTCCTAGTTCGACGCTCCTTCTAGTTCGTCCGCTCCTTCTAGTTCGTCCGCTCCTTCTAGTTCGTCCGCTCTTTTTGGATTTTGCTACCGCTACTAAAAGAGCTCTTTTTTATAACAGCTTTTTTATATATCGATGAATCAGTGTTGCCAAAGCATGTTCTATTACCCGTATTTTTGGGCAATTTGACATCAAATACTTTGGCAAATAAACCAGTTATTTACACGAATGGGTGATACAATGGTATTCAACTACTTTGCATACAGAGTAGTAGTACTTTATTTTTAAAATAGATTTCTTGTGGCAGTGAACTAGGAAACTATAGCTGAGCTGCATCTCAGCTCGAAATGAAGGTATCTGGCAGAAGGAAATCTCGCGATTCTGCGCGCTCTCGTGTCCTCTCGCTGTTACCCGTCAGTCTTCGGAAAAGGAGCGGACGAACTAAGAGGCGAGGGATCTGCGAACTAGTTCGCCTGTGGGACCGCTCTTCCGAACTAGTTCGTTCGCGAAATACACAAGACGAGTCCAGATACATAGCGACCCTGGCTGAAATGCAGCTAGTGATGATTGAAATGAAGCATCAGTGCCACCTATGAGACCAAGGTACATCTTCTTACTAATCAGTACGTCGTTAAAAATGCCATTTGTCTATGTTTATACAGGCCTAATAAATATGTAAGCGAATAAGTCTTGAAACAGTTTGTATGGCTATCGAATGTTAATTCCATATTTTACGATGTTCTTGTAACTTCGACAGTTGGCAGTTGATTAATAAGAAAGAGGTATTTCATGTGATGTATCTCAAAGAAAGGATGCTATTTCAGAATTTTCTGACTGCACATCTGTCGCTGAAATTAGTACAATATTATCGGTTTCCGCCCCGATATAATGCATTTTAAAGGCGCTCTTGTAGATCTTAAAACATTTTTCTACACTGGAAAATACCAAAAAAGTCATTCTGTACATACTTTTAGGAACACAGTATAACAGAAAATAAGAAAAATACCGATACTATCTCTAATGAAACAGCAGAAACAGACTAAAAATAGGTAACTAAATATTTACAACGAGTCAATAGTCCAGTCCGCCCCCCCCCTCCGTTTTTAATGTCACATCACGTAACCAATTATGGGATTATGACTAGCCAATAATAAACAGCCAAGGGGAGGTCTCAAAGCCATGTTAAAACATACCTTGTAGCACGACATGTCAAAAACCAAAACTAAGAAATAACAAAAAGTTAGAATACACTTTTCATTAAAACATTTACCCTTTACAAGATTCGAACACGCGACCTTTACATTACGAATTCAGCACGTAACTACTACACCACGTAGGAACCGCAGAGGCAGTAGCTGTATTACTGATTTTCATCAGTGCCTTCTTTTTCTTGTATTGAGTGGGGGAGAAGCAGAAAATATTTACTTCACACAGACATGAATAAATGGGTTTCCATAAGCTACCTTTACTGTTTCCGCTTTCTCGGTTAACTTTCATCGCCCACTGTTTCCGTATATTCTCATTCCTTGCGAACACAAGCATCATATAATCACATCGATTTTTACAGCCACCAGAAGAACAACAAGGCATTTCTCTTGACTTTCCTTTAATATAATACACACTATTAATTACCCTCAGTAAATCACTTCAAATTAATATTGTATCTTAAAAATTGCCGCGAAGTTCTAAGCTTATCGTCAACGACTGACAAACAACACGTTATCATCTTGTGATGGTGCAGTTCTTGTGTCTTCCGTGCTTGCGGTATTATATTTGTGGTTGATTCCGCTTTATGCAAGACACTTTTTGTTTTAATACCCAGACTGGTTTCGGCACTTATTGTGCCATCTTCCTTGGGTTTCTGGTGTTTATTTTCTATAACAACATGTTTATATTTTGGTTATACAATCGTTTGCATTAGTTGTTTGGTTTCACCATTTTGTTAGATGTTTTAGGCTTAATTTATTCAAGGTATTTGCAGTGTGTATTTCGCAGGATTTGCATGTGCATTAATTGTGGAATGACAAGTTTTGACAACCTGTCATCTGCAAACAACAAGACGTTTTTGTTTACAAAATCTGACTGATTTATTGTAGGCCTACATTGGCCTGGAAATTATATTGAAATTATTTCTAATGTGGCTGTTTTGGCTTACTTACGATTTTTTAGCTGTGGTGTTGTTTCTTGTTTGTTTGTGGCGTGTTCTTTTGTTTTATGGTCTTCAGTGCAGTTTTTGCTGTGAAACAGCACTGTTTACATCGCCATATTTCTTGTTGTTGTGGCTGTATCGTCTTGCATTTGTTTGTGTGGCGTGTCTATGATGTGGAGCGCGATTTTTGAATGGTTTTGATACTGACGGGACATTGTTTTGTGGGTATATATTTGTGTATGTTTTTGTTGTGTATGTGTGTTAAACAGAGAGAGAGAGAGAGAGAGAGAGAGAGAGAGAGAGAGAGAGAGAGAGAGAATACTGTATGTGTGTGTACGTGGGGGCGGGGGGTTGGGGGATTCAGCTGTAATGTGGTGGTGGGATTTATTTGTAAACTTCTTTTATGATCTCAGTGTTTTGTTGCATAGTGATGTGTAATCATTCAGTACTTTCTTATCTTGCGCTATTGATTTTTGGATGTGATAATTTTCTTCTATTGTTTGTTTTTGGAATAAACTGCTATTGGTTTTGAGGATTTGTAAGTCATTTTCTATGTTTGTTGGGGTGTGATTCTGTTTTATTAAAAAGTGATACATTTACTCTTTTCGCTGGACTTGCGGAATGACATTCGGCGATATCTATATCTGGAGACAGTTGGAGAACGATGTTCTGGATTGGGAGAAGTATGTTTCCCCTGCTTTAATGATTCTCCACGTAATTTACAGGTCGACAATTGAAAATAAAAGCTGATAGAACGTAATATATAAGCTATTATCGATCTGGAAGGTTTTTACCTGTATACCGATCAATTTTCGGGAATTTTTATTACCCCAGTACACAAATTGCAGGACACTATTAAACACTACAAAGCATCTGTTGTCCCAGATGTTTGTTATTCGCCTCCACATGGTGGAGAAGCACTTTGCAGATACCGTTTATTCTCGTTTAAAACACTAAAACAGTCTTGCACAAGTTCAAAAACACTGTCCATCCGGTAATCGTATAGTGTAGCCTCCAGCCCTGTTCTCGACCCAACGACGAAGCAAGTGCTCAAATGCAGCAAAAAGACCTCTATCTCTCTTTTTAGGGTAAATCAGGTCACGGAGCACACAATTCACACCAGGGCGTTCGCCAAATTATGGTTTTGACTGATATTTCCAGGCGAAGTACTAAATAACCTCCATATAGGCGAGATTCTAGATGCTTCTTCGGGACTTGTGGTGTAGAGACAGGTGCGTAGAATCGAATCCTGCATATGACAAAATATTCAGCTGAATGGTGGCGAGACCCGAAGCGCAACATCTGGGTAGGACCTCCCGGCTATAGCGAAGACACACAACAGCCGCAACTCCCACAAGGTGTTGTATTGGAATATATATATATATATATAAGAGATGGTCGGAGAAGCCTCCAGGTCACATCCTCGAAACGCAAAGCATGCTCCCGGACAACTAAAATGCCCTCTGTTCGGTTTCAAATGAAAAGTCGGAATATCGTCTACATTTCAAACACAGCAACCTTTGAGGAAAAATCTACTGTACCAAAAACTCTATGCGATGTGTTTTTCCCAAAGCACATTCTTAATTTTCGTGCTACACAGTAATGAAAATAAATTCAGGCCTTTATTTCACAAAAATATAGTATATGTAAAAATAATTTTCTTCTGCGAATTGTTCTCTTAATATGGAGTGACAAATGTTTCACTTGATCTGCAAGAACATTTAGTGAGCTGAAAGAATTCTTAAATTTATTGAATGAGTTGAGAGTGTAACAAGAATGTGTGGAAACGATATTCAGTACATTGATATGAAGTTGTCTCGATACAGAAAGAAACTGATGAATACTGAAGATCAAGCGTGCAAAATTTAAACAGAATCGTAATAAAACTGTAGATTTTGTCGAATTCTATGAGTAAAGTTCCCTTCGCCAAGCACCACGTGGAATATTATGTAGGCAGTGATATTCCTCTTATTTTGAAGAAACTGTAGGTCCCCCTATAACTGGCTGGGTAAGTCAGTTCGAAGGTCGGAGGAAGGCAACGGCATACCACCTCCAAACAGGACCATGCCTAGTAAAGCACTGTGGTGTTCAAACCAATCTTCGGATTGTTGACTGCTTTACCTTTACCAAGTGTGCGACATTTCATCAATATCGGAATAAAACTGTAGATTTGTATGAATTACAAACACATGGTCATCGAGCACACGGAGACAGCGAGTATGGATATGGCGTCAAAGTACCCCCGGAGCTCATGTCCGGTGACTACGAGCCCGCGAGTGCGATGGGACGGCTGCGCTAGCGCACTTAGGCTCACTGTACTCGCGCAATTACAGCGGGGTGAAGGGAGGCGGCCGGCCGCGGTGGCCGAGGGGACTGCGACGCGCCAGTCACGGTTGCACGGCCACTAAATTCGAGGGTTCGAATCTCTGGCATGGATATTTGTGCCGTCCTTAGGGCCTTATTACACTAGGCAGCCAGTCGCGCGGCTAGTTGCGTTGCTCGTCGTGGGGCATTCAGAGTTACGGAGCCTATTACACCAGGGCAGCCGGTCGCGCAGCCACAGTTTGGCTGGCGACTGATGGCCGTGCTTTGCGACACAGACAAATATATACAGACGGGAAACCTCCGCAAGGGCCCGGTCCTACGCTCAGGGGTGCGGGTAGGGAGGGTTTCCAGCAGTTCCGTAAGATGTTTCATGATGGCGCTGCGGTCAGAAGCAGCTCTTTAAACTGGCCAGAGCAGGCGGCAGGTAGCAGCTCTCCCCACCACTACCTCCCCTCAAACGCCAGCAAGCTGGACACAGCCGTGGCCTCGTGGCAGGCGGCACAAGCCCTCCCCTCAGATTCCCCTCCACGCTACCCTCTAACGTGCGAGAGACACCCTAAGCCAGCGATCCGCCTGACACCTGCTAACATCTTACGGAACTACGAGGGGGAGTGTAGGATAGTGGTTTAGGGAGGGCTGCTCCTCTGTATATGTTACTCTGTGCTTGCGACCAGGCCGGCAGCCACTGGTGGCGGAGGGCCGTGGCGCAGTGGGGGCATTGAGTCATACGAGGCCTATTACACTGGGCAGCCAATACCACCTGGTCAGTCAGCTATGCACTGGTGACGAAGGAACATGTCTAACAACAAATATACACATATGTTCCTCCTCGTACTTTTAATGAAATAGAGACGGCAAAGGAAAAGAATGATGTATGTGAACCCTATGCTATCATTAAGGGACTCTAAAGTTCCTTTAGAGTACTATACTCTTTTTGATGAACTGTGTTCGGACTAGTTTTTTAATTACTTGAGGATATCTAAATCATTTTTCTTTGAATTACTGTCGCTAATACAAGCTGATATTAACGGGAAGGATTCGCTAATGAGAAAGTGTATCTCAACAGAAGAAAAGATCGTAATCACTTTGAGGTTAGTAAACCAACAAATCGTATTATAAGTCATTAATTTTTTGCTGTAGGAAATATTACTTTTTTAAATAGTTTAAAGTTAAAAAAGTATGAATAGTTTACTTCAATAATTTTATCCACTTATGCCAGAAGAAAATTGATTCAAATTATGGTTAAAAATAAACCGTTGATAAGAACAAACCGCTGCTCAATCAGGTAGGAATCTGCAAATAATTTCCTTCCAAGCATCTAATTTTAATTGATTATTACTGTAAGCTTCAGAACTGGGGTCCCAAATTGCGGAATGTTGTTCAATTCATCATCATCATCATCATTAGAGACTGATTATGCCTTTCACCATTCAGTCTGGAGCGTAGTACCTCTAATAAAATTCCTCCATCATCCCCTATTCAAAGCTAACATTAATTCCTCGTCTGATGTTATACCTTTTACTTCAAAATCATTCTGTACCGAATCTAAGTACTTTCTTCTCGGTCTACCTCGACTCCTCTTACCCTCCGCTGCCGAGCTCATGAGTCTCTTAGGTAACCTTGCTTCTCCCATGCATGTAACACGACCCCACCATCTCAGTCTGTTCGCTCTAACTGCTTCATCTATGTTTATACCCAGTTTTTCCTTGATTTCCTCATTATGGACACCCTCCTGCCATTGTTCCCATCTATTAGTACCTTCAATCATTCCTGCTACTTTCATATCTGTAACCTCCACCTTATGAATAAGTTAACCTGTATCCACCCAACTTTCACTCCCATACAACAAAGTTGGTTGAAAGATTAGTTTTGGTACTTACTTCCTTCTTGCAGATGAGAGTAGATCTTAGCTGAGCACTCACTGCATTAGCTTTGCTGCACCTCGATTCCAGTTCTTTCACTATGTTGCCATCCTGCGAGAAAATACATCCCAGGTACTTGAAACTGTCTACCTGTTCTAACTTTGTTCCTCCTATTTGGTACTCAATCTGTTTAAATCTCTAACCCACCGACATTACTTTCGTTTTGGAGATGCCGATCTTCATACCATAATGCTTGCACCTCTGATCGAGCTCTGAAATATTAGTTTGCAACCTTTCAATCGAATCGGCCATTACAACCAAGTCATCCGCATATGTGAGGCTGCTTATTTTGTTTTGACCTATTTTAATCCCGCCCTGCCAGTCTACTGTTTTCAACATATGATGCATGAATAGTATGAACAGCAGTGGTGACAGGTTACAGCCTTGTCTTACCCCTGAAACTACCCTGAACCATGAGCTTAATTGGCATCTACTCTAACTGCTGCCTGACAGTCTACGTAAAGCCCTTTAATTGCCTGCAGAAGTTTGCCTCCTATACCATAATCTTGTAGAACTGACAGTAGATTCCTCCTAGGAACACGGTCATAAGCCTTTTCTAGATCTATGAAACACAGATACAATTCCCTGTTCCACTCATAGCACTTTTCCATTACCTGCCATAAGCTAAAGATCTGGTCCTGACAGCCTCTAAGAGATCTAAAGCCACACTGATTTTCATCTAACTTCTCCTCAATTAATACTCGCACTCTCCTTTCAACAATACCTGAGAATATTTTGCCTACAACGCTAATTAAAGAGATACCTCTATAGTTGTTACAATTTTTTCTGTTTCCATGTTTGAAAATTGGCGTGATTACCGCTTTCGTCCAGTCAGACGGTGTTCAATTGCTTATATAAAATCTTCGATATTCACTTTTGTGTCCAATAACTTCTGACACTCTTTCAGGGATTCATCCAACTTCAAGTTCTTCCCTTTTGTCGTGTTTACCCTTTCAGTCATTTCCATCGTGGAAATCTGCAGTTAACGCGAGATACTGACGTACACACTGCACGAAAAAAAGAAAGAAAGAAACAAACAAACAGTTCTCGACTGGCGATAACTGCCGTAACGTGAAGAAAACAGTGATTGTTGCCACGGTGGCGTAGTTGACTGCTCTGCTGGCCGCGCAGCCCGGCTGTCCAATGTGATAGCAGCGGCGTGACCAGTGGCGCGACTGGCGGCGCAGCCTGGCTGCCTAGTCTAATAAGGCCCTTAGTGTTAGCTAGTTCGTAAGTAGTTTGTAAGTTTAGGGACTGATGACCCCTTGGTTAAGTCCCATAAGCTATACAAACATTTGAACATTTGAAGGGAGGCGTTTGTCGTGTACGTGTCGTGTAAGTTGTAATTTGCGGCTGTTTGCTGATGATGCTGTGGTGTATGGGAGAGTGTCGTCTGTAACTGACTGTATAGCATACAGGATGACTTAAACAAAATTTCTAGTTGGTGCGAAGAATGGCAGCTAGCGTTATGGAATGGAACGAACATGTAAGGACAGTTGTGAGTAAGGCGGACAGCCGACTTCGGTTTATTGGGGGAATTTTGGGAAAATGTACTTCACCTGTAAAGGAGACCGCGTATAAAACGCTTGTACGACCACGTCTTGAGTATTGCTCAAGTATTTCGGACCCGCAGCGGATCGGTTTGAAGGAAGACATAGAGGCGGTTCAGAGGCGAGCAGCTAGATTTATTACTGGTAGGTTCGACCAATGCGCGAGTGTCACGGAAATGCTCCGGCAACTCAATTGGGGATCGCTGGAAGAAAGAGGACGTTCTTTCCGTAAATTTCTGTTGAGGAAATTTAGAGGGCCGGAATTTGAAGCTTACATTTCGCGTAAAGATCACAAAGACAAGATAAGAGAAATTAGGGCTCGTACGGAGGCTTATAGGCATTCTTTTTTTCCTCGTTCAATTTGGGAGTGGAATAGGAAAGGAAATGCCTAGTAGTGGTACAGTGTACCCTCCGCCACGCACCTTACGGTGAATTGCGGAGTATGTATGTAGATGTAGATGTAGACCCGCAAGACCGGGCTCATACTCGGCCCGTTTCTGAACTCTACTCAGTTTGCGCCTAGCCGTACCGGGAGCTGCCACATGCCTCTGCCGAACGGCGCACCTTAATGGTACGCGCCAGTGTCGACTGCCTATCCCGGGGCGGACAATAGCTGCCAGATGAAAGGTCTGGCCGCGCGCCACAGCACAGCTGAATGGAGAGGAAGCCACAGCCCTGCAATGTCAGAGGGCGCAGCGCTAGCCGCACCACTCTGCTGCCACGCGAGCTGCCGCGCCCTCTCCGAGCAACATGCAGCATGTGCCGCCACCACGATATGCAAGATATGCGTTACATTGAGTTGGGTTGTTTAGTTGGGGTAGGAGGACTAAACTACTGAGGTTATCAGTCCCCCGGTGGGGAGGGGAAGGACTGAGGATAGGAAAGGAGGGGAGAAGGAAATGCAGTCCGGGAAGAAGGAAGGAAGACTGCATTATCTCGGGACCCCATGCTCGCCACGCACGTACTCACGAAAGAATCGTGAGCCCCCTGGGGGAGGAGGGGGAGGGGAGATTCGCAGCAGCGCCTATGGCGCAGCGAAAAGACACCATGACCCAACCAATGTAGTTGATGTGACAAGAGTTAATAAAATTTTAAACAATTTATTTAAAACTAGCAAACCCGGCAACGCTTCGCAGTAGCTTCTCCCTATGTCTATCCCTTCCTTCCCTTCCTTTGTCCATCTCCTCCTCCCCCTACCTTCACTCCACTCCCTCTTACCCCACACCATATCCATCTCCTCTCCTTCCTCTCTACGTCTATATCATATCCCGTTTTTAAACTCATTTCATTCCTCCATTCTCTGTCTCCTCCTTCCCAGCTCTCTGATCGTATTTATTGTAATTGCAATCGGGAACTTGATTGGGGATAGAAGTCAAAATGGACAGGTAAATCAGTTGGAAATGGGTTTTTAGAGAGACGTTTCGAGCTGCTCTATCTGTGAGGTTAGTAGCTACAATGGCCGCACATTCAGTGGTTGCATTGTACTAACAGGTATGATAAGTGTGGCATAAAAACAACTTTCCTGTTTTATGTTAAAAGTGACTGGCAAGAAAAAACCAAACTGCACATGTTTACACAACAGCTTAGTAGCATATTTTTCTCGCAGCGAGCAGTATAGAAATGTTTCTTATAACACATGTATATCTTCTTATGAGTCGACGCACAGGACACCGTGCCACGGGTGCGGTTCTTGTAGGGGGATGCTTGTCCACTTTTGGCCGAGCTGATCTCTACGAGATTACGAGAGTAACTCGGGTGTCCGATCTTTGATTGTCGTGAGTGCATTCGTGTTCTCTCGATAATCTATTTTTAGTCCGGGGCAAGTCCCGGAGACAAATTAAATTGGTCCCAATCCCCCGGTTCCGACCAAGGTTTTAGGGAGGTTATCCTTGGTTGTAAGGCGTATGCCGGAACTGGTAAGCCCCTCCCACTTATTCCCAATTGGGATTTCCCCATTTGCCCCACTATCAGCTTGTCTGATAATTGGCTGAATAGAACCGCGACTCTTCATGGGCCGGATCTCAAACAGTCCGCTCCACTCCTCGGAGTGGAGAATGAAAAGAATAAGTTTTTTTTTTTTTTCTTTTTTCTTATGAGTCGACGCAGAGGATACCGCGCTCACGGGTGCGGTTCCTTTAGGGGGATGCTTGTCCACTGCTGGTCGAGCTGATCTCTCAGATATTACGAAAGTAACTCGGGCGTTCGAACCTTGACTGTCGTGAGTGCACATCGTGCTCTCCCAGTGATCCATTTGTAGTCCGGGGCAACGTCCCGGAGATAAATCTAATTGGTACCAATCCCCCGGTTCCGACCAAGGTTTTTCGGGAGGTTTTCCTTGGTTGTAAGGCGTACGCCGGAACTGGTAAGCCCCTCCCACATATTCCCAATTGGGATCCCTCTTTGCCCCACTATCAGCTTGTCTGATAATTGGCTGAATAGAACCGCGAATCTTTATGGGCCGGATCTCAAACAGCCCGCTCCACTCCTCGGAGTGGAGAATGGAAAAAATAAGCTTCTTTTTTTCTTATGAGTCGATATGGAGACGGACGCAGAGGTTACCGTGCTCACGGATGCGGCTTCTTTAGGGGGATACTTGTCCACTGTTGGTTGAGCTGATCTCTACGAGTTTACGAGAGTATCTCGGGCGTCCGATCCTTGATTGTCGTGAGTGTACCACTCGTGCTCCCCATAATCCATTTGTAGTCTGGTGAAACATCCCAGAGATAAATTAAATTGGTCCCAAACCCCCAGTTCCGACCAAAGTTTTCAGGAGGTTTTCCTTGGTTGTAAGGCGTATGCCAGAACTGGTAATCCCCTCCCACTTATTTCCAACTGGGATCTCCCCTTTGCCCCACTACAGAACAGAACTGCGACTCTATAGGCCGGATCTCAAACAGCCCCCTCCACTCCTCGGAGTGGCGAATGAAAAGAATAAGGTTTTCTCTTGTCTTGAAATCAGTTACAAAGTAATTGTAGCATAATCATAATTTAATAATAGAAATTCCATATGAAACAATACAATTAATTGAAATAAAATAAGCGGGATGGCAATACAACGTTTCGAAAGTCTTTGTGTTGTGTTCATTTCTTTTCTTATTAGGAATCTAACGGAAACACGGTTAACAACATTGCTACATACCGATAAAATTTTACAATCCGAGTCACATGCGTGGTACAGCTATGTTGGCAACAGCTGTTGGATCGTGGCAATGAAGCCGACCAATCGTAGCAAAGCTTGAGATAGCCAATAAAATTTTAGATGCCGACAGTTTGTTCCAAAGCCAACTGATGCATACGCTGCGTATTCGACTGCTGGATTGTATCTGTACCCCAAACGTTCAATTATAATTGCCACGCGTGGCCCTCTGTTTTGCCGACGACCCAAATTATTTCGTGTGTAAACTGCAACTGACTGAGTCGAACTCGACTGTACCCTTTGTTTCAGAGTCATAACGGATCGCGCTTGAGAATTTCTTTTCGATTTACCTCCAAGCGCTGTGTACGACCTTCGTCGGTCTCATTGACTACGATCAGGTAGTGAGATTGCGCTGCACGTACGCCGACCGATATAACGCCGACGCAATGTAGGCTCTAAGAAATAAACCACGATCTGTACTTAATTTGTTTGTAACACTCAAAAATACCTCGAAATTACATCAATTCTATCTTTGGTATGCTCCAAAGATATTATCACCACCGATAACATCATGGAGGTAAGAATAATACGTAGTCGCTTGTAAAGAAACAACGTTTCATGTTAAATCTGTATGACAGTTTTAACCTTATGTGCGTAACGCCATATTCCCTTAATTCTAACCTCCTGGCGTATTTGTTCGTCCTGTTACAGCGTATTTGGTCGCTAGGCGAGTAACGAATGTTTATCCTGATTGTTGGACAATCGAGAAAATGATCCCAGCTGCAAACTTACTTTCAGTTTTTCTCAAATTCTGCTATAATACGCACTCAAACTGGACAAAAAGTATCCTATGTCCGTCTCCTGCTTCTAAGCTATCTCCCCATCAATTTTGAGCCAAATCGGTTCAGACGTTCTTTAGTTATAAACAGTGTAACTAACACGACTTTCTTTTATATAGATTCATAAAAATAGCCTAGACAGCAAGTGATTTTTTTAAATTTACAAACTGGTGACTAGTTTCGACTTTTCATTCATTTACGAACCACTGTTTTTGATTGAATATGTAAGCCACGAGTGAATCTGAGCAGTTACATATTCAATCAAAAACGGTGGTTCGTAAATGACTGAAAAAGTCGAAACTAGTCACCACAACGTAAATAAAAAAATTCCCTTTCCGGTCTAGACTATGTCATCAATTTTAAATAAACTGTTTAAAATTTTAACTAATTGTAAGCCCGCCCAATCTCCATGTTGACAATGTCTGATTTTACTAGCACGGTGGTCCCAGCCCACAAAATTGTCACATTATAGTGTCTGACATCTGCCAGGTCAAGACTGTAGTTCACTTTCTTGGTTGATTATTCAAACGTAGATTTCATATTTAAATCTTTTCTCCAATCAACTGTTGGAGGAAGGAATAGTTAACGATTTAGATTTGTTGAATCTGACGTTATTGTTTTGATGATTGCCATGTAACGCACAGACGTTTTGAGGGCACACATTGCACGACCACAACGCCCGTGACATAAGAAGGAAATCAGAGCAAAATAAAATTAATTATGTTATTCCGACCACGGATTCGAGTTGCCAGTAACAGACCGGACGGGTCCTTAATTACAAAGTAGTAAAATTAAATCAATTAATTTAGGATAGTTTATTAATTTTCACCAACCAAGGAGCATCACAGAATGTTTGCTTACTTAGAGGACAGAGTCATTTCTACATACCCCGTTTGGTTAATCTAGAAATTGCTCAAAATGGAGAATTTCCTGTAGCCGTTAAATTTAAAAGCAACCGGAAGCGACGCCGTGGCGGTGGCATACCAGCTTTGTCCCGCGCTCCAAACAGGTGTTCCTACCTGAGTATCCGAGACACAGTGCCGTCCGCAAGGGCTAAGCATCCTCAATGGTTTCTCTCCCCTACCTGTAAGATGGGCTACAGGGACTACTTTTGAACAGCGGAAGCACACTGCGGTGCCGTGCCCGGCGAACAGCCATGCACCGTATTCGGTGGCAAGGCTTCGAAGCATCCAACACGCGGTCAGTCTAGGGCGGAATTTACTGTCGTATTAGGAAAGTGTGACTTTGACGACCGTCTGCGTCTCTTACAGTGATGGGCGAGTAGAAGCATCCGGTACACTTACCATTCAGTTTATAGTGAGGTAAGCTTGGCCGTTTGGCCCCTGCTCTGTTTTTAATATTACGACTTCATGGCTAGCAACATTCTCTCTGATTCAACCACTCTCCGCTCTCTCTAATGACTGCAAATGTATCTGTATAAAACGTGCTTATTTTTTGACTACTGTTAGTAATTCCTTGACCTACAGGAAGGTGGTTTCGTGGCAAAATAGTCTTATTTGTGAAATAATATTAAACATGCAACAGGATTAATTCGTCATATCTTTATGAATACAGATTTCACCACAATTCTGCCTATTTGTTCTGTAATTTTCCTACTGTCCTCTTTTCAATTAATGAATCGTCAATAAAGCGACGAAACACCTGCCAAGAGAAGAAATCCGAACCTTTATGGTCCAAGGACAGCAGATCAACAGGTGAGTGAAACTTTCTGTCTGAGAGGAAAGGTGATAGGCAACAACCCTTCTTGCTTAATCTTCTCTCGAAAAACTTCACCATTTACAGCCACAGGTATAAATTTTTCTCTCATATCCAGCAAAACATGCTAGAAGGTAAGTATACCAAACATCACACATGCACTAACCAAACGATATTGATTTCTATGTATATTTTTGTCACTTCTGTCATGCCATAGTATTCTATATGTCACATCACTATTGCTTTTGTACCTCCATTTCCAAATATGTAAATATTAACATCTAAATTTGATAGAGAATAAGAAATCCATATTTTTACATGCAACACATACACGTCTTCTCTATTTATGTCTCAGGACATGCCTAAATCAGTGCCACAGTGGAGATACTCGGGTATTGTCAGTATGCCTTGCGCCAATATAATGTGGTTGTGGACTGAACGATAGGATTGTATACTCGAGTCTGGATTTGCTTTCGAGGCCAATCTGGACCATAGGGATAGTAAAGGAGCAAACTCCAGCGAATAATTATAGGGAACATTTGGATTGTTGTGGAAACCGATACAGTAAATTCACTAATGTAAATGACTAGCAAATTGGGAGATTTCTTTTGTTACGTGACGCGTTGAATTTATTGTTGTGACACTCCACATGCAGTGGGTGTGAGACAGTGAGAAATGGCGAGTTCTCTTGATTTTATTTTTATAATTGTTTCATTGCACACCTTGTGAGAGATTCAAAAGGTGAAATATTCAGTGCAGGCATTTTTGTGTGAAAAAAGTCAATTTGGTCGGCCGAAGAGAAGCATGACCGATTGACTATTTGATGCGTCGGCAGAGGAAGATGAACTTTTCGTAGAAGTAAGTGGAGAGAATGCTGGGGCCGCCATTCGCGACTTTTCCTGCTCGCTTTGTCAATTCAATTCATTTATTTGTAAAGTTTATGAGACTGAACTGCAGGGTCATTAGTCCCTACTCTTAGAAACTACTTATGAACTATCTTATACTAAAGACAACACAAACATCCATGCCCGAGAGAGGATTCGAATATCTGACGCGGGAGTTCGTGCGATCCGCAACGTGGCGCTCCAGACCGCTCGGCTACTCCTGCGCGGCTCGCATTGTCATATGAAAACTGTGGTGTCGCACAAGTCTAAAGTGCATGCCACCTACTTTCGCCGCTTGCCGCCATGCACGCACAGTGCGACGTACTTACGACGTCAGCCACAAGCACCCTCTGCTACATATCCGCTCGTGGGCACCACTGAGATCGTTCACTTGGGACTGAGATAGGAACCAGTTAACACCGGAATCAGATAGGCACCAGTGAAGACTTGGCTATTGGATAGGCGCTAGGCAGGCCTCTAGCTCAACTATGTATCAGCATTCTGCAGTACTGAGCTATGTAAAAGTTAAGTATTACTAAGTCTCTAAGAAATATATATCTCATTCTAATTTAGTCTAGTGTTTCTAGTTTCTGCTGTCCCACTGGCCAGTCACCTCCTACCTGCACAAGCGTGCATCCTTTATTCCCGTGTCGGTCTTTCTACTCGGCCACCGACACCTACGACGGAAACGAGACACAAAAGCAGTGACGAGGCTGGCACACAAAAGTGGTGATGAGGAGTGATAGAACCTTGGGCCAGCCCGCTTGCAGCAGCCAGACAGCAGCAGTCAGAGCACGCAGAAATTGCTCCCGCCCACCCACTCTTATTATAAGAATTTTGGAGAAGATATTTTGTTCCGTGTTTTGTGGACTTTTTTGTTGCAGAGCGTCCTTTCATATTGCATTTGTCTTTTGTTCTCATTTACTTGTATGCGCGGCGCCTGATCGGTCAGCATGGCCACTACCCTGAACCCAAACTTAATGGAAATTATTCAGTTACAGATGGCGCAAATCACGCAACTACTACTAGCTGTGGCGCAGTTGACGGCAACTCAACAACAGCCGTTACATCTGCAGCCTACACCTACCGCCGCACCGCTTCCTACGTTCCGCCAGTACAATGAGGAAGAGTGGAGTGACTATTTCGTGCAGTTTCAAGAACTCATCGGGGCTCATCAACTTACAGGTCAGAGAGTGAAGAACCTTTTCTTATCGATTGTAGGAACTCCAACTTTCGTGTTACTGCAGAAACTTTTCCCCCACGCATCATCTCCTGATCTAGAGTTTGATCAAATTGTAGATGCACTGAATGCTCATTATGAGAGAAAAGTTCTCGTAGCTGCGGCGTGGTACCGATTTTTCAGACTAAAAAATTACCGGAGCAATCACACCAAGAATGGATCACTGAATTGAAGGCTTAACCCGCAAATGTAAATTTACTTGCTTTTGTGGACTTTAATATTCATAGAATATATTACTTCAACTGCGATTGGGCAAAGCTGAAAATGTGTACCCAGCCGGGATTCGAACCCGGGCCTCCTGCTTTCTAGGCAGTTGCGCTGACCCCTACACCACTGGGGACACAGTGATCACCGCACCTGCAAGGACTACCTAAGCACGCCTCCCGTCAGATACAAATTCCCAGCTTCGCCCTGCCCATATTACTCAAACTCGTAGTTTAACTAATTCCCGTAAGAGTAAGGGCTTCAAACTTGCCCACCCCTCCCCACTAACGATAGGATCATTGCCCATCACCGGCATATTATATATATACATGTGGCGTCTGTTCGGAAAGAACAGACGTCACATTCTGATCCTGCAGCTGTTATTATTTAATATTCATAGAATATATGACTTCAACTATGATTGGGCAAAGCTGAAAATGTGTACCCAGCCGGGATTCGAACCCGGGTCTCCTGCTTTCTAGGCAGTTGCGCTGACCCCTACACCACTGGGGACACAGTGATCACCGCACCTGCAAGGACTACCTAAGCACGCCTCCCGTCAGATACAAATTCCCAGCTTGAAGTCATATATTCTATGAATATTAAATAATAACAGCTGCAGGATCAGAATGTGACGTCTGTTCTTTCCGAACAGGCGTGCTTAGGTAGTCCTTGCAGGTGCCGTGATCACTGTGTCCCCAGTGGTGTAGGGGTCAGCGCAACTGCCTAGAAAGCAGGAGACCCGGGTTCGAATCCCGGCTGGGTACACATTTTCAGCTTTGCCCAATCGCAGTTGAAGTCATATATTCTATGAATATTAAATAATAACAGCTGCAGGATCAGAATGTGACGTCTGTTCTTTCCGAACAGACGCCACATGTATATTTGTGGACTTTCTTATAGTGACGTTATGTTGAGAGATGCGATTATGCAGAACATTCAGGACCCCAGAATTAGGGCAGAAATTCTGAATCAGTCTGACCCTTCGTTCGACAATGTACTGCAGCTTATTGAAGTGCATGGTACCTTTGTCTTAGCAGATGTAGAAATGCAAAGCCACAGTGTTAATTCAGTGCACAGTAATGGACGCTTTCCTAGCCGTAGTACTCAGTCTAGCCCTAGTGATTCTTATTTTTCTACCGGCCGTGCTGAACAGACAGTGAACAGTTGCCAGTATAAAAGTGCGACACAAAGGTCACCCCGTCGTGTTAGACAAAGTCATTTGAATAACAGGCGCCAACGTTCATTTCAGAAAAATGTTCCTAAGTCTTGCCCCCAGTGTGTATATCGCCACAAACGTGCGCAATGCCCTAGTCGCAAAGCTATTTATTTTCAATGTGGCAAATCAGGACATGTACAGACAGTGTGTATGCAAAACGAACTTTCAAAGAACGGTGCCGTTCGGAACAGTGCTTCGCGGAGTGTGATAGAAGTTCATTCTGTGAATGTCATACACGCTGTGAAGTTGGACAGTATTTCTCTTGACTCTCAAATGCAACACAGTTCTGTGCCTACTGCGAAACTATGTAGTGAGCCACGTCGCAAGCGCCGACGAGCGCGTAAAACAGTGCAACGGAAACGGGATCAGGACAAGCAACATGACTATGTACAGTGGCTGTAGTGAACCTAGTGCCTTCTACAACTTCTCTTTATAATAGTGCCCAGTACTGTGAGATAGTGACAGTGGACTTGATGTAGCTACTCAAAGTAATTTTAGTGCAGCAGCCTCGCATTGCGCGGACGCAAATCCGGCGTTAGTGCCATCTAGTGACAGTGTTGTTAATCCAGTGTGTGCCGAGTCTGCGCCTCTTCCTTCACTACGCGGCCCGTGCAAGTGTAGCAAACAACCTGTAGCAGACGTTGCCCTCATTCGCGCACCGGTCGTGCGCCAGAAGCACAAACTCTTTGTTACTCTCTCTATAGAAAATAAGACTGTGCAATTTCAGCTTGATACTGGTTCCGCTGTTACATTAATTAACAAAGACACTTATGAACTGCTGGGTTCGCCTAAATTGTCGCCGTGTCAACAAGCGCTAACAGCATACACAGGTCAAAATATTCCCGTGCTAGGAACGTGTAGCCGGCCTGCCTCTTTTCGAGGTGTATCAAAAAAAGTTTCTTTTGTAGTTCTTCAGGCCAAATCTACATGGAACATTTTTGGACTAGATGCATTTCACTTGTTTGGTTTATCAATTCAAAGAGATGTGCTTCAAATTTCGTCAGTAGTGCCTCAGGACAAAATTAATGCATTGTATGAAAAATACAGTGACGTATTTCCGCCGGAATTAGGTTGTCCAAAAGACTTCGTGGCACATGTAACTTTAAAAGAATCTGCAGTTCCAAAATTTCGTAAAGCTAGACCAGTGCCTATCGCAATGTGTAATACAGTTGCCGAAGAACTTAAACGTTGGCAAGATAGTGGGGTGATTTCTCCAGTGGGCCTCTCCTTTAGTAATTATAACCAAGCCGTCAGGAAAACTTCGTCTCTGTGCAGACTTCAAATCAACAGTGAACAGTCAAACAATTGTAGACACTTATCCCCTGCCCAGACCTGACGAACTAATGGACAAATTAGGACAATTTCGCTTCTTTTCTAAGACTGATTTAGCAGAGGCATACTTACAGATTCCGCTTGATGACGAGTCAAAATAGTTTTACGTCATTAATACTCACATGGGCCTTTTTCAATTTCAACGCCTACCCTTTGGCAGTTCTTCTGCCCCCGCTATTTTTCAGCGCTTTTTGGAACAGCTGACAGTTTCTGTACCGTGTTGATCGAACTATTTAGATGATATTGTGGTCTCAGGGCGCACAGTTTAAGAACATTTATCAAACCTGGAGTGCCTTTTCAAAGTGTTGACTGCAGCAGGTCTACGTTGTAATAAAGTAAAGTGTTCGTTTTTTCAAACTGAAATAGAGTACCTAGGCCATGTGATTAATGCCCAAGGAATTCATCCCTTACAGTCACATCTTCGAGCAACCAAAGACTTACCTCCTCCTAAGAATGTGCATGAATTGCAAGCAGTATTGGGAAAGCTTAACTATTATTTCAGATTTATTCCCAATGCCTCTGAGATTGCAGCTCCACTGCATCGCCTACGTTGGAAGAATATTCCTTTTGTATGGTCCAACGATTGCCAGGTTGCCTTTGACAACTTAAAGTCTGCACTACGCAGTGATGCATGTTTGATTCCCTTTGACCCAAAGAAGCCTGTAGTGCTAGCAGTCGATGCCTCGTCGTACGGTCTGGGTGCAATATTGTCACATCGTATTGGTTCTTACGATCGTCCTATTGCTTTTGTATCCAAGGTACTGACACCAACGCAACAGACTTACAGTCAGATAGAAAAGGAGGCCTTAGCAATCGTTTACGGCGTCAAAGAGTTTCATCATTATCTCTATGGCAGAAAATTCTATTTGTTGACGGACCACAATCCTCTCACGTCGTTGTTCTCACCCACAAAGCCAATTCCGCCACGAACGGCACGAAAGCTTCAGAGATGGTCCTTGATACTGTCTAATTATCAGTATGAGATTTTGTACCGGCCTATCACTAAACATGCCAACGCGGACAAACTTTCCAGACTTCCGGTTGGCCAGGATATGTCGTTTGATTCTTCAGAAATGGCGCGTTGTCAGATAGACTCCAGAGATGCATCCGCTATCGCAGACTTCCCTTTGAACTCTCGTCGGGTTGCACAGGAAACAGCGGCTGATGCAGACACAAGTGTGGTAGCACGTTTTGTTTGCTTTGGTTCGCCTTCCAGAGCCAAAGACATTGAGCGGCCTCTGGTTCGACGTTATTTTGCACAACGTCATACATTATCTTTAAGTCAGGGTGTTCTGTTGTTACATACGGAAAACTACCAAACAAGAGTTATTGTTCCTCGTTTCCTGCAACGAGAAATGTTACGCCTCCTCCATCAAGGACATTGGGGTATTGATAGGACAAAGTAATTGGCCAGACGTCATTGTACCTGGGTTGGTATGGACGCCCAGATAGAGAGCATGACGTCACAGTGTACAGTTTGTGCGGAGCGTCAGGCTGCTCCTCCGCAACGTTTCTCAGACTGGCCACGCCCCAAGCGACCATGACTTTGCCGGACCTTCCTGGAATACGCGCTGGTTAATTGTTTTAGACGCTTTCAGCAAGTTTCCTTTCGTGATTGCCACGAACTCAACGACAGCTTCTAGTACAATCAGTGCCTTAACATCAGTGTTTTGCATCGAAGGTTTGCCTGAAACTATCGTCAGTGACAATGGACCTCAGTTTGTTAGTGCGGAATTTCAAAAGTTTTGTCATGTGAATGGCATTAAGCATATAACCACCGCACCTTTTCACCCTCTGTCCAATGGTGCAGCAGAACGTTTCGTTCGAACATTCAAATCTCACATGGAAAAGATGAAAGGTCAACATTCCAGGCAGTAAGCTCTTCAAATTGTCTGGTTTACGTATCGGTGCATGCCGAACTGCTACACGGCCGCCGTCACCGCACTATCCTTCACCTGCTGCAGCCTCCCACGCATCGAGTCGGTTCGTATGGCGCTACGCGTTTTCAGGTTTCTACGCCGGTGCTGTACAGGGTGTTTGCTGGACGTACGAAATGGCTGCCGGGCGCCATTCAACGCGTGCTTGGTCGCAATACGTATGTTGTTCGTTCTTCCACAGGGTCGGAGCTACGGCGCCACGCCAACTAATTGCGCCTGCACAGGCCACTCGATCCTGTCTCCGGTTTCTTGATTCCAGACCCAGTTCACCGCCCGGGAGCACAGCCACATCGTTCGCCGACGGGTCCAGCGTCCCCGGACTACGAGATCGTCCCAATGGACATCGACGCGACTCCGCCGCTGTCGCCGCTGCAGATGACAGTGTCACCAAGAGGAACTACGGGACCGTGCGTGTCCCGCCGGCTGGGCGACGCACCTCAGAAGATGACCTGCTCCCTCTGGGCGGAGGCGTGGCCCTTCCCCAGGATTTGGTGGGTTTCCCGGGGGATCGCAAGGTGGATGCCGGGGCGCGGACGGCGTCTCGATCCCAGCCTCAGCTAGAACGCCCGTCCCACCAGTAACGCCCCCGCCCAGGCCCTCCTCTCAGTGCCGTCGCCGTGGCCCTCAGCCCTACGCCATGACGACGCGGCGGTTTGGGGGGGAGGGGTGTGGTGTCGCACAAGTAAAAAGTGCGCGCCACGTACTTACGCCGCGCGCCGCCATGCACGCACGGCGCGGCGTTCTTACGACGTCAGCCACGAGCGCCCTCTGCTACAACTCTGCTCGTGGCCACCACTGAACGAGATCGTTCACTTGGGACTGAGATAGGAACCAGTTAACACTTCGGAATCAGATAGACACCAGTGAAGACTTGGCTATCAGATAGGCACTATGCAGGCCTCTAGCTCAACTATATATCAGCATTCTGCAGTACTGAGCAATGTAAAAGTTAAGTACTACTGAGTCTCTAAGAAATATATATCTCATTCTCATTTACTCTAGTGTTTCTAGTTTCTGCTGTCCCACTGGCTGGTCACCTCCTACCTGCACAAGCGTGCATCCTTTATTCCCGTGTCGGTCTTTCTACTCGGCCACTGACACCTACGACGGAACCAGACACAAAAGCGGTGACAAGGCTGGGACACAAAAAAAAAACTGCACGCCTCACCATTCCAGTAACAGGTCCACCATTGTGTCAGTGTTTATCTGTCACCGCGTTCCGCTGACTTAGAGTAGGGTCTGTGATATAGTGAAACAGTCCACCTAAAAATTTTCGCGAACATGTCTGAGCCTATATTGTGCAAAACGTATGGAAGGACCGTGCTTTCAAGTAGAGTAAGACAATGCAACGGTTCCTCCGGTGCCGTTACGAGTAGAAGTGGGGCAATTATGTTTTGAAAAAGAGCACCGTGTGGTGCGAACATCTGGCGCCGAGGAGATGTCAGTGAAGGCGGCTTTTAATAGGCACCAAATCCCACCGACAGTGGTCATGTTTACGTGTTTCGCGCGAAAAGAAATGGCGTTGGAAAAACACAAGCCAACGGAGGAGCTGAGCGCAGAGAAAGCGTGGTCTCTGATTGGTTCCAACCGTAATTTTTGACAATTTATTAATCTTCAGAGGGACTTTCAGTGCTCGGCACTCGGGAGCTGGTAGATCATTCGTTTTAAGAGACTGTAGGACGTGGCCCAACCACCCACCCACCCACACACAGACACACACACACACACACACACACAGAGAGAGAGAGAGAGAGAGAGAGAGAGAGAGAGAGAGAGAGAGAGAGAGAGCGAGAGCTAGAGCGAGAGCGAGAGAGAGAGAGAGAGAGAGAGAGAGAGAGAGAGAGAGAGATGCCGTTAACAGCAAGGCAGGGGGACACCAGACTTGGTGCTTCGCCTCCAAAGGGAGAGAATGGGGGATTTCGTGCGTCGCCTCCAAAGAGTGAGGACGTGGGAGTTGCTTCTTCGGCTTCAAGCAAAGAAGGAGTAACTTCTACTACTGCTCTGGATGCGAAGGTAATTTATTTCATTTAACTTTTAGACTTGGTGCAAAGCTTCGGAGTTTGAAGATTGAACTTCTGTTCAGGGTTTAAGTGAAGCGAGAATAACGTCAGCCTATCGATGCTCTAATTACGACTTGCTCATCGTTCTGGAGTCACCTTTGGCCTTCAGTAATTTACGCCTGCCAGTACACGCAGACTGAAGTGGCACAGACTTTGCAGAATTGTTTGAGCTCGTTGGCACTGCGATCTGCCGGGAGCGCAGCGGCTGATTTCTCAGTACTGACAACTTCAGATTTTTCGGAGCAAGACGTCTTTCAGCAGTCAGATGCCACGCCACAGCTGCTCATCGAGATCTCGTCACCACAGCACGTCGGTTGTGACGTGTTCCTAACCTTTTGAAAAAGTGTTGTTGCTTAAAGCCCTGCACTGAATATTCGTGGCTAACTGAATTTTAACTTCCTACTTATGAAAAGTTTGCCGCGGCAAAATGGCAGAGCGCATTGAGGCACTATGCTCCGATGCGTGAGGCGGTTCCCCGTCAGGGGTTCGAATCCTCCATCGGGAATGGATGTTTGTGCTGTCTTTAGTATAAGTTAGTTTTTGAGTAGTTTGTAAGTTTAGGGGTTGATGACTCCGCAGTTAATTCCCATAAGCTTCACAAACTTTTGAACAGTTTTTGATGATACAAAAATTCAAATGTTTGTATAGCTTATGGGACTTATCTACGGGTATCAGTTCCTAAACTTACAAACTACTTATGAACTAACTAATCCTAAGGACGGCACAAATATCCATGCCCGAGGGGGGATTCGAACCCCCGACCGTAGTGGCCGTGCAGACCGTGATTGAAGCGCCTCAGTCCCCTCGGCCACCGCGGCCGGCTTTGTTCAAACGCTTACGTAGATCGAACATCATAGGATTTGCTTGCCGGTCAGTGGTGTAGGAAAAATATCACTGTCATCATTTTCTTAAAAATCAACAGTAGGAGTAAGTAACCATTAATGTTATTGTTTTCTGTCAACCTAATATTGTTATCAATATATTTATTTTACTCGAAGTTTCTGAATACGGACATTGATCCGTCAGTACAAAGTCAATTTGTACCCAAACGAGTTATTGAGAATATTCATAAATTAGTATCCAGTAACATATTATGGAGGGGTAAATCTTGATTTTGGAAATGGCAGCAACAGCAGCCAGATTTTTAAAACGCAGTGGATCAGATTATCCTGCGCATTGCGGGACCATATTGTACTTCAGTTCCTGGTAATAAATTTGTGATCAAAGTCTGCAGTCAGGTGATAAAGCGTTATTGTAAATAATGCGGAATTATCAGAGCCTTTGAGGGTCAGACACGCCCATCTTTTGCCTCTCCTCTCCCCACCATTACTTTCTACTTTTTTATTCCGTACACATTGTATTTGGCGGAAACCTGCCAGGATCCCCCACCTTCCTTCTCTCTTTACTCACCATTTTGGTACTGACACGTTTCATTAAGCAGTCCCTGCCAGGATCCTTTTTCCGGCTGTCTTTATATCATTTTTTCTTCCCCCGCCTTTCGAGTCCGATTCTACCGCGTTAAGCTACGTCACACGCTTTTGAACGTGGACCGGGAGTCGAGATATCAAAGATTTTGCAAGTGCGGGCCCTTTAGATGCAGGCTCTATAGAATGTTTTCAGGGGGGACACCAGTTTCTCCACAGCCCCCCCCCCCCCCACCTCCCCCTTGCCAGTGCCTATTTCCAAATGGTCGCTCGCCTGCTCTAGCTCACCGCACTACGCGCTTGCACGATTCACGTTACTTATCAGTTAGTAGTACTAGAAAACAATGCAACATACCCAAGTACTGTTTCTTACAAATACAAGTATTCAATATTAAACTCCATGAAGCCCGCCGCAGTAAAATGTTATTTACATATAGAAAATTTTTTTCTAAGAAAAATATCTTTACTCGGCTCCAGAAAGTCGTAGAATATATCGAAGAGTTCTTATCATAACATAAAAATGTCTGTTTGTTGTTGTAGTCTTCAGTCCGCAGACTGGGTTGATGCAGCTCTCCGCGCTACCCTGTCCTGTGCAAGTCTCTTCATCTGAGAATACGTTCGGCAACCTACATCCTTTTGAATCTGCTTACTATATTCGTCTCTCGGTCTCCCTCTAAGATTTTTAACGCTCACACTTTGAGAACAAAAATAATGGATATTTATCTCATTTTTTAAATATTACTTTTCGTAAATTCTACGTCTCATTTTAAGTTTGCAATATTATAATATAAATAAATATTGCCTGCCCATCTACAAAAATTGCTTCGGACCCGATAAAAGTTAGTAAAATGGTGGGTAAGAATCTTAACTTGATGTGGCGTGCTAACGTATTGATACATTTTTAGTGTTAAAGGACATTTTAGCAGGGAGACAGTGACGGTTGATAACAGACAGTGCCAACTGGAAGAAAAAAGGAAAAAATGGCAACGATAGTGAGAGAGAGAGAGAGAGAGAGAAAGAGATATGACAGCAGCACTGGGAGCAAAAGAGACAGAGGATACACTGCAAATGTGCTCCCTCCCTCTCTCGCTCTCTCAGACCACCGATATTTAATATGCTATATCTTTGTTTTGATGTTTCCCCGCCTTGGGATAAAAATCCCGAGCAATCTTCCCAACCACATTTGTAAAGGCAATGGTGGTTGGAGGGAACGGAGATTAGGGCAATGGGAGAGAAAAAGAATGGGGCAATTGCAGTGCGATACAAAGACTGTAAAAGTGGGGGAGACGAAGACAGTGGTAAAGAAATGCGGAAGAAAAGGATGAAGACAGTTACAGTGGAGGAGACAGCACCATGTGAAAGTGAAAGGGAAAGAGGCAATCCGAGAAACAGGAGGCAGCGGGAAAGAGACGTGTGTAGGCAATGGCAGAGGAGGGGGATAAGTATGGAAGCTTCACTAAACTGAGAAAATGGGCGAGAGGATTTATATTTGTTCTGTGTGAAAAGAATGTGAATATTTCCTCATGCCAAAAGTTTTAGTAAGGCAGTGTGTGATATTCAAAAATGTCAGAATGTTTGTAAATCGAAGGAACTCAACTACGGTGGTCATTAGTTCCTTACAAACTACTTACACTAACTTAAAGTGACTTATGATAAGGACAACCCAAACATTCATGCCCGAGGCAGGACTCGACCCCCTACTACGAAAGTCCGCGCACACCGCAGATGGGTGCCTTAGTACGCACGGCTATTCTGGCGCGGCGAGTGATATTCTCTTGAGGTGGTAGCATCTTTATAAAGGGTTGTTAATTTGTCTGTGTATTGTGTTCATTCTTGTAGAATATTTTATTGGTTACAATATTTTAATCGACTGTGATCATAGGTCGCATGCAACGTGTTTTACAGATTTTGGTGTCATGTATTTATGACTGAGAATCACAAGCATCAGTATTGCCATGGACTTGATCACCCACGCATGCTGCACATGCTGATTTATAGCTAAATGGAGATGTTGACTAGTGACGTGTTTCATAGTCGCTATGGTTTGTCAGATCTGATTTCAATTTCAGAGTGTGAGTGCTCAATACTGAGACCCCAAAACGATCTCAGTTGATACCAGGATGGGATAACAGGGAGAAAAGAAGTTCGCATAAGCCAATTACTGCTTATGGGAAATTTATTAAATAGTTTAAAGGACAATAGATAGAGCTTCGGGACGCTCAAATTAATCTTTTATAGATTTGAACAACAAAACAACTAATCAAGGGGTCGTAAGCTTACTAATAATTAGTTATCGCAACACATGTTTGAATTAACCTTGCCACAATGGAATACATATAAAACACAATATCAACAAAAGAGGCCTTAACACAGCTACACATTCCTTAAAAATTTCTTTACTAAATAACTACGACTAGAGTGCCTCTAAGGGCAAGATAAGCAAAATGAACATTTACTTTTAGAAAGGCTCAATTATAACAAGGTTTTAAATAGATTTTACGCATGTCTACATGCCACGAATTACAAGGTTACCATAACACATATTTGATAAAAGTTTCTGCAGAAGAATCAGGAAAGATAAGCCACATACAATGAAAATTTAATAGACTTAAAATGGGGCATGATAACATATCACGGTAAATAACGTTTCTTCCCTTTCAAAATGTTCACTATTGAACAACGGTCATATCGAGACCAAAATGACTGAGAGCAAACTACACCGAATAATAACAGTCTTCAAAAGAAATTACAATTCAGTTCAGGCCGCAGGGCCAGGCAACATTCAAAAGGTCGTTCTTCACTAACAGCAGTGAATATAACAACTGAATAATAAATGGCAGAGTCACATTGCTTCTCGAGCGTAGCCCTGGAACGGATAATTCGTAAGGAACATTGCGTACTTAAGAGGAGTGGCACAAGTGAGACAGACAGCCATACATAACTAGGTGGAAGTAATTAAGGAGGCTGATGGTAGCCAGGTAGTAAAGTAACATATGACGGTCGCAGTACAGAGGATATAAAATGCAGAATGGCAATGGGAAGAAAAACATTTTTGAAAAAGAGAAATTTGCTAACATCGAATATTAATTTAAGTGCAAGGAAGTCTTTTCTGAAGGCATTTGTGTGGAGTGTTGCCTTGTACGGGAGTGAGACATGGATGATAAACAGTGCGGACAGGAAGAGAATAGAGGCTTTTGAAATGTGGTGTTACATAAGAATGCTGAAGATTAGGTGGGTGGATCGCGTAACTAATGAGGAGGTACTGAACAGAATTGGGGAGAAAATAGAAGGGGTCGCTTGGTAGGACACATTCTTAGACATCGGGGAATCATAAATTTAGCATTGGAGGGAATTGTGCGGTAAAAATCGCAGAGGGAGACAAAAGACGCATATAGTAAGCAGATTCAAATGGACGTGGGTTGCCATTCTTATGATGATATGAAGAGGCTTGCTCAGGATAGAGTAGGGTGGAGAGCTGCATCAAACCAGTCTCCGGACTGAAGACCATAACAACAACAACGGTGGTAGCTAGATCCTATACGGCAGATGTCAAACTGCTATCAAAAAGCTCATGTATAAGTTTGACAACATAAATACAGTCCTTACCCACACACAACAAAAAAAGGACATTGACGATTGTGGAAGTTAACCAAGAAGCGGCAAACTACACTGCCCAGTAAACTACACCCGCGCCCGAGGCAGGTAACCGAACACGGAAGGCCATGACGGCAAATATATGGGAAAATGCAAGATAACCGCCATCTTAAACCCACGGATGCACCGGTAACGAGGCCTACGAGAAAGACAGGCCCCAGCGCAGACGTCATGCCACGTAACCAAGGTAGTTCCGAGTCGGCGCGAACGCTAGCTGAGTGGATGCCCGCTATGACGTAGTGTGCCGTGCCCCAGCGGTCGGCCAATCGGCTAGCCATCGCGCCGGCTCGGAAATACCTTACTTACGTGGCGTTACTACTGCGCTGGGGCCTTTCTTTCTCGTAGGCCTCGACCGGTAATGGAATGCAATCTAACGCACATCCACAAACTATGTTGACCGACGCTTAATGTTGACCGAAGGCCATACCTTCCACACAAATGACTTCCGTGGAGACAGTTAACTTGGCAGACGTCCCATGAACGGTGCGAAATATTTGGACTAGGACTCCGTTCTCATGATGTCCGAACGATACGCTGCAGGCGTGGCGAGGTTGCCTCAGGCAGACGCCACAGCAGAATGGCCCGATGACGGACCGACCACAACAACCCGCGTCGTTCGGTCGGAAGAGATGCGAAACACATGACCAGAGAAGTACATGCTCGCCGCTCGGTACGACCCCTCAGAGAAGCAGAGGAAGAACTAAACTGGCGCCAGCGCACAGGCGAATAAGACGAGCCGACACGGCTCACCCTCCTCACCTCAAATGGAAACGATGCCCGCCAATTAATTAACCGAAAATGGATCACAACTACGAGACGGCACGACTCAGTTTGAAACACGTCCACTGAATGTGTGGTCGCGTTCCACTTTGATTCATTCATTAAGTGTTTTTGCACCATTAATGTTATCTATCTGTGTGATAATTATTTCATTCTTTTTATTAATGATCAATGTCCCATGTTTATATATGTTTGCCCCACATTTATATATGTTTCCACCTATGTGATGAACTTGTGTGTCCATGTGAATGTGAATGTGTGCTCTTAATATTGACTGACTGCCGCGCAATGGCTTACAGTCGCCGCCTCCCGCTCTAGGCCTCGTTTTGCTGTAGTTAAGAGTGCATGGTTTCATTTGTCATCTGCGCTAGCGTCTGCTGGGTGGCCAGAGACAAGCTTATTTGGCAAGGTGACGAGGTGGCCGTGTTCTTTAGTGTCGTACCAACCTAATCTTGGATGAGAGAGGTGACAGGAAACCTCTCTGGAAGCGGTTGTAGGGGAATTGTCTTGGCCAGGTAGCAAGGTTGGTAAACACTAGTCTCTGAACGCACTCTGAGTCGCTTTTAGCGCGCTCTACATCCGGTGTATGGGGGGAGGGGCCGTTTCTGTGGTCATAGAGCTTCACTCTTGCTGCAACCTTGGAAGTAAGTACTTTTTTGGATCATGCTGAAGGGAAGGCATGCTGTTAGGACTTAGATTTATTTGTGATCAGGCAGTGTTGGTTTTTCAGTGATAGTCTTTCACTATGAGAGGCTAAGTGTTTCTTAATTTACAGAACTCAAGTAACTTTAGTGTAAATTTATTATTTGCATTTTTATTCCAGTGATGATTGTCTGTCCAGTTTTGCTCAAGTTGTCTTCAGCCATTGTGTAAACTTAGTGTGTTTCAATTTCCTTGCTATTTTTAACTGACTTTTCATGGCGTTGCTGTATCCGTGAGTATGCTAAATATTTCTCAGATTTTCTGATTTGATTCCGTCTTTCCTGTCTTGTATGACCGATTGCACGACGTGCTTTTGTAACGGTTGTTACTTCAGCTTTCAGCCATGCTTTTATTAATAGTAGCTTTCTTCTATACAAATTCTTGTGTGTGCTTTACTCGCTTATTCTAAATTAATTTCTGTTTGTAAATGCTATGAAATTTGGAGTGGTCACACACCATGTGGTACTTAAGAATAGTATGCCGCTGCCTTCCCACACATGAGTTCATTTAGTGCACAGTTTAATTAAAATTTGTGATCAAGACACCGCCGATGCTTCATTTCGCCGCTGCTTTCATGTGTCCAGGAGAGTAATGTACCGCCTAGATGTATGTGCGTGTCTGTGAATGAATGAATGTGCTTTCAGCTACCCATTGTGTGTTTGAAAATTTCCTCCCACATTACCTCCATATGCATAAAGGGCAGAAACAATTTTAATACGGACAGTAATTATGATTTAATTCACTTTTGTACAAGATGTGTGCTCCCCACATTTATGTACTTGTTATTTTTCTGAATAGATTATGATTTTAAAGTATCAAACCTCTGCTTTAAGATTTCATGCTCCCCATCCCCTGTTTAGTTATCTATTCACTTATTTTTTAACATTGATTTTGTGTTTTTTAAAATGTTGGCTCCCTTAAGGAGTGAGCTGTTAAAATTCCGTGGTGCATGTAATTTATAGCAGGAGTGAGAGTTTTAACTTACATTTGCAGGTGTCAACTGCCCGAGATCTGGCTTATTTTAATAACAGACTACTTTCAAGTTCATTACTACATTTACGATTTTTTCATAATCTTTGTGCCTTATTTCGTTTTTTGCTGTACGCAAACACTTTTAGGTGGTCTTTCCATGTCTGTAAATGGATGTACAACAAATTAATTAACACAACTTGGTGTTTGCATGTTTTTTTCAACAAATAATTTTACCCGAGAATAATTATGTTGCTTATTGAAGAAATTCACCATTATTTATCCTGGAGGAAAAGGTGATGGTTTAAATAGGACTCGGACTGAATAAGTTAATATTAACGTGAATTTGCGACAGGTTTTATTTAGAGGTTCTTTAATAGTACACTTTTGAGAAAGGACAATGGAAGCTCCTGCATCAGTGGTGGACGTCAGGTGACTGCTTACGTACGCCGTTAAGGGCTGGAGCCGCGAGGGCATTGACGCGTGAGGAAGTGTACGTCACTCCGCAGGTGACGCACATAGTGTGCTGTGTGAACGACGTGTTTGGCCGGAGATAGCGGCCGCTGTTGTCCTAGCGGCTGATAGGCCAAGGCACAGCCTGCTGCTGCTCTATCAATGGCCTGACACGTCTAGCATAGGGGGTGGTTGCGGCCCACTTTAGGTTACGCTAGTAGCACTAAACGTGGGCCTTTGCGATCGCCTTTTGACAGCTCGAAGTTGTTGTTGTGGTCTTCAGTCCGGAGACTGGTTTGATGCAGCTCTCCAAATACCCTATCCTGAGCAAGCCTCTTCGTCTCCACATAAGAACGGCAACCTACATCTGTCTGAATCTGCTTACTGTATCCATCTCTTGGTCTTCCTCTGCGATTTTTACCCCACACACTTCCCTCCAACGCTAAATTCACAATTCCCTGATGTCTAAGAATGTGTCCTACCAATCTATCCCTTCTTTTAGTCAAGGTATGCCAGAAATTTCTTTTCTCCCCAATTCTGTTCATACCTCCTCATTAGTTACGCGATCCACCCACCTAATCTTCAGCATTCTTCTGTAGCACCATATTTCAAAAGCCTCAATCCTCTTCCTGTCCGCACTGTTAATCGTCCATGTCTCACTCCCATACAAGGCAGCACTCCATACAAATGCCTTCAGAAAGGACTTCCTTAGGCTTAAATCAATATTCGATGTTAACAAATTTCTCTTCTTCAAGAACGCTTTTCTACCCATTGCCATTCTGCATTTTATATCCTCTGTACTGCGACCATCATTTGTTATTTTACTGCCCAAGTAACAAAACTCATCTACCTCCTTTATTGCTTCGTTACGTAATCTAATTCCTTCAGCATCACCTGATTTTCTTACACTGCACTCCATTACCCTAGTTTTGCTCTTGTTAATATTCATCTTATATGCACCTTTCAGCACACTGTCCATTCCGTTCAATTGCTCTTCCAGGTCCTCTGCTTTATCTGACAGAATTACTATGTCGTCGGCAAAACGCAATGTTTTTAATTCTTCACCCTGACCTTTAATTCCTTCTCCAAACTTCTCCTTGCTTTCCTTTATAGCTTGCTCAATGTACAAATTGAATAACATTGGGGAAATGCTACAACCCTGTCTTACTCCCTTTCCAACCACTGCATCCCTTTCATGCCCTTCAACTCTGACAACTGCTGTCTGATTTTTGTACAAGTTGTAAATAACCTTACGCTCCCAATATTTTATTCCTGCTTGCTTCAGAACTTGAAAGAGTTTATTCCAATCAACATTGTCAAAAGCCTTCTCCAAATCTACAAAAGCTAGAAATGTAGGTTTGCCTTTTCTTAATCTATCTTCTAGGATAAGCCGTAAAGTGAGTATTGCCTCCCGTGTTCCTACATTTCTCCTGAACCCAAACTGATCCTCCCCGAGGTCGGCTTCTACCAGCTTTTCCATCCTTCAGTACAGGCTGTTATAAAAAGGTACGGCCAAACTTTCAGGAAACATTCCTCACACACAAGGAAAGAAAATATGTTATGTGGACATGTGTCCGGAAACGCTTAATTCCCATGTTAGAGCTCATTTTAGTATTTCTCTTTAAATGTAAATTGAAATAATTCGTGCAGACAATTGTCAAAATACCCAATTATTTCGTTTGTATGTACTGTACTTCCTCGATTCACGTCAACACAGAGTTTCTGTGAAAGTTTGGGTATGAATTGTTGATGTCTTCCACCTACGCTCACTGGAGCACGTTATCATGATTTCATACGGGATACTCTACCTGTGCTGCTAGAACATGTGCCTTTACAAGTACGACACAACATGTGGTTCATGCATGATGGAGCTCCTGCACATTTCAGTCGACGTGTTCGTACGCTTCTCAACAACAGATTCGGTGAGCGATGGGTCGGTAGAGGCGGACCAATTCCATGGCCTCCACGTTCTCCTGACCTCAACACTCTTGACTTTTATTTATGGGGGCATTTAAAAGCTCTTGTTTGCGCAACCCCGTTACCAAATGTAGAGACTTTCGTGCTCGTATTGTGGACGGCTGTTATACAATACGCCATTCTCCAGGGCTGCATCAGTGCATCAGGGATTCCATGCGACGGAGGACATTTTGAACATTTCATGTGTTTGAAGTCACGCTGGTACGTTCTGTTGCTGTGTGTTTCCATTTCATGATTAATGTCATTTGAAGAGAAGTTATGAAATGAGCTCTAAAATGGAAATTAAGCGTTTCCGGACACATGTCCACATAACATATTTTCTTTCCTTGTGTGTGAGGAATGTTTCCTGAAAGTTTGGCCGTACCTTTTTGTAAATTGAATAAACAAATTTATAGGGGAGAAAATTCTCTACAACTTTTCTCTTGTATGTTTTTTTTATTTTTTCTTTTCTTTTCTTTTCTTTTTTTTTTTTTTTTTTCTTTTTATAACTTGCATCGTTACAGAGAGATTTACGGAAATATTGGCGATTTGACAGCGCCTCTTGACTTTACATATACCAGACGTTCGGAAATGTCACGTGACATTCATCGCCCAGAACTCTCCCTCGCATATGCCATCTTGCTTCCTGTATTTTATGATTTTCTTGTTATAACTTGCGCTTTGTGATTTCAAAGCAGTGGTGCACTGACGAATTAACAAAAGCACATCGTTCATAGTGCGATAAATTATAATCTAGTGTCTAAAAACGTCATTTTAGCTGTTAGCGATTGCCAGCAATAGTTAGTACGAGAATTAAGAGACACTGTCGCAGTTGTTCGCCGTGGTGTAGTGGGTTGGTGCGTTACGTTGTGGTCGATAGTTCGAAACATGCCGCAAGCCTCTTTTCTCTTTTTTTGTTTTTTGTATTGTTTTTTTCTTTGTCGCCTTGGCTGCTAAAAGGTTTCCCATCACTCTTATTAATAAAAGAGCTATCTTCTGCAATGTTTAGAGTTGTGCAGATGTAAGAGTACTCCCTCTAAAATGTGCGTTGCACTATTTCATTAACATGCCGTGAAATACGTAACAACGAATTGAACACTGGTCTTCTGAAGCATTTTATCAACAACGGGGAGGATATTGCGATAGTGAATATTCTAAACAACGTGCAGATACTTGTAGTTTCATTTACAAATGGAGTCCTAGATTTCTGTGGCAACTGTCTTTCCTTAATGAACCGGAAAGGAAGTGATATATTGCAACAAATTACCTGCTTGTTTCCTTAATCAATTATTCACTATTAATTGAATATGTTGAGAGTCATTAATTAGAATCCATAAGTCTACTACAATGTTTATATTTGGCATGGTTGCTATAGACGCTTTTAACGTAGATCGTATTATTTTCTCTGTAGTTCAGATATGACTGTTTGTTACTTTGTTCTGCGTTAAAAAAAAGCAAATATTCTGTTTCAAACCGTGACTAAGTTTTCTTTTACAGCTAAAGTAACAAATGGAATAAGTGTGGCAATACCGAATTTCACAAAGCTTAAGTACGTAATCTACATAGTTCAAAGTTAAAATGTTTGTTAAGCTTATGGGACTTAACTGTGGGGTCATCAGTCCCTAAACTTACAAACTACTTATGAACTATCTCATACTAAAGACAACACAAACATCCTTGCCTGAGGAAGGAAACGAACCTCCGACGGGGAACGGCCTCGCGCATCGGTGCATAGCGCCTCAATTTGCTCGGGCACCCAGCCGCGGCACTTAATCTATATAAAAAACTACTATTATCATTACGTCATTTACAACAGTCATTGTAAAAGTATCTCCACAGTTTGAACACAGGTGATAAAGAAGTCTATGTTGTTATCGTCTTCAGTCCGGAGACTGGTTTGATGCAGCTCTCCACTCTACTCTATCCTGAGCAAGCCTCTTCATCTCCTCATGTGAACGACAACCCACATCCACTATAATCTGCTTACTATACGCGTCTCTTGGTCTCCCTCTGCGATTTTTCCACACACACTTCCCTCCAATGCTAAATTTACGATTCCACGATGTCTAAGAATGTGTCCTACCAAGCGATCCCTTCTTTTATTCAGGGCGTGCCAAAAATTCCTTTTCTCACCAATTCTGTTAAGTACCTCTTCATTAGTTATGCGATCTACCCACCTAATCTTCAGTATTCTTCTGTAGCACCACATTTCAAAAGCCTCTATCCTCTACTTGTCCGCACTGTTTATCGTCCATGTTTCACTCCCGTACAAGGCAACACTCCACTTTGCGGTCGTTTGTTCATGTTCGTTTTGGGTTGTTTGTCAAGAATTTTGCTCAGCTTTTTTTTAATTATTATTATTATTATGTATTACATAGAGATGGCGTTGGACCCTCTTTCTTTTCCTCTCTTTTCTTTGGTTCTTCGGTTTGATCGGTACTTTGATGAACGTTGTTTGTAAAGTTGTGAGGCGGCATCGTGAGTCGTGTCGGGATAGCACAGTCGGTAGTGCGCTTGCCCGCGAAAGGCAAAGGTCCCAGGTTCGAGTCCCGGTTCCGGCACACAATTTTAATCTGCCAGCAAGTTTCATATCAGCGCACACTCCGCTGCAGAGTGAAAGTTTCATTCCGGAAACGTTGTTTTATTTTGTTTAACTTTAATCGTTTCGACGTTGACTCAATTTTTTCGTTACAGATGGCGTCGAGCACTCTGACCAAGCGCGCTGAACCACCGCGCCCAGCAAGTTTTGAACCACCGTGTAAGATGTTCGCGCATCACAACGTAATTCGCTGCCCATTACGCTACGCCGAACAGCTGCGAGAGTAATCCGTAATTCTCGTACAATCGAGGGCAGGTGTTATGAGCTATCATGGCATTTTTAGACGTTAGATTGTATTTCATTGTCCTAAAAACGACGTGTTTTTGATAATTTAGAGTGCGCAATTGCTTTGAAATGACAACGCTTGCGTTACAGTAATAAAATAATCAAATACAGAAAGCAAGGTAGCTTATTCAAGAGAGTTTCGGGCAATGTTTAGGGCGAGAAATGTCACGTGACTGATTTCCGAACGCCAAATGTTTAGCACCTCCATAAAACCAACCAGACATGTGCACTATGGTGGTTATTATTTTATGTATATTTTACTGTTTTAATTTTGACCGACCATCCGTTTTATATGCGACTATCCACCAGCACATAATTTTGTATATAACTATCATCTAGTACCCCTTCCAGATTTTATATGGAGCACTGTAATAAGCAGTTTAATGTCAATGAAATCAACTGACACCATAGACTGTCGCAACCAGTCGTCTTGAATAAATAAAATAAAGTATCAAATAATTTTGGCTGTTTGTTAAAATACGGTCAGAAATAATATCACGTGTTGGTTGCATAGATATTATCACATTAGTAGAGTCACAATCGTACCGTCCGTCAATTATTATTATTTACATTTTTATTGTTTGTGTGCGAAATGTTTGAAAAAAAAAATCATAAAACTACAGGCAAATGTAAAGTGGGGCGTAAATCACGCCAGTGCGATTTTTTTCCATAGTAGGAGAGTAAATGTCAAGTGACAGAGATCAAGCGCGAGTGTACTGTCTTTAAGATGCGCTGAGTACGTTTTACTGAGTACATCCGTATCACAACATTTTAAAATTATCATTTTGCCGATAGATGGGTTCAGTTTTTTTGCCGAATAGAATGAAAGATTTCAGGTTAGAATCATTGAAGGCCAAGGTGATTTATCGGTCATCTTTTCTTCTCCGGTTTTTCCGATTGATCGTCTCGTATGCTCAGTTCTAATGAATTTCGGATGAGAAACAGATAATACCTGCGTAGTAGTCTGAACATCGTTAAACCTGACTGCGATAGATGAGCAGTCGTCATATGCTGCGTCGTAAAGGATAAACAGCAGTATAATTTCCGCAGAGAAATAGAGAAGCAACACTAGTCTCTCACCGGCGTCAACGTTAATGAAAGGTATTTACTCGGAATAAAATCTGATAAAGAGGTAATGAGAAAAAAAAAAAAAAAAAACTTATTTAGGCTGGACACAGATACTGCAACTGGTCCTTGACCTCACTCAATAGTTCAGCCTTCCAGTACCTGACTATAGCAAATGTTGATAGTGACCACCATTCATCTCATATTACCGCTCATTATTGGGATGGTGGTCTGATTATGCAAGCCGGCAGCAGTGGCCGGGCGGTCTGCGGCGCGCCAGTCACAGTCTGCACGGCCGCTACGGTCGAGGATTCGAATCCCCCCCCCCCTCGGGGATGGATATTTGTGTCGTCTTTACTATAAGGTAGTTCATAAGTAGTTTGTAAGTTTAGGGACTGATGACCCCGCAGTTAAGTCCCTTAAGCTTAGCAAACATTTGAACATTGATTATGCAAAGGCATGGATCCGGAAGGCGTAGATATATTACTGTGTTGCAAAGTGCGAGAGAGTTTAGCAGCCGCGCGCGACTGCCCGAGCGCTCTAAGGTGCTTTACTACGGAGTGCGGATCTTATCCCCTTCGGAGGTTCGAGTCCTTTCTCGGGAGTGTGCGTGTGCGTGTGTTTGTTTGTTTGTCCTTAGAAACTGCGTAAACTAACTTATGCTAAGTCTAGGGACTGATGACCACTGCAGTTTGGTCTCGCAGAGTTACAAACATTGGAAGGCTTTAGGGACACATATGAATTTCATTATTCAGTTCTTCAGTATATTCACGAGCTATCGATGCTCCTTTCAGGATTAGTGAAGTTCGTCAGGTAAAAGCGAAATTGTTACAGCTTAAGAAGAAGAAAATGGATGTGTTGAAAATTAAGTCCAAACCACGGTCACTTGTTCATAAAAAAACTGACAACCTTATACCACCTGCTCCGTCATCACACTCGTTTTCGATACTCATTTATTTAATTCCTTAATTAATCTGATGGCCCCCAGATGACTCATCACCGTGAGGTGACTCAGACCATACATCAGTACTATGTCCAGTTGTATACTGCAGATATTCCCATAGACCCGTTTACTGACGTTACATTTTCGCCTCTAGATCAAAAGATTACACCTGCACAGAATATTGAGTTTTTTATTGATTATCAGAAATATGAAGTGTTTGATTTTATCGTCCTCCCACAAATAACCCGGTCCGGTGGCCTTCCGAAGGAATGTTATTTACATTTTTGTCATCTCTTCGGTTCTACTTTCACTTCTTACCGAACGCGTTTTTCACGGAGGTGCTCTTAAAGAAGGGGAAAATTTGTCTAATGCCTAAGTATTGTGGCCGGCTATGTCAGATTTCCATCCTTTAATGCTACTTAATTTTTATTACAAAACCGTTGCACAAGCTGTCAACAGCAGACTGTCCCTTCTGCTTGACTCTGGGATGGCAAAACACCAATACTGCCTTTCTGACCGTTTAATGCTGACCCCACTGACAGAATAAAGTGATGTCACGGTTGCAGCTTTACGTCTTTTCCTTGTGCCTTGGCCTTCCTGGATTCTTCCAAGCAATTCGTCAGCCATGCATATCTTAATCACCTTTTGCGGATTATTGGATTTACTGCTCCTACCCGATACTGATTCTTCAGAAACGCTTTTCTTCCCATAGCCATTCTGCATTCTCTATCATTTTTACTTCGGCCATCAGAAGTTATTTTGCTACCCAAGTAACAAAACTCATTTACTATTTTTACTGTCTCGTTACCTAATCTAATTCCTTCAGTATCGCATTATTTTATTACACTGCATTCTATTATCCTTGTTTTGCTCTTGTTAATGATAATCGTATAAGCTCCTTTCAAGACACCGTCCATTTCGTTCAATTGGTCTTTCACGTCCTTTGCTGTCCCTGACACTATCACAGTGTCATCGGTAATCCGAAAAGTGGGTCTTTACTGCATCAGCGGTGTGAATGGTCGGTTGACGCCACATTTTGTGCTCAATCAAGTGGTCACGAATTTCCTGTGTATTTTGTAAGTTGAGCTAATACTTCAGTAAGTTGATGACTACTAACAATCTCAGAACAAAATTTGTCAGTGCATATACCGAAGGCGTGTGGTTCTCCTTCTCCGACACGAGGAAATATATAATATATGCAACCCATTTTAGAATACCAGGAAACGGATCTTAAAAATTACAAGAAATGAAATATCACACGCAAAGCACCTCCATTGTATGTCCGACGCGTCTTACTAATTGTCAACCGTGAAATGTCTTACTATCACATCGCAGCTACCCACTGTAATAAGCCAGAGAGCCTGGATGCGCCTCTCGCATCCATTTCAAATTACGCCACGTTCATGGATTTTATATTGCTGTGAGCTATCTGGGACTCGACGTATTTAGGTAACAAGTGGTCACGACACACTTTCTGCTTGATCCCAGAGACAGGGTGCTTCCTCCCAATCCCGCTGAATTCGTGTGACCAAACACTCAGTTGAATGTTGTATGAGCCAAAGTGAGTAGCATCCTTTTGGTCCAAAGTGATTAACAATTTAATACCTACTAAGAATGCCTACATCAAGTTGGCCTTAGTGACACAGCTATGTATAGCTGATATATATACATATACCCTCCCACATAGATTTACATGCGGTGGCCATCTGGCAACTGGCTTTGGCTGCGAAATTAATCTCGCTTTTCTTACCAGAACTTCCGCTGCTTCTTATTCCGGATTCCGTCGACATCCTCTTGCGACCTGATTCCTCCTTTCCACAATCCCACAATCAAAGACTAATTCCGTGATCAGGTCGTTTGCTCATTTTGTGCAATTCGTTGTTGGAGGGGCGATGATTTTCCTTCCGACATTTCAGCATTACATGCTCACTCCTTACTGGAATGTCCTGCATTTCCCTCAGTATAGGGACGATTGTACAAACATGCTGAACCTCACTTTCACAACTTTACTTCCGCCAGTACCTCGCCTCCTACTTTCCTACTGGCGGCATCGTGAGTCGTGTCGGGATAGCACAGTCGGTAGTGAGCTTGCCCGCGAAAGGCAAAGGTCCCAGGTTCGAGTCCCGGTTCCGGCACACAATTTTAATCTGCTAGGAAGTTTCATATCAGCGCACACTCCGCTGTAGAGTGAAAATTTCATTCTACATTACGACTTATTCTAGAAGATAGATTAAGGAAAGGCAAACCAACAACTTTGTAATGTAGAGAAAGCTTTTGACAATGTTGACTGGAATACACTCTTTCAAGTTTTGAAGGTAGCAGGGGTAAAATGTAGGAAACGAAAAGTTATATACAACTTGTACAAATACCAGATAGCACTTATTAGAGTGCTGGCCGCGGTGGCCGAGGAGACTGAGGCGCTCCAGCCACGGTCTGCACGGCCACTACGGGAGTTCGAATCCCCCCTCGGGCATGGATATTTGTGCCGTCCTAGTTTGTAAGTAGTTCATAAGTAGTTTGTAAGTTTAGGGACTGATGACCACGTAGTTAAGTCCCATAGACTATACAAACATTTGAACATTTTTGAACTTATTAGAGTCTAAGGACTTGAAAGGGACGCAGTGATTGGGGAGTAAGACAGGGTTGTAGCCTTTCACCAGTGTTATTCAATCTGTGCATTGTGCAAGCTATGAAGAAATGCAAAGACAAATTTGGCGAAGGAATTAAAGTTCAAGGAGAAGAAATACAAACTTTTCGGATTACCGATGACATTCTGATAGTGTCAGGGACAGCAAAGGACGTGAAGGAGCAATAGAACGAAATGGACAGTGATTTGAAAGGAGCTTATACCATTAAGATTAATAAGATCAAAACAAGGATAATGGAATGCAATGTAAGAAAATCAGGCGACACTGAAGAAATTAGATTAGGTTACGAGACAGTAAAAACAGTAAATGAGTTTTGTTATTTGGGTAGCAAAATAACTTCTGATGGCCGAAGAAAATAGAGAATGCAGAATGGCTATGGGAAGAAAAGCGTTTCTGAAGATGCAAAATTTATTGGCATCCAATATTAATTTAAATTTTAGGAAATATTTTCTGAAAGCATTTGTCTGGAGTCAAACATTGTATAGGAGTGAAGCGTGGACAAGGAGTTCAGACAAAACGATGATAGAAGCTTTTGAAATGCGGTGCTACAGACGAATGATGAAGATTAGATGGGTAGATAATGTAACTGATGAGGAAATGCTCAACAGAATTGTGGGAGAAAATTAGTTTCTGGCATACTCTGTATAAGGGACAGGTTGATGGGACGCATTCTGAGACTTGAATCGTCAACTTAGTATAGGAAGAAGTGTGTAGGGTAAAATGCGTAGAGACTGCAGATTGAACTAGATGAAGAGACTTGCACAGAAAGAGTGTGATGGAGAGCTATAATAAACCAGTCTCCGGTTTGAAGAGCACAACAACCTTTCCTTTGTAACCTGATGGCTAAAAGTTTGTGACAACGTAGGAAGTACGTAACAACTGAAATGCTACGCAAACAGTTTCTCTCGCAGCCTTCTGAAATTCCCACTTTACGACCATCGTGACGTAATCTGCCTCGCAAGGAAACGCTTGATTTGCAACGTTGAGCGCTGTGAAAGAATACAACATCTTTTTATTTTCATGAAACGCAAATTAACGAATATGACTGTTCAATGTCCCTGTTAGCAAGTAAAGAATTCCTTTCTGCAAATATTCTGTCCGCTGAACCCGGAGACGTTGGACTCGTTCTAGAGGCAGCTCTTGTGGTAAGAACAAAAAGGCGGCAATACTGCAGTGGCAGTTCAACCGCAATTATCGGAAATTTTGCTACCCATAAAACTCGCTTCTTTTCATTTGCCTCTTGAAGTTACTCCTGCTGTCCATCAAATAAACACCAGGTACAATTGCCGGTAGCCTCTCTTGGGTTTCTTAAGGTAAAAGAAGAAGCAAGGCATTGAATTTCAATTTTATTTATTTATTGCACAGGTCCCCCCCCCCTCTCTCTCTCTCTCACACACACACACAAACACACACACTCTTAGCGACCATGACAAGAGACTCGCACCTGCAGGGTGACAAAGCACAACTCTAGTGACTGTACGACTCTTTCTGCTGGCGTGAGATGATTCTCAAACAGATGCTGAGTAAGCATTATTTTGCAGTGATAATGAAAGACAATCACCCGTCCGTCCGCGTTTTAGAGGCTCTTGCGTGATAGACTTCAAATAATTGTCTATACAGTGAAACAACAACACGTTAAAAATTTATTTCTGCGCGCTCGAAAAACGAGAGTGAATGGTTAATATATGGATTGTAACATCTGATTGGTTTTCATTTGTTCATTACATTATTTCCAAGTTGTATCGCTTAGCGGCGTCACTGTGATGAAGAAAGGAAAAAGAAAGGTCTATAGCAGGTTTGATGAATAATGTGAGTGATTCGTTTTCACTTTTCAAAGAATACATGCAAAGCGATGATTTTGTGTGCAGATAATGTACGAACTCAAGAGAATGCGACTAATGGAAAAGATAGTAAATGTTAGCGATATTTTTCTTTTTGTCGAAGAAAATAATATATATATATATATATATATATATATATGTGTGTGTGTGTGTGTGTGTGTGTGTGTGTGTGTGTGTGTGTGTGAAAATGGGGAAGAATGATCTAGCGACGCTAGTTAAACTATTCGCTACAGTCGTAGCACAAGCAAATAACATTGATTCAAATTATTAGAAAAATAGCAAAATTGTAAGTCCTTATAGATAAGCTATTTCATTGATATTATAGTTCTTAATCTTCTACACGCCTAAAGAATAAACAGTAACTTAGTCAATACCTCAAAATTGCAAGTAATGAGTACCTATCCCAGTAATGAGTACCTATTCCAGCATTAATTACTAGTATTTAACACGATAGTTCTTTTACATACATTATTAATGGCTCAAAAATAGCTCAAGAGTAGATGAAATCACTTTATTTAATAATAACATGCCTCTCTAGTCAACTTGATGCGGTAACGAATCGACTGCATCGATATAATAGTCTTTCATATCAACATAATTTGAACAACGAAATCCAGTTTCATTTTTCTTTTAACGATGTACAAGAGAAAACGGTAACACAGTTAATACTGTCAACTCAGTAACACTATTTACTGTGTTCCAATTCCTTATTTTCCAGTACAGAAGCTTGGGGCACACCCACTTAACTGTGCATACTACAGCCATTTTCAACTCTGCAGAGGATTTCCTTCTGCTTTCTGTTATTAAATAAAGAGATGAAGCAATTGTGAACTACTCCTCTTAGTCCACAATTTTCCAGCTTTTCCAATAATTTCTTGAGGTTAAAACAATTAAACGCTTTTTTTAAAATCAAAGAATACGCCTTTTATTTAAACCATCAAGTGCCTCAGAGAGAAAATAGGATTTTCGGTTGTTAAACCACTTCTGAACCCAAGCTATATATTTGACATCAAATTATGGGAACTGAAATGATCAATTAACCTTGAATATACAGCCTTTTCAATAACTTCAACAAGCACTGATGGCATAAAATTAGGTCTAAACTTGTCTACATTGTTCCTTTCTCCTTTTTTATAAAGTAATTTCACTACGGAGTAATTCAGTCTATCAGGAAACTAACCATTCCGAACTTTACCATTATGAACTTTACGAGCGCCTTTCATATACTGGACTGTGCATAGAAGCGAGCCAATAAAGAAACGATGAATAAAATCTGATAGTCAGCTGGAAACTATAAACAACGGGCAATAACAGGTCGTGAATGGTAATTCAATATGTCGTTGAGGAACACGGAAAACCGCAGGCAATTCACCTTTCTGATGAGTCCTTCTATGTTGCACGACGGAAAGTCAATAAGATGTTGAAGGAAACACAAATCACCATTCAAGAAATGTAGAATGGAACGTATGTGAAGCAGAAAAACTCTAACAAGTGAATAACTTACTGTATAAAACAGAAACAGGACAGACCATATAACATTAGATATAGGAAATCAGAATATTTATTATGATATGTGCAGTTGCTGTGAGTCCCCTTACATCATCGAATCGAGCACCATCTAACAAATCATTGGGGTAAGGTAGTACAAATGCTATATAGGTACAATTCCGATAGGTGCGCCTCGGTTGCACAGTGGTAGAGTGCTAGAGTACAAATCTGAAGGTCACGGGTTCGATCCCGGCCAAGTCCTAGGATTTTTATCTGTCACTTTCCACTTCTTTCACCTCTGCCAGTATTGTTCATGGGAAATATACCGAGTAGCACCGTGCTTCGGAACCCACGTTAAACTGTAGGTCCTCCTATAACTTGTTCGAAGGTCGGAGGAAGACAACGGCATACCACCTCCAAACACGACCATGCCTAGTAAAGCACTGTGGTGTTCAAATCAATCTTCGGATTGTTGACTGCTGTACCTTTACAATTCCGATCGAGTTGTTTCGCGCCGTTTGTCAGTCTCGTAGTGTTGGTAGCACTTGCCTTTGTGTAGCGTTGTACAAGGGTTGTTTTTTAAGTAAGGGCCGTTTTTATTTTTTTTTAAAGTTACAAATACTTTTCTAAAAAAACTTTTATTTCCTTATTCTACACACTTTTACCTATTTTTCTACATAGTTGCCTTGTTTATTTAAGCACTTGTCTACCGTACAACTACGTTTTTAATTCCCTCTTCAAAGAATTCGGCCGCCTGCTCCGACAGCCAAGAGTTCACGACCGCTTTCACTTCATCGTTGTCATTGAAGCGCTGCCCGCCAAGTTGGTGTTTCGGGTACCGGAAAAGGTGAAAATCGCTAGGAGCAAGGTCGGGGCTGTATGATGCATGGTCCAAAACTTCCCAGCCAAAAGAATCAATCAAATCCCGAGTCTTTTGAGGGGTGTGAGGCCTAGCGTTATCGTGCAGGAGCAAAACTCCTTTTGCCTGCATGCCGGGCCTGTTGTTTTGAATTGCTTTGCGGAGCTTCTTTAGAGTCGCACAGTAGGCGTCTGAGTTGATTGTCGTTCCTCGTGGCATAAAGTCCACTAGCAAAACACCGCGCCGGTCCCAGAACACGGTTGCCATAATCTTGCGCTTTGACAGCGTGTTTGGCTTTGTCCTTGACAGGTGAGGTTGTGTGTCGCCATTCCATCGATAGTCGCTTGCTTTCAGGAGTGATATGGGATACCCATGTTTCATCTCCAGTGACAATTTGACTCAATACGTCACCCCCTTCTTCCTCGTAATGAATCAAAAAGTCCAATGAAGTGGCAAATGTCTTTCCTTTGTGGTCCTCTGTCAGGAGTCTGGGTACCCACCGAGAACACAATTTCTTAAAGTTTAGGTTTTCAGACAAAATTTTGTAATTTTGTACAAAACCGATCTTGAAACTTGTGGAAATTCCAAAGAAAGAGTGGAAATTGTGAATCTTCTTTCCTCACGAATCTTTGTTTCGACTGCAACCACCAAATCATCGGTGATCACAGAGGGCCGGCCTTATTGTTCTTGGTCATGGACGTTTTGACGGCCATTTTTAAACTCTCAAACCCATTGACGCACTTTACCTTCACTCGTTGCATTCAAGCCATAAACTTCTGTTAAATGACGATGAATTTCTGCAGCTGATAGGCTTCTCGCGGTCAAGAAACGTATCACTGACCGTATCTCACACGCTGCGGGCGATTCAATAATCGTAAACATTATAAAGTAGCACAGCGGTCAGCGATGCGTACACGTCAGCTACAGAGCTGCAACTGGCATCAGTGTGAACGAGAAGGATGCCGGCAAGTGGCGCTGTGACTTGTTGCGGCGTCTGCGCGAACTACGGGACTATACGCGCGAACGGCCCTTACTTAAAAAAACAACCCTCGTAATGTAACAAGTTTCTACAGCTCCTCCTGTTTTTTCCAAGAATACACCGCTTTGTGCTACGGAGATATAGTTTTTCCTGTTGAGAGGTAGGCGAAGCTACTTAGCCTAACTTGCTCTTATAAAATTAGTAGCGGACTAGATTAGCTGCCAAAAATGCAATGTTTGGTACCAATAAGTAATTTTGGTGCCCAAGGAAAGATGCCAGTAATAAAATTTTACCAGGAAATGATCACAATTTTACCTAGTGTGGTACATTTTCTATCGTTTTGGCTCATTTCCGTCACCTGTTCTTTTGTGTTTACCCCAACATTTGTAATTTACTATTTGTGTTACATATTCATTAAAAAACCAAGAACGAGTGGCATAGTTAAAATTATTTCTTTTCTCAATATATTTCCATTTACAGTTACATTTGTCCGAAATGATCGTAATTGTACCATCTTACCCTGTTCCTTTATTCACGTTACGCTATATTTTAAATGCTCCGACATGTTTTAGACAACATTTGTTGGAGCGCGCCACCGCAAGCCGCGTCCCGTCCGCCGCGGCATCTGAAAGACGCGCCACGGCCGAGTTCGCCGCACGATGGCGCCGCCTCCGAGGGCCTGGAGCGCCGTCGCGACCGGGCGAGCTCTCGCCTGAGCCTCTTGTGTATACGTTAGCAGTGTTCTGTGACTTCTACATCTACATACATACTTCGCAATCCACCGTAAGGTGCGTGGCGGAGGGTACACTGTACCACTACTAGGCATTTCCTTTCCTATTCTCACAAATAGAACGAGGGAAAACGGAATGCCTATATATATATGCCTATATACCTCACTACGAGCCCTAATTTCTCTTATCTTTGTGATCATTACGCGAAATGTAAGTAGGTGGCAGCAAGATCGTACTACTCAGCTTCAAATTCTGGCCCTCTAAATTTCCTCAGCAGAAACTCACGAAAAGAACGTCGCATTTCTAACAGCGATCCCCAATTGAGTTGCCGGAGCATTTCCGTGACACTCGCGCATTGGTTGAACCTACCAGAAACAAACCTAGCTGCTTGCCTCTGAACTGCTTCAATGTCTTCCTTTAAACTGATGTGCTGCGGGTCCCAAACACTTAAGCAATACTCAAGACGTGGTCGTACAAACGTTTTTTACGCGGTCTCCTTTACAGATGAAGTACATCTTCCCAAAATTCTCCCAATAAACCGAAGTCGCAGTCCTTAATCACAACTGTCCTTACATGTTCGTTCCATTTCATATCACTCTGCAATGTTACGCCTAGATATTTTAACGACGCGACAGCATCAAGAAGCTCACTACTAACGATGTATTCGAACATTATAGGATTGTTTTTCCTACTCATGCGCATCACCTTACATTTTTCTACATTGAGAGCTAGCTGCCATTCTTCGCATCAAAACAACTTGCAGTTGTATTGTACCTGCGACGATACTGCTGGCCCTCTCATCTTAATGTCATCGTACGATACCGTCTGCCTGGCCCTCTCATCTCAATGTTACCCTGCGTCGGACTCGGAATCGTGTGGTGTGATAGTGATATATTTTGCGTGTGAAGTTAAAAACTAAATAGCCAGCCTAGGAATCAGTGTAGGACAGTGACTCGGTGATACTGTGATTAAAACAAGCGACAGATTTAATTAATTAAGAGATTTGTATAAGACGTTTCCAGGCAGTTCTATAAACAATAGTTTTGTCATTGTATGTTATTTCAATAAATAGACAGACGAAGGGTAAAAACTTTTGTGAAACATAAAGAAATGAAAATAAATAGCATTGTATATATGTTAGGCGCATAAACAAGTTGTGTTGACCAGCTAATTGTGTTAATTATTGTAATAGTCGAGATTTGAATATTGTTATTCTTTGCTTATATTGACTGACGTAAGATTTGGAGTATATTTTGAGAATTGACAAGATATTTGATAGTTCAATATATCTTAGGAACATGTATGATGTACTCATTAACAAATAAATTGACATTTAACATTGTGGTTGTTGTTAAACAGAAAGAACCGAAATTAAGTCTTAAAACGATATGTGGCTTGTAAAATTATTGTATGTATAGTTTTCGTTTTATATTGTGATTATTTTTGTGTACATGAAATGTTTTCTTTGTAATGTTTTGGTGGAGAAGGTGTTTGGTTTCAAATTAAAGAAGTGAAAACCTGTACATAACGAGTATTTACTTCTACCACGACGCCCCAAGTGAATAAATTTGCGGCGAGCAGAACCCCCATACATCGTAATGTTGAAAAGCTAAGTATCTTGTTTGGAAGTGGTAGAAAGGAACTGTGTTTACTTGAATAGAATATAGTAAAACATTTCATACCGTTCACTTTATCTATGCTGTAGTGCCGTCCTTTTGAAGGAAATAAATTATACTATTACAACACATTTACACTGAATAGCCAAAGAAAACGGCACCTCTGCGTAATAGCGTGTAGGGCCACAGCGAGCTTGTACACGTGGCGTAACACGACGAGGCATGAACTCAACTATAATCTGAAGTAGTGATGGAGGGCCGTCTATAATTTTTGAACAGAACAGAATGTTCAAATGTTTGTAAATATATCGGACCAAACTGCGTGGTCATCAGTCTGTAGCTTACAAACTACTTAAACCTAGGTAAACTAACCTAAGAACAAACACATCATCATCATCATCATCATCATCATCATTAGAAACTGATTATACCTTTCAGCGTTCAGTCTGGAGCATAGTACCTCTAATAAAATCCCTCCATGATCACCTATTCAATGCTAACATTGATGCCTCATCTGATGTTATGCTTTTTACTTCAAAATCATTCTTCACCGAATCTAAGTACACCTCGACTCCTCTTACCCTCCACTGCCGAGCTCATGAGTCTCTTAGGTAACCTTGCTTCTCCCATGTGTGTTAACATGACCCCACCATCTCAGTCTGTTCGCTCTTACTGCTTTATCTATGGTGTTCTTTCCCAGTTTTTCTTTGATTTCCTCATTATGGACTCCCTCCTGTCTTTGTTCCCATCCATTAGTACCTGCAATCATTCTTGCTACTTTAATATCTGTAACCTCTGCCTTGTGAATAAGGTAACCTGTATCCACCCAACTTTCACTCCCATACAACAAAGTTGGTTACGACAAGTTTGCCATGATATGGTCATATGGAAAAATCCCCACCTCATCGCTACCTCTGAGATGTGATCCGTCTCTCGTGCGTCAACTATAACACTACGCTGAAACTCACTGAAATCGTGATAAAAAGATGTTCAAATGTTTGTTAAGCTTATGGGACTTAACTACGGGGTCATCAGTCCCTAAACTTACAAACTACTTACGAACTACTTACGAACTAGGACGGCACAAATATCCATGCCCGAGGGGGGATTCGAACCCCCGACCGTAGTGGCCGTGCTGACCGTGACTGGAGCGCCTCAGTCACCTCGGCCACCGCGGCCGGCAAATCGTGATAACCTGCCATAGTAGGCAGTAACCGATACAGCGCCTGCTGTCTTGTATAAGCATTGCTGATCGCATTGTCGTCCTCTGTTTGCAAGTCTTTGCATACGCATTTTTGTTTATTTGGCTCTTCAGTGTATCAAGATACCGGATGAGGGGCCCCGCAAGGAGTTTTTGACATCCACCGATTGTTCCACCCGCAATACAGTGTGAAAGTTCGGTTGTGTGGGGCTCACACACATGATCAGTATGTCAAAGAAAAGGAACCAGCTGAAGCTCTCAGCTGTGACCCGCGTCGTCAATGGATTGCATCTGGTAATTGCAGTTACGAGATATTAAAATTGTAAAATTTAGCTCGGCGAAAACGATCGCTGGAGCTCGTAAGTCGCGTCACGTACTGCGACACACGCCACAGCGTCCGGATAAGTCATTGTCCCCGAAATGTTCACAACTCACGACACATAAAATTTCAAGGAAGCTACGAATAATCAAGCTCTGGAAACCGTTGTTGCGGGATGTAACGAAGGAATACTTCAGTCACCCTTTAATATATACTCTACCTCTCAGTGTTGTGAAAGTTTTCAGGATCGATGCACCGGTGGAATGCCACGTTTTTAAGGACTCATTTCACAGATGGGGTTACTGGCTTAGGTTAGGGATACGTTGTTGGCTGAAGTAAGTGCTTAATGAAAGACTAACATCAGCTAGCTGATTCTCACTGAACTCTTATTATTTTGTAGTGATGAAACACGATAGCCTCACTGCGTATAACAGGTTTGTCAAGGTTTGTTTGAAGGACTGTGTAAAGGTAATTCATTTATTTTAATGTCGGACCCGGTAGTCTTGGGGTAAAGCGCTACTCGCAGGTTCGAAACCCGGTCGGATCTCGGATTATTTCAGTCTACGTTTTAACCCATCCTTCACCTGTCAACGATGTGAAGAGTCGACTGAAACAACACGTGATTAGCGTCCCACGTTAAGCTGTAGGTCCCCTTTCCTTTCCTTTCCTTTCCTTTCCGCAGATGGATAACTGGTGTGGGTCAGTGACAAAAGTCGCCGAAGTGGCGTCCAATTGAAAGACTTGCACCAGGCCAATGAGCCACACTGAATTATTATTTATTTTAATACCTCTGAAACATCGCACGTCCAGAGCAATAAATGTGATCCAAGTTGAATACAGTGTTATATGCAGGAACTTTAAAAATTTATATGAAACAACTTTGGATTGTACATAGAGTCCCTGCCCCCCCACTCTCTCTTCTAGTTTCCCTTTCTCCTGCCGGTATTGTGAGATTTTTTTTTTCTTATCAATGTCACTGCAGCTCATACCGACCTCCACAATATATTTTTATTTATTTAATTTGAAAGAATCATGTTTGTCTCATGTTCTTGTACCTTGCACAATAACGTTCCTCATATAATGATATAAGATGGCAAAAATGTTGCAATCCATCTCACAGAACACCAAAAACGAAGGCACACGACAGACGTCACAATACTCAGTTCAGCAGAAAAATAAAAAAAATCACTAGCGCTGCGTAGCGGCAGTTCGTAGTAACACGACATAGAACAACGTTCCTTTGATCTTTACCGACACAGCCCCGAAATACGGTGTTCGCAACATGTTGTGAAAATCGGCACTCTAGTAGCAGCTAACAGTGTTTCGAACTCAGTGTAAACGGGTCTTTAAACGACCCTGTCTCAGACAAACAACGAAAAACTATAGTAAACTGGACGCAACTTCGGCGACTTGCGTGTCCCTAACCTACCCCAGTTATCCAACCGGGGAAAGGGGACCTACAATTTAACGTGGAATCCGAACCACGTGTCGTTTCTGGCGACTTCTCACATCGATGAGACGTGAATGATGGCTTAAAAGGCAGACTAAATAGTCGGAGTTACACTTTTTTTTCTTCTGCCCGTGGTGGGATTTGAACTGCGGACTTCGATCCCGGGACACTTCCGATTCCAGTCGAGTGCTTTACCCCGAGTCCACCAGGCCCGCCAACTAAACGCCCCTGCAAACAATGAATGCTGTGGTTGTTGACAGCGATGGTAGATCTCCCGATGCAAGTTTGAGTTGCTCTTCGACCCTTGCCACTTTCCTTTCCGCAAGCAAAACCATGGTCGGCAAGCTCTCGATTCACAAACCGTTCCGTACTACGACACTGCGATATAACACATCCACTCCGAGTTGGCATGAGCAGTGAATCTGTCAGAACATTACTAATTATTATGGCAGGAAAAGGCGCTAGGGCATGACGTATGAGCAACAGACCACCCTGTAGCAGGTAACCATGTATACTGTGACTGCGGCTGCACGCTACATCGAGCATTGCACCGCAGTCACTGAAATAATGTGTGATGGAATAAATGGTCTCTAGCATCGATAACATGCGTTTCCTGATATAAGTCCATTAGACCTTGTTCCGCATCATCTCGTCGATCAATACCTAGAGTTTGCAGAAGTTGGAAAATATCACCCTGTATACATATAGACTACGTATTCATTGTTTATAAAACTCTTCTGGGTGTTGGACCGCATCGTCAATATATCAAATACTTCACCGACGTTTCGGCCACTATTGCAAGCGGCCATCTTCTGGGTGTTACGTTTACGTCAGTAAACGTAACACCCAGAAGATGGCCGTATGCAATAGAGGCCGAAACGTCAGTAAACCTAACACCCAGAATATGGCCGCTTCCAATAGTGGCCGAAACGTCGGTGAAGTATTTGATATATTGACGATGCGGTCCAACACCCAGAAGAGTTTTATAAACAATGAAAACGGCCGCGGAAGCCTTCATTTACATTTATACGTATTCATTTTTTACAGAGAAGTGCGGGGGTAAAATGCACGAAGTGTTTCTTATCCTCGTTGTCAGTTCATCATATTATATTCAACCTCGAAGGGAAAAAGTTCCAGCAGTAACGGTATAGTTGTCAGTCAGAAGATGTTCTTGAAGTCGTGAGTACACTTTCTTCGAATATTTATACGTAAAGCGCTATCGATCCATTTCCTCCGAGGAAAGTGAGTACATGCAGCAGAGTGACTGCAAGAGCCGTTCTAAAGCGACGAGGCTGATTACTATTTATGCTGGTTTACGAAGTTTATTTGCCTACCTTGTTATTATTTCTTATTGATTTACTTACCTCATTAACCCTCCTGTCTCTACTAATTTCGATGCGGCAAAAATATTTATCTATTTATAACATCGTAGTCTGTTACCTAATCTGAATACAGACTGTATTGATTCTCACAAAATACACAGGGTGTAACACACGGATGGATTCCATCGTCCCTCCTGTTCAGTATATACGTCGCAGAAGTAATGATGGAGGTAAAAGAAGAGTTAAATAATGGAACATAATTAATTGATTGAATTTTCAGTCGGTGCTTGACAGAACATAATAATATCAAAAGGGAACAAATGATGTTCTCCAAAATGGCTGCAGTAATGGCTCTAACCCTGCCCTGCCCTCAATAACAAGAAAAAGAGAAAAATTACAACACTTTTGTATGCTTGCCAGCAAGAAAAAGTCATAAAAACTGGTGTGTCATCCCATATTTAGGCAAAATTTAAGATCACATTGGTAAAAAGTTAAAATCTCGAAATTACAGGCCTGCAACTTACAACACAAACAACATTTCAAAGTATTTATTCAATCCTATCACAGAGTAGTGTGTACAAGATCACATGCAAACATTGTGGGAAAGTGTATGTTGGTCAGTCTGGCAGGGCTGTAGCTATTAGATTGTTAAAAAAGACATCTTCAACCTTTGCTGAACATCTACTCAGAGAAAACCATGCTTACGATGTACACTGTGAAATCCTACATTACTGAAGTAAAGCAGAAAGATGACACTACTGGTAATTACTGGAAATCAATAAGCATTGGCTCAAGATGCCAGTTTAGTATTAAACGATCAGATCCAGTTCCCCTTTACACCTCTACTGAAATAAGTATTACTTTCCAACTTTCCTTTTCAACAAAAATAAATATATCAGTTTTTATCCTTTCGAAAAAAAAAAAAAAAAAAAAAAAAAAAAAAAAATGTTCAAATGTTTGTAAATCTATCGGACCAAACTGTGTGGTCATCAGTCCGTAGCTTACAAACTACTTAAACCTAGGTAAACTAACCTAAGGACAACACACACACCCATGCTCCAGGGAGGACTCGAACCTCCACGGCAAGCAACCGCGCGCTCCGCAGCGAGGCGCTTTAGACCTCTCGGCTACTCCACCGCGGCTTTGGTCCTTTACATATCATATTTTTATATAAATATTAATAACTCTCATACATATGTACTTGTAATGTACTTGCCTGTGAACCAGTCATTTTTACTGCGATAACATCTTTGTAAATCGTAACATGTTTGTAACATCTTTGAATACATGGATACTACTGTCAGTTGTCACCTGATGATGCCCTGAGAAGCCGAAAGACGGTTTGTGACGAATAAAAAGTTTTGCAGAACATCAGGAAGTTGTTCCTTTTTGATATTAATGGAATATAAACTCAGGATGAAAGAATATCAGTAATAAATTCTGCTAATAACTTTGCTGTATTCAGTGAAATTGGTAAAGGATTACATCACATGATGAACAGAGAGACTGTGGAATACAGATTAAGTGTAAGCCAAAACAAAGTAATGACGAATACCAAAAATGAAAGTTCCGAGAGACTTAATGTCAAAATTGAATCAAGACTGTTTCTATGATTCAAGCAAAATATCCCATCGATGGACAAAGCAAGGAGGGTACAAAAAGTAGACTAGCAGAGGTAAAGATGGGACTCATGTCCAAGAAGGCTATACTAGACTCAAACATTGTGAGACGTGGCGGTTGTTCTATGCAACGTGTCGAGTAGTGGCCTCCGAAAATTTACGTACGCTACTAACACAACTTAGGGCATGTGATCCACCTAATAAAAGAAAACTTGACTGATTGCTCGTCTGTTTAATGGCAGGTTGATGACGCATTAGCATCCATTACTTAAATGGTCTGAGAGAATCAACGAAATGAAAAACTTGTTGTTGTGGTCTTCAGTCCGGAGACTGGTTTGATGCAGCTCTCCACCCTACTCTACCATGAGCAACCCTCTTCATCTCCTCGTAAGAACGGCAACCAACATCCATTTGAATTTGCTTACGATATTCATCTCTTGGTCTCCCTCTGCGATTTTTACCCCACACACTTTCCTCCAACGCTAAATTCACAATTCCTTGACGTCTAAGAATGTGTCCTACCAATTGATCCCTTTTTTTAGTCAAGGTACACCAGAAATTCCTTTTCTCCTCAGTTCTATTCAGTACCTCCTCATTAGTTACGCGATCCACCCACCAAATCTTCAGCATTCTTCTGTAACACCACATTTCTAAAGCCTCTATCCTCTTCCTATACGCACTGTTAATCGTCCATGTTTCACACCCATACAAGGCAACACTCTACAAAAAAGCCTTCAGAAAGGACTTTCTTATGCTTCAATTAATATTCGATGTTAACAAATTCCTTTTTTTTTCAAAAATGCTTTTCTTACCATTGCCATTCTGCATTTTATATCCTCTGTACTGCGACCATCATATGTTATTTTACTGCCCAAGTAACAAAACTCATTTACCACTTTTATTGATTCGTTACCTAATTTAATTCCTTCAGCATCGCCTGATTTTCTAAGATTGCATTCCATTACCCTTGTTTTGCTCTTGTTAATGTTCATCTTATATGCTCCTTTCAACAAACTGTCCATTCCGTTCAATTTCTCCTCCAGGTCCTTTTCTGTCTCTGACAGAATTACAATGTCATCAGCAAAACGCAAGGTTTTTATTTCTTCACTCTGAACTTTAATTCCTTCGTTTATAGCTTGCTCAATGTACAAATTGAATAACGTTGAGAAAGACTACAACCCTTGTCTTACACCCTTCCCAATTTCTGCATCCCTTTCATGCTCTTCAACTCTGATAACTGCTTTCTGGTTTTTGTACAATTTGTAAATATTCTTCCGTTGTCTATATTTTACTCCTGCTGATTTCAGAATTTGAAAGAGTGTATTCCAATCAACATTGTCAAAAGCTTTCTCCAAATCTACAAAAGCTACAAATGTAGGTTTACCTTTCCTTAATCCATCCTCTAAGATAAGCCGTAAAGTGAAGATTGCCTCCCGTGTTCCTACATCTCTCCTGAATCCAAACTGGTCTTCCCCAAGGTCGGCTTCTACCAGCTTTTCCATCCTTATGTAAATAATCCGTGTTAAAATCTTCCATCATGACTTGTTAAACTGATGGTGCTGTAATTTTCACACCTGTCTGCACCTGCGTTCTTTGGAATGAGGGTTATTACATTTTTTTTTTTTTTTTTTTACATCTGACGGTATTTCTCCTGTCTCAAACATCTTAGGCACCAGGTGAAATAGTTTTGTCATGGCTGGCTCTCCCAGTGATTTCAGTAAATCTGAGGAAACGTCCACATAAAAACATTACACCACAAATAATGTTACACACACAATGTTCAGTTTTATTATCGTCCAGAGTTCCTGCTCTACACAGTTCTAATTATAACGTCTGTTAGTTCGATCACGTAATTAGTAGAGCCGTTCTTTATATATTCACTTATTTCGCGTTTGAAATACAAACAATTTGCCCATAAATAAAACAATTGCGAGCGGCAGCCAGCCGCCTAAATACGAACACCTTATACCGACGACCTACGCCTAATCAAAGACCACGAGTTACGTCAACTAGCTCTGAGCTCCACGAATCAGGTAACCAACTGAAAACAATTCAAAATTTCGATCCATTCCGCAGATATTTCTTTAAAAGAAAACATAATTACTGCAATTTCTTCATTAATTATTCGAACACGCATCAAAATATCGACCCATTTCAGATATTTCTTAAAATAAAAAAAAAACATTATTACTATTTCTTTATTAATTATTTACACCATTACCTTCACTTTTCTCACTGAGGCTCAATTTACTGTAAGTCTATATCTATAAATGTGAATGTCTGTTCGGTGTGCGTTTATCACGTCTGAACCACAAGGCATAAAGAGCTAAAAATTTGTACAGTTACTAATGTCTACCCGGGGAAGGCTTTAGGCACGGTTTTATGGCGATCGGATATATATATATATATATATATATATATATATATATATATATATATATATATGTGTGTGTGTGTGTGTGTGTGTGTGTGTGTGAATGTCTGTTTGGTTTACGCTTATCACGACAAAACGCAGAGACTTAAATATTTGTACAGTTACTAATATATACCTGAGGGAGGTTTTAGGCACGGTTTTATAGCGATCTAATAGATATTTAGTAATCTGAAGAATATAACGCGAAATGCCGAACAATATTGATTCTTTGAAAATTATATTCACTCTGTGATAATGGTTTTATTAGTTGCATTGTCGTTTGAGGGTTGATAATGATAAAAGGGTGGATTATATTGGGATGGAAAGTTATCAGTGCATATAAAATTCAACGTGTGTGTGTGTGTGTGTGTGTGTTAATATTTAGCTCTGCAGCGAAGACTACAGAACGCAAACGAATGGTGTGTGTGTAATTGTTGTCCGAAGTCTCCCGTTGTACACCATAGCAGTTCCATGCCGACAGCTATGAGGAGGTGAAAGATATGGTGGTTGAAAGTCGTCAAATTATTAAAAAATTCGGACGTTCAGCGATGATATTTGCGACTGTATAGTAAGGAGGTTACGTACAGTGAAACGTGATGCCACAGACCATATCTTTGGTTTATGCGTGCTACAATGTCTTCAGCTCTTTCTCTGTAATGATAAGCATACGAATAAGGAAATATAAGAATGGATAAATAAATAAAGCAGTAAAAAAGAAATTTCTTTTAATACATCTCTTTAAAAAAATCGAGTTGACGTTTCGCGCATTACATCAATTGATCCGTCTGTGATATTATTACAATCGTTATTGTTGAATTTCGTGACTGGATACTTCGAAATGAGTGCATTTTTACTTGTGATATATATTCTCTGATAAATGTAACGTCTTTTTTTTTTTTTTTTTTTTTTTTTTTTTTTGAAAAAAGGAGATGAACACAGAGAGAGAGTGGATAGGAGAAGTACTAACTCAAAGTTCGAATAAATAAATAAATACCCGGGCAACGCCGGGTTTTCAGCTAGTAGATAAATAAAATTTAATAGGAAAACAAATTTCTTACTAATCGCAACTAGCTGATTTTGTGCCCTTGCATCTTCTTATCTTATATCTAGTCTACCGAGATACGCGTCTCTTTATCTCCAAAGCGGCGTCTAGACTGTCAATACTTTATATTTCGCAGTACTATTCAGTGTTTGTAAGTAAGATTGAAGGTTGCAGTATTTAGATGTTTGATAACCTTATGATGTAATCAAACGATTATAGTAATCTACAGAAGAAACGAAAGCAATGACATCAGAGGTAGTCGAATTATAGGGAAATTTACCAAAACGCGGATAAGCTTCAATTATAGAAAATAAATGAAATTCATTGCGAACTAATCATGGAAATGAACTGAAAATAATCACGAGTGCAACGAAAAGTGGAGCTGATTTTGACTTGTTACTGGTGACAACACTCCCCTTTTTTGATTGTCTTAAGGCCAAGAGCTTTTTTACAACAACAAATATAAAAATGTGTATACACCTATTGCTTTTAAAATTGGATGTATATAAATCAATAGTACACCGATAGAATCACAAGGCACTTATAGGTGTAACCTTGTACATGTAATGAGCAAGCGTCCATCCGCAGCTCGTTCCGATATTCATTTGGCCTGCTTATCTTCATGTCAGTAAATTTACAAGTGTCAGTCTCCCTCTGTTCTTAAACCATTCCTATATCCCCGTATACTTCTTAGTTTCCTTACTTTATTGTAAAGCCAGGCCAAGAGCCAAATAATAGCTGGCAACAGCAACCACCATGTTTGCAAGTCCGAGATTTCTACACTAATACTGTGAAATATCGATTCACTGTCTGTAGCAACCATCAATATGTTGCACAATATTACTGCCCAATATTGATAGCCTAGGGGTCGTATAAAATGTTTTTTCTTCTTTTATTTTAATTGCTTTTTGGAACGTGCCCATTAAATTAACTAAAAACTAGAGAACTTACATCACAGATCGTTGTTGACAATTAAAAAAGAGAGAAATATTTTTCAAAAGTTCTAATGTTTGTAAATCTGTGGGATTTAACTGCTTGGTTATTAGTCGCCAGCTTACAAACTACTTAAATTAAAACTAACCTAAGAACAACACAAAAAAATCATGCCCGAGGGAGGATTCGAACCCCTGACGGCGAACGGCCACGCGCACGGCAGCACGGCGCCTCAGTGTGTACGGCTATTCCGCCGCGGCTTGACAATACATAGTATGCTTTATAAAGTTTTTTATGGTTATCAGTGACAGATTATAAGATTTTTCCTTATAGATAAAAAAAAAAGCTTTACACTGTGAAAATAGACAGGGCTAACATGGGGAGGCCGCCAATTGTAAAATTCAGATTCGTTTCATACTGCGCATAATGAAAGCTTATGGCCAGAGGTGTAATTTGGCAAAGCACCAAGATGCACTTCTCAGCCGTTGTCGAGAAAATCGACAGTTAAAAAAATCCGTTGCGGTGAAATACTCTCTACGATCAGTAATATTGTACAGATGCGTGGCGTAGCGGTAAGCGCTCTGGTTTGTAATCCGAAGGTCGTCGGATCGAATCTCGCGGCATGCAATTTCTTTTATTATTTGATTTTTGTAATTCAAACACACACACACACACACACACACACACACACACACACACACACGAAGACAATAACATTTGATGTTCGAAGTCACCAGTTTTTCCACGACAAACGACTTTTAAACAACTTATTCTATCAAACTGGCGACTTCGAACATAATTATGTTTTCCACAAACAAAGGTGTATTTCACAAACGTTATTAATTGTCTTCATAATGTTTACCGAAGTAGTTAACGGAAGAAGTATAAACGATGTTCCGAAACGAATACGTATAGTGTAAGTCAAACCTGACGAACGATAGAACAATTTTTCAGAATGTCAATCAGTTGTTTCCCAACAGATAATTTAAGAAACAATTGTTCTTGTTTATCACATGTGCTCGATGTCATGCAGTTTTCTGCTTTCCATATTTCTATGATAACTATCACTCTGGTTCGTGCGATATTTGAATTACAAAAAAACAAATAATAAAAAAAAGTTGCATGCCGCCAAATTCGATCCGGCGACCTTCGGATTACCAACCCGAGCGTTTACCGCTGCGCCACGCCGCTGTAGGAAATTAATTAATCGTAGAGAGTAATACACCGCAACGGTTTTTTTAATTGTCTATTTTCTCAACAATGGCTGAGAAATGCATCTTGGTGCTTCGCCAAATTACACTTCTGGCCATGAGCTTTCATTATGCGCAGTATGAATCGAATCTGAATTTCATAATTGGCGGCCTCCGCTTGTAAGATACGAGGCGCGTCCAGAAAGTCAGTTCCGTTTGGTAATAAAATGAAATTGTACATAGATACAGAAGAAATTTTTATTGCTCAAAATTCTACAAGTCTTAAACTACTTTTCCAAATAACTGCCGAAATTTTGTAGGTACTTGTCATAGCGTGCCACAAGTTTTTGCATGCATCCTTCACAGAAGGTTGCCGCCTGTATATTCAACCATGTGGTAACAGCTCTTTATCATCGTTGAAGTGTTGACCACCAAGGACAGATTTTAGATGTAAGAAGAGATGAAAGTCGCTAGGAGAGAGGTCAGAGCTGTATGGAGGATGATCAAACAGGTCCCATTGAAATTTCCGTAAGAATTGTTTGGTCACATTCGGTGTGTGAGGTCAGGCATTATCGTGAAAAAAATAATCTTTTGACAGTAATCCTCTTCTTACACCTAAAATCTGTCCTTGGTGGACAACACTTAACGATGATGACGAGCTGAAAGAACATGTTACCACCTGGTTGAATACACAGGCAGCAACATTCTATGAAAAAGGCACACAAAACCTTGTGCCATGCTATGACAATTGCCTACAAAATTTCTGAAGCTATGTAGGAAAGTAGTTTAACAGTTGTAGATTTTTGTACAATCAATATTTTTTCTGTATCTGTACCCGTTCGTTTTATATAACCAAACGGAACTTACTATCTGGACGCGCCTCATATTTACACACTATGGAAACAGGTAGTGCCTAAAGTAATAATAAAATATTGCTTTGTGTGTTCAGTACAAGATATGTTAAAGGTTACGGATACAAAACTGCATTTTTTCAGATCTCTTTATAGCCTATCACAAAACATAAAATGGCATTATAAAACTACCAGATTTAAGCGTTACAGCTGTTTGTAAAGGTACACTTTTATTCAGATGCATACTTGAAGGTGGTACATTTTGACACACTCTCGGCTGGACGTTCTTTCCATGTTGAATAGCATGTTTTCGAATAGGTCCGTTGGATTGCACTGGTCTCCCCCTGAAGTTAATAGGAGCATTTGAGTAGCTGCGCCGGCAACTATATCTGGATGTTGGCACTGTTGACAAACTAGTAAATGTTCAAATGTTTGTAAATCTATGGGACTTAACTACGCTGGTTAAAATATTCAAATGTTTGTATAGCTTATGGGATTTAACTACGGGGTCATCAGTGCCTAAACTTACAAACTACTTATGAACTAGCTAATCCTAAGGACGGCACAAATATCCATGCCCGAGGGGGGATTCGAACCCCCGACCGTAGTGGCCATGCAGACCGTGACTGGAGCGCCTCAGTCCTCTCCGCCACCGCGCCCGGCTAACTACGCTGGAAGGAAGGAAGTTTGGAGTTTAACGTCCCGTCGACAGCGTGGTCATTAGAGACGGAGCTTACGCCCGGATTGTTTGTATGAGGATGTGGAAGGAAATCGGCCGTGCCCTTTCAAAGGAACCATCCCGGCATTTGCCTGGAGTGATTTAGGGAAATCACGGAAAACATAAATCTGGATGGCCGGAGGTGGATTTGAACCACCGTCCTTCCGAATGCGCTGGTCATCAGTCCCTTGACTTACAAACTACTTCACTTTTGCTAAGGACAACTACTACACCCATGTCCGAAGAAGGACTCGAACCTCCGGCGGCGAGCAGCGGCGCGCTCCGCAGCTAGTGCCTTAGAAAGCTCGGCCACTCCACCGCGGCATCAAACCAGTCCAGACTGGTGCTAAAAGGGTTTGTAGGCGGCTTTAATGACACAGATTCCGAAGATTACTTCCATGTTCGGAATTTAGGAAAATACGGTTTGGGTCTTCTTACTGTCCTGAAATGCAAAGAGGTGTGGCACTTAAATTGAGCCCGTAGAGGTGTTCGTTGAACTTCCAGTGGTTGAATTTAGTCGTGCTATAACTGTCGCGAAGCTCCTCGATTTTGTTATAGCCTGGGACTCTTGGAATTTTGGGATGTTTTAGCGTGTAGTACTGGTTTTTGATGTTCTGCACCGTTCCTGTGGCCAATTTCCATGTCGCCGCATTCTGAGTTAGCAGGGATGGCAGGGAGTATATCAGATTTCATATTTCCATCGCTTAAGATGTGCGAAAGAAGCGCAGCTCACTCTTGCGTGGCGAGAGTGGTGGGATTGGGAGGGGGGGGGGGAGCAGTTCGGCCCCGAAAGAGGTGTGAATGGGAGCATGAGTGCCTAGCCAAACAAAAAGGACGTTCTGCCGGCCTCGCACTTCCTGAGTGCTGACGTGAATTGAGCAAGTTGCGCAGCCGTTATACTGCCTCCAGTTTGTCTTGAGTTACGAGCAACATCAGAACGGACTATTAAAAGGGGCGCTGCTCTGTTAAAAGCTTGTTCACCGCAGTTTTAGGGTCCTTCTGTCTATTTGGTAGTCCAGTCTGCGTCTCCGTGGAATACTCAGGCTGGATTATATTGGGGAGGATTCCTACCTTAAAAAGGTCGATTAAATAGTATTATTTGTTCTTGATGTATTATATACACTGACGCTAAAATAGCACACCTGGAAGGGCTACGACGATGTTGTTCCTATGACGTTAGGTGCCACCTGTGGTATAGTACATGTACTGATGCGTCCACCAACAGATAGCGTAGTGGCATGGCTGACAGAGCGCCTTATTAAGTACCCTGTAATAGGTATTGTTCACAGCCATAAGCCTTAATTTGATATCAAAGTCTGAAGTAAACAGGCACCACGATCGAGTTTGAAAGGAGACAAATTGTGGCTTTCCTAATGCCGAGACGGCCCATTCGAAACATTGCCACACATCTTGGAAGTGCTGCGTCGATTATGCAACGTTCCTGATTCCAATGTTCCAGTTTGCATTATCATACCTGTCGATGCAACACAGCCGTCCGACAAGATCGTCCTATTGTAAGAAGAGCAGCTACAACGGCACAGATATGAGGATTTGCGAGCCCAGAAGTGTCAAATGGATCGGTTTATAGGCCGGTTGGTAGCACATGCATCTTTAGCCCTTCTTCCACTCAGGCCACGACATCGGCTTGGACGGCTCGACTGGTGCCAACTGAGGATCACTTGGAATGTTGGGCCGTGCTTTCAGCGATGAAAGCAGAGTCTGCCTGCACGCTAGTAATGGCCGAGTACGCGTACGACGTAGACCTGGCGAGCGCTGTCTAGAAAAGCACGTTCGTCCAAGCACATTTCATGACTTCGGTTCTGATACGCTACACCACCCGTGATATTTGTGAAGGGAATCTAATATATAAAGCAGAGTGTCCCTATGTTTGTACGTGTTGCATACAAATCTACAGTTTTGTTCCGATCTTTATGAAATTTTGTACACGTAAGCTTCAATCCATGAGGACGGTCGCCGTAAGTGTAAGAATCACCTGCGATATATAGTTCACGAGATATGACGTCATGAACAATGAGATGCGCGAAAAACTGCTGCATTTTGCTACAATGCTGCTCATTTTCTCCCAAACCATTGGGCCGATTTCAACCAAATTTGGTACACACATTCCTTACCGTGAGGTAACAATAGCTGCATGGTTAAGAATCACATACGCCACATGGTTCAAAAGATATTACGTCATAACCAATAGAAATCGCCACATAATGCGGCGAGACTTTCGAAATACACTGTATGAAAATGACAGTACTTAGCGACTTGCAACAAACTTTAAACATAATTTCAAACCTTTATTAAACTTTTTCTCGCTGGCAACCATAGTAAAATTATGAAAGGAAAAAAGTTTCTCGCTTACTACTTTTCCGCTGTTTATGGAGTAAAACTACGGCTCTTGGTATGACGTTACAATTTATAATTTGAACACTACAAATTGTAGCGACAGGAAATTTTACAGACAGTACACACATATATAGTTGAATGTAGCTTCTAAATTATATCTCATTCTGACACGTAGTTCATGAGATATGAGCACGTAAACAGTAAAGTTCATGGAAAACCGCCCCACCACGCAACAAGTTTTAGTCTATTACTTCTTTACTAGTAATTGCATTCTAAAGAGATTTTACAGACATACAGTCCTTATATAAATGAATATATACCTGAAAATGGCAGAAATAAATAAATAAATACCCGGGCAACGCCGGATTTTCAGCTAGTGTTTTTATAATTAAGAAGAGTATTTTTTCTCCGCCAGTGCAACTACAATAAAATGAAACTTTTTTTCACCAGACGCGTTTCTTTTTTAATAACTGTAAAACATCTTCAGCGATCTATAATTTATGTTGGTTTTGGATCTAAAACAGTTCGTTAGCGAAATATGTAAACTGCTGATCTGTTACTTAAGGAATGGCTTTTCTCTTCACATCATGAAGCGCCGATTTGTTTCATGGTGTGCCGCAGATTCTTCCTTCTGCATCAATAGTTTCCGCACTAACCTGCACTTGACTGATGCAGAATCCGTAATTATGTTTTCCACTGGTCAGTGCTGCATTACCACAAGTATCCGTTTGTGTTGAATGTCAAAAAAATGTTCAAATGTTTGTAAATCTATGGGACTCAACTACCGATTAGTATTCCCTAGCTTACAAACTACTTGTACAGGAATGTACATCGGCTCGAACAGACATATCTGTATGAACGTTTGCGCGCAGGACCTCTACGTACACCGCAATGTGCTGGTGGGTGTCGTTTTTCTGCAAAACTCTGCGATCATGCTCTAGATAGCAATGTAGATATAATTGTAGACGCCATACGTAATGCAGATATCTTAACTATGTTGTTATGGTCTTCAGTCCGGAGACTGGTTTGATGCAGCTCTCCACCCTACTCTATCCTGAGCAAGCCTTTTCATCTCCTTATAAGAACGGCAACCCACATCCACTTGAATCTGCTTACTATACGCATCTCTTGGTCTCCCTCTGCGATTTTTACCCCACACACTTCCCTCCAATGCTAAATTTACGATTCCCCGATGTCTAAGAATGTGTCCTACCAAGCGATCCCTTCTTTTAGTCAGGGTATGCCAAAAATTCCTTTTCTCACCAATTCTGTTCAGTACCTCTTCATTAGTTATGCGATCTACCCACCTAATCTTCAGCATTCTTCTGTAGCACCATATTTCAAAAGCCTCTATTCTCTTCCTGTCCGCACTGCTTATCGTCCATGTTTCACTCCCGTACAAGGCAACACTCCACACAAATGCCTTCAGAAAAGACTTCCTTACCCTTAAGTTAATATTCGATGTTAGCAAATTTCTCTTTTTCAAAAATGCTTTTCTGCCCATTGCCATTCTGTATTTTATATCCTCTGTACTGCGACCATCGCATGTTATTTTACTACCCAAGTAACAAAACTCATCTACCACCTTCATTGTTTCGTTACCTAATCTAATTCCTTCAGCATCGCCTGATTTTCTAAGACCGCATTCCATTATTTTTGTTTTGCTCTTGTTAATGTTCATTTTATATGCACTCTTCAACACGCTGTCCATTCCATTCAACTGCTCTTCCAGGTCCTTTGCTGTCTCTGACAGAATTACAACGTCATCAGCAAAACGCAATGTTTTTATTTCTTCCCCCTGAACTTTAATCCCTATTCCAAATTTTTCCTTGCTTTCCTTCACCGCCTGCTCGATGTACAAATTGAATAACATCGGAGAAAGGCTACAACCTTGTCTTACTCCCTTCCCAACTGATGCTTCCCTTTCATGCCCTTCGAGTCTAATAACTGCGGTCTGGCTTTTGTACAAGTTGTAAATAACTCTCCTTTCCCTGTATTTTACCCCTGCTGACTTCAGAATTTGAAAGAGTGTATTCCAGTCAACATTGTCAAACGCTTTCTCCAAATCTACAAAAGCTAAAAATGTAGGTTTGCCTTTCCTTAATCTATCTTCTAAGATAAGACGTAAAGTGAGTATTGCCTCCCGGGTTCCTACTTTCCTCCTGAATCCAAACTGATCTTCCCCGAGGTCAGCTTCTACCAGCTTTTCCATTCTCCTGTAGATAATTCGTGTTAAAATTTTGCAACCATGACTTATCAAACTGATGGTTCTGTAATTTTCACACCTGTCTGCGCCTGATTTCTTTGGAATGGGGATTATTACATTTTTCTTAAAGTCTGAGGGCATTTCGCCTGTCTCATACATCCTACACACCAGTTCAAATAATCTTGTCATGGCTGGCTCTCCCAGAGACTTTAGTAGCTCTGAGGGTATGTCATCTATTCCTGGGGCCTTGTTCCTACCTAGGTCTTTCAAGGCTCTGTCAAATTCATCTCTCAGTATACTATCTCCTATTTCATCTTGATCTACTTCCTCTTCCCTTCCTACAACATCGTTTCTAAGTTCATTTCCTTTGTAGAGCTGCTCTATGTACTTTTTCCACCTTTCAGCTTTCCCTTCTTTGCTGAGAACTGGTTTCCCATCTGAGTTCTTAACTATAACTTACGTAATAATAATCGTACATGGTCTCTAGCGTATTGTCATCAAAAGCCGTGATGATAGTTGCAACTTTAACCTTCTTCTCGGAAGACTGTTGGTATTCACTGCCACTGCTTCCATCGCCTCTTCCCGCACTTACCGTAGCACTACCGCTTGCAATGAGTTGTCATTATCATCCCTGTTATCATCATTATGTGTTAGTGTTAGAACATAATCTAACTTATGCTCATATTTCTGTACCGTAACAGATACGAGGAAGCATGCGAATGATTCATCTTCTACACTAATACCATCTTCACGAAGGAAGGTTCTTCGTAACTTCATCTCAACCAATCGCAATACATTAGCAGGATTGATTACCAATCGCCGCCCCATCTGACGCTTCACCACACAAATAACGTCACAAAACGCATCATTGGAGGCACACTGCACCGTCACTACTGGCGAACCGACAGGTCAAAGTGCAATGTGGCGAGGCACACGCAAACGCCTCTAACGGACGACTGCAGAGTTTTGCAGATGCGGGAGTATCGCTAGAGCAGTAAGGGATCTTTACATTATCTCTAATACGTTTCATGTATATGTGTTTGTTCGAGTCCAAGTACTTTCCTTGTAAGTTATACTAACCAAAGGGCAACACATACACCTATGCCCGATGGGGGACTCGCACCCCCGACGGCGAAAGGCCGCACGCACCGCAACTCGGCGCATCAGTGCGCACGGCTATTGCGTCACGGCTGTGTTGAATGTGATTGATTCTGCACAGTGTGTTGTTGTGTAGGCAACTTCGCAGTTCTCTTCCTGATTTTTAAAAATTTAAAATTATGCTATATTGTATTTGTTTCGTGTGTAAGCGAAATGGAATAATGACGAAATTACATATCTGTCTAACGAGTGTTTTTTGCGAGCCTAGCTGCAGGGCAAAGATGACAAAGTAATGGTTGTAAAGTGGTACGTAGTGGGATGTAGAGTGAGGTAGAAGACGATAGTGAGGGGCAGATGGTGGAGTTGTGATTGGAAGAGAGGGGCAGACAATTTTTAGAGTTGACTCTCTCTCATATATATATATATATATATATATATATATATATATATATATATATATATATATATATATATATATAATTTAAGCTATTGAGTATTGATTTTATATCTTAATTTTTTATGTAACGGTAGTGTTGGAGAGAGGTTTTAGATTTGACTATATATAAGCTATTGTGCATTGATTTTATATTTTAATTTTTTTATGTACTTTAGTGGAGGAGTAACAGTAATGTTGCAATTCGGACGATGAGTGTTTCTGTTTCGGAGAGAGGGTTTGTGGAAGTGTTGGACAGTAGATGTTGTGAATAGTAGAACGTAGAATGAGATGTGGAAAAGAGTGGAGAACAAGGGGTGAGGCGATTCGTTAACAACTTCGAAAAACTTACGGATATGCTGCCAGGTACCAAAATCGACGACGGCCGATTTTTCGGCAGAAGACCACCCTGCCATTTTCAAGGCGAAACTGCAGTAAGAAAGCAATGTGCAACGATCTTTAAAACCTCGGTTTTCAATGAGTAAACAAGAAAGACAACACACAGCGAGCAAGCAAGCACACAGCGCCGACACGACCAAAGATGAAACCGGTCAGAATATCGATAATAAACATCACTTCTCGACAGATGAGGTCGGATTAGTTTTCTCCCTCTGTTTTTTGACAAGTGAGAGAGCAGGATCCCAAGCGGAATTTAAGCAGAAGCCTCCATCCCTATTCATAAGGTTGTCACCCAGTTTTATTTCTATCCCTTCCTTGATAACACAGTCCCAGTAGTTGGAAGTGCATGCCAGAATTTCCGTTTCGTCATATTCCATAGGGTTACCTGTGTCAAGACAGTGTTCGGCCACAGCAGATTTGTTTGGCTGTTGTAAACGTGTGTGACGTTTATGCTCAATACAAGGGTCCTCGACAGTCCTAATAGTTTGACCAACATATGATTTGCCACAGCTGCATGGGATACGGTAGACAGCCGCCTTACGCAAACCGAGATCATCCTTAACGGACCCCAACAGTGCCTTAATTTTTGAAGGTGGACGAAACACACATTTTACATTATTTTTACGCAAAATGCGACCAATCTCATTAGAAGTGCTGCCAACGTATGGCAGAAAGGCCACTGACGTGGGTGCCGACTCAGTGTTATCATCTAGCCCGTTGCACATGTGGTCGATAGCGCAACACTCTTTTAACCTGCCCTTCCCCATAGCCATTCTGTCGAAAAGTTACCTCCAGATGAAACAGCTCAGCGGGAAAACTTTCTGGGTCAGAAATGACATGAGCCCTATGCACTAAGTTTCGAAGAACCCCTTCACGTTGAGCTGGGTGTTGACAACTACAGCTTGCAAATACAAATCAGTATGCGTTGGCTTCCTATAAAGCGAATGTCCCAACGTACCAACTGCCTTTCTCCTGACCAACATATCAAGGAAGGGAAGACAACCATTCTTTTCCATTTCCATTGTAAAACGGATGTTGGGGTGGATTGAATTTAAATGTTCCAAAAAATGATTCAAGTTCTCACTACCATGAGGCCAAACAACAAACGTGTCGTCTACATATCTGAAACAAGGGGTGGGGTGGTGGTCGGAGAGGATAGTGAGCTGTGTTTTTCTGAGGTGTAGGTGAAGTGAAGCTGTACTAATGAAGTTGAAAATCTGTGTAGCGAGTGTTTATGGGATGGGGAGCAAAGATTGGATGGAAGGTGTCAAGCTGTGATATGTGGGGCATAAGTGAGGAACAGGTAATGTGTTAGTAATGTGTGGGGGGAGGGGGGAGAGGTGGAGGGATTGAGAGTTGTGTTTCTAGTTGGATGTATAATGTAATGTGGGACAACAGTGGGGAGAACAAGTTTGAGTAGTTGTTATGAGGGAGAGGGAAGGTTTGGGAGTTTTATTTTGGTTATGAGCGACATGTACTCACGTTTGGGGAGGTGTGGGTCAGTGGTTGGATGTTAGGTGTGCAGTGGCGGATAGTGGGGTGTGAGATGGGGGAGAAAAGTGAGAGAGTAGGGGGCAAGAAGTGGAGGGGCTTATGCGATATTTCAGTGTTGCCAACAACATTGTCTGAAATGCGTCTCAACTCGACGGCGGCAAAAGACAGACGAATGAAGCGGTTCGCTGTTCTTGGGGGTGAAACAAGGGAATGTAGGATTTTCAGATATTATTTTTCTTTAGAGAGAAAGATAAAAGATCCTTGGTGGTATTTATAATCTTCGATTCGCGAAGTTAATTATTCTGTATTTACTTATATTTTTATTTTTAGCGTTTCAAAATGCGGACCACAAGACCTTCAAGATGATCAATGCAAGACTAATTACAAGCTGAAAAAGGGTATTGGTTATCACGAGTGTGTAAAGCACAGCTTACCCATTGACATGAAGTAACATGACACCCGCAGCTCCTGCACACACTCAAAACTAGCCTGAGAGCAAGAGAGACTGAGAGACTCGTAATACAACGTGGAAACGTGGCAAAGGGGGATCTCAGTGACATATTTCACAACAGGCGCCAGAATTTCGTCCCTGGATGTCGTTTGGTCAGCTACCACTGAGCACACAGTGGTCAATCCTGATGTACACCAGAACCAGTGTAGTCCAAAGTTTGTTTTGCCCGGAGCACAAACTTCCCATTCCAGGCTCCAGGCTCTATTGTTGGGTCAGAGATTATCAGTTACAACTCGCGGTCACATTAGGATCTTTTTACGAGATAAAGAAACCAGTGCCCGCAACATTTCACGGGTTGTATTTATCGTGTATCCCTAATCGTAGCGTGGGCAGGAGGTGGCAGTGATCTGCAACTAAAAGAACTGATTAGTCCTCATATGCTTTTATTACAGATGAACAGAATGATAGTCTTGTCTTCCTATTTACACAGTTGTTCAAAGTATCATTACGATGTTCATTCAAGTTCTAAGGCCTACGATTTTTTTTCTAATTAACTACTCACCCGAAATCTATGAAACTGGCGTTACTTCTCGACGTAATCGCCCTGCAGACGTACACATTTTTTACAACGCTGACGCCATGATTCCATGGCAGCGGCGAAGGCTTCTTTAGGAGTCTGTTTTGACCACTGGAAAATCGCTGAGGCAATAGCAGCACATGCTGGTGAATGTGCGGCCACGGAGAGTGTCTTTCATTGGTGGAAAAAGCCAAAAGTCACTAGGAGTCAGGTCAGGTGAGTAGGGAGCAAGAGGAATCACTTCAAAGTTATCACGAAGAAACTGTTGCGGAACGTTAGCTCGATGTGCGGGTGCGTTGTCTTGGTGAAACAGCACACGCGCAGCCCTTCCCGGACGTTTTTGTTGCATCCACGTCTCATCCATTGTCACAAGCGACGAAAAGAAAGTCCCATTCATGCTGTCGCTGCGCGTCAACATTGCTTGGTAAAATGCCACACGGGCAGCCTTGTGGTCGTCTGTCAGCATTCGTGGCACCCACATGGATGACACTTTTCGCATTTTCAGGTCGTCATGCAGGATTGTGTACACAGAACCCACAGAAATGCCAACTCTGGAGGCGATCTGTTCAGCAGTCGTTCGGCGATCCCCCAAAACAATTCTCTCCACTTTCTCGATCATGTCGTCAGACCGGCTTGTGCGAGCCCGAGGTGGTTTCGGTTTGTTGTCACACGATGTTCTCCCTTCATTAAACTGTCGCACCCACGAACGCACTTTCGACACATTCATAACTCCATCACCACATGTCTCCTTCAACTGTCGATGAATTTCAATTGGTGTCACACCAGACAAATTCAGAAAACCAATGATTTCACGCTGTTCAAGCAAGGAAAACGTCGCCATTTTAAGTATCTAAAACAGTTCTCATTCTCGCCGCTGGCGGTAAAATTCCATCTGCCGTACGGTGCTGCCTTCGCTGGGACGTATTGACAATGAACGTGGCCTCATTTTAAAACAATGCGCATGTTTCTCTCTCTTTCCAGTCTGGAGAAAAAAATCGGAGGCCTTAAAACTTGAATGCACCTCGTACAATTCTTTGCAACACAGTTCGAGCTTGTGCTATGTAGAGGGCTGGCTCTCCTCTGTTGACTGCCTCGCACCGACTCCCATACTCTGTCGTGGCTGTGGTGCGTCGGCATATCTAGGGGAGCCTCTTTCTTCCTCTTGGCTGGAGCACGGAGCAGGCAAAGAGGTACCGAGACTGCAGGCGCCCTCGGCGGCAGAAGTACCATAGAGCGAGTTATCGCTTCTTTAAGTGGCGCGGCGACTTGTGTAGTCCGTCGGCGTTGTCGTTAATATCGACGCCACAACAGTTTTCCCATTGCAAACGGCAATTTTCCAGCAGGGCTATGGACATCCACATACAACCGCTGCTACTCAACGTGATGTTTATCACGTGCCTAACCGAACATGGTCCCCTGTTTTTCGACGAACTGGTTAAGTCTAGGGCATCATTAAGTAAAACGTACTTGTTCTCCATGGCTTGCAATAAATACTGTCGAATCGCAATGAACAGCGTAAGATAGACAATTGCAAGATGTCATTATTCACCCGTGTGTTCACTGGAGTGCGAGAAAGCACGCCTGGAGGTACAACATGTAGTGATGAGAGTGTTTGGGTGCCCTTCACTGTAGTGACATCCAATTCATTATCACATTAGACTGCTACAAAGATGAGCTACGTGACACTGCACTTTTCTTTCAGGCGCAATGTGAGGACAAGGTTATCTGACTGACAGGTGAACGAACAAGTAGTTGATTATTGTAGGACAACTTGTATCTATATCTACAGAAATACTCTGTAACTCACATTGAAATACAAGACAAACCGCTTTTATGATATTTCTCTACCGTTCCATTCTCTAACAGCGAACGGAAAAAAGAAACAATTAAATCTTTCCGTTTTGCATCTGAATTATCTTATTTTGTTACGATGATCATGTCTCGCTATGTAGGTGGGTGCCAGCAAAATATGTTTGCATTCGGAAGAGGAAGTTGGTGAAAGAAATTTCGCAAATAGGTCCCGCCGCAACGAATAACGGCTTTTGTTTTAATGTTTTCCACCCCAACTCGGGCATTTCTGTGATACTCTCTCTCCTATATCGCCATAACACTAAACGAGTTGCCCTCTAAATCATCCGTCTGTCCCACTTAGTGGGAATCCCACAACTCTCAGCAACACTCCAAAATTGGATGCTCAAGCGTAGTGTAGTCAGTTTCTTTAGTAGAACTGTTGCATCTACTAAGTGTTCTGCTAAGGAAACATAGCCATTCGTTCGCCTTCCCTATAATATTTTCTGTGTGTTCCTTACAATTTAAGTTGTTCGTAATTGTAATTCCTAGGTATTTAATTAAATTAGATTAGCATGTAGATGAGAGCAGGTTATAAAATGACAAATTATGTTTAAATTTTGATAGGAGTCGCTAAGTGTTCTCATTATGAAATCCTGGACGATAATATGATGGCTAATTCCCGTTCCATGTTAAGCAGAAGCACGTCGTTAACCATCTGATAGCTTATGATGTCGTAACATTTCCTGAACTTTTAGCTGTAGAGCGATATAATTTTGCAGTTGCATCCTCTTATGTCTGGAGCGGTGGCAGACAAAGTAATATAATCACCTAACATAGTGGCTTGAGAACAGCTGCAACTCTGTGAGGAACAGATACGTGAAGTGTCTCTGTAGATCCCAACTGTATGATATCCATTCTTGTACCAAATATCCGCTGTTGCAGCTGTTAATCAGATCCGCACTCTCTGCTTGAAAAGTCCCCTCAACGGTTTAATTATGTTGATGCCTAGCGATCGTGCTGTCCAGGGAAGTTTTTTTTGAGCATTTTCTTGCAAAGCACGCATAAACCTTTTTGGCTGTGTGTGTGTGATTTATAATTTTGGATTATGACAGTGTCTGTTAGCAGTATTTTAGTCATAGTAACCAGTTTGCTGTTGAGGATGGTGATATATTCATTCACAGTTATCCGACCAGTAGTTGCACATCACGATACCGGTTCCCAAATCACGACGGAACCTCCATCCACGGTGACTGTAGGAAGCTGGCATGCCGTGTCGTATGCTTCTTTTCGTGTTTCCGATACAAATATCCGGTTGTCTTTGTAGTAAGCAACACAAAAGATGGTTCATCGGATCGTACCACACACCGTCATCAAGTGTCCAGATTTTATGATCATGGCACCATTTGCTTTGCAACTATGTGTTGGCTTCCTTCACCCATGGTTTAGCAAGTTTTTTCTTTCCATAAATGTTAAGCTGCTGCCGTACTCTTTATCGGAAAAATAGTAAAGTGAACGTCGAGTTTTTCAGTATCTTTTGCCGTGGTAGTTTTATGTTTTATGGCGCAGGCGTTCTTAATGTTCGTCGGCCGCTTACAGTCTACTTTGAATGTCGCCCACTATCCCTCTACACCACTGATAGTTTACCTTGTTTTGTGTACGCTGGGGTATTGTCGCTAGTGAAACAATAAACAGTGATTTTTTTCACATTATAGGGCCCGCAGCATGAAATATGTCATAGTAAGACATTTTAATAAATGATAATTACCAAAGTTTTAATATTTAATATTAAGATGTTGTATTTAATATTAAATCTTACAACGAAACGAAAACGTAAATACCAAATAAAATAATCGTTTTCGTAACCAAGAGATGCTATATGCAATATCCATCGATGTAATGCATCACTTGAAACGGCCGTAGTGAAAAATAAAATATTTGCAGCAACTTAGGTAATTATCATTTATTAAACATTGCAGTTGTCACAGATACTCCTAAATGTCCATCATCGAGTTGGCCTCTTCGGAAAGCTCAGAGATCATGCATTTCACCAATCATTTTGTTGCAGAACAAAACATATAATGTATTGCAAGTTAACGCACATGAGTTGGTGCGTATCTGTGTTAATACGTACCCAGTGGTGCTAACTTGCAACAAAATGTAGTATCATATTATTTTGTCCATACCTGTAGGTATACCCAAAATGTGTTGGGGATAGCATTACTAGAAAGAAGAAATCAAGTACAACGTCACCCATGATGTGTTTTACAGCACGCCAATATCATCGAAACGCAGTTTTTGACGCGTCTACATGGGTATCATATCAAACGACTTGAACTATGTTCCGCACAGCGATATAGTTTTTCTGTTGCAGACAGTAACATATGTACCTAATATCTGTAAAGTATGTTAACAGTTACAAAGTACTAAACTAAAACTTAATGGCAGATGCTGACCGCATGAACAGACAAACTGTAGTAAACGATAAACTTTTTTTCCCTTCAACCGGCTAGAAAGAGTTTCTTAAAGGTTCGTAATTGTATGAGAAGTTTGTTGGAAGTCGCTAAGTGTTATCACTTTTGAGTAATGGATGAACGTATCTGGAATACTTGAGTGCCACCAGATTCAATGAAAACACAGTTTTAATTCTAATACTTTCACCTCTTAATGAGTAGGTTATCACAGCATTTGAATTTTTTTCATTCGGTCAAAAATTACGCGATATAATAAAAATTAATTTTCAATTGCCCCTTGGCCGTCAGCTGGGCAACTTTCTAAGTAAGGTGCATGAATTTTTCTTTTTAAAAAGGGGAAATAAGCGTAGGTTGCCAAAGATCTCTTTAATATATCTTTGTTTATGATCAGTTTCGGCAGATCTAAGTTGCCGTCATCAGGTCTATAAAAGTTGCATGCCTTCCTAACTGAAAAAGGCTAATATTTATTACATAACACTGTATCTATTATAATGCTTAAGAAACATACCTTATATATTGTTAACAGAATATGACTCAATATTATTTTACAATTTTTCAGTTTTCACAACTTACAATTTTATAGTTTTGAATTCATATTTTACTGTAAAATTGTTACCTAGTTCTGTAAAATAACGTAATGAGATTGGAATCAAGAAAAAATTATATCTGCGACAGATTTAAATATGTATGAGTATACATCGAGCATCAAATATTTCAATCTATATAACCACATGCAGACTCATTTTTCTTAAATTCTCTCTGATCAGTCGCCACTGTGTTATTAAATGAAAAAGTATGGGGCCACATCAACAAAAACGTTTTGTACATGGTGTTTTTACTCGTGCTACGCTGATGTTCATCTGTGTGTATCTGATAAATATTAGCCCCCCTTCCTTTTCTTTCTTTTTCTTTTTTTTTTTTTTTTTTTTTTTTTTTTTTTTTTTTTTTTTTTTTTTTTTTCTTTTCAAAAACAGATCGCATCCAAAGTCCAGGGCACTGAAAATGGGATTTTATAATGCAAGCTAATATCGGAAGTTATAACAAATTCAGGTCAAATCAAGCATGGTCTGCTGGAGAATCTGCCACTGACTCCTTCTGTGAATACAAAATTTCATAGGATAAGATGACCTGATGGAAAACATTCAACACCTTCTTATGACACGAAGTGTCGAAGGTGACAAACTGTCTTGAAACGTCACCTTTAATAATGAAAAAGAAAGCAACCCGAGTAACCAAATATACTTCTGAGTAGAAGAAAGAAAACTCTATAGATTATGGTGCAGAAACTTCAAAAACAATTTTAATAGTATAAAAGCTACAAGTAGCGCGTTTTTCGAGACTAACAATCTTTATCTGGTTGCGTCTGTTCTTGAGATGGGTGGTGGTTCCATTAAATAACAAAGGAGGGACTGATGACCACCCATAATCTTTACAAACATTTGAACACATTTTTGAAATAACAAAGATACCGTCAGCTCCAATATCATTCCAATTTACTATTGGGCTGTAGTAAATTGTAACGAAATGACATTTCGCGGTCTCTTTGGAATTTATAACAAAAGTTATTCTTGTTAAACTGACATACAACAATATTCGGTAAGACTTCGTATCAGTTATTGATATTACTAATGAGTTTAATGTCCTAAGACGCGCCAGTAGCTAAAGTTAGGCACCCTGCTTCCGTGCTTCCCCGTGTATCGCTGGGAGTGTTAGTAAACACGTGCAGTGATTTCCCGTTTCATCAGCTATCCTTCACTGTGTCGACACTTCTGCTTGATAGGGACGAGTAGCCAGTTCACTGGACTCGACGCAGTAATTTGCGTCATTCGTCTCAGCTATGTTGACTCTAGTGTTTGCTTTGACTTCCATCAGCATGGGGCGTCTCTCAAATACAATACGATGTTTCCTTTCTATTCACGCGCTGTGTTCATGCAGCGGAATACAATAACACGTGTCAGGTACTCATTTTTGTCTGCGCTAAGTTGCCTTACAGTGTATTTATCATAAATACAGTAGTTCCCATCCGTATAGTTCGTATCCAAGCAACTACGGTCGGGGTTCGAATACTCCCTCGGGCATGGATATTTGTGCCGTCCTTAGTGTTAGCTAGTTCGTAAGTAGTTTGTAAGTTTAGGGACTGATGACCCCGTAGTTAAGTCCCATAGGCTACACAAACATTTGAATTTCTTATCCAAGCAAATTCCGTAGTTTGAAACGTTGTGGGAGGATGTAGGTAACTTTAACAGAAGCGATCCCTCCACTTTAGTAGATCTACATGTGCTATTTATTGAAACAAGTAGAACTCATTTTGGGCATTGGAGGAGAAACAGAAATTATAAAACTGATGTCCAGACACAGAGTGGGATTACAAAGTTTCTCTTGGGACAGCTGGCGATAATTTAGACACCCTGTAGAGTAGCTAAGTGTCCTCGGAGTCCATAGTGATGACTCTTGGAGCACTGCGGAGCATTGTAACAATGGACAGGACACCGTCGAGTTGAGACGCATTACTAGCAGCTCTCCCTGATCGCCAATAAAATTGCTTTAAGTATAGTGCTAAATGAGAAAATATATTACTTGAGATATATAAGTTCCTTAATTAAATTGCGTGTGTGTTCTTATTTCATTCCCTGCCTCCTAGAAGCGCAGATGGTTCGCACAATTTGCGTGTTACGGAATTGGACTCCATTACGGCTGATGAATAACAGTGGAGTGATTGTTAAACATTTTATTACCATTAGAATTCAATCATTCCCCTTCATAATAGTATTCAATTTCTTAGAACATGCAGTCATTTTTATTAAGCTATAGTATATAATGAAGTCTGAATTTATTATACCTACAAAATTTTATCCACTGTAAACATAGGGCCCACAACTAACATTTATCACACGGTCTATTGCACATAAAAATTCCACCCGTCCAATTCCAGAACACGATCGTGTTTTACCTTCAATTATTCTCATTTTAATTTACAGATTTCTGGGCTGATATCGAAAAGATGTATGGGAACGATGAAGGTAAAGCCTGTTGACGTTTTTATGATGTAGTTGCCGTCAACACTGATGCTTGGTAAAATGCAAAAGCACAGTTTTTTGCCCAAGGGAGACCACTGCAATAAAAAAGTTAAACTAAATAGTCTTGTATTAACTGGTTGGTTAGTACATATAATTCAAACTAATTTGCGGATTTTGGTATATCTTCCGAAATATTAACTTGGCAGGCAGCGTCACGATTGTGGAAGAAGGGCTGCCAGCAGCTTCCGCGTAGCGGCTGCGGGTGTTGGGAGCTCGTCACCGCTCGGGTACATGGATCTGGAGGAGCCTTCTGAAGGCAGGGCCCGCTGACTAGGGATGGGCAAGAAATCACGTATTCCTTAGAAATCACGGTGATTGAGAAGTCACTGCTTTCACGGTCGCTGTGATCTGGAAACTGACTGATTTCAGTCACGGTTGCGTAGCGAAGAGCATGTAGAGCTTAAGAGCATGTATAGTAGCGAACAGCAGCTAACTGTAGAAAGAGCCATCTGTTGACCGAAATGTGTACTAAAGGCAGCAGCGAATGGCATGTGTAGCAGCGAATAGTAGAAAAGCGAAGAGCAGATTAGCGAGGAGAAGCTAAGCAGCAATAGAGCTCTAGAGCAGCAAAGGCTAAGAGAGCCATCTGTTGCCGAAATCTGTACTAATATCGTAGCGGAATAGCGGGTATAGGAGCGATCACCGTTACCCGGAGAACTGGTATAGCAGCGAATCACCTATAAGCGAAGAGCAGGTATCGCAGCGAAGAGACGATAAATTAGTTGCGATGTATGAAAGCAAACAGTATAATCTAAAAGTAAATTTCTATCAAAAACGTTTTGTAGGAACGAATTTATTCTGTTTGTCTGGAAATTAATATCGTCAGCAAATTGTAAACTATACTTACTATTAACTGATTTGTTGACCTATCATACAATTTAAACTTTCACGGCCGGCGTTGTCTTCAGGTAAAATTTCCGGGCTGATGGGCCGTAGTCCAGATGTAAAACTTACTCCCGACGTTTCGTCTCCAACTGCGGGAGACATCTTCAAGGGTCTTTCGGCTACTGCCACTGTGGGTCGAGGGGCTCCCGCATTTATAGAGGGCACCACCCTACGTCACGTGACGCTGACTTTGTAACTATCTCTGGATGACGTCGTCATTCTCTATTAAAAATAATCGATTGTCGTTTCGTTGGTGCAGTGTCGACATCCATATTTTTATCTAACCTCAGACCTTCTTCTGTCCTATTAAAATTATTCTGGTGTTTGTGGATCTCTATTGCTTCTCTATATATGCGTGCATGGTACTGAGATGTCCTAGCTAAAACGCTCGTCTCGTTAAATTTTATTTCATGATTTCCTTTTTAAAAAGCATGTTCAGCCACTGCCGATTTTTCCGTGTTGCCCAGACGACAGTTCCTTTTATGTTCAGATATGCGAGGGTTGACGCTTCGTTTTGTTGTACTTTACCACAGCTGCAAGGAATTTTATAAACCCCAGGTGTTGCTAGGGGGTGACGTGCGTCTTTTGCTGATCTCAAATATTCTTTGATCTTTCTCGTGGGTCTGTAGATGGTTTCGACGCCATGCTTGGCTAATACTTTCCCGATTAGATCGGTAATTCTGCTGAAATACGGCAGAAAAACTTTTCCAGATTGTTGTCGTTGTTGCTCAGAACTTCAGGATTCTTCTCTTCTTTGATGGAAAGCTCGATCAATGTCCTTGGCACCATATCCATTTTTCTTGAAGGCCGACCGTAAGTGATTTAGTTCATCCCCCAAGTAAACTGGCTCACAAATTTTATTGACTCTGTCCACCAAGGTTTTAATGATACCTCTTTTTTGCCTCGGATGATGGTTTGACTCCTTGTGGATGTATCGATCAGTATGTGTGATCTTTCTGTATACCTTATGGCCCAGAGTTCCGTCCTCTCGTGTTTTTTTTTTTTTTTTTTTTTTTTTTTTTTTTTTTTTTTTTTTTTTTTTTTTTTTACCGATACATCTGATGATTTGTTGACATTTTCTCTGTTCACAAGCACAACTTTCATTACAACGAAGAGACGATAGTTACTGGCGGATGAAACATTATAACAGTACTAACAAACTCAATTTTTGTCAGTTCCATAGTAAATCACGCAAGTCGTGGGCATTGCAGAAGTAGCAGGAAAGCCAGGAATCGCTGTGTTTCAATCGCGGAATAGCGGAAAGAGCAGAAATCACGGAATAGCGCGAAGAGCAGAAATCGTGGAGGGATACATTTCTCAAACAGCGATTCTAGCCGTGATTAATCACGGTTAAGAATCACGGTGATTCAAAAGTAGCGTTCATGGAAATCAGTGCTATCGGAAAATCGCGGTTTAGCCCATCTGTACGCCGCCGCCTGCTGAGCCCGACCGGCCGGCGTGACGGCCACAGTCTGCAGAGCCGTTCTTCCCGCGGTCAGAAAAATAGGACTGAATCCTCCCGAGCCTGCAAGGGTGTGGAAAAGGACGGGACTGAATCCTCCCATAACCTGTTTAAGCAGGTAGTTGCTGGCGGCCCGAGACCAGAGTGTGTGGCCAGACCTTTAGGAATATTCCAGGCAAGCAAAGCTATCTAGCATATGTTCCAGTGTATGTTCCTACATTGTACAATAAAGTAAGAGTGAGAATGAAGGCCTAGTTAACTTTAGAGTCAGAGTAAACGTACAGTATCCCTTTGGTTCTTACAATCTAAAGATAACGTTTTACTCGCATTTGATAAATCTGTGCAACATTTTCAGCAGTTGGTTTTGTGTCCCAGCCTCGTCGCCGCTTTTGTGTCTTGTTTCCGTCGTAGGTGTCGGTGGCCGAGTAGAAAGATCGACACAGGAATTAAGGATGCACGCTTGTGCAGGTAGGAGGTGACCAGCCAGTGGGACAGCAGAAACTAGAAACACTAGAGTAAATTAGAACGAGATATATATTTCTTAGAGACTTAGTAATACTTAACTTTTACATAGCTCAGTACTGCAGAATGCTGATACATAGTTGAGCTAGAGGCCTGCCTAGTGCCTATCCGATAGCCAAGTCTTCACTGGTGCCTATCTGATTACGAAGTGTTAACTGGTTCCTATCTCAGTCCCAAGTGAACGATGTCGTCCAATGGTGGCCACGAGCGGAGCTGCAGCAGAGGGCGCTCGTTGCTGACGTCGTAAGAACGCCGCGTCGTGCGTGCATGGCGGCGCGCGGCGAAAGTAGGTGGCGCGCACTTTAGACTTGTGCGACACCACAGTTGGTATACAAGTTTATTTGATATAGCGTCGATTTATAAACAGAGGACAAGGCAGGCTATTTTTTTTCCTAAGGAAGAAGAAATTCTGCTTTCAACAGGAGGGCAGGACATGAGTCTCATTGAACTGGCTTGACTTAATGTGAATAGAAGCAAGTTATGAACATCTGTAGTTTCTAATAAAACTTGCCTTAATAGGAAATCGGAAGGTAATAAGTAGAAAAAGGTTACACGAGAAAAAAATTTCCATTAATCAACGCCGAAACGTGGAAGAGATATAAGGAAGCATGAGGCTATTATAAACAAGTACATCGAAAACATTACAACAATGGAGAATGACAGTTGTAATAGCGTATTTGTTCACAAAAATTTGTTTATTGCTAGTGGTACCTGGGTAAAAAGCTTCAAAGGTAAACATTACATAAGACAACAACAACAAAAACGCACCAAATTCGTCAGCACGAATGATGTTGCAACTTTGGAAGAAACGGTTGGAGCAGTAGAGAACTTACGCATGGCGACGAGATATATATTATGTCAAACTTCAACACTTGTTATGTAATCAACACTGACCATACCGGATGACAGTATGAATCTACGCTGAACCCTAGATGGTATACAAGGATGAGGAGACCTTTTGCGAATTTTGCGATTAGCACTGCTTATTGTTTATACTATTGGAAGATTAATTTTTAGCGTGGCATATGTTGACAAAAAGGATTTGTCGGACACATTTTAAGACATGAAGGTATCGTGAAACTAGCATTAGAGGGAAGTGTATGGGGTAAAAATCGCAGAGGTAAGCCGAGAGACGATTACAGTAAGCAAATTCAAAAGGATGTAAGCTATCGTTCTTATTCAGAAATGAAGAGGTTCGCACAGGATAGGGAAGCGTGGAGAGCTGCATCGAACCAGTCTACGGACTGAAACCCACAGCAACAACTACTAATTTTTTTTTTTCATTTATTTGGCCTTCTGAGTGTTAACTCAATGTGGCCATCTACAACACACAGTGGAATGTACATATATTTAAATAAACAGACAAAACAGAAATGCATTTTGTCAAAATAGGAAAGTGGAAACAAAGCGAAAACTGCATTACATTACAATTTAACTAATGTTGGAATAATTTCACATATTCACAAGCAAAACCTTATATTACCAATACACTTGATGCTTAAAGATTGTGTACAGTGATCTTAATAAACTTAATTATGATTTTATATACACGAATGTCTTTCGTAAACAAAAGGGAAGAAGCTGACTGGGGAAGGGGATATCCATCTTCACCAATGTCTGCAGGAAGTTCAAACGTTCTCGGTCAAATTTGTTGTGTCTAACTCTCAAAGTGTCCTTCATACCCTAAAACACCGGAGATGGAACAAAAAAACCAACAGCTATATTCTGGATGTGGTTTCGGCATATATTCGCTGTACCAATACGGGACGGACAGTTAATTTACTGTGGGTGCCTTCTCACGCTGGTATCTGCTATAATGAGGAAGTTGATCAAATTCAATATGTTCAAATGTTTGTATAGCTTATGGGACTTAACTACGGGGTCATCAGTCCCTAAACTTACAAACTACTTATGAACTACTTACAAACTAGGACGGCACAAATATCCATGCCCGAGGGGGGATTCGAACCCCCGACCGTAGTGGCCGTGCAGACCGTGATTGGAGCGCCTCAGTCTCCTCGGCCATCGCGGACGGCGAGGAAGTTGATGCATTGGTTAAACAAGCGGCATCCTTCGGCAATGTCTTGGACCTACAACTACCATACACAGACTTCTTATCTGCCGTCAAGGACTACGCAAAACAACAGTGGCAACAAATGTGGAACGTTTCCCAAGAAACGAAAGGCGCTTCTTACGCTGTGCTGCAACCTCGGATTTCTAAACAACCGTGGTTTATGCGGACTCATCTGGACCGATCCGCGATTTCTACCATTATCCGTCTTCGTTTCAATCACGCCTCTTATCCAAAACATCTACATCGGATGAACATCTACGCTTCGGCGGCATGTGAGTGTGATCCTGACACGGAAGCTGATGTCAACCACATCCTGTTCAGGTGCCCCAAACTACTAAATTTAATCACATGTAATACCATAGAGTAAGTAAACTAGTAAACTGTTGGTTTTGTTAGAAGTGACAAGTAATGCCGGAAACGGCTTGGGGCGGGGGTGGGGGCGGGGGGCTGGTACCTGCAGGACGCGCCACTGTGCCAGAATAGTTCGGGAGGATTCAGTCCTGTCCCCTGTTGGCCTACCTGCCGTTGGGAGGATTCCGTCCTGCGCCCGCAGAATTGCGTATAGAAGTGTCAGGCGACGGACTGCCGAAGCGGCGGTGGGCGCCGCAGCCTCGGCTGCAGAACAATGCGTGGCGCCTTTGACGAACCGCCGCGCCCAACCGTGGCCAATTCAGGAGGCATGAATGCAGGGGCTCTGGTGGCGACCGCGCAACTTCACACGGCCACAGGCGTCTGGGAACAGCAGTGCGTCGGACCCCAGTTGCCCTTACGAACCGATAGAAGTCTCTACGGTTATGCTACCATGATGCTATGCGACTCCAGTGCTTCATCATTCCTGCTGTTTAATTTACGTAAATATTTCTACCTTCGGATTTTGAAATTAGAAATATGAATCATTCTAAGACTTTAGTATTACGCAGGGCCGGCGCGAGGCACGTGCGAAACGTGCGGTCGCACGGGGCAGCACTTTCCGGGGAGCGGCAAATCTGCCGCCTCCCTTTTTTTCTGTAGTACAAACTCAACATTCATTCCCAAGAGGGGATTCGAAATCAAACCTTGGAGGAATCGATTTCGGGAACTGTGGCATGGCGTCTCGACTACATGCCAGCCGCCCCTGTTGAACAAGGGGAGGGAGGAGGACTAATTTCTTCCTCGCCACTGTGGCAGAGCTGTCGTGTTTACGCCGGAAGGGAAGCAGTCTGGCGCACACGCCAGTATTCTAATGAGTGGAGCGCTGCCAGCGTGTTACGCGTCGTGCGTTTACTCACAACTAATTTTGCAGAAGACGAAACTTAATTTCGAAATTCGAATGCAATGTTCAATACTGCGGTTACATGTTAAGCCTGAAGCAATTTTGCTAAGCCCTTCAATGGCAGTTGAGTGTTTTATTCTTCTCGCGCTATGGAAAAAAGAATTGTTGAACATTACTACAGTCAAACATGTTCAACACCTACAATGGCTAGAAGTATTCCGAATGGGCAAATACGCTGTAATTACAAGGGATAAAGACATTGATATAAGCCTGGCATAAGTTGGATTTCGACGTATTTTTGAAAATGTTTGCTATCCGTTTCTGAGTGATAGTCAGACGTTTTGGTTTTTGAGCCCTGAAACACCTGTCTCTGCCTGCATGAACACAAACTATGACCAGCACTTTTGTGTGACTTTGCCAACATTTATTTACTGTATAATGCATGTGAATCCATGTTTCGTCTAAGTAAACTGCTGGTCACTTTGATTCTGATGAAAACCTGAGAAAGTAGGGGCTGTTAGCAACGATGCCTTCTCGTCCAAGGGAAACAAAACGTTAATTTTGACACCTTGTAAAATTAAAATCCATAGACAGGACATTGTTTCTAAGGGTTTCCTTGCTAGCTTTGAAGCTCATTTCTGTTTGACAAAAGTTGTGCAGTTTTCGCAAAGTTCGTATTTCTTTCTATTGTTCGCAATGCTATAAAAATTACTTCTTGATAATACATTTATCCATATCATCGGTGACATACTTATTGTGAGCTTCTTGCTTCATCTACTTGGGCGCTAGTTTAACCGTAGCCTCGTTGTACCTCGTCACGTGACCTAGTTCCTGGCACTGCCACGTCACCACTTTGCCTTTCCAGGCAATAGGTATTGTTGCGTTCTATACAAGGAAAACTACAGCAATCGTTTCGATAGTTGGCTGAGAGAGTCAAGACTGGTCAGAAGCAATTTCATTGCGCTTCACAAGAACAGAACATTTGGTGCGTCCTAATTTCTTGCAATTTGGGATGTAATAGGTAAGTGCTTTTCATATAACGTACAATTAGTATTGCGCATGGACGTTACTCATACGTTTTCTCCTTCAAGAATGCAGAATAGGAAAATTTATTTTTCTTGTGATCTGTTACGTAAAAAAATTGGCAACTCGGCAAATAAGCACGCGTCACCCCAATAGCTAGAATGAAAATAAAGCGCAGAAAAGTGACGTGATACGGCAATGACTGATTTGTTACCCCTTATTCCATAATCAGACACGACACAACTGACACATGGAAATTACGACAGATGACGAGTGTCAGGCCGGCCGCGGTGGCCGAGGGGACTGAGGCGCTCCAGTCACGGTCTGCACGGCCACTACGGTTGGGGGTGAGTTATGTTTACATCTATTCCGTCGTGCTGAACGTAATTGTCAACATGACGGTTTAGATGTAAGCACATAATAAAAGCTTTGAGACTGGCCACTCAGTGGCCGAAACCTAGATAGATCTGAAAAGTAAAAACAAAAATTGCGATTGATTTCTGTCTTTTCCTACAGATTTGTATAAGTAAAATTTCGCAAACAGTTTGCAATAAATAAATAAATAAATAAATGAAATAATAATAATAATAATAAATAAATAAATAAAAAATTAAAAAATGTTGGGGGGCGGCAATTTAGCAGCTCGCACGGGGCGGCACTTGGGCTTGCGCCGGCCCTGGTATTACTGGAATAGAAGTGTGTAATATTCCATGATATTTCTGTAACACTGCGCTATTAAAATGACAAGTAAGACTTTCCAGCAGTCTAAAACTTGAAGTTCGAAACTTAAACTGTAAAAAGACGCAAAATAAAGTGGAGGATACTCTCCTGATAAATAAAGCTGGAAGCAGAGCTGAGGTTCTACATGAATTTCTGTTTTGTTATTGAGAATATTCACGTGTTATTGTAATTAGATTCCATTTTTGTGCCAGCCCACCACAGAATTATAATGAAATAAAAGGTTTCTGCTTGGTAGGCGATGTGAGATGTTTATTTCATTAAAGTTCACAGCACGTCGATTTCGTCCCTATGATGGGACATCATCAGTGCGTGCTGTTAAAAACAAGGTACCTTAGTCAGATATTGAAATTAAGATAAAATTACATACACCAAGAATGTTACAATTATATAATTGAATTACATACCAGAATTGCAAGTCATGATGATCTAGAAAATAAACATCTCACATCGCCTACCAAGCTGAAACCTTTTATTTCATTCACGTGTTAGTTTTCGAGCGTCATTTGCATGAGAATGAATGGCACTGGTGTATTAAATATTGTTGTTATTTCATCATATAGTGACAGAGGAAACTGAATGTATTCTTTTTTTCATTGACGGTGGCGAGCTTACGGCGAAAGTGGCGGTGGCACTAGGTATTTTATTTTGTAGGTTTATTTAGTAAATTTTTGGTGGTAATATAGGTGACAGGAGCCAACGCCTGAAATGGCTAAGCTTAGGGGATGTATATAAAAGAGAAAAAATGCAGAATAAAAGAAAACACTAAAAAGAAAAGAAGATGTGTGTGTGGGCGGTGGTTCGTTTTTCGCTTCCGACAATATTTTTATTTTTCACCTTGACTCCCAAAAGTTTTCTGAGACATTTATTAAATAGAATTTACGAGTTGCGATATATGCAAGTACAACAGCTTTTTCTTAAAAGTGCGTTTGTTCTATTTAGTGAACATGTTGTGAAATATGGTCCACCAAATTGTAAACAATGTCTTCTGAACTACAGTACTTGCACATAAAGTGCGGACACATTGTTATAGTGAATATCGCAAATGACATGCTGATACAAATAGTTTCATACATTTACTAGAAAATACAAAGCTCTTGAGAACAGTTAAATGGCTATAGTATTAGCGCAATTACACACAAACAATGCATATAGGACGCAAGAACGTGTATAACAGTTGTTGCAAAAAAGGAACAAGGCACTTCGGTCTCATTAAGAAACGACAGTTGCCACATAACTCTAGTACGTAATCTAAATATAAAATTATTTGAATCAGCATGACATTTAGAACATTAATTGTTATAGTGTGTCTTCAGTTTATGTGCAGGTAGTTCACGAGACAATGTTTACAATTCGTTGGCCCATATTTCACGGTACTTTCACTAAAAAGAACATTCGCACTTTTTAGAGAAAGCACTTGTATACGTAAATATGTCGAAATATCGCAAAATGTAAATTACTTTTAATTAACAACAGTGTAAGAAAACGTTTAGGAGTCAAAGTAAAAAAGGAAATAAAACTATCTGCACCGGGAAGCGGACCACCCCCGTCACGTAGCATATCTTCAATAAACGCGTTTATCCGCTACGCTACAAGGCGCATGCAGACCTAAGATTTCTGTTTTACATTGTCATCAATATCAAGGATTACTCGCCAATATGGCATTTATTGACTGTAATTTACAACTAATCGTACTAAGAACGACATGATTTTGGTACCTCTTAAGTGTGCCGTAACTTTGAAATAGCAACACACTAGTTATAAGGGGAAAAGCAGGAAAATACGAAATGGAAAATGGCATCTCTGCAGGACATAGCTTGTGACCGTAGAGACATCTATCGGTTGAAACGGAAACTGGGGTCCGACGCACTACCGTCCCTAGACGCTTGTCACACGGCCGGGCAAGGGCGTCATGATCCGCAACTTTGAAGGCATGCCTCTGACTGCCGCTATACATGCGAAGACACTTCATGATATACACGGTGTTTGCGTAAGAGCTTTCTACACTTTTACATGACAGTTTGAAGGAACCTGGGCTCGCAGCAGCCGGCTTCGGGATGTAATAAGAATGCACATTACTCTGGATTTTGTTTTTTAATTTACGTTAGCTACCATGAACTACAAATACGGTCATTGAAACAATGGGCGTACCACTTGTATTGTATCTTACAAATTTGGTTATACTGACGTCCATCAACCACAATACAAGCATGACTTCTGAGGCATCCTGACAAATATCTATAGGGTGTTTGTAATCAAATATATGATCAGCTATTCTGGCAACTAATATCATGTCGTCGCGGCGGGCATGGATGTTTGTGTCGTCTTTAGTATAACGTAGTTCGTAAGTAGTTTGTAAGTTTAGGGACTGATGACCCCGCAGTTAAGTCCCTTAAGCTTAACTAACATTTAAACATTTGAATACCATATCGGTATCCAGTGGGCTCTCATACACAAGTGACTTTAGATATCCGATTAACCTGTCGGAAATTCTCCAATGAGATACGAAAAAGTTGCCGAACCCGTTGTGAATCAATAGCAAACCCATTCATTACTGACAAGGAAAGTACTTGGGCTCGAACAAACATGTCTGTATGAACGTTGTTTACAGGACCATTACGTACCCCTCATTGTACTGGTGGGTGTCGTTTTTCTGCAAAACTCTGCATTCATGCTGTTGATAGCACTGTATATGTATTTGTAGACCCCATACGCAATGCAGAAATCTTAACTGTAAATACAAATGGTGATTGTCAATCAAATGCTTCGATCAATATGAATGACTGCACAACGCACAGCGAACAAATGCAAGTTGATCGCATGGCATATTTTGCACATTCTGCGATATCAGTGTTGAACGCCACGCCAGTGATACTTTTGAAGTTGTCCACTGGTTCGTCAGTATCATCCCTACCATCATCATTATGTGTTAGTATTAGAACAGTATCTGTTTCTAACTTATGCTCATATTTCTGCACTATAATAGATACCAGAAAACATGCGAATGATTCATCTTCTGCACCAATACCGTCTTCTCGAAAAAGGGTTCTTCGTAACTTCATCTCAACCAATCGCACTAGATTAGCAGGACTGATTACCAATCGGCGACCCATCTGGCGCTTCATTACACAAACAACGCCACAAAACGCGACTTCAGAGGAACGCTGCACCGTCCCTGCTAGTCCCGACTGGCGTACCGGCATCTCAATCTGCAATATGGCATGGCACACGCAGAGGCCTCTAACGGACGACTACAGAGTTTTGCAGAGGCATCAGTGCATTAAGAGACCTTTACATTATCTCTCACACGATTTTGGTGCATTTGTGTTTGTTCGAGCCCAAGTACTTTCCTTGTGAGTGCTATTCAGACAAGAACAGTACAATACGATGGACTGCTACCGGTATAGCTTTGCAGAACTGACTGACCTCAGTGATATGCACCTTGTCCCATTGCATGACATGCGAGGTCACCTGATCTAAATCCCCTTGATTAGATATCCTTATAGAAAATAAAGTAAAAAAAATGCTCAAAAGAGTTGCTGGCCAGTGCTTACCTAAGCACAGTATTGTCGATAAAAAAAAATTTAAAAAAGGGAAGAAAATACTTTGATACGGCTCTTTGACTTAAACCTATCACCCTTCAAATGTTCAAATGTTTGTAGAGCGTATGAGACTTAACTAAGGGGTCATCAGTCCCTAAACTTACAAACTACTTATGAACTAGCTAATACTAAGGACGGTACAAATATCCATGCCCGAGGGGGGATTCGAACCCCCGACCGTAGTGGCCGTGCAGACCGTGACTGGCGCGCCGCAGTCCCCTCGCCACCGCGGCCGGCCCTATCACCCTTCATCTTTACTTCACGGCCTATGTTAGGAGCAACCCGTCACTTGTATTTCCTTTCTTCTCCCTCATTACTAGCAATGGACAGTAAACCACATGACGCGGCTTGTAACCAGAGAAGATTTTATTAACAAAAGAGATTAGTTTTCCGAACGCTTGTATTTCAAGGTTCGTTTACACAGTTTTCTATGACTATCGGCGTTACTGAGATGAGGTCGTAAGTACCGCCCAACAAATGTATCTCTTTTGAGCAATTTTTGACTTTATTTCCTATGTGGCTATCTAATCAAGGGAATTCAGGTGAGGTGACCTCGCGAGCCATGTAATAGGACGAGGTGCATGTCAGTAAGTTTTGAAAAACTATAATGGTACCACCACTTAGTGCTGAGCTGTGATTTTATGAGCAGCACAGAGAAAAGAATGGGTTTGTTATTGATTCACAATTGCAACAATGTAAGTATAAGGCAACGGAGCCATCTTAGGGGTAATTAAACGAAACCTGCCTCATGACTTTCTAGCAATTTGGTTCGTCCTCCTTGTTTCTTTGCAGGAAATAAAGAATATACAATCAAGTAAACGGCACAATACACATAAAATTGTACGCATGTTAAATAAGTTGCGAAACAGTAATGCAGGACAAAGCGGTAGACAAGTTTACTTCCATATTTATTTGAGCAGCCTTCTGACCCCAGGTTACCTACCTCAAATTGGTTGGTTGGGATCAAACTGCTAAGGTTATTGGTCCCCCGGTGGGGAGGGGAAGGAGTGAGGATGAGAGGAAGGGAAAGGAAATGCAGTCCAGGGAGGAAAGAAGACTGCATTAGCTCGGAGCCCCGTGTTCACCACGCACATAACTCACGAAAGAACCGTGAGCCCCTCGGGGTACCTCAAATTGTTTAATAAAGGATTCGTTATGTTCTTTAAATTTTTCCCCGCCCCTTTCGGAAACACCCGCTATAGTTAAGTCAAGGAGATGTGATGGCTCGGAGTGTGACCTATTTTGCTGTAAGGGTGCGTCAAGCAAAGATTAAGTTGGTTTTTCTCCATGAGAGAAGACTTTTGCTGTCTCTACAGGCGACACGACATGGAAGGGACGCAGTGGTTGGGAAGGAATGTAGACAGGGTTGTAGCATCTCAGTGTTATTGGATATCTATGTTCAGCAAGCTTTGATGGAAAGCAAAGAGGTTTGGAAAAGGAATTAAAGTTCATGAATAAGAAATAAAAACTTTGCAATTTGCCGAAGACATTTTCATTATCTGAGAGACAGTAAAGGACTTGGAAGAGCAACTGAACGGAATTGACAGTGTCTCAAAAGGAGAATATGATATGAACATTAACTATAGCAAAAAAAAAAAAAAAAAAAAAAAAAAAAAGATCATTGGAATGTACGCTAAGAAAATCAGGGAATGCTGAAGGAATTAGATTAGATATTGTAGTGGTACGAAATAATAAAGAGCACCTACTGCGCTAAATCAGCTCTGTTTTGCATGATACCTTTAACGAATATACAGGGTGTTTCACTAAGTGTGTTTGCCTCTGTAACTTATAAAATAATAGGTGACGGGAAATTTTAATACGGTAGGTCAACACAAGAAATGTTACACTTTCTGCGGAGCTATGAACATAGTTTATTGTATCATTTTCCAAGGAGTTACAGCCCAAAGATATAATTTTTTAAATGGAACAATAGTTTTTTCTATCGTGCATTGGAATCCTTGAAACCAGCTGCGTCCAAATCAATTTAAACTACATTCCTATCACAGTTTGGGATCTACAACCCTTCAAAGTTTCAGGGGCAGATACCACAAACGCTGTGCATAATGCAATGCGCCTTCTAAATGTGGTGCGGCCGAGTTGTAATGTAGCCGGTGTCACGAAGCGAGAAGCTTCCTCGATGCGCTGTTAGACTGCAGACTGTCGCCGCACACGGCCGTATACCGCAAAGTTGGGGCCACACAAACAACCGGGGCTCAATATACCACAGTTACTGACATCTGGTGACGATGGCATACGCGAACAACGAGTACGTTGACATGTTGCTGATGCTTGGCGAGTGCCGACACGATACCACTGAAGTAGCCACGGCATATGCTGTGAGATATCCTAAGCGAAGAGCCCCAGCAGCCATTACGTTCTTACGTGCCGAACAACGACTTCGGGAAACAGGCAGCTTGGTAATGCGCCGCAGTAACAGACGAAGACCTGCAAGAAGTGAGGAGACGGAGGTGTTTGTTTTAGCTGCACAACACCACGATCCTCATGTCAGCTTACGAGCCGTTGCTGCAGTTGCTGGTGTCAGTCTCACATCTGTGTGGCGTATAGTACACGGCCACATATTTCACCCGTACCGCCTGTCACTGACCCAGGAGCTGAATGGGAACGATTTCCGTGCAAGAGTGACATTCTGTGATTGGGCCATGCGTAATTCACGCTGGAGTCTTTACAAAGTGTTATGTTCTCTGATGAGTCCACGTTCACAAATTATAGTGCAGTGAATCGCCATAACATGCGCTACTGGGCCACAGACAATCCTGGGTGGGTACGTCCTGCCGACCATCAACGTAGGTGGTCTATTAACGTGTGGCGTGGAATCCTTGGGGATGAAATCATCGGTCCACACTACTTCCCAGGTATAGCCGACAGTTTGGGTGGTCTCCTTGAACATGTGTGTCTACACACGAGAGTCCATATGTGGATGCAGCAGGATGGTCACCCAGCCCATTCTGCGCGTGCTGTTGGGGAAGAACTAAACAACAGGTTTGCAGGAAGATGGTTGGGGCACCATGGTCCTCATTCATGGCCCGCAAGGTCGCCCGATTTAACACCAGTAGATTTTTTTTTGTGGGGATATCTAAAGGATCGTGTTTATGTCACTGAGCCTACATCCCCAGATGATCTAAAACGGCGCATCGATGACGCATGTCGCTCCATCACACCGGCGATGTTACATCTCGTCCGCAGATCCTTTCGACGGCGCATTGCATTATGCATCGAGGAACATGGACACACATTTGAACATCTCATATAAATCAACTCTCACCGCCATAACATCCATCACCCACCACACAGCCATGTATTATGTACAGCGTGTGGTATCTTCCCCTGAAACTTTGAAGGGTTGTAGATCCCAAACTAACAGTGATAGGAATGTAGTTTAAATTGATTTGGAAGCAGCTGGTTTCAAGGATTCCAATGCACGATAGAAAAAAAAAACTATTGTTCCATTTAAAAAATTATATCTTTGTGCTGTAACTCTTTGGAAAATGATACAATAAACTATGTTCATAACTCTGCAGTAAGTGTAACATTTCTTGTGTTGAGCTACCGCATTAAAATTTCCTGTCACCTATTATTTTATAAGTTACAGAAGCAAACACACTCAGTGAAACACCATGTATGTAATAATTTCTGAATAAATATTTTATTGCAATATACGGTACTTAAAATGTTGTTGTTTGATTTCGTTTCTTTCTGCTGCAATTTGGGGGAGCAGTGTCTTCGCAGCTGAAACCTAAGTGAAGTGCTGGCCGATACTTATTTCAGCCGAAGGCTAAGAGAAATGCCGCGCCTTGATGTTTGATCGTTCCAGAGAGAAAAAACAAATTAATTGACTTTATTGTAGAAAGCATTGAGTCAGTCCGTTACTTTCTTGTCTGGGAAAAAGATGTATGAGCGTGTAATTTAGTGATAAGAATAAATCAACGTCTTAAACGTTTATCTGTCTGCCACGAGCTTATTAAGTGTGTGTACTACCAATGAGATGAAATTTTTGCCGATAGAAATTTACAATTTGTAACAAAACAAGATTTTTTTCTTCGGGGAATTTTGGTTTTGATTTTGGCTTTTATATGAGTTCCATTCAAGTACTGACTGAATTTTATGTGTTATCTAGAGAAAATAATGATCGAATAAGTCCTTGACGATCGATAACCAACGGAACTTTTACGTTTATGTGATTGAACTTAGACAATTATTACATTTTATGGTAGGAATGATTGCTCAGAAAAAAAGATGACGTATATATAAAATGATTGAGTTTCCTGCAATGAATGTGGTATATTGTTTGCAAATGCAATCTCTGAGTGAGACTTCATTAATCGCCCGCGTCTCACTACAGTAACGAGACAATAAAAGCAACAGATGAGTTCTTCTTAAGCTTGGTTAGCCAAGGAACTTACAGCGGTCGAAGTAGAGAGGACATAAAATGCATAGCGTTTATTGGAAGAAAAACATTTCTGAAGAAGTGAAATTTGTTGACATCCAATATTAATATAATGTTAGGAATTCCTTTCTGAAAGCAATACCTTGAACATATCTGGATGTTTTACACCAACCGTTAAGATACGCCCCTCTGGTATACCCCATCCACACCAATCCCGGGCCTCTGCCACGCCTACACCATTGCATCCCACCCTCCCTACACCTACATACTGTCCACATCCTTTATGACCTCATCGATTATGGATTTTCCACAATACCTTGAACATATCTGGATGTTTTACACCAACCGCTAAGATACACTCCCTCTGGTATACCCCATTCACCAATCCCGGGCCTCTGCCACGCCTACACCACTGCATCCCTCCCTCCCTACACCTACACACTCTCCACATACTTTATGACATTGATTATGGATTTTCCCCAATACCTTGAACATATCTGGATCTTTTACACCAACCGCTAAGATACACTTCCTCTGGTATACCCCATCCACACCAATCACAGGCCTCTGCCACACCTACACCACTGCATCCCTTCCTACCTACACCTCCACACTCTCCACATCCTTTATGACCTCATCGATTATGCATTTTTCCCAATACCTTGAACATATCTGGATCTTTTACACCAACCACTAAGATACACTTCCTCTGGTATACCCCATCCTCACCAATCCTGGGCCTCTGCCATGCTTACACCACTGCATACCTCCCTCCCTACACCTCCACACTCTCCACATCCTTTCATAGGGTAATTTCCGCCACTCCCCCTCCCAGATAGCGCTGTCTGTCCTGAAATTTAACCCATCCTACCAACCCTGATCCATTCTCATGGATGAAGTGCCCTCCCTCTCCCCCTCCCCTTCGCCCGCTTGGCTATCCCCTTCCTGCCCTGTGCCTCATCTACACCCTCTCCTATCCCCTCCCCCACGCTTCCCTCCCTCCACCCTGTGAGGTCCTGCGCCGCCAGTTTTAACAGTGCATTGTCGAGTGTTGTGTGTCAAAGTGCTTGAGTGTGTTTTTTTTATCTGCGTGCGCCGTTTACAGACAAGTGTCGCATAGTTTGGTTTTACAATGTCTCCGAGTCATAACGCATGTTTTTAACGTCTCAATGGCGCTTTGTTTTAACTGACTATGTATGTTTTTCTTCGACTGTCAATAGTGAAAGCTCTTCAAGTTGACTACTTATCAACATTTTAATTCACCATTCTTTTAACTTCATTTTCATGTTTTAAGTGTTTACGCCTATGTTTTATGTGCTCTCGGCTGAAGAGCAGCACTTCCGCTGCCAGCCTACTGTCTGTGCTAATGTTGAAAATACAATAAAGGAAAAAAGGCAGCCCATTCTCCATTCTCAAGGAAAGCTGCTCTGAGGAGCATTATCTAAGCAGGTCAGTGAGACCCGGCACTGCGTTCCAAAACATCCCAAAGGTATTCTATAGGATGCAAGTCAGGATTCTGTGCAGTCCACTCTGTTACAGGGATGTTATTGTCGTGTCACCACTCCGGCACAGACTGTTCATTACCAAAAGGCGATCGATCGTTTTGAAAAATGCAATCGCTATCTCCGAATTGCTCTTCAATAGTGGGAAGGAAGAAGTTGCTTCAAACATCAATGTAGTCCTGATGCTGTGATAGTGCCATGCAAAACAACAAGGGGTGCAAGCCCCGTCCATGAAAACCATGACCACGCTATAACAACAGCGCCTCCGAATTTTACAGCTGACACTACACACGCGGGCAGATGACGTTCACCATGCATTCGCCATATCCACACGCTGCCGTCGGATCTCCACATTGTGTACTGTGCTTCGTCACTCGACACAACGTTTTTGCACTGTTCAATCGTCCAATTTTTACACTCCTTACACTAAGCGAGGCGTCGGTTGGCATTGACCTACGTGGTGTGTGCCTTATGGGCGGCCCCTCGACCATGAAATCCAAGTTTTCGTACTTCATAGAACTTGGAGTCGATCCTGATGCAGTCTGGAATTCCTGTGTGATGGTCTAGATAGATGCCTGCCTATTACACTGTACGATCCTCTTCAACTGTCGGCGGTCTCTGTCGGTCAACATACGAGGTGGGACTGTACGTTTTTGTGCTGTAGGAGACCCTTCACGTTTCGACTTCAGTATCACATCAGAAACAGTGAACCAAGGGATGTTTATAAGCGTGGAAAATGGTGCTACCGACTTATGACACAAGTGACACCCAATCACGTGACCAATTTCGAAGCCCGTGAGTTCCGTGGAGCGCCCCATTCTGCTCTCTCACGATATCTAATGACCACTGAGGTCGCTGACATGGAGTATTTTGCAGCAGGTGGCAGCACAATGTACCTCATAGGAAAAACATGTGTCTTTGAGGGTATCCAGATAACTTTCATCATACAGTGTGTACAGGGTATTGGACGACAATCCACCGCGGGAGGTACAGCTCCGTTTAACAGTGTAATGCAACGGTCAAGAGTGTTTAAAGCAAGTGGATGATTTCACATCTGAAAGGAGTGTTAGACAAAGATACGCTGCGAAAAGTACAGTTCTAGCACGACAACCATCTAGCAACAGAGTGTATGGAACTAAGAGGTCAAACATGTTGTAAGCAATAGAAATCAAAATTTCGAGGTAACGGATTGTTATGTCTTGGCGTCGCTGTTTCGTGTATTACACTGAAAGAATAACTCGTGGTCATCTGCTGCTGCTACATGAAATTCAAGTAAGATCCTAATTTTCAATTACATCATTTTGAATAGCTACGACATCCTTCGCTTATTACATGGAAATGGAGGGTTCAGGTACGAACTAAGCATCTGCATACCAATAAATTCCAATTTGTTTACTTTCTAAACACAATTGGTAGAATTTTTACCACTGGCAATGTAGTTACAATGACTTGGCGCTCGCTCTACATTTAACCGCGATGGAACTAGACCACAGTGTATACTGTTGCCACGATCTGGGCGAATAGAGCGTCCAAGTGTATCTAATGGGGCATGACGTGGACAGCACGATGTGGCCGTGAATAGCGGCTTAATGCTGGTCGGTTTGCGCACCCGCGGCCGCAAACAGTGCGTCGCCGGTCAGGCGCGACAGCGTTGTTCCGTGTTGATGCGAGAGCTGACTGAACCAACACCCACAAGAAACGGCAAACGGTTCACATCAGGCTGCAGAGCCTCGAAAACACAGGACGCCTACCCTTATTCTGCCATTGCTAAAGTATCTTTGATGGCTACATACACTGAGATGACTAATGTCACGCGATACCTCCTAACCATCAGCAGGTGTTGGAAGTCCCCTACAGGACTCTTCAGCCATGATTCCTAAATAGTTCCCATAATTATTGCTAGCACAGAATTCTACCTATCTTGACCAGAGGATGCAGTCCACTGCATGTGAACAGAGCCCACACAATTATGGTGCCGTCCCCAGCTGGCAACCTGCCTTGTTGACAACTTGAGTCTATGTTTTCGTGGAGTCAACAATTGGTACGACCAATACGGTCACGAGCACAGGAGAGACGTGGCAGGTGACGTCTTGCTGGCACCAGTGCCATTGGATCCCATTAACGCCAAACTGCGCCGCACAGTTCTAACCGATTTCTGCGGTTATCTCACGCAGGCTTGCTTGTCTCTTAGCAGTGACGACACTAAGCACACGGAGCTGTTCACGACCATTAAGTCGTCCGTTGTCTGTGGTGAGAAGCAATGACTGAAATTTCATATTCTCGGCACAGTCTTGACACTCTGTGATCCCTTAACGATTTTCGGAATGGACGTGTCTACCTCGTCTAACATTCTCCGTCGAAGTTTGATAATTTCAAACAACAATGCCACTTGACATAAGTTTTCTGGGTGTTGTACCGCGTCATGATCTAAGAAGGCTATTATTTAAATAACCGACGTTTCGGCGAACGTTACAGTGGCCTTCATCTGAGTATACTGATGTGAGCTGGTTGTTACTACACTTTATATTACTTTCATTTAGACATTACGTCATAATTTTTAAAAATAAGCGATGTTATTGGTGAATTTTTGGCGGAAGAATGGAACTTTATTATGATAGGTTGCTGAGGTGGAGGGAGTGGGGGTTAGCCGTTGCTTCTTGCATAGCGAGACATGATTGGTGTTCATCGGCGAATGGGGTGAGGGCTTCCGTTTCTCTTCTGCTGGCCGTGGGCCGCGCGGCGGCAGTTGCTTAATCGTGACGCTCGCGTGTTGTCAGTGCGGCCTATTTCGCTGTGATGGCTGGTAGCCAATGTCTCGCTATGCAAGAAGCAACGGCTAACCCCCACTCTCTCCACCTCAGCAACCTATCATAATAAAGTTCCATTCTTCCGCGAAAAATTCATCAATAACATCAAATGTTCAAATGTTTGTAGAACTTATGGGACTTCACTACGGGGTCATCAGTCCCTAAGCTTAAAAACTACTTATGAACTAGCTAAGACTAGGGACGGCACAAATATCCTTGCCCGAGGGGGGATTCGAACCCCCGACCGTAGTTGCCGTGCAGACCGTGACTGGAGCGCCTCAGTCCCCTCGGCCACCGCGGCCGGCTCAATAACATCGCTTATTTTTAAAAATTAGGACGTAATGTCTAAATGAAACTAATATAAAGTGTAGTAACAACCATCTCACATCAGTATACCCAGATAAGACCACTGTAATGTTGGCCGAAACGTCGGTTATTTAAAAAATGCCTTCTTACATCATGACGCGGTACAACACCCAGAAAACTTATGTCAACTGACTCTGGCCGCGGAAGCCTACGTAATTATATCAACAATGCCACTGTAACGCCGGCAGGTTTTCGTCGTCATCACATGTAGAACTGTTTCCTGACACCTCCACGAAACCTTGTACCAGTCCATAGAGAATCCTTTTCATACTTCACCTATCTGTGGCACCTACAGCTCTAGCTTTGCTAGGGAGCCGCTAAAAGCTGTGCTGGTAGTAACCAGCTTGGATACGTCTAAATCTAAATCTCATTTGGTACTGAATATATTGTGAGAAAAAAAAAACATTCTTCCTCTAATTAAAATTCGATTGCCGCACACATTCCGAGAAGAAATGGTAGACATATATTAGGTATAAATAGCATCGTCTCTGTATCATGGAAAGAATGACACTTCTATCTTATCAAGTAAATAAATTTTTACACAGATTCACGTTTCAACAACTCTGAGTCACAGGATGTCCTTATGACAATGCATTTGATACCTTAGGATTATTATAGATTTCTAAAGTTTATTATTAGACACATTCCTTGCTGCAATAATACATCTTTTCCCTCCCTATGGTGCATGTAAAGTATTTTTTCATCAAAATTTTCTGCGGCTTTGTTTCAGTACACGTGAGAAACCTTATCACACGCCTTCCGGACATCTACAGAAGCATTTACGATTACATGTCATCTATTACCATCTGCCAACAATACGTACGCCACGATAAGTATATATTCAGGGAATTGTTATGTAGAAAGTAACACAGTCTTTTCCTGGAAATTACACTTTCCTTCACTTTATCATTATCATCTTCTTATTCTTCAACTTCTGCTCATCCTTCCTCTTCTCAGATGAATGAAATGTGCACTCATGCTATGTCTCTACATTGGCAAAATAATGAAAATGGGACTGCTCTTATTACCACACACAACTGTACATTTTTCAAGTAAACTCCAGCTTGTTTAAACTGCGGTGTCAGAAAGGCGTACACCTCTGAGCGCATAAAGTACGTCAGCATACTGGTTATTGCCTGCCTGCAGCGTTAAAAAAACAGGGCCTTTTTACAGCCAACTACGTCAAAGAGATTTAGCAGATTCCTCTGCGTCTCAGGAGAGTTACATCATGGGGAAAACAAAGCAGTTAGGGTAGTGTTACGTCTGTGACCCGCGACAGTTGTAGTCCAGTCAATTGGTGCTCAAAACAGCCTGTTTCGAAACAAAATTCCGAAAGTTTTTTTCTCAACGGGGGCGCTGAATTCAAATTTCAAGTTTGCTGCCTTGTAGGAGGTTGGCTTAACAAGGAAAAACTCACAAAGCCTCAAAATTTTTGCACTTTTTTTCAGTTTCTTGCTTATATCTCGAAAACTATGAGTTTCTTGAAGATGTTCATTCTGAGCAAAATTAAAGTAGACGAAATTTCCTACAAAATGCACTACTCATGTTTGATTTTCTGACGAGCAGTATAGGCGCTAGAACTAATGTATTTTCACGTGGTGTAGGGATTTTGTTGATAACATGTATATTTTTCAAGTTGCAGGGCGTGCAAGTGTGCGTTTTTGACGTTTTTGCAGAAGGGCCAAAAATTTTCTCTTTTCCATTGAGTTCTAGCGCCTATACTGCTCGTCAGAAAATCAAACATGAGTAGTGCATTTTGTAGGAAATTTTGTCTATTGTAATTTTGCTCAGAATGAACATCTTCGAGAAACTCATAGTTTTCGAGATATAAGCAAGAAACTGAAAAAAGTGTGAACATTGAGGTTTTTTGAGTTTTTCTTTATGAAGCCAACCTCCTACAAGGCATCAAATTTGAAATTCGAATTCAGCGCCCCCAAAAACATACAGAACCGTTGAGAAAAAAACTTTCGGGCTTTTGTTACGGAAAAACCACCATTTGACTGGGCTATTGCCCCGTCTTCCGCCATCGCCTCTCATATTGGTGCATTAAGCATGAAATGCTCACAAAGCAGACGTAAGCTATCTTGTACTCAGACTTAGCTCTATCTGAATTTTATTACTGAAAGCACTACTTTTCCTCTTAATTCCTACTGCCAAACCCATAATACGCTGTAAATCTTTCTTCTATACCTTTCCCTACAACCAATTTGCAGTTTCGCATGATTATTAGTTTCTTATCTCACTTGACACATACCATTACTCGTTCAATATCCCCATACACTTTCTCGACTTCTTCATCGTCTGCCTTTGTACGTACCTCTTAACTACTGTTTTGTGGCATGTGCTTGCTGTCTGGCTCCACGACGAGTTTACTTGCTGCTGAGCATGTCACATCCATATATCTGTCACCCAAATTTTATTTCCCGACGTTCCGTCCCACGGCAATGAGGAGTAATGGTTGACAACTGCGTCATGGAGACTATCACGTTTTAATTGTTATAAGCAACTGATGCTGTGCCTATACATAGTTCCTGAATAAATATGGATACTAGTGACAGCTGTTAGCAGAGTTTTCTTTCAAAAATGTAATACCGCAGCTGCTGCTGACCTGAGCACGGAGTCGTTTCAACTATCGTTGGCAGTGTTAGTTTGCTGTTGGATCTAATGAAAGCAACGTGATGGGATTGTTCACTCTAACTCACTCTCTGTCCTACATCCCAATGAAGCTTATATCCTATCCCCTCACAGCACTTTCCACTGCTGTTGATATTACCCGGTTTTCGTATGAAGGGATATCTTGGCCTCTTTTTCATTTTACTTCACTGATCTCCACTGCATGTAGACCGAGCCTTTGCATTCACAGTTTCAGATTTTATAGCTTTTCTACTTCGTTCGAACGTTCGAACTTGACACATTCCGTGCTTTTACTTGTAGAACGTTACACGTTCGCTGGTTAGTTAGTTATTTTCTCATCGTATTCTTGATCTTGGTAGTACCCTTCTGGATTGTACAATTAGGGGATTAACCCGTAATTTTTGGCACTGGAGGAATTATCATGACACTTTCCTGTAACAGGCCATATGCTTTGCGAATAAACGTGTCTTTTATGCAGTGACTTCCATTTCCCATTTTCCGTTGATTACTGCTGATTTGATGGTAGACCCCTACTCCAAGAAAAAGGGAGTGCCCTGAAACTCAGTCGATTCCTTCGCTATGACAGGGTCGTTGGCAGAAGGAGGGTATCTTCATTATCGGAAGTCAATCGCACGCCATTTACGGTGATTTTTATTAAAAATTTAAGCAGTGGCTAGGTTCGAGCTCGGATCCCAATACATTCTGATTATTAGTCAATGACACTACATGTGGAGCATGGTGTTCTAGTTTATACAGGGTGTTACAAAAAGGTACGGCCAAACATTCAGGAAACATTCCTCACACAGAAAGAAAGAAAATATGTGTGGACATGTGTCCGGAAACGCTTAATTTCCATGTTACAGCTCATTTTATTACTTCTCTTCAAATCACATTAATCATGGAATGGAAACACATAGCAACAGAACTTACCAGCGTGACTTCAAACACTTTGTTACAGGAAATGTTCAAAATGTCCTCAGTTAGCGAGGATAGATGCATCCACCCTGCGCCCCGCATGGAATCCCTGATGCGCTGATGCAGCCCTGTTCAAAAATGTTCAAATGTTTGTTAAGCTTATGGGACTTAACTATGGGGTCATCAGTCCCTAAACTTACAAACTACTTATGAACTAGGACGGCACAAATATCCATGCCCGAGGGGGGATTCGAACCCCCGACCGTAGTGGCCGTGCAGACCGTGACTGGAGCGCCTCAGTCCCCTCGGCCACCGCGGCCGGCAATGCAGCCCTGTAGGACGGCGTATTGTATCACAGTCGTCCACAATACGAGCACGAAGAGTCTCTACATTTGGTACCGGGGTTGCGTAGACAAGAGCTTTCAAATGCCCACCATAAATGAAAGTCAAGAGGGTTGAGGTCAGGAGAGCGTGGAGGCCATGGAATTGGTCCGCCTCTGTTATTGAGAAGCGTACGAACACGTCGACTGAAATGTGCAGGAGCTTCATCGTGCATGAACCACATGTTGTGTCGTACTTGTAAAGGCACATGTTCTAGCAGCACTGGTAGGGTATCCCGTATCATGATAACGTGCTCCAGTGAGCGTAGGTGGAAGAACATGAGGCCCAATCAAGACATCGCCAACAATTCCTGCCCAAACGTTTACGGAAAATCTGTGTTGATGACATGATTGCACAATTGTACTGACATTGCACTGACTGCAAAACCACGTTCGTGATGAACACTAACTAGTTGATGCTACGTACTGATGTGCTTGTTGCTAGTACTTTAGAGCAATGAGTCGCATGTCAACACAAGCACTGAAGTCAACATTACCTTCCTTCAATTGAGCCAACTGGCGGGGAATCGAGGAAGTACAGTACGTACTAACGAAACAATTGGGTATTTTGACAATTGCCTGCAGGAATTATTTCAATTTACATTTAAAGAGAAATACATTTGTACAGATGATTAAGAAATGAGATTGACAGGAAGTGCAAAATGGCTAAGCAGGAGTGGCTAGAAGCCAAATGCAAATCTGTAGAAGAATGTATAACAAGGGGAAAAGTAGATACCGCCTACAGGAAAATAAAAGAGACATTTGGGGACAAGAAAAGCAACCCTACGAATATCAAGAACTCAGATGGGAAACCAGTTCTCAGCAAAGAAGGGAAAGCTGAAAGGTGGAAAGAGTACATAGAGCAGCTCTACAAAGGGAATGAACTTAAGAGACGATGTTGTAGGAAGGGAAGAGGCAGTAGATCAAGATGAAATAGGAGATACTATACTGAGAGATTAATTTGACAGAGCCCTGAAAGACCTAGGTCAGAACAAGGCCCCAGGAGTAGATGACATACCCTAAGAGCTACTAAAGTCTCTGGGAGAGCCAGCCATGACAAAACTATTTGAACTGGTGTGTAGGATGTATGAGACAGGCGAAATACCCTCAGACTCTAAGAAAAATGTAATAATCCCCATTCCAAAGAAATCAGGTGCAGACAGGTGTGAAAATTACAGAACCATCAGTTTGATAAGTCATGGTTGCAAAATTTTAACACGAATTATCTACAGGAGAATGGAAAAGCTGGTAGAAGCTGACCTCGGGGAAGATCAGTTTGGGTTCAGGAGGAACATAGGAACCCGGGAGGGAATACTCACCTTACCTCTTATCTTAGAAGATAGATCAAGGAAAGGCAAACCTACATTTTTAGCTTTTGTAGATTTGGAGAAAGCGTTTGACAATGTTGACTGGAATACACTCTTTCAAATTCTGAAGTTAGCAGGGGTAAAATACAGGGAAAGGAGAGTTATTTACAACTTGTACAATAGTCAGACCGCAGTTATTAGACTCGAAGAGCATGAAAGGGAAGCATCAGTTGGGAAGGGAGTAAGACAGGGTTGTGGCCTTTCTCTGATGTTATTCAATTTGTACATCGAGCAGGCGGTGAAGGAAAGCAAGGAAAAATTTGGAATAGGGATTAAAGTTCAGGGGGAAGAAATAAAAACATTGCGTTTTGCTGATGACATTGTAATTCTGTCAGAGACAGCAAAGGACCTGGAAGAGCAGTTGAATGGAATGGACAGTGTGTTGAAGAGAGCGTATAAAATGAATATTAACAAGAGCAAAACAAAAATAATGGAATGCGGTCTTAGAAAATCAGGTGATGCTGAAGGAATTAGATTAGGTAACGAAACAATGAAGGTGGTAGATGAGTTTTGTTACTTGAGTAGTAAAATAACATGCGATGGTCGCAGTACAGAGGATATAAAATGCAGAATGGCAATGGGAAGAAAAACATTTTTGAAAAAGAGAAATTTGCTAACATCGAATATTAATTTAAGTGTAAGGAAGTCTTTTCTGAAGGCATTTGTGTGGAGTGTTGCCTTGTACGGGAATGAAACATGGACGATAAGCAGTGCGAACAGGAAGAGAATAGAGGCTTTTGAAATGTGGTGCTACAGAAGAATGCTGAAGATTAGGTGGGTAGATCGCATAACTAATGAAGAGGTACTGAACAGAATTGGTGAGAAAAGGAATTTTTTGCATACCCTGACCAAAAGAAGAGATCGCTTGGTAGGACACATTCTTAGACATCGAGGAATCGTAAATTTAGCATTGGAGGGAAGTGTGTGGGGTAAAAATCGCAGAGGGAGACCAAGAGACGCGTATAGTAAGCAGATTGAAATGGATGTGGGTTGCAGTTCTTATGAGGAGATGAAAAGGCTTGCCCAGGATAGAGTAGGGTGGAGAGCTGCATCAAACCAGTCTCCGGACTGAAGACCATAACAACAACAACATTTTAGTACATGGAAATTAAGCGTTTCCGGACACATGTCCACATAACGTATTTTCTATCTTTGTGTGTGAGGAATGTTTCCTGAATGTTTGGCCGTACCTTTTTGTAACGCCATGTGTGTATTAAAAGCAGTAACTAACAAAACAGTAATTCTCTTCAATAAAAAGAATAATAACAGAAATCAGGTACGATGGCTATCCCTCTTTCTCCAGATCAGTCTGTACTAAAAATATCATTGTGCCGATTTAAGTGGGAGCTCATTTCTTTCTTCGTCGACTTAAAACCCTTATACTGTTAAAACTGCAGTCGATTAGTCCACCTCTGACCTGTAGTAAGAGTTATGAGGCCGTTATAATTTTGTCCGGAAACAGCACTTTCTTAGCTGCAAGCCCACCTTTGCCAACAACACTGCATGAGACTAGGCCCGAAACCGACGCCGTTCAGATTGCGCTGTGGTGCTGGCCCCCGACAAAGACTGGGTCGCTCGCACGTCGTCGGCCTGCGAGGCCTTGAAATGCCAGTCCAGTCCGGACAATCAATACCGCCAGGCCTGACCTGCGCCAAGCCGGCCCGCATGCCTCCACAGGCAGCGGTCCCAGTCGCCTCTAATGGCCCACCGGCCGCAGCCTCAGTCCCAGAGCCAGAGCCAGCCACCGAGCGAGGTCTAGTGCACCGCTGCACAGCAAGCAGTCACTACTAATCTTACACGTCCCTTCTGTCACAGAGTATCAACAAACAAGCTACCGATAAAAATATTCACTTGAAATTCTTTATATCGAGTATTATGTCACTTTTATTCCCTAGTGTCCAATTTATTTGACATTACCTGCATAAATGGCTCATCATCATCATCATCATTAGAGACTGATTATGCCTTTCAGCGTTCAGTCTGGAGCATAGTACCTCTAATAAAATTCCTCCATGATCCCCTATTCAATGCTAACATTGATGCCTTGTCGGATGTTATGCCTTTTACTTCAAAATCATTCTCCGCCGAATCTAAGTACTTTCTTCTTGGTCTACCTCGACTCCTCTTACCCTCCGCTGCCGAGCTCATGAGTCTCTTAGGTAACCTTGCTTCCCCCATGCGTGTAAATGACCCCACCATCTCAGTCTGTTCGCTCTAACTGCTTCATCTATGGTGTTCATTCCCAGTTTTTATTTGATTTCCTCATTATGGACACCCTCCTGCCATTATTCCCATCCATCAGTACCTGCAATCATTCTTGCTACTTTCATATCTGTAACCTCCACCTTATGAATAAGTTAACCTGTATCCACCCAACTTTCACTCCCATACAACAAAGTTGGTTGAAAGATTAGTCTTGGTACTTCCTTCCTTCTTGCAGAAGAGAGTAGATCTTAGCTGAGCACTCACTGCATTAGCTTTGCTGCATCTCGATTCCAGTTCTTTCAATATGTTGCCATCCTGTGAGAAAATACATCCCAGGTACTTGAAACTGTCTAGCTGCTATAACTTTGTTCCTCCTGTTTGGCACTCAATCCGTTTAAATCTCTTTCCCACAGACATTACTTTTGTTTTGGAGAGGCTAATCATCATATCATAATCCTTGCACCTCTCTTCGAGCTCTGAAATATTAGTTTGTAACCGTTCAATCGAATCGGCCATTACAACTAAGTCATGCGCATATGCGAGACTGTTTATTTTGTTTTTGTATAAATGGCTAATATAACTGATATCAACAAGTAGAATAGTAAATAATAATTACAAAAAGAGTTTTGCAAAATACCCTGTGGTGTCAATGTACTGTATGTCCACGATAACTTGACGATTCTTGGCGGCTCTTAACGGCTGTCGCTGGAAGAGGAGGAGTGAAGCGAAGGCAGCGTCTTCTGCTTACAGCAGTGCTGGCACCATTACCCGCCTAATATGAAATCGGAAACAGCACTCAGGCAAATACTGCTCACTTAAATGACGCTAAAATACCTAATGTAATGATATATTACTGTTATCAATATCTTCTCGCAATAGCGAATTTCTTTTAGCGTCACTGTATAAGATGTAGATGTTCTACCAAATCGTGTCATATGAAAATTTGTGCCGGGCATGGACTCGAACCTGGGTTTCATATGTGCAGCAGTCAGTGTGGCTTATGGAAGTTTGGGTCAGTCCTGGAGTCGTGTTCGGGTAGCCTAGTGGTTAAGGCGACTGCTCGCGAAAAGCGGGAAACCCGCGTTCGAGTCCCGGTCCGGCACAAATTTTCATATGTCACCATTTGGTAGAACACCTATACCTTATACAATGACGCTAAAAGAAATTCGCTATTGCGAGAAATTATTGATAATATTGTTATTACTGTAATTCGTCACCATAAAGTAATTTGATATATTACTGGCCGAGCGTTTTACCTACATCTACGGTATTACATATGTATCGAAAATAATGAGAAATGAAAACACATTAATGTCAAACTTACGATATCGTAATTTACTGTGCAGAGTTTCGTTCAACAATACAGATACACTGCTTTGGCTTGAGTACAGTGGTGTAACTAGGACTTGGCTTTGGGGGGGGGGGATAGGTCGACTTGCCGAGCAAAATTTTAGTCAGTTTCCAGACAGACTACCATCTACCACTCCCGTTGAAGAAACTAATTCACTCTCTTCCAATGAAAGATATGGTAAAACACCCCAAGTTTTAAATGTTTACCTTTACCAGATTGCTGTTATACGATTTATTTTTTTTATTTTTTTTTATTTTTTATTTTTATTTATTTTTTTTTTTTTTTTTATTTTATTTTTTTTTTTTTTTACTTTTGGGTTCTGGGGGGAGGGTTCTATCCCCCTCATCCCCCCCCATAGTTACGCTACTGCTTGAGTACACATGAAACCTCTGATTAAAATCTCTTAAAATTGTAGTTTTAATGCAGCAGGTAGTTTAAATAAGAGTGCTCTTCGCTACAGGGCGAAAATTCGTCCTAGTATTCACCAACCGGTGCGAAATGCTGATGTGGGAAAGGAGACAAACCGACCGAATCAGAAGCACCATTGTTACTCTTTGAAGATGTAATTGGCAGCAGTGGGAAAGTAGGAATAAAATGAATTGACCATTTAATTTGTCACAGTAGAAGGGAAAATAGAATGGCAGCATATTCGTCTATAAATTTAATTGTATTTCTAAAGTCGCTGTAAACATAACGCATTTTACATTTGCAAAAAAAAAAAAAAAAAAAAAAAAAAAAATTGTGAATTCTCACAGTGTGAAAAACTAGAACAGTGATTGACAGATCGTCTCTTCGTAAGGTAGGTACCTGTATTTATCTATAATGTTACGTAATATTGTAATGTTAACAGGCATGAGATGTTCGAAATTTATGAAATCCGCAGAAAGTTTCGATCTAAGTAGAGTCACTTTATTCCAGTTCCTTCCTCAGTGTGCCCTGATAACATCCATATGAATTCCACTGCAACCATTTCTTCAGCCTAACATTTATTATTTTACGTTAATGTTTTCATCATGCCTTTAACTTGTTAGTAAGAATACAACAAGTGGCGGCTGCTTTCGTTTTCAAGAACGACAATATGAAATTCCACTTTCCTCTGGTATATCGCGACTGTAGTGGAAATACTTCTTTACAAGTCTCAGTAATACTTTTGTACAGTTACGTTCAGAAAGTTCCTGAAGTTTACTTGCCCCCGCAACTGAAAGATGTATACCATAGTAAGTTTTTCTTCCAATCTCCAAAGCAAACAACCCACCTTCTGAAAATTACTTGCAACTTGGAGTGTGTAGGCTACAGCAATACTTGCAATTCTACATGCAAACGCACTTTATCGGGCAGCTTAACGTTGGCAGCGCTCGGTGACAAACGAATGGCTTTTCACTAATATAGATTTTCTCCGCTTGTGGCAGCACAAGCGCAATCGTCAAGTTATCGTGAACGAATTGTACAGTCGGACACTAATGTCTACATACACATCCATTTTTGGCGTATTGCGAAAAGCTCAGATGCACAGAGGTATAGGTGCAACTCTGTGCCTACTTCTACGCCCACAATAACATAAACCAACGTCTTCAGACTGGTATCGTGCACTGCAAGAGTGATAGATACAACACTGTTTGTTTACTGAGGTACATAAGTCAACACACACTTCCAGTCTGTCATTAGTTGTAAGAGAGACGTTGCAGTGAACACAGAGCAAATGCTGTGGTTTGTTGATATAACAGATGTGTACAGCAATACATAAATCGATAGCGTAACAATGATTGAAAAAGAACCAAAATACCAGTGGAGGTGAGAAAAAATGTTAACATTACCTGACATCGCAGGTTGTGGCGGTGATCTGGTAGATTAATTATCTTCAAAAGTATAAATCCGAGATCGTAAAATAATTACTTATTTTATGACGACCGGTTTTAGTGGGCTGTGACACCATCATCTGGTCATATAAAATTATACTAGGTGGTCATCTAACGGTATTTAAAAATCGAAGTTAAGTAGTATGTGCAACATAGCACTCACAAGGAAAGTACTTTGGCTCGAAAAAACACATATACACCTAAATCGTATGAGAGATAATGTAAAGATCCCTTATTGCGCTAGTGATACTCCCGCATCTGCAAAACTCTGCAGTCGTCCGTTAGAGGCCTTTGTGTGTACCATGCCGCTGGGACGGTGCAGTGTGCCTCAGAAGTTGCGTTTTGTGATGTTATTTGTGTGGCGAAGCGTCAGATGGGGCGGCGTTTGCTAATCAATGTATTGTGATTAGTTGAGATGAAGTTACGAAGAAGCCTTCTTCGTGAAGATGGTATTAGAGTAGAAGATGAATCATTTGCATGCTTTCTCGTATCTGTTACGGTACAGAAATATGAGCATAAGTTAGATACTGTTGTACCACTAACACATAATGTTGATAATAGGGATGATAATGACAAACAACTCATTGCAGCCGCGGTGGAGTAGCCGAGCGGTCTAAAGCGTCTCGCTGCGGAGTGCGCTGTTGCTCGCCATGGAGGTTCGAGTCCTTCCTGGGGCATGGGCATGTCTTTTGTCCTTAGGTTAGTTTACCTAGGTTTAAGTAGTTTGTAAGCTACGGACTGATGACCACGCAGTTTGGTCCGATAGATTTACAGACATTTGAACATTTTTGAACTCATTGCATACGGTAGTGCTACGGTAAGTGCGGGAAGAGGCGATGGAAGCAGTGGCAGTGAATACCAATAGTCTTTCGGGAATAAGGTTAAAGTTGCAACTATCATCACGGCTTTTGATGACAATTCGCTAGAGAACATGTACGATGATTATTACATAATTTATAGTTAAGATATCTGCATTATGTATGGCGTCTACAATTACATCTACAAGTTAAAACATCAACAGCTTGTGAGAGCTATAAGAGTCTCTTACAAGCTGTTGATGTTTTAACTTATGTGTTTTATATTTCGACTGAGTGCTATGTTGCACGTATTACTTAACCTCCATTTTTATATAACATAAGATGACCACCTTGTTTAATTATATACGACCAGATGATGGTGGCACAGCCCACTGAAACCGGTCGTCCTAAAATAAGTAATTATTTTACGATCTTGGCTTTCTACTATTGAAGATAATTTAGGAAAAATATTATTGAGCTCAGTAAAAAGGGCTTTTCACTGCGGATAATTGAGGACATTGTTAGATGTAGCCATGCAATTATGTAACAGGGAGCGCCGACACATCATCAGAAAAGTCAGTGCGGATCCCAGAATTACAGTTACGAAGTTGGCATTAAATGTCGCAAATACTAGTGGAAATAGTGTTCATCCAATAACAGTACGAACACTGCTGCACAACCACGGGTTTGAAAGTGGAACAGCAAAGAAGAAACCATCCATAATCAGGGAAAACGAACAGAAGCGCCTAGAATTTGCAAGTCTGTCCCGAGCTAAAGATTTCAAATTTTGTAATACAGTGCTTCTCACAGACGAGAATAATTTTAATTCCTTGCAGTGTGGTGGAAAGCAAAAGGTGTGGCGAAACAAAAATGAAGGAAGACAAATCTTGTCCCATGAGTGAAGTATGGTCGTAGAAATATTCACGTGTGGAGTTGCATGACTGGAGCTGGAGTTGCGAATTTAGTATTTATTGAAGGTATCATGATTGAATAGATGTAAATGATCACCTTAAAGGAGAATCTGAAGTAATTTGCGGAGAAACGGGCTAGCAACAGACTGGGGGTTTCATCAAGGCAATGACCCCAAACATACGCCTAAAAGAATGTAGACTTTACAATGTACCAAAACAGTTGAATTTGCCTCTCCAGACATTAACCCAATTGAACATCTTTGGGAAGAACTAAAGCGTAGGATAAAAAATACACGTCAAAAGCAAAGATGATTTAAAAGCTGCCTTAGTCAAAGCGTGGAATAACGTTACATCTGCGTACAAAAAAAAAAAAAAAAGAAAAAGAAAAAAAAAATTAATAATAATAATAATAAAATTAAAATTAAAATTAAAAAAATTGGTCGAATCTGTGGTGTTATTTTAGGGTTTATGCAGACTTTAGTGTCCCACTGTATGTAATTCCTCTCTTCAGTATTTAGTTTCGTACTCACTGTAGAGCAATGGTTCCACTTTGCTATGTGGTTAGTCAGTCGAGCTGTACGTCCATGGTAAGATTACTACTTCACTGGGGATGACAGAAGTAGATAACATCTGTCAATCTGAAATATATTCATTTGGTTCCCAATATGGTGAACGATTATTAAATTCCAAAATGATAGAAACAGTAAGAACACATTTTAATCCATTCCCTTGGGCAGTTTTCTTCTAAAATAGCAAAATAATTAACATTTCGGACATCGCCTTCCACCATCTTACGATTTTCTCCGTGAGTTTTTAGGTGAACAAGAGTTTCCTTATTAAAAACAAAACCAGGAATCGATACAAAGTAAATGATGATAATTTATGCTTTTAGCTTTCAGCAACAGTAACAGGATTAACGAACTTAAACTAATAGTTTAAAGCTCTAAAATCTCATTGGTGCAAACCGGAAGTAGTTTTATATTGAAATTTCATATTATAATAGTAAAGTTAATACATATTAGTTTTGAATTTAACGAATATGTTAAAAGTTTTAAAGTTCACGTTTCTTAAACCTTGCAGTCCCTGCTCTCAACAAAGAAGTCAAAGTGGTCCCTGGTCTAGAAAATTTTGGGAGCTACTTTCGTAGAGGATATCTGTTTAATTTTTTTTACATCACAAGATCTGTAGGGTATCTGTTGCGAATGAACTCTAACTTAATTAAAAACAAATTATAATCACAAACGCACAATCTGTTTCAGAAAACTGGAGTGTAACAGCTCAGGTGTTATATACATGGAACAATACGGCTATTTTCAAAGAATGGTCACTTCCCTAGCTGTTTTCCTCGTTTTCCAGTTACACATTTAATGAGAACTTTATCGTTATTTTTGAATTGTAGTTTTTGTCGCGTAAATAACGTAAATTCTATTTTCAAACTTCCAAGCAGATTAATACTCAATGCCGGACTGGGACTTGAACCTGCGACCTTTGTCATCCGCGCCCAAGGACTCTATCGACCAAGCTATCCAGGCACAATTCACAACGACTCGTCCCCCAGCACACCCACGCCTTTACAGATATACTTCGTTTAATTCCTCCTCTCTGCTTTTCAAAGAATTTGTCATCTCCTCATAAGAACGGTAACCCACATCTATCTGAATCTGCTTACTGTATTCGTTTCTTGGTCTCCCTCTAGGCTCTTCCCTCCAATGCTAAATTCACGATTCCTTCATGTCTAAGAATGCGCCCTACCAATATATCCCTTCTTTTAGTCAACGTATGCCAGAAATTCCAATTCTGATCTACCCACCTAATTTTCAGTATTCTTCTGTAGCAGCATATTTCAAAATCCTCTATTCTCTTTCTGTCCGCACTGTTTATCGTGCATGTTTCACAAACAAAGGAACACTCGACACAAATGCATTCCAAAAATACTTTCCAACAAATTGATATTCGAGATTAACAAATTTCTCTTCTTCGTTACGTAATCCCTTCAGCATATCATGATATTCTTACATGACAGTCGATTACCTATGTTTTGCTCTTGCTAATATTTATCTTATACCCTCCTTTCAAGACAATGTTCTTTGCTGCCGTTTGCTGTCTCTGAAAAAATTACAATGTCGTCAGGAAATCACACAGTTTTTATTCCTTTCCCTGAACATGAATCCCTTCTCCAAATTTCTCCTTGCTCTCCATCACAGCTAGCTTGATGTATGACTAAATAAGCCTGGGGAAAGGCTACACACACTGACTTACTCAATTCACAACCATTACTTCCCTTTCATGCCCTTCGACTCTAATAACTGCTGACTCGTTTCTGTATAAGTTGTCTTCCGTTTCTTATATTTTACCCTTGCTATCTTCATAATTTGAAAGAATGTATACCAATCAACATTGTCAAAAGTTTTCTCCAAACCTACAAAATCTGGAAATGTAGGTTTCCCTTTCTTTAATTGATCTTCTATCAAGGGACACCGTTGACCTTGAACGCTCGGAACAGCACGAAGCCAGGCTTAGAATAAAATAAATAAATCACTGATCTCAGTCATTTCTATGCAAAACAATGCATTTTACCTCAAGTAACATTTTAACAGAGAGGAACAAAGCAAAAGGATACCATTATCATATGAAGTAAATTGCAAGTAATTAAATGGCTTCAGTGTATCATTCCATAGTCAGCAACGTCAGAAACTCTCTGCTTAAAGTACTTATCATAGCCTAAAACACACATATACAGCAGTACCAAACACCTGAAACTACATACATTAGTTCTCAAACTGCAGATGCGAGATTTTGATAAAGTGGTTAGAACAAAGTGAGAGAAAACAATGTGCACACGTCACTAAAGCCAAGTTATCACCTTCCAAAATACGCAGATTAATGTCGTGTACTGCTTGTAGTGTCACCGTCAGATTCAGGTTCCTCCTGTCCTTCAAATTCGGTATATCCATCCAGCGAAACGATATGTATTTCAGTGTCTCGCCCTTATATTTCTGAAGATGTATATCCGTGAACTCCATATCCTCGGCCCAGATGTCATTTCAAAATTAAACATGTCGCACTTTGCTCCCTAATATTTGGACCACATGCACATGATTAATTCTCTTCTTGATTTCACTGAGTGTACACAGTAACTCGCTTGTGAACACGCCAAGAGGCAAATACGTACTGCAGCTACACCACCCATGCAACTGGAGCACTGGTTAGTACAGCTACACTAGGCCACCATCTAGTGGTTCTAGCAGACCACTGCGGCTTTTTGCGTGGAAATGACGCACACCGCTGTTTTGTTTATGATTGCTTGTTATATTCTATGCAAGGTTGCTGCGGTTCCGAGCATTCGAGATCAAAGGTGTCCGTTGTTTATAGTTTATCCCAGCAGCCTTATGGCAATGGTGTCTTTGATGGAATTTTTTAGGCTGTGACGCCCTCTAAGAAGAAACCAAAGACTGAACTTTTAGAATGTGTAAAAGATTATTTAGTATTGATGGTAAAAAAAACAGGGTGTCATTTTAAATAAATAACATTATTTTAAATAAAATAATGATAATTATTTGATAGGGGCTGGGATGGAGTAATCGACAGATTCTCTGACAGATGGATGTGGATGCTACATAACAATGCCTTTCTACTGGCCCTTGACTTTCAGTGATCATGGCCATGGGTGTTGATCTCTGGGACCTCGAAGAGTACGCAACTAAGGCGTCACAGGGTTTTTTTGGCGCATTGCTATTGTGGTTCCATCTAGTCAACGGCAGCCAATAGTAGGCAGCAGCCGCTTGGAGTTCTCGTGCAGACGAGCTATAATAGACCCAACCATGGCGTGTTCTTTGGCCAGCTGACAGTAGGGCGATCCAGGCAGCTCTGCACTAGAGGTTGGACGGTTACAACTGGTTGTTAAGTCCCAGCTCATATAAGAGATGGAAAGATGGCTGCATCCCAATGAGTAGACCATCGGTAGCGCCACAGCATGGGGCTGTAACGACCTGGACATTCACACAGTGGTCAGGGGATCGAGGTCCAGGAACGTTGTTGGCAGTTGCGTCAAAGGAACTCGTTGTCCTGATGACTGTGTGCACAGGTTGGGCGTAGTAACATAGTCCAGCTGCCTCAGATGACTGGTTGGCCTCAGGAGGTTGATCATGCGTAAGAATCAGCACTATTCAGCATTGTGTCTGAATGCAGTCACTGCCTTGCGCCAGTAATATTGTCAATGTAGGGCACTGACTATTGCACCTTTGTGCCAAGAATACAGAAGTGTACTTACTTGCACCATTTCGTAGTTTGTGAGGTACTGTCAGTTACCACAACTTGTTGGTCCTGTAGACCAAATTTCAGTAATAATAAAAATACTTTCAAAAAGCACTTTTATTCTTCTTTATTTCTGGGCAGTGCTATTTGTATATGCGGCGCAAGTGTGTACTCTTTCTCCACTGTCACGAATTTTTTTTTCTGATCTTTGACTTCCTCGTTATAGGTAGTAAGTCGAGAAGTATACTCGTCCCGAATCCAAAATCCATCCGCTTTCAGCAGCGACAGAGAACTCGTAGCTGTGCTCGGTTAGGTAGCGTCGCACGGCGGTCTCGCAGCAATTGTTGCTAAATTATTTAATAGCCGGCCGCCACTAAGAGGACGCTGTCGACGCCGCTGTGTGGGCGTCTCCTGATGACCGCGGTCGTTAGACGCCTGTCTAATGACCGTCCTGCCTGGGATAAGGCTCGCTGTAAGCTTACTTCCTATCTCGTACCACGGTTCCCAAATACACTGCCGGCTACAAAAAATAGTTCAGTTAGGGTTGTACAAGTCTCTCAAGATTTATTGTTGGAACAGTGCATATGGAGTACCGTACATGAAATGATTACATTTACAGATCAATAGCTCAAACAGTACTGAGATTCTGAAGCTCCCATATCAGTACGCGGTGTAGACTTACTGGCATTGTGCTCACATACTGTTCTATCACGTATGAAATTTCAGTATGCCTCGTAGGGTAACGTGGTACAAATTCGATATAGGTACAATTCCGATCAACGTAAGGTTTCGTGCCATTTGCCAGTCTCGTAGTGTTGGTAGCACTTGCGTTTGTGTAGCGTTGTAGTGCAGCTCGTCCTGTCTTTTCCAAGAATGCATCACTTTGTGCTACGGAGGTATAAATTTATTCCTGTTAAGAGGTACGTGAAGCTACTTAGTCGAACGCACTTTTATAAGGCTTGCAAATTCTATATTGTACAATGTTTGGTACCACGATGCATGTGTTGGTGCTTGAGGGAAAAAGTGCTTTTTATGTGGAGGATGCCAGTGATCAAAATTGTATCAGAAAGAGATGAGAATTGTACCTAGTGTTGTACATTTTCGATCGATTTTTGTTTATTCTTTAACCTTTTTCTTTTGTCTTTATACCGAGATCTGTAATTGTCTAATATTTGTGTTACATATTCATTAAAAATCCAAGAACAAGTACCATAGTTAAAATTATTTTCTCAATATATTTCGTTACAATAATATTTGTCCGAAATGCTCAACTGTTTCCCTAACTGAACCTGTAGCCAATATTTCGGTTTGGGTGGTACGGGATTACACTGGCGCACCCTGGACCTTTCACTGACAAGACAAAAGTTACAGGATAGCTCCTCATATCGGACCTCATTTTACCTGGTAAGGTTCAGATACTCAATGTGGTGTGAACTCAAAATGTGATATGATGTCCCCTGAAGGAACACTGAAGTACGCTTCTTTAAAAGCGGGTTTTAGCATTGGCATCAGTTTTGCAAGGAAGAAGGCCGCAGCACCTTCTCTTCTGAAGTTGACAGGTAATTGGATTACTAAAATATTGTGTTGGGTTTAGGTTCTTGCAGGAAACCAAAGTAAACCACCAAGCAAACTAGCGCATTGTCGTACGTGGCAAATGTATGCGCGGTGCTCTTCAGTACGCCCGTCTTTTCAGAATCAATGTAAAGATTATCGGGTGACCTCCATTCTCTGACAGCATCATATATTTTGCGAAATATCCATGATAAATCGCTCAGTATACTATACACAGGTCAATAAAACATTGTTGCGTGGTAATGGCCATACGTTTTAAGGCGCGTTGCTGCAGAGTCCGCGGCTGGTTTCTGATGGAGGTTCGAATCCTCCCTCGGGCATGTGTGTGCGTGTTGTCCTTTGTATAAGTTAGTTTAACCAGTTTGTAAGTCTAGGTACTGATGACCATTGCCGGCCGCGGTGGCCGAGGAGACTGAGGCGCTCCAGTCACGGTCTGCACGGTCACTACGGTCGAGGGTTCGAATCCCCCCTCGGGCATGGATATTTGTGCCGTCCTTAGTTGTAGCTAGTTCATAAGTAGTCTGTAAGTTTAGGGACTGATGACCCCGTAGTTAAGTCCCATAGACTATACAAATATTTGAACATTTGATGACCATTGCAGTTTGCTCCCATAGCTTTACAAACATTTGAACGTCGGAATAAAACATTTGATCAGTGAACCCGTCAATTTATGAGAATAGGTATACATCCTACATTCCTTCCTTTAATCTCTCTGCGCTTTGTCTATTTAGTACCTTCATATTTGTCCCTTTAGGCTTCTCATTGTGCTAGCTAGCTGAAAACCCGGCGTTGCTTGGGTATTTATTTATTCTAATATTCATATAACTAGTATTGCCTGTGGTCAACCAGCTATATTTTCAATGTCATAAAAATGAAAAAAAAAGTAATTGGAATTTATTGAGCACTGCAAATTTATAGGTGCAATACCACAGTCTTCGTAACCAAGGAGGTTACTGTCAACGGCTGAGATTTTTGTGTAGCGCGTGCGTGCAAAGACACACACACACACACACACACACACACACACACACACACACACAGAGAGAGAGAGAGAGAGAGAGAGAGAGAGAGAGAGAGAGAGAGAGAGAGAACGAAGAAATCTACATACCTCCTCATAAAGACTTTTTTCATCAGGTTCGGTGTACTTTGTTAAATTGTAATCACTATGAAATGTTCATGCATGCAAAAACCTGCTCTGCAATAGGTTCACACATAGCTATTGCATTGACGCGCTATGCTGCGATGAGCGAGGCCGTTTCCTGTCGGGGGTTCGATCCCCCCTCGGGCTTGGATGTTTGTGCTGTCTTTAGTACAAGGTAGTTCATAAGTCGTTTGTAAGTTTAGGGACTGATGACCCCGCAGTTAAATCCCATAAGCTTTAAAAAACATTGAAATACACATAGCTATTGGCACAGGGCACATAGACGTAGGATTGTCGCTGACCATACCTTTGTTTTTATGAATTGAAAAAGCATAATGCAGAGCACTGGTGATGTCTTTTTTAATGCTTGAGCGGGCGCGTAAATTGTTTACGTTTTTAATTTAATTTTTTTTCCTTTCACGAGAACGCGCGTGGGGGTACTCAATACATCACCTTCTATAGTAAATTACAATTCCCTTACGAACCAGGTAAGTATTTATATTTTGCAGTAACATTGCTATGCTGCCGCACTACGAAATTGCTCTATGGCCTATGGGGTACTCAACACCCCAGCACGCCCGATCGAGAGTTTAGTCATCATTCAAATTTGTACTTGCGATGTTTCCAACACTCACTTCACTATTATAAAATCCTTGTTGGTTTACCATTTTTCAATAAACTATGTTCTTATGGAAAATTAACGGAGACACTTGAAGTGTATTATTTAAAGCAATTGCTCTTTAAACACATGAAATTGTTGTAATGAGTCTGCATATATTAATACTGCGTTCATGAACTGAATTGTTTAATTATATTTGAAGACTATGTTTAAAAGTTGAAATTGAACATTACGATGAATTAAAAAAATGGGGGCCGTGGGATTCGAACCCAGGACCTTAACGTTGGAAGCGCTAACTAACTTTTTTTTTTCTTTTTAGCTGAGTCAAAACTGAAAACTATGGTCTTTAACACAAAAATTGCTAACAACTTTCCATCATCTGTTTTTGTTATTTAAAAATCAATGAAATGGAAAACCTTCAGCCCTTGTACTATTAGTATTTGATTTCCAGGCTTTCAGTAACTATTTTTTCCTTTTGAAACATTGAATCAGGTTACATGAGTAGCCTATAAGTTTTAACCTGCACCCTGTCTTTCAAAGACAATTTTAAGTATGTTAGCAAAATCCCTCTTTAAATTGGGCAGTGATTTCCTTTTTAAATATGCATCAGACATGTATATTTTGAACTTGATAAAATCAGTAATTCCAGCACCATCGGTAATTGCAAAAATAAAATAGCCAAGAAGCCACATGATGATGATATTCTTAGTTTGAGGATAGAATTTGGTTTTCTGCCAAAAAAGTATATCAGTCATCAACGCCCATTCATAACTGCTTGTGAGAAACGCCAGCTGTCGGCGTAACCACTGCCACATCCTAAGAAGTTCGTTACAATAAATCTGTGACGTTGCGAGTCAACAAGACTACACTCTGAACAGAGCTCGGACGTACAGATTACTATACGGTGAAGTCGTTCGTTGAAAGCATTAACTACCCTGTAGCACTGGGAGGCGACAGCTGTTGGAAGTATCGGTAAACTAACGTTAAACCATGTTATTTTCCACTCCAAACGTGGGTATTTTAGGGCGATGGGATTTGGTAAGTAAAATCGGTGCCATTTTTTTAGTAATGATTTTGTAGTAGGAACAGGTTGACGTTTCAGTGGGATATTCAGATTATTATTTATTTATCTAATGGTTTTACAAGAATATATATATGGAAATGTCCGAATTTGACAACCAGTCCAGAGCACTTTCTGACACTTGATGTAAACTCTCCAAGTCACCATTAAATGCTCGCAGTGGACACTGTTTGACGATGTGCCCTACGGTTTGCTCCTCTGCCCCGCAGTCACAGTCAGAAAATGGAAGGAAACCCCACTTCTTCATGTTGTAAGCACACCTCCCTTGACCAGTTCTGATGCGGTTCAGCCTCGACCAGGTTTGGCGTGGTAGGTGGAATCACTCAACCTTCTCCGATGGATCTTGCACAAGGTGGGCGTTGTGCGGTGGATGTTCGTTCCAGCGTTCTTGCCACTTGGAGGTCACATCGAAGGAAGTGGTGCTTTCTGTGTCACACCAGGGAGGTTTTCGTGATTTGAGACGAAATGCTGGGGGATCCTGTAGAGCATTATACAAGGGAAAGTTCTTGTGAGCCTTGATGTTGTTGATCAATGGATATTCAGATAGCTGACCTGTACGTAAAACTCGCGTATATGGTAAAGTTTTGCATTGAGAGACTCTACATTGACAGGCAGTATCAGACTCTCAGGAGCTCTTTGAGCTAATTTTACCTGTACCATTATGCCACTTACAACGGGTTATAATAAAGTGGCGAAACTTTTGGAGAATTTTGAGTATCATCCGAAAATTTCTTTTTCTTTTTGCCACTCTTAACGGCTACGTGCACACATAATTTTTATATTCGCAACATCTATGGCAAACCACCTTTAGAATTATGTACGTTTCATTGGCCTTCTTGTATGATTAATATTAAAAATCTGTAGCCTCCGTTTCGTGTTAGCGTATTCATGTAATGATGGTTCCTGTGCCCCCCCCCCCCTTCCCGGTATCGCCTTGTCGCAACTCTGTCTACCTACATCCGGCTCCTCCTCGGTCGTTCCTGCTGTTTCTCCTCCCGCACCTCACTCTATTCCTTCCCTGCTCCTCCCCGCCCCCTTTCTCTATCCATCCATCATTCTCCAGTCTGTATTCCACACAATCTTCTCCTGCCCCTCTCTTTATTCCCTCCACTGTCCCTGAAAAATTGGATATATCTGACAAATTTCTTGGTAATCGATAAACAGTGTTCTGCACTGTGCAACATCTTTAGTTTTGAACGTGAAATGTGCAAAATTGTAAAGCAATAGTTTGGATCTAATGCCAAGTGGTGGTGCGTAAATAATGTACTAATTTGTATTCTTCAGCTGTTCCTTATCGTTTTTCCTTTTCTTCCCCCCCCCCCCCCCCAAAAAAAAACCACTTCTTTATTAAAGCGAACAAAAGAAGAAAGAAAATACAAATTGGTCAAGTCATTTATGAGTTATAACAAGACTAAAACACAACAATTATTTTTTGTATATATCCATCTGTTAAAAGTCAGTTTTACTTTTTATGTGTGCAACGATTCTATTTTACTTGTAACTGCTGCGGTGGAGTAGCCGAGCGGTCTAAAGCATCTCGCTGCGGAGCGCGCGCTTGCTCGCCGTGGAGGTTCGAGTCCTCCCTGGGGCATGGGTGTGTTTGTCCGTAGGTTAGTTTACCTAGGTTTAAGTAGTTTGTAAGCTACGGACTGATGACCACGCAGTTTGGTCCGATAGATTTAAAACATTTGAACATTTACTTGTAACTTGCCTACCAAATGAAAAGTTACTGAAAGAGTCGACGGCATGTTACGTTAATGTTGTTGTTCCATTCAATCGAGATTCAGATAGTGTCATGTAGTCTACAGCTGAAGACATGTCTTCTTACCATCTGAGTAATAAGCTCTGTTTCACATCTTCGACATTTCCGAACAAAACTTACTACATTTCTAGTCGCTTCTTTCTCGTGCCCTCGATATTCTCTCAAATTTTAACTTTATGAATATTTGATTGGAGCAAAACATGAGCATTTCAATATATTTTGAGCTCAACGGAGAACTGAAACATTTATATACCCATTTGTGAAGTAATACAAACTTGAGGTGATATTTTAAGTTCCCGATGATTTAGTCGCCTCTCAATTTCAAATGATTAGTGTTTCCAAATGACTAAAATGTTGCCAAATGTACATTTAACAGCTAATGTACGGAGAACTATAATTCCAGGGTAGAATCCAGTGGGAACAGCTGAAAGGTGTGACAGTACGTGAGAAGTTACGGACAGGCGATGCGCATCTGTCGGCAGTACCCACCGCTAGCGCGGCCTTCGAAACCGGATCGAAGGTTTCGCTACAAGTAGAGCCCTGCCTTCTCAACAGTCCTCTGGAGACCTATTGGACGCGTTCAGACCTTCCACCTTCTGTGTGCAACAAACAGTCTACACATAAATCGAGTACAGCGACAGATTAATGAAGGGATCTCAGTGCAGGCGCTATCGCCCCCTGGTGGCCGTTAATACTCACCGTAGTGGCGAGCGGAGCCACGAAGGCCTTGTAATGGAAGGGAAGCGTCGGAACAGCAGATCTCTGTCAGTTCTGTCGATTATTCCTTTAACTAATAATAATCAATAACCGCGAAACTAATACACTAAATATTGGACTGGTAATACGTGACAGCTGCAACTGATGCAAATGATTTCTCTTACCAATTAATACAACCTCAGAGTAGGAAAAATAATTAAAAAAAAAGGATGTACTTTAGAATAGACTAACACCAATTTACAGTTTTATTCGTATCTTGGCGAAATGTTCCACACTTCACGTTGAAAACATCACTGCCCACATAAGATTTCATAAGATGCATGGCGGAGGGTTCCCGATATTGACAGCGTTTGACCTATCTCCATGAATTTGACAGATATATGTAATTTTTCATAAACAAGGGAGGGAGTGGAAGAACATAAAGGCAGAGGTTAGGTTTGCTCCAGACAAATGCTGCAGAGTGAAAATATCATTCTGGAAACATCCCTTGGCTGTGGATAAGCCATGTCTCCACAATGTCCTTTCTTGCTAGTCCGGCAAGGTTCGCAGGAGAACTTCTGTGAAGTGTGGAAGGTAGGAGGCGAGGTATTGGCGGAAGTTGAGCTGTGAGGACGGACCGTGAAGCGTGCCGAGATACTTACAAGGAAAGTACCTGGGCCGAACAAACATATCTGTAAGTACGTTTGGTTACAGTATCTCTACGTACACCTCAAATGTGCTGGTGGATGTCGTTTTTATGCAAAACTTTGCAATCATGCTCTAGATAGCACTGTAGATGTAATTGTAGACGCCATACGTAATGCAGATATCTGAACTATAACTTATGTAATAATCGTCGTACATGTTCTCTTAGCGTATTGTAATCAAAAGCCGTGATGACAGTTGCAACTTTAACCTTCTTCTCGGAAGACTGTTGGTATTCACTGCCACTGCTTCCATCGCCTCTTCCCGCACTTACCGTAGCACTACCGCTAGCAATGAGTTCTTCGTCATTATCATCCCTATTATCATTATGTGTTAGTGTTACAACAGTATCTAACTTATGCTCATATTTCTGTACCATAACAGATAGGAGAAAGCATGTGAATGATTCATCTTCTACACTAATACCATCTTCACGAAGAATGGTTCTTCGTAACTTCATCTCAACCAATCGCTATACTTTAGCAGGATTGATTATCAATCGCCGCTACATCTGACGCTTCAACACACAAATGCCACAAAACGCAACTTCGAAGGCACACTGCACCGTCCCTACTGGCGAACCGACAGGTCAAAGTGCAATGTGGCAAGACACATGCAGAGGCCTCTAACGGACGACTGCAGAGTTTTGCAGATGCGGGAGTGTCACTAGTGCAATAAGGGATCTTTACATTATCTCTCGTACGATTTTGATGTATATGTGTTTGTTAGAGCCCAAGTACTTTTCTTGTTAGTAGAGCGCTTTCGCGCGAAAGGCAAGGGTCCGAGGTTCGAATCATGATTCCGGCACGCAGTTTTAATTTGCCAGGTAGGTTGAAATTCCGGGATGGTTGCTTCCCCATCCTTAAAAACAAACATTCCGAACTTATAGTTGCCTGGCGTGTTACGCCTGTGAAGTGCGATCTGTTTATAATATTAATGTTTAAATGTTTGTTAAGCTTATAAGAGTTAACTGCGGGGTCATCAATCCCTAAACTTACTAACTACTTATGAACTAACTTATACTAAAGACAGCAAAAACATCCATGTCCGCCGGCCGCGGTGGCCGAGGGGACTGAGGCGCTCCAGTCACTTTCAGTACAAACGACACTTTCGTGCTCCAAATGGAGATGATAATTTGCTTCATTTGCAACAACCGTCATAGTATGACTAACGTCCTCTCTGTATCTTAGGACGCGGTAACCACCTTTCTAAGGCTTTCTGTCTCTGGCCGAAAAACCTCAAAAAAGTGTCTTGCATATAGCGGAATTCTTCTGCAGACTTTTTCAGAAACATCCGTGTCGCATAAAATATATATAATATGAACCTAAAAAGGACTATGTGACTAATAGAAAACAAATCAGCAACAACAGGAGACCTTCGGAATAAACTATAATATGGGAATAACGCGTTACCAACGACGCTTATTATATATTATATTTGCGCGGCACTCTCAGTTCGCAACTGTTGAACATTCCATCGCTTCTCCTCTGATCCACTTGAAAGAACGGAGTAACGTACTACTTCCCCTTACAGAAAGGTGCTGAATTTATGTAATTTTTACGTGCGCCGAGATGAACAGGAAAGTGAAAAATACGCTTGTGCGGACTGCAGGACTGCGACTACAGCAGGGTTAAGCCGAGATCGCCAATAAAAATATATTTATTTCTCTTAACCGGTTTCAATGATTTATATCTTTATCTTCAGAAGGCTACTATTACTGACGTCAAGACAATAGGTTCTATCCCAGCTACTTCAATAACAACCGCAATCACAGTAACAATGGTACTATTTACTCTAACAAATACAATAGCAACCCTCATAACCAGTGGCGAAATGGCAATAACAGCAACAATAAAGCCAGCAGGAATGGTAATAATAAGCAGGCCTGTAACTTTTCCACTCGTCCAGTCCAAGACCAAAATGACAACCAAATACCTGTTGCAATGATGACGACTAACTGTTATGATCAGACGCCATGGGTACAGAATTAATCAACTGTGACTATAACTGACGTAACCGAGACTTGGAAACAACCACAAAAACGATCTAATGGGACACAGACGTCAAACTGAATTAGCTAATGACATACCCTACGACATTGAGCGACACCATTCTAAGCCTTCAGCAATATTAGATCGCAACAAGAAGTGGCAACATCTTTTTTATGTCCCCTTTAGAATTGTAGAGACACCTCACGAAGGAAGCTATTTACTTTCTACAGTACATGCAGCAAGATAACAAGGTCTATATCCACAAAAGGTGTTTTAAAAAAATTCATGGCTAGTTTTTAAGCTGAGCTGTAAACTAAGAAATGTTCCACCATTCCTAGTAAGTGCTACATACGACAGATCGTTGAGTGTGCATCTGAACTCTTTTTTAGCAATGGTAAGTAAAGTCAACAAGCGCTAGCTGACTGTATAACTGTTGCCGTGTGAAACTTACTGATAAAACTTACGCTTATGAAAACTACCTCTACACTTAAAATAATATAAAATATTTACACTGGGCAGTAATAACAAAAATTATTATCATAGAGGCTATATAAATGCATACGTATGTGGAAAGGTGAAGGGTGAAAGTAATTTGTTCTGGTACGTGGTTGGAAATTTTATGCTATTATTAAATGGTGGAGTGCACAAGCACAACTCGATTTCACTCTGTCCGCACTACGCCTAGGTTCAGTCATTATTAGGATGATATTTATTTTTCGTGTGTGAATGATGACGAGAAATTTATGTTTGACTGTCCGACTACTCTTGATGCAGACGATTCAGCCACAAATACACTGACGCATACACACTCAAACGCAGACGATAGGCGCTTAATTTAACTTAACGTCATGGGCAGCTAACAAACAAATTAAAAGAGAACTGTGGCTAAAACAAAACAAAAACACGTAGATTATGTTCAGAGAGAGTGTACATACTGTGAGAAACACCGTAAATCACTGGGAATAGCTCAATTAATTTATAACAGCTATGGGGTAATACAGGTGCTAATAATTTTCTCAACGTTCAGGAAACATGTAAGCTCCAGCAATATTTAGGCATGTTAACAATTCCTAGCTGCATGATTTTATAGAGGTTTTTTAAATTTAATATAACACTATATTTATGCCCATGCATTCGCTCATATTTTTAAGGTGACATCATTTTACAGGGTTGCGCCACATTATTATTCCACAAGTATGTTTACAAAGGAGATGAAATATTTGATTCAGAGTATAAACTGCGGCAACAAAATCACCTTATTTCTCAGGATCAATTTTAGCATACGCAACAGAGTAAGATTTCTTTTTCAGCTGTCAATGTCAACGAAAATTGTGTCGCTGTCGTCACTGTGGAAAACTTCTATTTGCCATCGCGACGTCGCACAGCAAAAAGTATTTACAACGATTTATGTCAGATTGTAGCACACATCCACACAGCCATTTCAAGCACGACGTTTACAAATTGAGACAATTAATACCGTGACACTTGAATTCGCAGACACAGGGATGTTTTCCAAACGGATAGTATCTGATAAAGCACACCACATTTAATTTTCGATTTGGGCCAGACTGCATGAAACACGCAAGACGACGTGAGAGAAGGCCGAGGATACTTCGGTATGCGAAACATTTATTTGATTTGTATTCACGTAATACTTTGCAGTAGTAATTTAGTGTACTATTACAATAAATATTACATTCATATTTCTTGCTTCTTAAATCGTAACATTTATCCTTTTATGCCAGTTTCTGCACCAAATCACCTGACGGGTCTAACCTTGTCTGTGCCTGCAATTGTCTTTCGTTGTCATTTACCTATTTATGGAAACCTTTTATTTTGAAGTGATTACCAGAAATGTTATTTACAAATTTTGTACACGAGATATCTCACCTGCTTCTGCCACTGACGAAATAGAAGCCATGACAACTAATTTACCTTCGTCCCTAGTCAAGAGAAAATAAATAAGTAAATAAATATCGTCGATAACGACATGTTAGTGAGGACCGGTATCGCTGAATACAAAGATCCCCTCACACTAACCTTTGACATGAGCCCTAAGTTTACACATATGATAGGCATAAACATGAAAATAATTCTTAAACGATTACAGTGAAAGAAAATAACCGAAAAAAAGTGACTTGCATCTCAGAGAAAAGGGTCAAAAAACTTTTCGAAAGACATTTTTAAAACTCTGTGCTCTCACCAGTGTATCCTTTCTCGCTTCAAAATATACCTCTACTCACTATCGTTTTCGATGGTCAATTTTTCTCAGTTTCGGGGAGAGAATAGAAACGCACTTCGTCTTTTCTCTCTACACTGTGGTACTGAAAGGACGTATCTTTTTCTCTGGAAGTGAGTGTGAGTCCCAATTATTTTTTGTTCTAATAAGCCACCTTTTTATACTCAGTCCGATTTTCGTTTTCTCACATCAAAAGGTCCGATGTCTAAGGCAATCGCAGTTAATACAAAGCGCATTGAAGCTCTATGCTACTACGCGCGAGGCCGTTCCCCCGTCACGGGTTCGAATCCCCCCCTCGGGCATGGATGTTTGTGCTGTCTTTAGTATAAGTTCGTTCATAAGTAGTGTGTAAGTTTAGGGACTGATGGCCCCGCAGTTTAGTCCCATAAGCTTTACAAACATTTGAACATTTGAGTTAATGTAAAGTTTTGGAAATTGTCGCAATATGTGATTTTCGTACACTATTTTAAAGGTGTCATAACTTGGGAAAGCAGTGGTGTTGCAGAAATATTTAAATTTAGTCCCTGTTTTAGTCTTACAGATGTGGAAATTATCTATTCTATAAAAAAAGAAACAGAAAACGTCGATGTTTACAGAAAGAAAGAAATTGGGCAAGAATTGTGTCATGCATTGAATTGGGCCCAGGCAACGTGAGATATCTCTTCTGTGGCTTCTGCACTTGATTGTTGCTCTTTTACATCAACATTTGGAACGATGTGCAGTGTGCAGAAGTCGACGAGCAGCGTTTTTATTTCAAGCAGTTCGTGCAAGTATGCACATTGTCATTACACACTTCTTGGTATATTCAGGATTGTAGAATGACGTTTGCTATAACTTATCTTTGATACTGTCTCAACAGAAAGTTGTAGGCGCACCGTCTGTGGTCCCAAAATCTGGGTGTCTGTGCCAGAATCTTGGTATCTTCGTAATGCATGATATGATCCAGTTCCAGGCACTGTTCAACAATGGCTGATTTTGTCACCTGCCTTAGTCTCTGGGTGTTCGTTGCATCTGGTGTCCACCGTTCCTTATGGTCTGATCAATGTAGGATGTTCTTTCTGCCTTCCTTCTTACTAATACATCCAGAAACGGCAGTTGGTCATTCTTCTCCATTTCTATGATGGTGATATTCGTGTGGCATAAGTTCAGATGTTCAAGAAACTCATTGAACCTGTCCTTCCCATGAGGCCATCACAGGCTGAGATCATGGTTAGTTTTGATGTGGTATCGCTGTTCATCAGGATCGCACTGCAAGGCTCACTAGAACTGATTGAAAAGAAATTTGATGGTGCTCTGTTGGACCTATTCAAGCATACACTTTCCATGTACTTCCTGTATGGTAACCAATACTACGAACAAACGGAAGGTGTAGCTATGGGCAAACCATTGTCTCCTGTGTCATCTGAACACATGCCACACAAATATCAAGATCACCGTAGAACTGGAAAAGAATGGCCACCTTCCATTTCCGAATGTACTAGTAAGAAGGAAGACAGATGGCTCAATTGGTCACAGCATGTATCGAAAACCTACACACATTGATTTATATCAGCAGGCCATCAACTGTCACCAGCCTCCACAGAAGCATGGGGTTCTCAAGACATTCGTCCAAGAGCACGTGCACTGTCAGACCAAGAGGGTCTGCCTACAGAAATATATCACCTTAAAACAGGCTTCAACAAAATTGGGTATACTACTAAACAAACTGAGATGGAACTCCAACTAGCCACTACACCACAGATTCTAGAAGCAGAGAAAGATGTAGCACAGAAGATGGTGTATCTGTCCTATGCTGGTTCTATTTCTACCACAATCAGTAGGATCCTATGTAAACACAACATGAAGTGTGTCTTCTGGCCATCTACTAAGATAGGAGGTTAGTGAGAAAGTAAAAAACAATTTGGGGTTAAGGAAACCAGGAATTTACAGTACACATATTCTTTGTAACTGTGGAATGTCCTTCATTGGCCAGACCACAAGAACCGCGGACACCAGATACAAGGTACACCAGAGACACATCCAATTAAGGCAAGTGACGAAATCAGCCATTGCTGAATACTGCCTGGAACTGGATCATCTCGTGAATTACGATCAAGATTCTGGCACAGACACCCAGATTTTGGGACAGTGTAATGAAAGAATCAATAGAGATAAAACTGGATGTAAATCATATGAACTTAGACAGGTGTTATCATTTAAGTAGAGTCTGGAATTCTGAAATTACGAAAGAAGCGGCGAGGCCAGTTGCAGCATAACACAAAGAACTGAAGGCGTGGATATGCAAAACGATTCTCAAGCAGAACACCACGCGCATGGGAACGAAGATAGGACATCGAGGAGTGAGCCCAATGGGCGCGGACCACAGAGGGAGCGCCAGACCGCAGATCGAACACCCAGGGGCGGATCTGGCGGGAGCGGTCCACGGGGGAAACGCCTAGAGCCACATCGAATGCAAAAAGGTACGCCAGTGCTCCAGAAGATTGCAGCAGAGGCACTCAGAGGCGGTTCGGATGAGTGTGGACAACAGAGGGAGCGCCTACAACTGTCAGTGGAGGGGGAAGGCTGCAGACATAAATACTGGACCAGGCGCACTCTGAGAGCAGTCTCAGGTCGCTCCTGATGTAGGTTATGAGCTACGTAACCAAAATATCATGCAAATTCGGCACTGACACCCAACAACCCATTGTGTCATTAGATCGCCTGGAAAGACTGAAGTTTCAATAATTTCCTTTTGTGTTAGTATTCTGTGTCACATTTCCACGTGTGAACATTGTCAGTTCTTATTCATGAATCAGATTCAGTCCATTTGTTATCAATTAGCATGATTAAAACATTATTATTGAACCACCCAGCACGGTTCTTGAGGATAGTACTTCAGGGTTTTATAAATTCAAAAAATGATTGTAGAGGTTGAGGTACTTAACTGTGGGGTCATCAGTCCCTAAACTTACAAATTACTTAGACGACACAAACCCCCGACGGAGAACGGCCTCACGCATCGTAGCATAGCGCCACAATGCGCTCGACCGCTCCGCCGCTGCATCCACACAAATTGCTGGTGTACCAGATTTTTTGGTGAAAGGAGTGTATCATATGTACATAATATATTATTATACACCTCTCCTCTATCTTGATTGTGACTATACAAAAAAAAGATTGTTTCAAAGAGAAGCAACACTTATTTCGGAGCTTCCTGCTGCCTCGATCAGATAGACACAGGCAGAGATGAGGTGTTCATACGCAAAACGTCGCTTGCACATGACAGCTGAGGGACAAGAGACGATTATCCAGCTCAGCACATATCCCATTAAATACTGATGTGAGTCTGTTAAATATTTGTTTTTGGTGGTTCTTGTTTTTTATTTATTTTTTTCCCTCTCTCTAATTTATTCAGCTTTGAAAACTGATGATATTCTTCAGTTGATCCAGATGCCATAAAGTGACATTTGCTCAAGTAAGAAATGTAAACAAATGCGCAAATATTCTATTAATTATAATAATTCGAAAGTAAGTGACTCAATGCGTATTTATTACACCAGCTTCAAACAAGTGGGCCAAACATGTGCTTTTTTACGATAGACAAATTTGTTTACCTTGATTCGTTGTATCTTAGGTTCTATTAGCTATTACGACTTGATTGTTTATTTTCAGTCTATTTTTCCTGTCACAAAACAGTTTTTTCAATATGATTTTTCAAGAGTAATAGAAGGGTCTTCTGTGTCTCCTCATATTTAGCATGTAATTTTATCATTCGATGTTTGAGGTTTAGTTTCATATATTTCATTCCACTGTGAGATTCTTAATAGGTTCACAACGCATTTACCTTTCCTTTTGTTCTAATTTTTTGACAGAGTTCTGAACAATAGCTATATGAACCTCATGCGAACAGTTTGGAGGAGCGTCAGGTAGTGATTCCACGCCAATCCTGTAAAAATAGAATAAGTACAATACGAGTAGCACAAGTACTTGCTAACGTTAACACTGCTGACGCCCTACTTTGGCACGTATAGTAAAGCAGGTGTACTGATGCTTAGAAACAAGGAAGGAAGGAAGATTAGGGTATAATATCCCGTCGACATCGTGGTGATTACAGACAGAGCTCACGCTCGGATACATTTTGTCAAGGATAGGGAAGGAAGTCGGCTATGCCCCTTGAAAGGAACCTTCCCGGAATTTGCCTGGAGTGACTTAGCGAAATCACGGGAAACCGAAATCTTGATGAATGTATAAGGTCATTCCATCGCTGGCATATTGTGTATAGGTTTAAAGGCCTTTACTTAGTTTGTGGTAATTCTTTCAGCAATCAGTCGTATATATATATATATATATATATATATATATATATATATATATATATATTTGTTTGCGAATCTAGATTTCAACCACTGTGTGGTCATTATCAATCTAGATTTGCAAACAAATAAAAATATATATTTTTTACGACTGATTGCTGAAAGAATCACCACAAATCAAATACAGTCGTGGAGCACCAATTCCAACATGGAATCAAGCCTTTACTTAATCGCTTATACAGTGAGAAAGATGGAGAGGGAGCTATGTGTGTCATGTGTAACACATGTGAGATTGCCAGCAGTACTGTAGCTCTCAGTTTAAAACGCGCCTAAGGTGATGATGATGATGATCAGTGCTTTAGAGCGCTAAACAGCACGCTCGTTAGCGCCTAAAGCACACTCGGAGAGAAGGTGAGGGGGGGGGGGGGGGGGTAAGCCTGGGGGGCAGTTGAAGGCCAAACAGACCACACGTAGGCTGTAAAAATCATCACGCTACAACGCGGCTTCTTAGAGAAGAATAAACCAGCTACGGCATTTGTATAAAATTATAACGTAAAAAGGGAAGAATCTCAAATAGCATGATAATAGAAAAGGAGACTTTCTAAAGTAGTTTAGCTATAATTCATATAACTCTAGCTTTGTCCACAAAACAGAGTTTTCCTTCAAAAAATCAAGTTTCACAAGTGATTAAACGATTCTTCTGTAAGAGACAAAAATTGAACCAATACTGTGAAAGCTGCATCAAATGGCAGGTAAAATGTTCAAATGTTTGTAATACTATGGGACCAAACTACGTTGGTCATCAGTCCCTAGTCTTACAAACTACTTAAACTAAGACTAACCTAAGGACAACACACACATCTATGCCTGAGGGAGGATTCGAACCTCCAACGCGGGAGGCCGCGCTCCAGACCGCTCGGCTTCTCTCGCGCGGCAAAGGCAGGTAACAATAACTATGAAGACCATGAATAAACACTGAAAACATGAAGCATCACCATACATTTACACTTGATTTTAACAACTCATATCGGTAGCATACTGCAGTAAATCGAGAAGAAACGAATACAATTATTACAATATGGACTGTTTTGCACCGTTCCTTTTCGTCTCCTGCTCACCGTAACTGATAATAGAAATTGGATTCTCGTCTTGAACAAAGATAGCGAAGGTATATGAAAGCTGCAAAGTACCGTTTGCATAGGATAGGCAATACGACTGTATGGGACATTTCCCACGAGAACTGTATACACATACAGTTCTCGTGGGAAATGTCCCTGGCCGTGCAGGTACGCTTCCTAGCTGAGTCTTCGAATGGTCGACCCTTTACAAGCGTTATCAACACAACGGACGGAAAGCACCCGTTTGGCGCCAATGTTTGGGCGACGATTATTGTTGGTACCAATCATCCTACCACATAGCATCAAAGACGAGGTATACCTCCACTTATAGCTGGCTACCGTGTCTCGCCTTTTTTTTTTAAGACGAAAGGAGCCCTGATCGGTAATGCAGACGATGCAACAACGCAATCACCCTTAACTATGGCACGTCTATAAGCATGCATCAGTCGCCGCTGGACAGTTTTCGAATGCCTTAGAGGACCGTGGGGAATTAAACAGAACCTTAGCTCCTCAGAAAATAGCATTCCGAGACTGTTACCAGGAATAGTCATCCTTGATATTGACAAAGGAGAGATTGAGTCGATAATTAAATCACTAAAGAGTAACGAGTCTTACGGATATGATCGGGTGTTTATGAGAATACTTAAGTATTGTTCCACCTCTTTTAGCCCAACACTTAGCCATATTTTTTTCTTTTTTTCTTTCGGATTACTCAGTTTCCGGACAGATTTAGTAGTGAAACCACTTTATAAAAAAAGAAGACAGGAATAATATAAACATCTTTAGACCAATTTTTATACCATCAATTTTTTCTAAAGTTATTAAAAATTCATCGTGTCAGTTCCCATAATTTTCTGTCTACACTTTGGCTTCAGAAGTGGTTTAACGGCCGAAAATGCTAAAAAATCTTCTTCTCTGAGGCACTTGATGGAGCAAATAAAAAAACTGCTAACGCTAGGCGTATTCTTCGATTTAACAAAACTATTTGTGTTGATCACAAGATATAGTGATAGAAGTTAGAACATTATGGAGTAAGCGGAGTAGCTCAAAATTATTTTACTTCTTACTTTAATAACAGATAGCAGAAATCTTCTGCAGTGTTGAAAATGGCTATAAAGGGCACTCACAATGGAGCTCCTTTAAAGTGAGCGTACCACAGGATTTTGTACAGGGACTACTGTTGTTTCTCGTTTATATAATGCCTTCTAGTGTAACAGGTAAATCTAACAACGGACACCTTTGAACTCCAAAGCTCTGAACCGCCTGAAACCATGCTTGGAATAACAGGCAATCTAAAACAGGGCATTAGTCTGCGTCATTTTCATTCAAAACATTGCATTGTACCTCGAGTAACATTTTAACAGGGAGAAACAAAGTAACAAGATATCAGTATCATAGGAAGGAATTTATATGTAATTTAATGGCGACAGTGTACTATGACATACATATTCAATCAGCAGCGCCAACAAAATTTAAAATACCGCAAAACACACATATACAGCAGTAAAACACACCTGAAAGTGCTTATAGTTGTCCTCAAATTGCAGATGCGGGATTTCGATGAAGTGGTTAAATCATAGTGGGAGAGAACAATGTGCACACCTCACTAAAGCCACGTTATCACTTTCCAAATCACTTTCGTATTCACGCAGTCCCTTATCAAAAGCCACACTAATTACATTTTCAAATGATGATGTTGGTCAGAGTCATACCCTGAATTTTCCCAACCATATTGCTACATAGGCTTATACGTAGGTGCAAAAAATTTTTGGAAATCGCAGACATTATTACGTTATATAATACATCCGCGAACTCCATATCGTCGGCCCCGATGTCAATGCTATATTCAGCAAGTAGCAACTTGGTCCCTAATATTTGGACTACATGTGTAGGATTAATTCTCTTCAGGATTTTACTGCATTGTACTCAGTTTACACGATAACTCGCTTGCGAACACGCCAAGAGACAAATGCGTGCTTCAGCTATACTACTCAGGCAACTGGAACACTGGTTAGTGCAGCTACACTATGCCACCATCTAGTGGCGCTAGCAGACAAGTGTGACGTTTTGCATGGAAATGACGCACACCACTGTTTTGTTTATGGTTGCTTGTTATTCTAAGCGTGGTTTCGTGCGGTTCCAAGCATTCGAGGTCAAAGGTGTCCCTTGTAAGATATTTCTGAATGCTGCGTTGTTTACCATTCGAACAGTTACTGAAATAAGTAGTAGTTCAACACAAAAAGTAGCACTTCGCTTATTTTTATTCTCTTATCTCGTATGGTGCCATGTCTGGGGTATCTTTCCTGGTACAAAATGGGTATTTTTGCGGAGAAAGGGGCGGTTCGAACAATATTCTGTGTAAGCCCGCGTACCTCCTGTCGACTCCTGTTTAGTTGTTTGGGAATTCTGGTACTGGCCTTTCAGTACATATTATCTTTAACTTCGTTTGTTATTAACAGTATTTGGTTATTCCCAAGAGTTGGCAGCTTTGACTGAGTTATTATTCGACAGAAATCGAATCTGCATTTGGATCACATTTCCTTGATCCTTGTACATATGTGCAGTATTGTGTCACATCCATTTTAATGAGCTGCCAAAAGAATTCAGACAGCTTACTAGCACTCCGAGGCTAAACTGAAGAGTTTCCCCATGCTTCACTGTTTCTATTCTGTCAAGGAATTCCTGGAAAAAATTAAAATATTGAGCTAATTTCTGTGTTACATGGTTAGTTGTCTTCATTTATGCTTAGGTCTATTATGTGCATATGATTGCTGTACGTTTTACGTTATCAGTTACCACTTCTTTGTTACAATCTAATGTGCTGACTCGATTCATTACCATAGAAACTTGCTCCTCAATTCGGTTCTACGTAACATATATATTAATAAATAAACTATATAAACCGGTTCGAACATTTCTCTGGCAATGGGTTATGTCGTCGGCTCCACTGAATCCTAAAAGCATAGTGAATTCATAAACATCTAGTAGAATCAAGAACATTTGCCAGCATGCATAATTTAGAAGTAGATAACCCTCGAGTAATGAAGCAATCACTTAAAAAAAAACTGAAGTCTTTCGTTATCTATTGTATACCAAATAGATTCCTTTCAGAGTTATCTGATGCAATAGCCCCATATCTAGCAATCATATAAAACCGATCGCTCAAAGCAAGATCCGTTCCCAAAGACTGAAAAGTTGCTCAGGTCACTTTTCAGTGATCCTCAAACTTACAGGCCTACGTACATCCTTCACGTCTGTTTACGGCAGGCTCTTAGAACAGATACTTTTATCGAACATTGTGGGCAACCTCCATAGTCAACACGGATTCAAAACGTATCGTTCTTGTCAAACACACTCTTTACTCACATGATGTGAAGAGTGTTATCGATAGGGATCTCAAACGTATGCCGTATTTCTACGTTTTAAGAAGGTTTTTGACGCTGTACCTCGTATCTTCTAATCAAATTGAGTGCTTATGGAATATCGCCAGTTCTGCGACTGGATTCGTGGTTTACTGTCACAGAGGACACAGTACGTAGTAACTGAAGGATTATATAAATTTATCCATGTTATTTGGATGTTTTTGAGGTCTGCGACTGTATTATAAGCTTTTTTGGAATGATTCATGCTGCATCAGTCACTATTTATAAATATTTTTATTGGCACGACGCGTTTCGGCAGCATGCTGCCATCATGGGGTGCATTTTTACAGTTACTGGTTACATTCTTGATGTATTGTGTTTTGTGTTGTGGATGCCAGTGAGGTTATGTTTGTACAGTTTAACCTGTTAGGAAGATATAGCTATTTTTACAATTATGTTTCATCATTATAGTTTTTGGATTATTGTAGTGTTTTGTTTACTTACAGTTTTGCTAATCTTGATAAACTTGTTGTCTGGCACACACAACACAAGCACATAGTACAAATACACTTATAACACATGTGGACATTTTGTATTTGAAGGTTACTATGCAAAGATCCTTAAAAGCTAAGATAAACTACTTACATCAGTATATGGTGAATGTAACCAGTAACTGTAAAAATGCACCCGATGATGGCAGCATGCTGCCGAAACGCGTCGTGCCAATAAAAATATTTATAAATAGTGACTGATGCAGCATGAATCATTCCAAAAAAAACTGAAGGATTACCATGCATTAAGAATGAAATCTGGCTTTCCCCAGGTCCCCTACCGTTCCTAATCTTTATAACTGATTTAGGAGACAATGTGCGAGCTCTTAGATTTTTCGTGGATGATGCTGTCATTTATCGGTTAGTAAAGTCACCAGAAGATCAAAAGCAACTCCAAAATGATTAACATGAGATATCTGCATGTTGCAAAAATTGGCAGACAGCCCTTAACAATGATAACTGTGGAGCCATCCATATGAACACTAAAATAAATCTGTCAAACTTCATTTACACAATAAATCAGTCAAATCTACAAGACGTAAATTTAACTAAATATATAGGTTGGAACTTAAATCTACATCTACATATACATAGATACTCTGCAAATCATATTTAAGTGCCTGGCAGAGCGTTCATTAACCACTTTCATAACTTTTCTCTACCGTTCCATTCTCTAATTAGCGCGCGGGAATTAAGAACACCTACATCGTTCCGTTTTCGATCTGATTTATCTTATTTTATTGGGATGGTCATATCTCCCTATGTAGGTGGGTGCTAGCAAAATATTTTCACATTCAGCGTCCCCCCCCCCCCCCCCTGTAACGTGATAAAAACAAATCGAGTTGCCCTTCTCTGAAGCTTCTCAATATCTTCCGTCAGTCCCACGTGGTAAGGGTCCCACACTGGGCAACAGTACTCCAGGAGAGGACGCACCAAGAGTGATGTAGGCAGTCACTTTGGTGGAGCTGTTGCATCTTCAAAGCGTTCTGCCAATGAAACTTAACGTTTGGTTCGCCTACCCCACAAAATTTTCTATGTGTTCTCTCCAGTCTAAGTTGTTCGTAATTGTTACTCCTAGGTATGTGGTAGAATTTACGACATTAAGGTTTGACTGATTTTTCGTGTAATTGAAGTTCAGAGGATTTCTTTTAATGGTCATTTGTATCACTTTTAATTATTTAGTGTTAATTGACAATTTTCGCACCATGTAGAAATTTTGTCTAAATCGCTTTGCAGTTGCTTTTGATCCTTTGTTGACTTCACTAACTGATAAACGACAGCATCATCCGCGAACAGTCTAAGGGAGCTATTCAGATTGTTTCCAAAATCGTTATAAACACAAGGCAGAGTAGGCGACCTATAACGCTTTCCTGGGGAACGCCAGATAGAAATACTGGCAACTATTTATTCACAACCGATACAAAAGTGTTACATGTTTGCACCTGTCATTGTCCTTCACAGTAGTCACCAGCGTTTTGTAGAACCCATTGCCAGAGATGTTGAAGGCGTAGTATACCGTTAGCAGAGTCTGTGCTCTTGATGGTGGGAATGGAGCGGTCTACTGCCTGTCGAATTTCTGGAACAGTTATGGAGCGAGTGCCACGAAGTGGTTCCTTCATCTTCGGAATCAAATCAGTGTCACAAGGACTTAATTTCGGGGAGTGTGGTTGAGGCTACAGCACATCCCAGTTCCATCAGAACAGTCACAGCTGGCTCTGTATGCGCCGCGCATTGTCATGCAAAATGATCGGTGCGCATAAACTGTTTCTGCTTTTTTCACAAAGTTTAAATAGTTGTGACTTTGATTTAATTCCGAAGATGAAGGAACCACTTCGTGGCATTCGCTTCAGACCTGTTCCAGAAATTCGACAGGCAGTAGACCGCTCCATTCGCAACATCAACAGAACGGACTCTGATAACGGTATACTGTGCCTTCCACATCGCTTGCAACTAGTTCTACACAACGCTGGTGACTACTTTGCAGGACAGTAACAGGTGCAAACATGTAATGCTTTTGTATCGGTTGTGACTAAATAGTTGCCACTATTTAAGTTCCAACCCTTCCACCTAGAAATAATTATGAACAGCTTAAATTGGAAAGAACACGTAGAAAATACCATAGGGACGGTGAACCAAAGGCTACGTTTTATTGGCAGAAAACGTGAGGGTCCGGTTTCGGAGTATTGCTGAGCATTGTGGGATCTGCACCAAGTGAGACGGATAGAGGATGCAGAGATAGTTCAGAGATGGGCAGTTCTTTTTGTATTATCGCCATATAGGAGAGAGGGTGTGAAAGGCGTCGATAACTGCCCGCCATTTTATTTCAGTTTTTACTGGATTTTAATATTTTTCGTTCGGATGAGTTCGACAGGTATACCAAGCCAGTGAATACTGCCTGTTTCTAAAGCGCTTCAGGGTGGCATCAGTGGGGGAGAGAGAGGTGCTGTGAGACGGAAGATAGGACTGCATGGAAGGAAACCATACATCACGAGAGCTGTGGACGCTTTCGCCAGCTCACCACACCCTTGAGAGGGTGGTGGTCACAGAGGATCCCCTTGCACGATATCTGCGTAGGGGCCATGAGCCCAGAGTTAGGAAGGCAGCGCCGCCATGGTGGACCAGATGCAACCTATTGTACTGGTGTTTTAGGAACGCACAGCAAAGTGCAGGAAAGCGCCGGCAATTTATTAGTCGGCACCTCCCAAAATTTTGTAAGAGGAGTAACCCGCTGGGAATCACCAGGGGTGCGTCGAAGTTTGCGTCGTTAGCGCCTCGGGAACGGCCGACCCAAGCCAAGCCAGAGACGTACAGTTAGGTTTGGCTCAATCTACATTTACATGGGATACTCTGCAAATCACATTTAAGTGCCCGACAGAGGGTTCAACGAACCACCATTATACTATTTATCTCCCATTCCATTATCGTATAGCGCGCGGGAATAAACAACACCTGAGGAGGTTCGAGCTCTGATTTCTCGTATTTTATTCTGATGATCATTTCTACCTATGTAAGTTGGAGTCAACAATATATTTTCGCATTCGGAGAAGAATGTTGGCGATTGGAGTTTCGTAAGTAGCCCACGCTGCAGCGATAAGCGCCGTTGTTGTTATGATCCGCGACGGTGTATCCCCTGTATCGTGACAATACGAAACGAGCTGCCCTTCTTTGGACTCTTTCGATGTCCTCCGTCAAACCCACCTGATAAGGATCCCACACTGGGCAGCAATACTGAAAAAATGGACGGACAAGCGTAGTATATGCAGTTTCTTTTATAGTTCTGTTGAATCTTTTAAGGGTTCTGCCAATAAAACGCAGTCTCTGGTTCGCCTTTCCCAAGACATTACGTACGTGTTCTTTCCAATTTAAGTCTGAAGTAATAGTAATTCCTAAGTATTTTGTGGAGTTTACGGCATTCACTTTTGATTGATTTATCTTGTAAACAGTTTAGCGGATATATTTTCGTACTCACGTGGACGACTTCACACTTTTCATTATTTAGAAGAAATTGCCAATTTTTACACCATAGTGATATTTAGATCGTTCTGCAGTTGGTTTTGACTTCAGATGATTTTATTAGACCGTAAACGACGGCGTTATCTGCAAAGAACCTAAGAGAGCTACTTAGATTTTCCCCTAAATCGTTTATGTAAATAAGGAATAGCAGAGGACCAATAACACTACCGTGTGGAACGCCCGATATCACCTCTGTTTTAGTCGATGCCTTACCATCGATTACTACGAACTGTGTCCTCTCTAACAGGAAATCTCCTATCCACTCTCAGATTTGGGGCGATATACCATAACCACGCAATTTGATTAAAAGCCGTTTGTGAGGAAAGATGTCAAAAGCCTTCTGGAAATCAAGAAATACGGAATCGATTTGCGAGCCCTAGTCGATGACCGACTCGCCGATGAACACTTCCCACGTAAACGGCTATGTGGGAGTATCGCGCAGAAACCCTTATCACTGGACTTAGCCGAGCAGGTGGACAGTTTTCCGCATCTATCTCGATGCCGTGTCCGCGTATTGGAGGGATGTTGTCGTCTAGTGAGGGTTGTGGCCTCGCGTTTTGCGAGCAGAGTGCGGAGCTGCGCTACAAGAGGGGACTCCGTATATTCGGATCGACTTAGGTGTTTTGCTTGGGTGTATTTTATACTTCGGTTATTTTTCCACCTATTGTGCCTTGTGGACTTGGAGTTACGCATTCACTTTTCAGACACTTCCTGAAACATGTATCTGTTGACCTGAGTCTCATCGAGGTATGAAAAGGCTCAGCCAATCTGAATCAGCTGCATGGACGCGCTGATAACTTTAACCCTAGCTCTGGTGTCAATTTCGCACTCCACTATATTGTGTCTAGTGTAGTCTTGCGCATAATAGTTCGCGATCGGAAGCGCTCACTTTAGTTCGTTCTTTTAGTTCGTTCGCTCCCAGTGACGGCTGAGCGGCGTGGTCTGCGCATGCAGGTGGAGGGAAAAGTTCCACCGCCTAGCTGCTTCATGCGCTTGCTGCTTGAGTCACTAACGATATCACGCAAATCAAAAGAAACAGTTTGTGGATAATTTCTCGCGTTTACGTTTAGAGTAATCTCTTTATCTTGACATTATGGAATTTATTAGTCAGATATTGCAGAGTGCAGAATACTTCAAAGCAGAAATTTTATAGCACTGAACTGTCTAATCTAGCAGGCAGACGCTAACCTCGAAATGGCTCTCATCAGCAGAAGGCAAACACGTGATTTTCAATTCTGTTCGTGACCTATCGCGCATATTTTAGTTCGCGACCTATCACGCATATTTTAGTTCGCGACCTATCACGCATATTTGCGTTCGCGCCCTAACGCGCATATTTTAGTTCGCGACCGGTAGCTCTCCTTTTATTCTTGAATGGTTCACGGGAGTACCGTCGGATACTATTGTAATAATCGCACAATATTTCTGCGAGACAGCTGCTCGCCATCTTCAGGTGAACTGCTGCTGTTGCTTCTCTGCTCGCAATATATATGGTGGCTCGTTACCACGGCGCAGGCGCCGCTGCTGTGACGTCATGGCAGACCAGAGCGTCGACGGCTTGAACATGGAGAGCCCCCTACCGGAGGGCCGTTGAACGGGCCGCTGGTGGTCTGCGCAGGCGCGGCGCGGGCAAGAGCGGCCGCTGGCGGTGGACCCCTTGTGCGCGCGCCAACCGGAGGAAAAAGTACGTGTATTACGAGTCTTGACTTCGATGACCCATCTGCGTCGATTGGTGACCATCGTCTGTCTGCGGCTGATGTTGTCTCAGTACTGCCAAGGCCGGTTCCCATGCTTTACTAAGTTGGAATCCCGTGTCTCTATTAATTAAATTTTTTGCAATTCGTATTTCGACGGCCTCTTTAATTATGGAGTCCCAATAGGTGGAAGCGGAAGAAATGATCTTCGTCTCTTCGTAATTAATGCAGTGTCCCGAATCAAGACTGTGTTCAGCTACAGCCGATTTTTGTGGTTGACACAATCTTGTGTGGCGTTTATGTTCGTCGCATCTGTCTTTCACAGTGCGACACGTCTGTCCAATATAAGACATTCCACACTGGCACGGGATTTTGTATATTCCCGGTCTTCTGAGGCCGAGGTTGTCTTTAACGGAGCCCAGCATTGTCTGCACTCTCGCTGGAGAGCGGAAGACACACTTTATATTATGTTTTTTAAACAGTCTGCCAATCTTGAACGACACACCACCGACATAGGGAAGAAAAACCATCTTAGTGCAGCTCTCCGTTTCTTCTAGTTCCTCTTCAGGTTTCGAGCGAGCTGGTCGAAATGCAGCACGAATCTGTTTCTCAGTGTAGCCGTTCTGGGCAAACACAGAGCGAAGATGGTTGAGTTCTGCTTGTATACAATCTGCATCTGAGATCGCTCTTGCTCTGTATACGAGTGTCCGTAGTACACCGCTGCGTTGAGATGGATGATGACAGCTCGTAGCATTCAGATAAAGGTCGGTGTGTGTAGGTTTACGATACACACCATGTCCCAAGGAACCGTCTCCATTACGGCGAACCATGACGTCCAGAAACGGGAGCTTACCATTTTCTTCCAATTCCATAGTAAAACAGATGTTCGGGTGGAGTGAGTTGAGATGGTCTAGGAACGAAGGCAGTGTGGCAGACCCATGTGGCCATACGACGAAGGTATCGTCCACATACCTCCAAAAACATTTGGGTTTCAATGACGCCGTCTGAAGGGCTTTATCCTCGAAATCTTCCATAAAAAGATTAGCTACTATGGGAGACAGAGGGCTGCCCATAGCAACACCGTCATTTCGAGCTGAGATGCAGCTCAGCTGTAGTTTTAGTAGCGGTAGCAAAAGCCAAAACGTGCGGACGAACTAAAAAGAGCGACTTACTTCTCGGCCGAGCTGCGAACTAAAAGGAGAGCTGTGCTGTTTCAGTATACGTGAGTTCGATAAACTTCGAAACAAGAAGAACCGATTGTTGTGCTCTCTCGCATTTTTATTGAGATGTCGGGACCAGCAAATTATCCCGACATTTGCTAAGTTCACTCACTATGTCGACTCGACGGCTGCCAAGAGGATTAAACAACGTGCTAGCAAGGCACTGGTGAGAGAAAGAATCCGTTACACCAGGCGTGAATTAGACAGTGTCTCCAAAAATCTGCTTTCACTCCATTTGAAGATCTCGTCTTGTCCGTCTGTGGATTCCTGGGAGTGGGTGGACACCGCTTCATGGGCGCTTTCGGACTGGACGCGGCAGCAAACCACGGCGCGTCAAACTTCCAAGTTCCAGCTTCTTACACGTCGATCATCGCAAGAAAACACATTTAATGGACGGACTGTGTTGAATTTCACAGATAAACCACTGAGTGAACCCGCGATGTCAGTGTTGGAAAAGGGACTTAATTTTGCGCCCACTCCGAAAACCTTACCTATCAAGGACTTCATCAGTGCGGTTGAGCAAGGTATCTCTAAACTTCCGACTGATACTGCTGAAGAAATAAGGCGAGAGGCCTGCAGGGCCATAACAAGGATGCCCGCACCTAAGCAAAACATCAGCTTTGAAGAAAGGAAAGCACTCCGCTCTTTAAGAGAAGACACAGAGATCGTGATTTTACCAGCTGACAAGGGCAACGCTACTGTTCTTCTGCCTGCGACGTCTTACACTGACAAGATGATGAACTTATTACAGGACTCAGCGTATCGTCGCCTCCAGAAAGATCCGACGGATGCAGTACAACGGAAGACATCCGCCCTCCTCAAATCCAGCGACTTTCCAGAACCTCTGAAGAAGAGTTTAAGAGTACGAGCGCCTGTCCCACCTCGCCTTTACGGTTTACCAAAGGTGCACAAAAGTGGAGTTCCGCTAAGACTGATTGTAAGCAATATTGGAGCCCCAACCTATCATCTGGCTAAGCATCTGGCAACTCTCCTCAGCCCTGTGGTCGGAAAATGTGAACACCACATTCGGAACTCGGAAGATTTTATACGGCGTCTCAAGAACCTACGCCTGGAACCTACAGATCTATTGGTGAGCTTCGACGTGGTCTCCCTGTTCACAAGGGTGCCTCTAATGGACTCCTTACAACTCATTGGGGCCGCGCTGGAAGAGGACGTTTTACATCTTTTTAAACATGTGCTCACCTCGACCTACTTTTTATTTAACAATGAATAGTGTAGGTTTACGATACACGCCATGTCCCAAGGAACCGTCTCCATTACGGCGAACCATGACGTCCAGAAACGGGAGCTTACCATTTTCTTCCAATTCCATAGTAAAACAGATGTTCGGGTGGAGTGAGTTGAGATGGTCTAGGAACGAAGGCAGTGTAGCAGACCCATGTGGCCATACGACGAAGGTATCGTCCACATACCTCCAAAAACATTTGGGTTTCAATGGCGCCGTCTGAAGGGCTTTATCCTCGAAATCTTCCATAAAAAGATTAGCTACTATGGGAGACAGAGGGCTGCTCATAGCAACACCGTCAGTCTGCTCAAAATATTCGTTGTTAAATAAAAAGTAGGTCGAGGTGAGCACATGTTTAAAAAGATGTAAAACGTCCTCTTCCAGCGCGGCCCCAATGAGTTGTAAGGAGTCCATTAGAGGCACCCTTGTGAACAGGGAGACCACGTCGAAGCTCACCAATAGATCTGTAGGTTCCAGGCGTAGGTTCTTGAGACGCCGTTTAAAATCTTCCGAGTTCCGAATGTGGTGGTCACATTTTCCGACCACAGGGCTGAGGAGAGTTGCCAGATGCTTAGCCAGATGATAGGTTGGGGCTCCAATATTGCTTACAATCGGTCTTAGCGGAACTCCACTTTTGTGCACTTTTGGTAAACCGTAAAGGCGAGGTGGGACAGGCGCTCGTACTCTTAAACTCTTCTTCAGAGGTTCTGGAAAGTCGCTGGATTTGAGGAGGGCGGATGTCTTCCGTTGTACTGCATCCGTCGGATCTTTCTGGAGGCGACGATACGCTGAGTCCTGTAATAAGTTCATCATCTTGTCAGTGTAAGACGTCACAGGCAGAAGAACAGTAGCGTTGCCCTTGTCAGCTGGTAAAATCACGATCTCTGTGTCTTCTCTTAAAGAGCGGAGTGCTTTCCTTTCTTCAAAGCTGATGTTTTGCTTAGGTGCGGGCATCCTTGTTATGGCCCTGCAGGCCTCTCGCCTTATTTCTTCAGCAGTATCAGTCGGAAGTTTAGAGATACCTTGCTCAACCGCACTGATGAAGTCCTTGATAGGTAAGGTTTTCGGAGTGGGCGCAAAATTAAGTCCCTTTTCCAACACTGACATCGCGGGTTCGCTCAGTGGTTTATCTGTGAAATTCAACACAGTCCGTCCATTAAATGTGTTTTCTTGCGATGATCGACGTGTAAGAAGCTGGAACTTGGAAGTTTGACGCGCCGTGGTTTGCTGCCGCGTCCAGTCCGAAAGCGCCCATGAAGCGGTGTCCACCCACTCCCAGGAATCCACAGACGGACAAGACGAGATCTTCAAATGGAGTGAAAGCAGATTTTTGGAGACACTGTCTAATTCACGCCTGGTGTAACGGATTCTTTCTCTCACCAGTGCCTTGCTAGCACGTTGTTTAATCCTCTTGGCAGCCGTCGAGTCGACATAGTGAGTGAACTTAGCAAATGTCGGGATAATTTGCTGGTCCCGACATCTCAATAAAAATGCGAGAGAGCACAACAATCGGTTCTTCTTGTTTCGAAGTTTATCGAACTCACGTATACTGAAACAGCACAGCTCTCCTTTTAGTTCGCAGCTCGGCCGAGAAGTAAGTCGCTCTTTTTAGTTCGTCCGCACGTTTTGGCTTTTGCTACCGCTACTAAAACTACAGCTGAGCTGCATCTCAGCTCGAAATGACGGCAACTGGCATAAGGTAATCAAGCGATTCTGCACGCTCTCGCGTCCTCTCGCTGTTACCCTTCAGTCTTTGGAAAAGGAGCGGACGAACTAGTTCGCGTAGTTCGCCTGTGGGAGCGCTCTTCCGAACTAGTTCGTTCGCGAACTACACAAGAGTAGTCTAGTGCACATCGAGTTGGCGATAAATACCCGAGCCTGTGGTTTTGTTCCATACTGTTTGCCCTCCGTGGACACAGAGACTGTGAATAGGGCTTTTTACGCTTCTGTCTGGAGGAGTTTCCTTGCGATCGGGCAGCGATTTGTAGCACTTCAATGGACTACGACTGCCGTCCCGATTACTTTGAAGCCGGCTCCACATGTACCTGGTTAAGTACCGCTTACAATTGCTTATCTGGGCGAGAGTTAGGATTCTTCCTTTTTGACAGTTTTTTAAACATTGTGTGGAAGGCTCTCGTAATTTATAGCACACCCCTTGGTCTCCTTTTTATCTTTGAGCTATCTGCCATTGCGCAAAAGTACATGTATATTAGGGACCTTCCAGTGATTTATCTGTGTGATATTTGCGATTATTCATGTACAACAGTCTGTGGAATTGCTTGACATTTTTAAAGTTCTGAAAACTCTTGCTGTTTTGTCAGCTAATGGCAGTTATCATGCAGCTGATTTTTGTGTAATAAATGAAGCATATTTGACTCAACCATGGATCTAATTCAGTACTTAGATCCCCTATTGTCATTATTTTTGGTGGGTATTTGTTTACCGAGATGCCACATTTTTGGACACATTTCAATAATTGTCAGGAGGGGTCTGCCAATCCACCACCCACGTCCTTGAGCTCTCCCTTCCCACATCTTTGCACCTCACAAATCACCCTACTTGATGTCCAATCCACCGCAACTTAACATGTGTAACGGAAATGAGGCATCGTTAGGATGCAAATCAGTAACAGAAATGAGTTATTCGTTGCGGCGAGATTTATTTGCGAAATTTTTCACCAGCATTCTCTTCCGAATGTGAACAAATATCCTTAGCATTCACCTATATAGGAAGACATAATCATCATAACCAAATGAAAGTCCAGTCTTTCGTGGGTATTTATTTCTCAATCTTCTATTAGTGTCGCAAATTGTGATGCCAGTAAAGACTGCGACAGCCACGGCCACAGGAACACCTGCAGCTAGTAATATCAGTCCCTTGTTTACCGCCGCGTTGGAGTGACAGAGCGTTCCAAGGAGCCTAGCTGCGGAACACACGGTTGCTAGCAGTCGGAAGTTCGATTCCTCCCTCGGACATGTGTGTATTTGTTGTCCTTAGCATAAGTCAGTTTAAGTAGTTTGTAAGACTAATGACTATGACCAGATTGCCGCGTGGGAGTAGCCGAGCGGTCTGAAGCGCGTCGGAGGTTCGAATCCTCCCTCGGGCATTGTATCGTCTTTAGTATAAGTTAGTTTATAACTAGTTTGTAAGTGTTTTGGTGACCAGGCTACGTTTTTGGTGACCAGGCTAAATAAGTGCCATAGATTTACAAACATTTGAACTTGTTTACCGCCAGAAGCCGCGCTCTGCCAGCCCTAGCACCTGCTGCAAACCTGACTGGCGGCATCAGAGTCGAACAGTCGGTGGCGCCTGCAGCCTGTAGGAGAGTGTTCATCGATCCAGTTACAGTGTTTTCCAGTGACCCAGACGTGTTCACCAACTGAGACATCAATTTTCACAGACAGTCAACTATTCACACAGGTCTGTAATGATTATACTTCTCCAACGCCCAAAGATGAGTAGGTATTATTTTTATTTTAATGTGTTACTTAAGTTGTGGAGTCTTTGTTCAAAAATGTTTGTAGAGCTTATGGGACTTAACTACGGGGTCATCAGTCCCTAAACTTACAAACTACTTATGATCTACCTAATACTAAGGACGGCACAAATATCCATGCCCGAGGGGGGATTCGAACCCCCGACCGTAGTGGCCGTGCAGACCGTGACTGGCGCGCCTCAGTCTCCTCGGCCACCGCGGCAGGCGGAGTCTTTATATTGAAGTCTACCTACTGCACGCCTTACCAATAATACTACCCCAACAATATCTTCCTTCTCCTCTTCATCCCCTGCTCCTACCCTTCTCTGTCCATCTCCATCTATTTACCTACATACACTCACACACACACAGTAGTGCATTTTATGTTAATTTACATTGCCATGTTTAGTAAACGTTGCTTCATCGGTAAAGAGCACAGACTAGAAAAACTTTGTGTCGTCTCTCAGCTGCTGAAGGGCAAACCGACAAAATTCTGTGTGACATTTGAAATCTTGGTCGTGGAGTGCCTCATGTAATGCCAGAGATAGGGGTGGAATTTGTGTCAATACAAGATGCGAATGACACTCGCCTGGCTGATTCCACATTCCTTGCAATATGTCTCGAACAACTGTGCGGATTCATTAGCGTCGTAGCCAGGACAGCTTATTCGTGTTCTCTGTCGGTTGCAGTCGTCTTTCTTGTTCTCGTTATCATGTTCAAGCAGCCTATCCGCCAGTGGCGGCGCGTCCTATGTATTCACGGGTTCAGTAAACCCCCTGAAACAATCTCGTCGTGAAAAAAAGGAAATAAATAAAATAAAAAGTGGATAACCATTTGTTTTTCTTCTTTCGTCACAGCTGCACTCTTTGGAAGCTGGTAACTAATTTCGGACTTGTTTCGTCCATTTTCAAACCATATGCCTTATTCCAACCGTGACAATACACTACATTGAAATTTAAAATAGGTCAAAATAGATGATGCATTCACGGTGGAGGCTCCTGAACGCAACACGGGCCTCCAACGTGAATGCAACATCTATTTTGACCTATTTTAAATTTCAATGTAATCATGTTTTAACAGTGGACAACGTATAGATTTTATGTCATTTGCTTCATGCAGTGTATTGTCACGGTTGGAATAAGGCATATGGTTTGAAAATGGACGAACAAGTACGAAACTAGTTACCAACTTCTAAACAGTGCAGACGAAAAAAGAAAAATAAATGATTTTCATTACATATCCAGTTGCTGATCCTGCCACACCTTCACGATGAATTTCCATAAAAATAAAAAGTGTTTTTAAACTATCATTATTCGTTTCGTTCTTTTATCGGATCTTTTTTATATGCACATTCAAAGTATTTTTATCGTATGAGAAATGTTCGCGAAGACAGCACGTAATAATAGTTGTAGCGCGGCAGCTCAACATCAGCGGCAGTGGCCGCAGGTTTGCAATGCACATGCGCGGCGCCGGCCGCGGTTTCCGAGGGGACTGAGGCGCTCCAGTCACGGTGTGCACGGCCACTACGGTCGGGGGTTCGAATCCCCCCTCGGGCATGGATATTTGTGCCGTCTTTAGTATAAGGTAGTTCATAAGTAGTTTGTAAGTTTAGGAACTGATGACTCCGTAGTTAAGTCCCATAAGCTATACAAACACTTTTGAACATGCGCGGCTGAGGTTCAAATTCTCTTCTGAGCTGCCTGGAAGAACCATATTGGCGCTCATGCGGCATGGAGGGGCGAGGGGAAACGCCGCTTTTAACATTTGCGTTGGAGCCGGTAGAGGCACCAGCTCCTGGCCACTTGAGCTCCGGCGGTTACAGACGAATGGTCCCGGAGCATAGGCGATGGAGCTACTGCGTACCTCAACTTGCGCATGCGCAAATCCTCCACGAAGGCAACATCCGCCCTTCATATTCGCTTTTGGCGCATTGAAGATTTATCAAAAACACGTCATATTTGATAAAATATCTTATAAGTATAAATTAAAGACTCATCAACTTCAAAAGCCTTCAGAAGATCCGATCATGAATAGTAATGAAGCAACTACTCCCGACCTAGCAAGAATATCCGTGTGTTTAGCGGCATCGCTCTGCGCTGTCGGAAGTAGTGGGTTCGACACCAGCCTCTACCATCTGTCTGTTGCTGGTTCTAACCTGTTGTACCGAAGCAATGCTCAAATCCTAATATGATGGCTGTAAGCCAGAAATAGAACGCGAAACTATTTTCGAGAAAACGAATTAACTGTTAACCCAGGCTTAAGTAACTTCTTTCTTACTTCTTTGATGACATTTGAAAAATACTACTCGATTTGTAAAAGGAAAATTAGTATACAACTGACATGGACATGAGTGACGTAGCACAGTGTACCATAGAGTAGGGAGATTGAACAGTAACTCAGAGTCTTCTTAAAGTAATTCTCTATACATAGGAAATTATGGCTAATAGCTTCAAAAACCGCTAATAATCGAAACTTTAAGATTATGTGATAGTCGACATGAAATAACGTTGTGTACCAGCTCCAGAAGAGAAAATAATTTGTTAAAATGTAAGGTCTTCCCTGACCTTAAATAAGTTTGCCCAGTTTGCAGAATCTGAAACCAGTCTTTGTAGACAACAACAACACTTGAAAGCGCAAAACTTTATATTTACCGCTTGGTGACATAAAATAGCAGCGGGAGAATAACCGTGCGCGCTAAAGCGCCTTGCTGCGATGCGCGCGGTCGTTCCCTGTCGGGTGTTCGAGTCCTCCCTGGGAAAAGAAGGAATAGATTGGTAGGGCACATTCTTAGACATCAAGGGATTGTGAATTTAGCGTTGGAGGGAAGTGTGTGGGGTAAAAACCGCAGAGGAAGACCAAGAGATGGATACAGTAAGCAGATTCAGACAGATGTAGGTTGCCGTTCTTATGTGGAGATGAAGAGGCTTGCTCAGGATAGGGTATTGTGGAGAGCTGCATCAAACCAGTCTCCGGACTGAAGACCACAACAACAACAACAACATATATATATATTACTGGAACAATAGGAACAATTTAAAACAAAGTCATGACTGACACTTAAAAACAAGGAAAATGCTCGCGAGCAACCATTAAAAAAAAAAAAAAATAAATAAACAAGGAAATGAACTTACAAATGCAACTTAAGAAAACCAGTATTTACAGGACAAGAATTTAACTTGACGACGAATCGCAGTGGGCAAGAGCCAGTAAGGAGAAAGATATCGTGAAACCAATTACAGATACTAGGTTTCAACACTAAGTGCAGGAACCCGCACACCACTGGAATGGAAACCTAACCGGGCCCTGTCCACTATGTCTGGCCGCCAGACTACAAATCTTTAACCTCAATGCACAACTGGGACATACAAATATAAAGGAAACAGTTACTAAAATGTTCATAAATCAATAACAACTTAAATAAAAGTTATCAAATACATTACACAAAATTTTTGAAATATTACGGGAGAATAAATTATCGTTAATCCAAATGTGGAAGAAAATGTGCCAACATAGGCATTGGCACCCCGCGTTAAATAGTCGCCTACACTTAAGGACCACGGAAAGGTAGCGCAGAGTGCCAGTAATGAATAAATATCAAATATAAGCGCTCACCAAATCGGTGCACATAAAATTTAAAATAGTTTCACAGACACAAATTAAATTTTCGAGAGCGCCATCATCACCAAATAACCCTACAGATCTTGTGACAACTTACTGCAAATAATATTACCTCAAGTCCACCGAGCATAAGCTTACCGACTTGTAATCAGTTTGTTACCAAGTGCATCACCAACTAACTAGTGCCGTATTCAGGTGAGGCGTCACGGTTCTATGCCAGTCACACAATATCACACGGCAATAACAACTTGGCGACTTAAATAATACACAACACTTCTGAAACAGACAGATGTATTACAGTACAGCACTCAAACATCCGCTGGTAAGTGTCACACTCCGATACCAAACTTGACTTCCACATTCCTTTGCTAGAGAACCATGGGGCACAGAACCGCCAACAGGTGTAACCGTCGCCGAAATCCACCGTCTGCTGACACTGCGCGAGCATGCCGACTCGCCCGGCCCACGGAAGGTCCTGCCCCCTGGTGCGTGCTACGTCTCCAACGGCCACAAGCCTTCCCCGAAAATCATCACACATCCCACTCGGGGAAACAGAGGTATATCGGCGGAAATGGCAACGATAATCGCAATTCCACGGAGCGGAACTCGAAAATCGAACCGCAGCCAAGGCAGCAGCTCTTTTGCCTCGCATGGCTACCTTTTGCGTCCCATCGGACGATGTTCAACGGGCTCTTCGCCGGAGTATCGTGTCGCAATGGCACAGTGTGTGACTTTCACTGTACAACAATAAATTGCGAACTGTCAAACCGATCCCGACCGCTTGGAGGACATCCTCACGCCCCTCTCGGCGGGAGGAGGTCATCCTGGCTCGGTTGCGGATCGGTCATTGCCGTTTCAGCCACCGTCACTTGCTATGCGCCGGACCTGCACCGCTATGCTCCTGCGGTGAACTGCTGACAGTGCGACATGTTTTACTGACTTGTGTTAGTTTTAATCATCTCCGTGTAGCCCTTCACTTTCCGTCTACTCTGGAGGAAATTTTAGCTGATGACACACGAGCAGCTGCTCGAGTTTTGCGTTTTATCAACTTGGCCAACTTATCCAAGGATATTTAACTCTTTTAATTGTCTTTTATCTTTCGTTTTTAGCCTCTTGTTGATGTTCTGACAGTCTACATTTTTTTAGATCATAGCGAATCTATGTTATTGGCTGGGCGCTAATGACCATAGAAGTTGTGCGCCCTAAAACCACAAAAAAAAAAAAAAAAAAAAAAACAAAAAAAAAAAATTAAAAGTCAATTGCCTTCAAGAAATCGTGTCAGATTAACTCGTACTATTTTCATCCTGTTTACTGAATTGGTGTGTGTTGTAAAAATGGGTTGTGAACATATCGACGGACATGGTATGATAGCAGAAGTGGTTATGGTCTATTTTGGTAATACTGTAGAGAAAATAAATCTGCAAAAGAATGAAGCCAGGAAGACGATGAATACGAAAACTCTTAAAATTCTTTTAGTAGTTCCTACAACGGGAAAACAGGTTCAAATGGTCGCCAAACCCACCCAGTAGTTCAAAAACGTGAAACTGAACTTGATGGCTGTTAATTTCTTTATTGTGTATTATAAAATTACTTTTCTCCGATCCCAAATTAACGCCACATGAAGAAATATCTGTCGAGGGGGGGGGGCCCTCAGGGCAGCAACCGCACTCCCCCCCCCCCCCCGGAAACGCCGCTGAGCATACCCCAAAATTTTCAAATGAGGGCACCTATGTGAACAGGGAAATTTTTTTTAAAGTTAGAAAATAAAAAAAAAAAAAATAATTTGCTGTGTCGTATTCAGTAACACTTCTTGCAGCTTTCCAAAAACGTTTCTTGTTAATATTTGAGAAGTTTTGATGTAATTTAAAAGAATTAAGGTGTTCAAAGTCAATCCACTTGAAAAAAGAAAAGCGTCGCAACGGTTGAGGGGAAGGAGGGTGACAGAAAATACAAGTTTTGTCAAGTTAACTTTTCTTATCCAAGGGTCTTACTATTGATTTCGCACGACCCTACCCTTCCGAACGTTAACAGTACTAGCGGAAAGAAGAGCATCAGAGATCGATAAAAGCTCACGGAAGCGTTATGTGAGTAGTTCGTTATTCAGTCGCATCTCAAAGTATGAAGTAATCCCTCAGCAAACAACTCTCACAATAGGAACGTGTGATGCAGCTAGGTATGTTACTGGTAGTTTCTACCAATGCACGAGTGCCACGGAAATGTTCTGGCAACTCAATTGGGAATCGCTAGAGGAAAGACGTTCGTTTCGTGAATTTCTGTTGAGGAAATATAGAGGGCCGGAATTTGAAGCTCAGTATAGTACGATCTTGCTGCCGCCTACTTACCTTTCGCGTAGTGATCACAAAGAGAAGATAAGAGAAATTATGGCTCGTGCGGAGGCAAATATTCATCCTTTTTTCCTCGCTCTATTTGGGAGTGGAATAGGAAAGGAAATGCCTAGTAGCGGTACAGTGTACCCTCCGCCACGCTCTTACAGTGGATTGTGGAGTATGCATGTAGATGTAGACGTAGGTGCGGTATCACCCTCTGTGGTAGATTGTTAGTAATCGCTCCTTACTCGCCTTTTCAGAAACACGAATATCTTGAATTTTTTGTCAATTGGTGCGCAACAGATTTACTATCGGAAAAGATAAGATGGCGTGTTGACAGATCAAGCTAACACAAACGAAATCTAAATATCATACAGATTTGAAGAGCGTTTCGTTATGCAAAAGCGCGAGCAGATGACTGGCAATAAGTGGTGAGTCAGCGTTCTATTATCTAACCAAGTTGTCCGTTGACGAGGTCAGAAATTAAACACTTGAAGATTCATTTCTTTTGACGAAGTTTCAGTTACGTCACGCAGCTAGCTAGCATACATGCTATAACCAATATATGGCAAGTATTGAGCATTTCCGTGACTATTGTTGTCAGCACGACCAAGCGAATACCAAATGTACTACTGTGCTACTGTGCTTGAGCTGCAATGCATCTACAATACCAGAAAACTACTTTTGAGTTCCCATAGTACGAGTAAGTATCAGGTTTACCTTAGGAATCATTTGGTCCCTGTTTCCGGAGATTTTCTCATTACGTTGAAATCGTTGCCGAAAGCTTCACGCATAAGAAACTGCAGTGAAATTTCTGAGATGGGTTGCCCCGACGTAGAGGTTCCTACTGTTATTTTCTCTTCTTCTTCGTCCAGTTATGTCCGTTCATTGAAGCAGAAAAAAACTTGCACGCATCTCATGCGTACAAATCTGTTCATACTCAATTCGATGCCAAATGTGAAGGACCTCAGAAAAGATTTTACAGGTGCCAGTGGATTGAAAGACACGAACAGCTATTTTTACATATCCTCGTGGGAAAAGTGCCATTGACGACGTTTTAGATCTAGTTCTGGACATAAGCAAGGACATAAAAGTTTCATGTGCGTCCAGCAATCTCTCGTGGATCCCCAAACTGAAATGCAGTACACTAGGCGTAACGTACTCTCTGAGCAGGAACAAAACTGAATTCAAAGTTTTCCGATGAGACTTAATATTATTTGGAACGCGAGCAGCTGATTTTGTATGTACTGATCGGAAAAAACCACTTGTTTCTGGAGTTGGCATTTTCCTCTATACGCCTCTTTCGTTTGTACCTATCGTAGTTAAACAGCTTGTATACTTTTTTATTTTTCAGCGTCATTAAAACGTGTTTTACAAAGTTCGCAGTACTGCAAAAACTTTTTTACCCCACCAGTGTTTCTTCTTCATCTCGGAGCAGCATCTGCGCCCAATGTTTTCAGTAATTTGCTCGGTGTTTTCCAGCTCCTGTCTTCCTCCTATAGTACCATGGAAGCGTCTCACTGACTTTAAAACATGTCCGAACATCCTCTCCATTCTTCTTGTCAGTGTTATGCCTATGGTGATTCGGCGAAGAATTTCCTCGATTCCTCCTTATCGGTCCAACTTATGTCCAACTCCTGTTGCACCTCATCGCTTCGACTATTCCCACTGCCCACTTAAAATTCAGTGAATTATATTCTAATATGATGTCGGATCGGTTCCAGCTGTGACATAGAAAACTATCTTGCAAAATATTGGTTCACGTTTTTAGCAACATCATCTTCCTCCATCGTCGTTATCATTTACGACTGATTATCGCTTTCAGAGTTCAGTCTGGATCATAACCCTCCTCCTAGAACCCCTACTCATTGCTAAGTTTGATGGCTCTTCTGATTCTTGACCAAATCCAAGTACTTTGTCCTTCTTCTACCTTATATTGCCGAACTCATGAGTCTCATAGGTAATTAAGCTTCTCCCAAGCGTGTAATATGACTACAATCTAAGATTTTCACTCTAACATCGTGTTTATTTCCTTATTATGGACACGTTCCTGCCATTCCTCCCATCTCTTAGTACTTGCAATAATCTTCTCTACTTTCGTACCTCTAACCTCAAGCTTATTAATGAAGTAACGTGCATCTACCCAGCTTTCACTCCCATTCAACAAAGTGAGTCGAAATATTGAGTGGTACACAGCTAGCTTAGTCTTAATACTGACCCTTCTCGCAGAAGAGAGTAGATCGTAGTTGAGCGCTCACTGCCTTAGCTCTGCTACACGTCGATTCCATTTCCTTCAAAATGTTGCAATCCTGACACAAAATATATCCAAGAACTTGATTCTGTTTTTTGTTCCTCCGGATTGGCATGAGATCTATTTAAATCTTTTTAGTCTAAAAGTTCTTAACGGATTTCCGACATGCAACGCTACTTAATGTCAACAATTTTGTGTCTCTTGGGCCTGCAGCACTATATACGTCATTTAAAGACATTATGTAATAATATTTCCAAATACTTCTTTAAATATAAATATTCTTCATTACTATAGGATCTGTTTCGGCGTAACTCCAATCTTCAGTTACTCTGTAAAAATGTGACATTGTCACTTATATCGTAATTTTTACCTGACATTTCTAAATATACGTAGGTCTGACGGTTGTGACTTCCATACATATGGTAAGTTTTCGTGCTGTCAAACTATTTGGTTGTACGTAAGTTTTATGAGAGCAATATTTGTTCGCAAAAAGTTTAAAGATTTTCTTACTGACGTTTGACAGCTACTTGACAGATAACCAGCGATATAATACGGTTACAAGCTGTTTGTTTCTACTTAAGATAATCTTTGCTATTTGGGTAGTTGGTGATGATCAGTCTGAAATTTAGTGATCTTTTTTGAGCCCAATGTGTGACATGTGTGACCTTAGTATCGTAAATTTTAGTTATCTTTGCTATTGTAGACTTTATTGGTGTGTAATCTATAACCTTCTCGTAATTTTATTCAGAGAAAATGGATAAACATACGAGAAAGTCATAGACTCAAATGTTAAAATTTTTGAAGAACTTATGGGAATTAATTACGCGGTCATCAGTCCCTAAACTTACAAAATACTTATGAACTAGCTATTACTAAGGACGGCACAAATATCCATGCCCGAAGAGGGATTCGAACCCCCGACCGTAGTGGCCGTGCAGACTGTAACTGGCGCGCCGCAGAGCGCTCGTCCACCGCGGCCGGCGAAAGTAATAGATTACACACTATTAAAACATACGTACAACCAAATAGATTAACAGCACGAAAACCAACGATATGTATGGATGTCACAATCATCTGACGAATGTATATTTAGAAATGTAAGTTACAATTACGATACTCGTGAAATTCGATGTATAATTAAAGTGTCACAATTTCACAGATTGCCTGAAGGTGGCTGTTATACCGAAATGGATCCTATAGGAATAAATAAATAAATAAATAAATATTTAAAGCAGTGTTTAGAAATTATGTTATATAATGTGTGTAAGTGCTACTTAATGTGTTGTTGTGCGACTTAACAACGTGAAATTACGCAAAGTGACATCACAAACCACGTCCCGTTTCACGTCGATGTTGGTTCTCAAAGTCCCGCTTGAGGCTCCAGATACCTGCGTACTAATTTCTCCTCTCTGACACCCACTTTCGCTGCGTGACGGACAATGCACAGATTATTGAGTGGCGGGCAGCGCCTGGCGGCGAAACTGCTGACAGCGGGCGGCAGGTGCGAGGTAAACAGGGCCGTGACGTCACCAGATAAGGGGAGGCGTTCCGCAGCAGGAGAGCCAAATCGCCGCTACGGCTGGTCGCACTGCGTATCGATCCCCGGCGACCTGCGGCCAAAATAAAACCACCGGAGTCGGTTTTGGGGTCCAACGACCTAACCGCCCCCCCCCCCCCCCCCCACACACACACACAATCCTGCACTGGTGCCGGTGCTGAGCGGGAAACGTGGCACACAGGCGAAGCCGGCGGCAGGCTGAGCGCACACATGCGCATGCGCAGAGCTGAGGCGCACTGAAGCGGAATGTGCCCATCCGGCTGCCAATTGTGGCTGTGGTCGAGGTCTGGGAGAGGGCGAGCAGGTGAATCACTGTGTGTGGTGCGTGCATTTGTCTGATAGCCCCTCTCGTTTCTGTTTCCCACTTTTTAAAGAAGCGTCAGTTGTTTTACTACTAAAGTGTTTGATCAGTTTGATCGTTTCCTGAAGTTTGTGTTTGGTAATAAAATTTGATCGTATTTATCTGTGTAATGGACCAAAAGTGTTAGCTGCGCTAACTCTGTTTCGATATCTCTATCGAGCGATCACATGCCACTACCTGTCATTAAATGAAAGTTTTTTGTCAGTGAAATTCAGGTTCGTGACCGCATTGACAATTTATAACTGCCCGGCGTTTCTGTCACCATTGTAAATGGCTACTATCAGAAAACATTCTGAGGAATACCACTTGCTGTTTTGGCCGAAACAACGGGTACTTTTATAGTTGACGCAATCACAACCCATAAAGGATTTTATTGAAAACGGCTGCGGAAACCTACGATTTCATGAAAGTGTTTTGTACTGAAGAACTTGCAGGCAGAAATGTTAGCGTTAGTTGGCATAGATCACACTTCAAACTAGCAGTTGCCACCTGTCCTTTTAGCAGTTAATTTAGACAGAAAGAGATGGGGCGCAACCTACATTTTTGTGGCTTTATTACCAAATCCCCGCTATCTTCAAGTTAGAATACCTAAGATATGCTTCATTAAAATGTGTTCAATTTATTTATAATACTGTTCAAGGGCTTCGATGTACAGGGAGTGATAAAACGTATACACACTTTAAGACTCACTATGTTAATGCCATAAGTTTGATATTGCATTGTATACAAGGTAACTTGTAAAAGTTGGTATTAATACTTGGCATTAGTTTACATACCATAACAGATACCGTCAGCAGGGGTAAAATTGGCCCACTTTTCCACAATCTTTGCCATGTTAAGCTCTTGGTAGCCGACAGAAAACTGACAAGACTGGTGAAGTGTTATCAAATTTTAGAAACTGTTTATGACTGTAATTTTTAAAAACTAGGCCAAAGCTACCCTTACTTGGAGTAACTTTGCCTGCATGTTCAGTTTTGTTCACTAAAAGCTAAAAAATGCAATGAGCCCATGTTCAACCAACGAAAAACGATCATATATGTAATATCATGTTACTAAACTTCAGTAAGTAATTTATATTCAAAAATTGAGTTAGATAACCAACATTTAAAGAGAGAGAATGAAAAAGGAAACACCAACTAGTTTAGTTTTATTTGATTATTTGATGTAAAAGCTCAGAGCAGTTTAAATATTACAGAAATTGATTAAATAAAGTTGTCCAATTCATAAATTGAAAATTGGTTTCTTTTAGGTACTTTTTTTGGTTCCTTTGTTTTGAACAACACATCTTTCCAGCCTTACAACATCGAATCTGGTCTTTCAGGCCACCACCAACAACTAAGTCTTTTCTACATTCATTCAACAAGTCAGCCCATTTAATAAATCTTTGTTTCCTGTATACATTTCCTCATTGCGAAGGACAGTTACGAGGTCATTCACAACATAATCATTACGTATGATCTACAAACAAGTTTCTTCTTGTGTATTCTTGGCATTTTCTCTAAAATAAAAGTAAAAACAGTTTTCAGCTTCATTGGAAAGAGTTCTGTACAAAAGAGTAATGAAACTATAAAATAATTATAGGTAGTAAGAAAATAAACACAGTGTAAGCCTAGCATTGTTTGGGCCAAAGTAACTCCAAAACATGGGACAATTTTACCCCTGGGAGAATACATTACTTATGTCGTACTTATATCGATAAGTTAACATCTCTCTGTTTTAAATCTTTATGTAGACAGACGAAGTCATAACAAAAACTATTTACTTAAATTTAAATCACTTCCATAACTCATAACCAAATGAAAGTTGGAATCACACTAATTTGCTTTGACTTAGACTAAAAAAGCAAAGCAAGTGCTGCTGCAATGGCAAATTCGTGAACTACAGAAACAGTGAACAACCAATGTAGCCAATGCTGCCACCTATATTTTAAGACTAGAAACATAGTTTTTTGTTAACGTATGTACTAGCTGCGAGACAAAGAACTTTTTTTTTCTCTGAGCCAATGTTGCCTGCAAAGGGCCAATGTTACACCAGCTGACGGTACACGCAATAAACGAGGACGTTCCTTACAGAAAATCTGAGTTTTATGAATGGTACCTCGCGAAGGTTGAAAATGATGCAAATTTTGTTTCCCAAGAAGTGTGGCCTGATGACGCACAGCTTAAATGGTAAGAAAAACGGACGTAAATATATGTAACGAGCTCCACGAAGTCCGCTCATGTTGAGACAGCGGTCAGTGCTTCGAGACTTCACGTTTGGTATGTGTTGTCACCAAGGGAAGGATTGGACATTTCTTTTCAGAGCGTACAATTACATGAAGATGCAAAAAAAAAAAAAAAAAAAAAAAAAAAAAAAAAAAAAAAAAAAAAAAGTTTGTAAATCTATAGGACCAAAGTTCGTGGTCATCAGTCCGTAGCTTAAAAACGACTTAGACTAAGGTAAACTAACCTAAGGACAAACACACACACACACACACCCATGCCCCAGAGAGGACTCGAACCTCCGACGGCGAGCAACCGCGCGCTCCGCAGCGAGGCGCCTTAGATCGCTCGGGTACTCCACCGCAGCATGAAGATGCTTCATCCGTTTTAATTTTACCGTCCATTCTGGCTGTATTTGGTGACGATCCTTTTCTCATCCAGCAAGATGGTGCTCCATCCCACTACCGTGTGCGTCTATCACTGGCCATTAAAATTGCTACACCAAGAAGAAATGCAGATGATAAACGCGTATTCATTGGACAAATATATTATACTAGGACATGTGATTATCTTTTCACGCAATTTGGGTGCATAGATACTGAGAAATCAGTACCCAGAACAACCACCTGTGACGACCCAGTTGCTCGGCCACCATTGACCAGACGTTTTCAATTAGTGAGAGATTTGGAGAATGTGCTGGCCAGGGTAGCAGTCGAACATTTTCCGTACCCAGAAAGGCACGTACAGGACCTGCAACATGGGATCGTGCATTATCCTGCTGAAATGTAGGGTTTCGCAGGGATCGAATGAAGGGTAGAGCCACGGGTCGTAACACATCTGACGTGTAACGGCCACTGTTCAAAGTGCCGTCTATGCGAACAAGATGTGACCTAGACGTCACCCCATACAATCACGCCTGGTGATACGCCAGTATGGCGAAGACGAATACACGCTTCCAGTGTGCGTTACCGCGATGTCGCCAAACACGGATGCGACCATCATGATGCTGTAAACAGAACCAGGATTCATCCGAGAAAATGGCGTTTTGCTATTTGTGCACCCAGGTTCGTCGTTTCGTACACCATCGCAGGCGCTCCTCTCTGGGATGCAGCGTCAGGGGTAACTGCAGCCATGGTCTCCGAGCTGATAGTCCATGCTGCTGCAAACGTCGTCGAACTGTTCGTGCAGATGGTTGTTATCTTGCAAACGTCCCCATCTGTTGACGCTGGGATCGAGACGTGGCTACACGTTCCGTTACAGCCATGCGGATAAGATGCCTGTCATCTCGTCTGCTAGTGATACGAGGCCGTTGGGATCCAGCACGGCGTTCCGTATTGCCCTCCTGAACCCACCTATTCCATATTCTGCTAACAGTCATTGGATCGCGACCAACGCGAGCATCTATATCTCGATACGATACACTGCAATCGTGATAGGCTACAATACGACCTTTATCAAAGTCGGAAACGTGATGGTACTCATTTATCCTCCTTACACGAGGCATCGCAACAACGTTTCACCAGGCAACGTCGGTCAATTGCTGTTTGTGTATGAGAAATCGGATGGAAACTTTCCTCATGTCAGCACGTTGTAGGTGTCGCCACCGGCGCCTACCTTGTGTGAATGCTCTGAAAAGCTAATCATTTGCATATCACAGCAATTTCTTCCTGCCTGCTAAATTTTCCATCTGTAGCACGTCATCTTCGTTGTGTAGCAATTTTAATGGCCAGGAGTGTATATATCAGCCCTAAAAATGCAACACACGTACTTACTTCAAAATAAAAAATAAAAATCATACACATTTCGTACGTGTTACTTTCGAGTAACCTTACTTTTCGTTAATCTTTATGTAAGTTTTGCCATCAATGAAACTTCATCCCAAACGATTATAATACTTGATGCGTGGCTGTTAATCAGCGACTATACTATATTATACTTTTGTTTTAAAAAACAACTACAGCCCTCAGTCGCAAGTTACTATGTTGAATGTAACCTAAGTTTCAGTGTCACAAAGGACACCTTCTTCAACGATAGCAGATAAAAAGGTTAAAAATTACATGTCAACTCAAAAAAATTAAAACTATATCTGCCGTAGTCAGATAGTCGTACCATAAAATAGGAACAGCGGCAAACAGTCACTAGGGACTGCATCCAGTCGCTGTTATTAAACTTACTGAGAGAACATTTGAGGGCGAAAACCGCACTCAAGATGTTATGTGAACACAAGGCTTTGAAGCCGACGCCGGTGCCGTTTCCTGCCGACACAAGCTATTCACGAACGTCGCCAGCGAACAGCCTCCTAACGAGCTGTTATTCTCTGAAGTTAGCGCCAGGGACACTTTCCCAGCTGCGCCCGGAGGCAGTTAATATATTGTTCAGCTCTTCACCCAAAGCACAGCATCTGCATTATAAAGATTACCTAGTCCGTCGTAGAGCAATTCTATCTATGACGGAAGATGAAGCTACAGTTTGTAATGTTTACAGCTTTATTAAGTAATTACATTCTACCACTTTCAAACATAATACCCAGCTTTTCAACATTACTATGTATGGGGGTTCTGCTCGCTGCAAAATTATTCTCCTGGGGCGTCGTGGTAGAAATAAATACTCGTATGTACAATTTTTCACTTCTTCTTTAATTTGCAATCAAGCTACATCTCCACCAAAACATTACAACTTCAAAACGTATACAATGCAACAGAACTTCGCTGACAGAACTTCCATTTTAAAACAACAGACTGACATAGCTTCCAGAGCACTTGACAAACGACTAAAACTCGAACTCCCCCCACGCAATGTGGTGAGGCAAATATATAACATCGACAATAATGTCATTACATCATGCGTTGTTCATAACAATTGAATAAACTAATTTACAATTAACGAACACAACAGTAAAACATTTCATGTACACAAAAATAATCACAATTTAAATGAAAACTATACATACAATAATTTTAGATGGCACATATCTTTTTAAGTTTTAATCAACTTTGAAAACAAACCAAAATGTTAAATGACAATTAATTAGTTAACGGGTACATCATACATGTTCCTATCATATAATGAACTATCAAATATCTTGACCATTCTCAAAATATACTCCAAATCTCACGTCAGTCAATATATACAACAAATCATAATATTTAAATCTCGACTATTACAATAATTAACACAATTAACTGGTCGACACAACTTGTTTATGAGCCTAACATAATGCTATTTATTTTAATGTCTTTATGTTTTACATAAGTTTTTACAATTCATCCGTTTAGTTATTGAAATAATGTACAATGACGAAACTATTGTTTATAGAACTGTCTGGAAACCTCATATGCTAATCTCTTAATTAATGAAATCTGTTGTTGTTGTTCTTGTGGTTCTCAGTCCGGAGACTGGTTTGATGCAGCTCTCCACAATACCCAATCCTGAGCAAGCCTCTTCATCTCCACATAAGAATGGCAACCTACATCTGTCTGAATCTGCTTACTGTATCCATCTCTTGGTCTTCCTCTGCGATTTTTACTCCACACACTTCCCTCCAATGCTAAATTCACAATTCCTTAATGTCTAAGAATGTGTCCTACCAATCTATCCCTTCTTTTAGTCAAGGTATGCCAGAAATTCTTTTTCTCCCCAATTCTGTTCAGTACCTCCTCATTAGTTACGCGATCCACCCACCTAATCTTCAGCATTCTTCTGTAGCACCATATTTCAAAAGCCTCAATCCTCTTCCTGTCCGCACTGTTTATCGTCCACGTCTCACTCCCATACAAGGCAACACTCCATACAAATTCCCTCAGAAAGTGACTTCCTTAGGCTTAAATCAATATTCGAAGTTAACAAATTTCTTTTTTTCAAAAACGCTTTTCTACCCATTGCCATTCTGCATTTTATATCCTCTGTACTGCGACCATCATTTGTTATTTTACTGCTCAAGTAACAAAACTCATCTACCTCCTTTATTGCTTCGTTTCCCAATCTAATTCCTTCAGCATCACCTGATTTTCTTACACTGCACTCCATTACCCTAGTTTTGCTCTTGTTAATGTTCATCTTATATGCTCCTTTCAGCACACTGTCCATTCCGTTCAATTGCTCTTCCAGGTCCTTTGCTGTATCTGACAGAATTACTATGTCGTCGGCAAAACGCAATGTTTCAATTCTTCCCCCTGAACTTTAATTCCTTCACCAAATTTCTCCTTGCTTTCCTTTATGGCTTGCTCAATGTACAAATTGAATAACAATGGAGAAAGACTACAACCCTGTCTTACTCCCTTTCCAACCACTGCATCCCTTTCAAGCCCTTCAACTCTGACAACTGCTGTCTGGTTTTTGTACAAGTTGTAAATAACCTTACGCTCCCTATATTTTACTCCTGCTTGCTTCAGAACTTCACTTCACTTCAGAATCTATCACTTGTTAACTAATCACAGTATCACCGAGACACTGTCCTACACTGATTCCTAGGCTGACTATTTCGTTTGTAACTAAGTTCACACGCAACATATATTACTATTGAACCACACGATTCCGGGTCCGACGCAGACAGTATCGTACAATAACAATGAGATGAGAGGGCCAGGAGTATCATCACAAGTTGTATAATATTTCATTATTAAAAAGAGCAAGGGCATTCGGAATAGAAGACCTTAGAAGGCAAATATTTACTGAACAATTGGAGGTGCTAAAAATATGGGAAAAATACGTCAAGGGACTCTACGATAAGAAACATCGCCCGCATGACATCGAAATGGAGGAGGCGACCGAGGAAGTAGTAAAACGGACCAACATACTAATAACAAACGTAGAGAAGGTGATAACGAACATGAAGACGACTTAGCGGTGTACATGCTGAAAGAAATCGTAAATGAAGGTTTGAACGCACCGGCGCAACTCATTAACAAAATCTATAGAATTGGAGAATAGTCTAACCACTTTTGGAGGTCACAATGGCTAGCTAAGAAATTAATCATTATCGAACAATTATTCTTGTTTCACATGTGGCGAAGAACATTAACCAGACAGCTGGAACGCAAAACTGAAGAACCACTGGGAGGGAGCAAGATCGGATGTAGGAAAGAAAGTAGAGATGTCTTCAGAATTTTGAGGATTTAGTCAGAGTGAGTTTTGGCTGTTAACGAAGAGATTTGCGCGCGTTTTACCGTCTGGCAGAAGTCCTTCGACATTCTGGGCAAAATCGACGAACATCCTTAAGAAAATAGGAATCAACAGGAGAGAACGAAGACTAATTCTAAAATTGTGCTTGGAACATAGGGTAAAGGAGCGTCTGAACTACGGAGAAATAGTGTAATTAGGGAGTTATACAAGTACGTTGTTTATCGCCAAATCTCTTAGATCTGTATGGCGAATGTCTGGCGAGGAGAAGCGTTGAAAGTGTGCGGAAACTTCAGGGTTGGAGAACGCCTCATCAACACCAACACGTATGCAGATGAACTGGTAGTGCTCGTCAAAAAAAGAAAACCAACTGCAACACACGGTGAACTGGTAGGAGGGAACTGGAAGAAAATATAGTATGGGAATCCGAGACATCAAAATTATGCGGATATCAAAACGGGGGAAACTTTGGAAGACAACGG